>OW804099.1:29688639-30294793 GCA_942159475.1 Sthenelais limicola
ATTGGTCCCTGGCAAGTCAATATATTGAAACAATCAGCTTGTAAACGATTCAGCATTATTTCATGCAGTAGGTATCGAAAATGACATAAAACGAAATAGCATTTTTCTTCATTATTTTTGGAGGAATAATGAGTCGTGGTGTTTGTACTAGTCTAGTCTGTATGTTTGCACTGGCAACAGATTCTAACTCATTATTTCTTTGGGGATGTTGAAATATAATACTTTTTCGAAGAATCGATTTTGAGTTTTTTTCCCTCCAAAACTGCACAATCAGCTGGGAGTTCTGCATTGTTTCGTGCAGTAGAAGACAAATAGGCTATAAATATATTAAACTTCAATTGAGTTTAGATGAAACTAACATATTACTGATGTTTGTGTGTATGTAGGTAGGTATGTATATATTTGTATTTAATATTTTCATCCAGCCAATACATTATGTAACTGTACATTATACTCAGTAATCGCTGATCCTCACTACACAAACAACCTCGTATCCTTGTGTCATTATTTACTCAATTATATTTAGACAAAAATGGAAATATATGATTATACATAAGTAAGAAAAGAGTTGTTGAAACCATCAGCTGATGTGGCTTAATGCATATGCCATTTATTATGTTGATTCATATTCAATTTATAATCAAGCTGAAATCCTAAATATTGTTTTCGACACAATCATTTTTTCCCCATTGTTGTACACAATAAAATCCTTTCTATACCCTCTAGACCCAACTAAATTTCGCATTTTCTTGTTATTGATTTTTAACCCATTATTTCAACCCACCCATTAAATAGGTTCACATCTCTTTGTATCGCAACCAAATCAGCATCACTTGACATGTAAAAGCATGTAAAAGAACACAACCGTCGGCATATAATATATAATTTCCCCATAAAAATCTAAATAACAGACATCATTTATGTACACAAAAAAGAGTTATTGCCCAAGAATACTTCCTTGAGCCACACCTGCTTTTAGAGGCAAAATATCAGAAATATACTTTCCCATTTTTACCCGTTGTTCTCTCCCTACAGAATAAGTTTTAGTAACTGTAGTAATTATCCGCTCACCCTAATCAGCCTAATTTTTTTTAGAAGGATATCGATGTTAATAGAATTAAAGGCCTAAATTGGAGAGATCTAAGTATACTGGTATGTAAGCATGAGGTGTTTAACAGAGGATAGGCCATCTAAACGTGACATATGTGTGTGATATACATCATAACACCACTCATCACATCAGCTAAATGTTTTCTTATGGGGCGTAAATGGTGGGTTTTTAAAGGAGAATGCAACTGGGATATCTTTCTGGACATTCCAATGAATTGATCGCTTTCCAATACTAAACTCCCTGTAACTGTGTAAGATATACACACATTAGGAGCCAAATATTCACGCATATACGTGGGTTTTAATCATCAAGCAAGGGGTCAGTGTTGGGATCGAGAGAGGAGAGATGGGAGACCAACTTATAGAGCAAGGATAACGAGGGATTCAGATAAGAGCCAAGGCGCAGGCTAGGCTTTCTTATTTTCCTCCCAAGCTCTGGCGATCCAACATCTCACTCGCTTGTCTAGACAACCTTTTTGCTGTTACTATAGCAACCTGGACGTGTCTGGTGGTAAAATGATAAAACGTCAAATCAATTTTCTGTCTGCGCGTTAGAGTGCAGAGTGGTGGGCTCTTAAGGTATCCAGATATGTACTACATCTGCATACATACGCACACGCATAATAAAATATACTCAAAAGTCGGAATCAAACGCCCATTTAGAAGTATAGGGTTGGGAAAGAAATCAAATTTCGAAAAGCAAACAATATCCAGATCGGTGCCATCAAGCATTAATGAAGAGACCAGACTTATTAGATGCATTTAATATTCGTATAACAGATCTTTCTTTTAAGATTTACTAGATGTTGCCTGTTTTCTTTTCGTCATTTTTTATTTTGGTGATAAATCAAGTATTAATGAGCAAAGTAATTATTCACTGGAATTTATTGATATAAGCAAACGTATGCCTAAATTCCGAGGAGTCTTAAATCCATTGGGTATAGACTGTTACAAATTTAGTCTACTGCTAGATAATTGTTATCTCCTAGTCATGTAACGTTCTTATTCATGGGTCAGATTTTCAGAAAATGTACAATTGGCAACTGTACACATTTAGTAAATTCTGCTCAATTAGGCTGCAGTTTGGTCAATACTTGGTAAATTCGAGTATATTCGGCATTGCATTGATTCTAGAAATGTGTTTGGTTAGGTTGAACTGTATTTTGAAGTTCATTTTCGTCTGAAATTTGGGTTATTTGTGATGATTGGCGAAGTTGAATCGTACATTTTCTGAAAATCTGACCCTCATATAAGCCGCTAATGGCACCTGCCAATACAACTAGGCTTGTACTGGAGGACCTGCACTAAATTAACCCGGATGTAGAATGCTTTAATATTGTTTGAATGTGTGTATGCTAATTGTTATAGAAATGTGAAACTCACGATCGTGTAAATTGACTTTAGTACACATGTGAAACTGTAGCTCTCATTTCTAAAATTAACTGTTGTTCTATTACTCGTCATAACAATCAGCATAGGGTGGGGCATGAAAAGCCCCACCGAGTTTTTTAAATCTTGAAATATAAAAATTGTAACAATCGAAATGAATGTGGATGCGAGTGAATGATTATGAATGTCATTGCCACATACAGCATCATTAGAATATGCTAATAATCAACTTAGTGCTGGCCATGATGTGCTGAAAGCCTCTTGTTTGTTAGGTAATGCATAATCATACAGAAGGAACAGATAAAAATCCAGATAAAAATCTACTCACTCTAGGTCCAAACCCTTAGATCAGATAAGAATGATGTGTCAGCCTACCTCGCTAATCGGTTCCTGGCCTAAAACTCGGCGTTTAATTGGGAATATAATGACATTTTGCGGTCTTAATGGAATTATAATGGCACTTTGCGGTTTGAGGCGCGAGGCTTTTCCTTCGTTTGAAGGGACTCCCTCATATTTGGGCCGAGACTGTACTGGCATCTATCTA
The DNA here is from genome assembly GCA_942159475.1 of Sthenelais limicola. Classification (NCBI taxonomy): domain Eukaryota; kingdom Metazoa; phylum Annelida; class Polychaeta; order Phyllodocida; family Sigalionidae; genus Sthenelais; species Sthenelais limicola. The sequence continues at coordinate 29,691,683 of OW804099.1, forward strand.
CTACGATGAAGTGATTTGACTATTATATGCAGTTTAAACTATTGTAGACTTCGCAGATATTCTGTAGCGCGTAATATTCCAGAAAAGTTACTTGAATTCAGTTGTGCAAGAAGGGAGGTTTATATTATTTTATTTGACCATTATATCTTTGTCAATTTCACCGTGTATCTAAGCCTGTTGACCAAATAGGCATCTAGATGGTCAGTCTGCAATACACCAAGGACACCTCGTGGCCATTATTCGAATTACATTCAAAATGAAGTTTTCCAGGTTAGACTTGTGAATTTATGTAGGTATACATGTACGGCCTCTATACATATCGGTGCGTGTGATTGCGTGTGTGCTCTGTGTTTACACGTATATATCTGGGGCAGTGCACGCGACTACCTCAAACTATACTACGCATTAGACTATTGTAATCCTCCCAAAGATGTGTTTTATAGGAAATTACTTTGTGGCCTTTCTGCCCTTGACACTGTAGGTGACTATGTGTAACACTTCAAGTTCTTGCCCATATTGCAAATAAACCGACTAATCACCACCGTGTATAGCCTACTTTAATCTGATCCCAATATCTCAAAGTATACTGGTATATATGGCTTTATGATTTCGACACCAATTTTCCTGAATAGAAATGCATTTTTTAAAAACCAGACTTAGTGGTCAGTCTACTCAAGTGAGCCTACGGCCAGCACTCATCCCTGGGTTGGGAGCGGCCGTGAAAACCGCCTGCCGACTGTCGGATTCGAACCAAAGAACTGCCGACCTGTGAATCTGCGCTCTTACCACCTGAGCGATGAGTAAAGGCCAGTATATGAATGCATTGATTTCACCATTCTCCAGCCTCATGTCAGAGTATCACATCATGATGGAGAAAGTTGCGATACAGTCTATAGGAGACGCCACCTTGATCCGTGGATTCAAGGGAGTTAAATTGTCCATCTGATGTGTATCATTTATTCAAGTTACAATATAATTATTTAAAAAGAAATGCTGAATTAATCTTTATACGTCGAATGTAGCCCATAATGCACGCCATCAGACAAGTGCAGTGGCACATGCAAATGCCCTATTGTAGATTTGGGGACACATTAAAATTATTTTAATGAGGTGAGCTATTAACCATTTAAGTACTCCTATATCAGGTATATTCCAGAAAATTTACTTAAATTTAGTTGTGCAAGAAGGGAGGTTTATATTATTTTATTTGACCATTATATTTTAGTAAATTTCACTGTGTATCTAAGCCTGTTGACCAAACAGGCATCTAGATGGTCAGTCTGGTAAGACCAGGTTATGAAAAGCAAAAGTTATGAAAAGCAAATGTCGATTTTCTAATGCGTAAAACAAATCAAAATCAAAAGTTCGTATCAAATGCTTAATTGATTCTCTCCTTTCAACACAATGTTTATCAACAATGTCAGCTGTCAGTAAATGTTGTGATTCACTTTGAGTCTGACGAATGAAATATTATTTTTAAATTGTAATAATATTTCAGAGAGTTTCAAGCCCTCCTGGTTAATCCACATATTTTTCGAGTGTAGGAAATTAATAACCTGCATGGTGCTCTTTCTACATGTCGAAAGAGCACGATGCAGACCTGTTCGAAATCAATCTCGACGATCTCAACCTCGATCTCAATCCATTCTATATTATATCGATCTCGACGCGATGCCTCCTATTACGCGGGGTGGAACCCATGCGGGGTGTTCAATTCGGCTCAGCAGTATTGCACCCCCTGAAAGACACGGCTGTAGCTCAATGCGTATACATGTAATGCAATAAATGAATGAATGCAATGAATAAAGTGAGTCTTACCTCTGCAGTGATGGGGAGCTGGGACTGTGAACACAGGGACTGCTCACAGGAAGTTAGGGCGTGGTGCAGGCGGTCGTCATGGTGATGATGACGCGTTAGACAGAGTCCCAACACGACGAAGAAGACAATCAATACTAGCCCCCCGATTATCCATATCACGTGGACCAAGTCTTTATCATCTGAGAAAAGTGAGATATACAAGTGAACAACACTTCATGAAACAATACTTTCAGATAGGCCGGCGCGCGTTGTTTTGTCTACCCCATATACAATGAATGAATGAATTATTGCTTTATTTAAGACTCTGCTCAAAATTGGTTAATAAATAGATAAATGGCTTAAACAATGAATTTGTCTGTCCTTTGTAGAAGAACTCTAGCAGGGAGATAGCACTGACATTTGCAAATTACATAGGCACCACATAATTTAATCTATTAGAAGTATATAGAAAAATTGTAGAAGAATGAAAATTTAAGACTATTTATAGTTCGATCAAACCGATTTAGATATCTATTTCAGAAGTGCGATTCTTTATGTCGACATTTTACGCCAATGATTGTCTCAGTGGCGAATGCATAGATCTATAATATGTATGCTCACATAATATGGCACGGCCATGGACGGCAGAAAATGTACGATTCGCCTTCACCAATCCTCTCAAATAACCCAAATTCAAGACAAAACGTCCAAATACAGTTCAACATAACGATTTTTCTAATCAACACGATACCAAATAGGCCTACTCAGATATACATTGTATTTATAATTTTTCAGCTCAATTTTTCAGACTTTACTAAATGTGCAGAGCTGATGATTGTACTGTAACTGATATATTGAATTTGAATTTAGCATAAACGCCGGATAATATTTATTCGGGCAGAATCAGTTTACCGGTAATACATTTACAAAGATTTCCAGAAATAAAGTTTGCGATTTCCCATGCAGTTTCTGCGCATCATTCCTATCAAATGTACGTATAGGACTACATACAAATGATGAAAGTCTGGTTGAAAGGTATATTGTGTTTGTATCTTATTGTGTCAGCTTTATTTCCGACATTCATCATAGATACATATTATATTATTCGGGGAAAAGTTCAAAGAAACAATTCCTTTCCAGCTTCAAACAATTAAATCTAATCTCAGTCAATATCTAATCTCATTCAAGATACCAGGATTAAATTAAATGAACATGTATATGTATGTAATTTAGCATCAGCCACCAAACAGCTTTAAATGCGTTTGTCCCCCTAGATATAAATCATAATACAAAATGTTTTATAGATGTATTCTCAGCTATATTTCAACCAAAATAATCTTTCCAAGATCACACATCGATTGGTCCATGCCAGGCCTCGAGTATTCTATATGTTGCGGCTATTGTATGTTTTATAAGAACTTGAAGTAAAAAAAACCAAGCGCGTCTGAGTGAATAAGGGAATGGACAATATACGTACAGTAAAAAGATCACTATAGTTTCTGAAATGGCTAACGTGTAGGTACAGTAGCTCTATAGACAAACACACACAACACATGTACATACAATAGATAAGCAGAGACGGATCCAGGATTCCCTCAATAAGCTGTCTCCTCATTGTTTCATTTTTCGGACACACATTAAATATATTCAGAATTAATTATTGATGTTGACGGATGTTGTGGTGTGGTTTATGCTCGAAGGTGTATCTGTAACCAACTGCAAAACCAAGGGGTTCTAAGCAATGGGAATGTCGAATTCTTTTGCAACATGTTGAAACGGTTTCCACGACTGTATTTTCTAGTAGTATTTTGCTCTATAGATACATTTAGAACCCATTTAAAGTCCTAAATGGCACGGAGAACCAGCCGTTTTGCCCCACTTCCTGACTTGTATGAAAGTGTTTAACTTTATTAAAGGCTTTATCAATAAGGGCTGAATTAATAATAATGCCCCATTATGCAGCGTATTGTAAATATCTACAGGATAACGAGGGAGTATTAAAATTTGTCGTCTTCCCGGATCCGCCCCTGCATGCTAACAGCATTGCAATAGTTCAATTACTCTGGACGAGTCAGCAAATCCTTTTCTCTTCAGACAATTATTTTCAGGGCATTGACCTCATCATCCTCATCCATAATATAGTATTTGTAGCAACTGTCAACTAACTAATACGGTGCAGCATTCAAAAGACAATGGCATGAATGTTATCAGCAACTCAGCTACAAGTCAAAACACAACAAAACTACTGTGCCATTATCATGTGACTACTCTATTCACACTATAAGTCTATTTGGTGTTTAATGCAGGCATCTATGGCCAATCAACGTAAAGAACGGCACTGCTAGAGCGACCCGGTGAGAGAAACAAGGCCACTGTCCATTTAATCTTATACGAGACATCATCTCATCTCATGCCATTCCACCCCCTATGCGTTATATTAGTTAACCCACCCATTCCAACTGAATCAAATACAAATGCACGACAGGAACGACGGGGAGATCATAGTCACAACCTGACCTACTGGTGAAATTGGCCCTTCAAAGGCCAAACAGTGCATTTTCATCCTGCATAAACAAACTTGTGTAATTGGTGAATAAACTTGTGCAATTGATTAATAAATTTAATCTTAAGGAAAGACATCACTTGAACGGGCAATAGGGGATTTGCATGTCCCACTGCACATGCTTCAACTCATTTCTCGCTCCAAATTCAAGGTTTTAAAGCCTACGTGTCTTTGATACTGGGCCTACGCACCTAACTGATGGTCGTCTATGCTGGTCAACCACCAATGTAATAATAACATGTATGCATTATAGTCACTGATGCATGGTATTGTTGAGAATCGAGCATCACAAAATTGAAGTTGTCACGAAACTGAACTTGCCACACAATTATTTGGTCAATGTCATATAACCATGGTTACAAATGATAAACGCACCTACCAGCTCGGTTTATGAAATTGATCGATAGGTAGAATTGCTTATTGTATAGATGACTATAAAAAGGGTTATACACTTCTAGTGAAACGGTCTTCCAGTGTATGCCAGAGAATTGTATATACATTCATACATGACAAAATACTGTCTCTGTAAAGTCTCTGCACGAGGACATTGCCCTCCAATAAATTACTCATGCGCCCTCTATGCAGCTGTTGTGTCTTGCACTGACTGCACCAGCCCCATAAGTTTGGCTTTCATCTGTACAACACATCTTATTGTTGGATCTGTCCTTGCCTAATGATTCTTGCAGAATGTGAAGGATCTACCCCTTGGACACATAGGCCAATGACGGTGCATGAGGATAGGGCTTGATGGAGTCTTGTGAAGGGTGTGTAACCATGGATTGCACTGCATGACCATACTCAGGCTTCCCAAATGAATGGGAAAGAAATCTACAGCACCACCACCCACTTCAAACACAGCGAAAGCGGTAGTTACGATAGGTATGGTACTGCTCTCATACTCAACGGCATAGAAAAAATATTTAATATAAATATATATATTGACCAATCACATCTTCAAGAGACCTTACTGCAAAATATATATCATATAGTGACCTCAGTTTATACCAGCCCCAGATACTATAGTATCTATAAGGTATACCTTACTGTACCTCTTGGTCGTAGATTTGGGACTACCAGCCTTTAGCTTTTCAGACTGTTTTGGAATGAAATATGTATAAAACCACAGATCTAATGAACTATATAAAACCCCGAGGCTGAATTATTTAGACTAGGGTCATTAAAACCCCAGGTTTTTATTTTATTCAGATTAGGGTAATATTGAAACCTAGGTTTCTATTCAGATCATTAAATTCGAACCTGCTCAAGCTTCAATTCAGACTAGACTCCTATTCACGACTAAACGGCTGGCTTCAATCCAGATTCCAAGCTTTTATTCAGTCCAGTCTTATATTCAAGCACCCAGTTTATATTCAAACTCAAGGCTACTCTTCACATCCCAAGATTCTATTAAGACCATGCAGATCATATTAAAAAACCCAGCATATCTATTCAAAACCCAGCTTCTATTCAAACACCCCAGCCCCTAGCTTCTATTCGATGCAATACCATAACATGACAGGCAGAACAACACTATAACTGCAGGGTTGAGTACATGTATGTATAATATAGGAATACAGGAACGCTTACCAGACCGGCCCTGACTGCTGGGGGTGGTGCTTAGACCAAGACAGGACTCGCCGGAGCTACTCCCCACACAATTCTTATCTGCAAGAGACAAACATACACGTTCATCATCGAGTAAAATATGTATAAACTGATAGTAAAGCACCTAGCCTGTCCACAGTGTTGTATATATGTGGTTATATATTTATATGCGGTTATTATCTTAGTTTTACGTGTGTTATCTTTGGTACACTATCACATAATGTCATTATGACTAGTGGGTTCATCCTTTAGTAATACGAATAGTGTACATGAAAACGATGTAATAATTGTATGTAATAATTTTATTCCATTTTAGATAGTCTATAGTGTTGGAAATTCTAGGAAAGAACAAATCATTCAAATAATTAAAGTTATTTTTTATTTTCTTCTATGCATCTTCTTATAAAATTTAAACAAGTTTAAAAAGATCATTTTGACCAGAAATCTGTATTTCATTTTAATCTGGGTTTTACCAATTTTTTTTAAAAAGGGAGACATGAAAAGAGAAACATGCTACAACCAGACTGAGAATTACAAGTTGTTTAAAAGCAATAATTATATAAGACAGGTTGTATTGATGGACAGAAATCAAAGCATGCATGTTGTATAATTATATATATATGTTTTTAGTACAGGTATAGGTCTGCAATGGTAATAGGTTCCATAGTATGTCTTACCATAGCGAGTCATGAAAAGTGTAACACCAAAGAATACGCTGACTTGGCCATAAGAGATAGAGTAAAACTCATTATTTCTTTGGGGATGTTGAAATATAATTCTCTTTTAATTAATCAGAGATTTTATTTTTGAGAGGTTTTTAGGTCGAAGGTCAACCTTGCTCCTGAAAATGAGCATCTTATGGATTCCTGACAAAACTAAATCTACTGGAACAATCCGCTTGCAGTTCAGCGTTATTTCGTGCAGTAGGTATCAAACCTGCTATAATGATGTATATAAGATGTATTGTACATCGCATATTACTCAATTGAGTTTAGAAGAAACTAACATACTGCAGATATTTGTGCTTTTCCTATATCTAAAGTCCAGTTCACCTCTATTTTTAGGGGGGGGGGGGGTATTCATCTTGTAGGGTTTTTCAGGATTGTAAGGCATCGCCATTGAGAAATTGTCTCGAAATAAAATCTGTTTAAAAGAATCCGGTTGTGGCTGCATGTATATATCTATACCAGGTGTTTGATACATGTATACATACGCTTGCACCCATTTAGATTATTGTGGTGGGAAATCTGATTTCTGGCTCATTAATATAAATGAGCAACCATGTGATTCTAACAAGAATAGTTATAATAACGCAATCAGCCTGGAGTTCTGCATTGTTTCATGCAGTAGTAGCCCTGTATACATGCAATCTACATGTGTTTATGTTTGTATACGTGTATGTGTGTGTATGTACGTATGCATGTATGCTTGTATGTAGGCCTATGCTTGTAAGTATAACTATTTAGACAAGCGCTAAGTGTGCAACTCACCATCTTTCCGGCGAAAGCTATATACTAGATGAAAGCCACTCTGTTTATATTTAATCCACCTGAAGGTGAGTCTGAGAGTCAGGGGGGTGGGCGGTACCACATAGGTCAAGGAGTCGTTGTGACAAGTAGATATATTGCTGAGAGGTCGCTCAGCCAGCCCGTCCCCCATCACATTGGTTATCTCAATACGAGGCAAACAGCGACTTCTGCGCAGCTTTCCGCGACGGCCACTGGGCGGCGTGCTGGCCCCGTCTTCCATCGGGTGAAAGCCATAGAAGAGGGAGAGGTTGAGGGAGACGGTGAAGTTTGGCCGAGCGACGAAGTAGAAGTGACACTGGGCGGAGTGTTGGCGGAGGAGGAGCGAAGAGTTGACAGGACGGCTTCCTGACACGTTATACGTGTGATTACAGCCTGCAAACAATAAGTAATAAAAGTGATACATTAGCACACATTTCATGCAAAACCTACTTATTTGTGGGTGACTACAACCCTCGAAACATTAAGAAAATACGGGATTGTATGAGAACAGTAGACACAAGAATGAATGCGAACAGAAAGCATAGGAAAATCCAAAGTGGAAGTAGTTGCCGGTATGCAAACTGTAGTCTAACATTTTCTCGGACAAAAGGAAATCCGCAAAAAACGCAAATTTTAATCCAATATGCAATTTGCGTAAATAATGTCTGCGACTATATAAGCCCACTTGTAAATTGCAGTTCAATAATTGTGTAATGCATATTATATACATTTGTATTTCATATAAAATGTTTAATTAATTAGATTATGAGTAGATGTTACATTGTTCTAAGGAAGTATAAGTACCATTGAAGGTCCAACTATATATACAATGAGAACCCTGAAAACTTAGACCTACTAAAAACGCGAAATGTAATTCCAACGAAACATTTAGCCTCCAAAATATCCAGCTAAATGATATAATTATAGACGCATTTTGCCTCTCGGCTGAGGCTTATTAAATATGTATAACGGTCATTTGTTATTACATAAATTAACATCAACGCTATATATAGCTGAATGCATTGTTTTCTTACTGACTTTTGAGAAAACTATTACTCCTTGTTCATCTAACATTCAAAACCGTCCCACCCAGACATCGCTTTTTAACCTAGCCTAAAACATTGTAAAAGTAAGTTACCGTATGGCAAACATTGCATTATAATGTAATGGTAATGGACATTATTATAAGTTGTGCGCCTTTTGTTATAATTATCTTTATCCTCCTAAGAATTAAGCATATCATTGCTTGTTAATTCTGCATCCGTTGATGCTGAGAATGTCGCAATGCATTGACTGATATGCAAAATGATATGCAAGAGAAAAGTTGAGAAGTCAATATGGGAGGAATGCAAAGCTTACCAGTTCGGCTAGACTTTATGATATTGATTAAATTCTTATTCTTTTTTGTAAGTAGTGAAGTATTCTATATAAAACTAATTCCTCCTCCTCCCCATCCCACCTGTCTCTCCTCTTCCCCTATCCTGCCTCTCCTTCCTCCTCCCCACCCCATGTCTCCCTCATCCTCCCAACCCCCTGACATCTCTCTCTCCTCACTATATTTTCTTTTCTTTTATTTGCTAAAAACAACAGCTGTAATTTTTTTGACTTGGGGAGGGGGTAATTCAATCCCAGTGATAATAGACCTAGAATTGCATTTACTTACCCTAAACATTCTGCACTTCATACCAAATAGGTTTCTGCTTTTGTTTGTATGCAGGCTACAACTTATACTTTCGATATTTAATGGGCTTGAATTTAAATAAAGCCAGTAGTAGTCAAAGATATCTAAACTATAAAACATAGTCTTTATTAGCAATAAAATAGATTATGGAAAATGGAAATGGCTTCTGTCATCATTTACACCCTAAAATAAAAGTACACATGCAGCACTGCCTCGGTATGGTATATTATAGTAGTGACCCATGTGGTTTTGATTATCTCCCTTTCCGGTCCTGCTCAAGTATATAGACCATCCATAAGAAAATGAGGACTAGGGTCAAATTACTTACTACAGAACATAAATTAAATGATGGGCTACTCCTCATTCAAACACTGAACACACGCTATAATAACACACGCCACGTGCATGCAGGACGGAATTGGATAGTGGGGTCATATCTAGTTTTATACTAGAAGAAACATTCGGCTAACCGCCAATTTTGAAATGTTAGACAATTCTCAGAATTCTAGAGGTCCTGAACGCACTTAGCCTCACTACAAACAGACGACAACATAGGATGTAAATTTAATCGAAATTAATATTTTCTTATAAATGAAACGTGTTTCAACATATCCTCTTACCAATGGTCGATGTTGTTCTCTGTGGATTCGCTACCGGTAGACATAATCCGAGAATCGTCAATAGGACAATGACTACTGGGAGTTGTGTGGGTTGGGGACAGTCTGTGTCTAACCGATATAATGTCCGCCACAGTGAGGAGTACACAGCATTGTTCATATTCATCATTTTCATTTGCCCACGTTGTGGTGTGGGCAACAGAGGGGCAAGAACAGGTCTCTATGGCAAGGGTGTAATAGTGAAGTATACCTCCCTTGGGATGGTACCCGAGAGGAGTAGGCAGTGGCCACCTGTACAAAGTACAAGCAGAAGTGGCCATGGCCATACCCTAATCCAACAACTTGAAAACACTACAACATGTTCCCACTGCAACAAAGATTTCGGGGCCAGAATCGGTCTGATAGGTCATCTGTGAACACACTATATATAGAATAGAGCCGTCTTCCTCATTCATGAGGGACGAGTGGAATTTAGCTCTCCTCTCCACATAGATGGTATTATACTGCCATATATCATAACTCTATCAGTAAAAGTTATTTTCTATCAGAGGTTTTATTGATAGCAGGTCAACAAAAGTAAGGGTTGGTATAGTGTAGTCTCGAAGTGTTGACGAGCCGCAAATTAGCCTCATTTGATAGACAAAATCTGACAGTAGGCGAGTATAGGTCAATTACAAGAACTTGCATGGCCTCTAGACAAAGGAATGCGCGTGGAAATAGGAGCCAAAGGGTGTTTTCGCCTTATTAAGGTATATGGGTTTTTTGTGTATTCATTGAATGCCAATAGTTGTAAGAAACCCGCTTACAAAAAGGCACAACGGAGCAATCACTCTAAGCCTACTAAAGGGGAGGGCACTGGGGCATGAATAATGACACGTATAGTAGTGCAATAAATGGGCATCGCACCCAGGTTCTTTATGTTCCAAGCTAACCCTTTGGTGGCGAACAAAGTATGATGTCCGCCGAGGTCGGTACCGCTATTCACAGAAATTCCGAATAGGGAACTCTAATCTATGATTCTCCAATCAATGTCTTGATAAAACAACTACTGCAAGAATGTTTAGTGGATGCTATGTTGACACTTGGATACGAGTTCAACTGATATAAGATCAGTAAACATATTCCGTCACTGACTGCGCGGCTATACTTGGAGAGAGAAACAATCGATGGGTTATAAACCCGGATAGCTTGTGTTGCGGCAGCATGTGGTGATATATGGGGGTATCCTGTTCACTCTTGTTTGCTGTGCTCTGTGCTCTGTGCACACCCAACTGTACTTGGTCATCTACCTCATCCACATGCCATTTGCTCTTCACCTCCGCGACACTTAGGTGGTGGGTATAGCTATATAACCATACATCCTGCTTGTGGGGAGTCCCCGCGTCACGGTCGACAACCAACTCGACCTGGTGCCTAGGCAAGATAGGGAAGGAGCTGGGGATAGGACGAGAGAAAAGAGGGGTGTGTGGCCCAAAGTATCAATACAAGGAAACAGAGAAACTGTGACGAGTAAAGGCATGAAGATAAGAAGAGGAGAAGGAAACAGGAGGAAGAGAAGTGGGAAGGCTAGAAACTACCTGGGACGACGGTGAGCTCTTAACAATGGAACAGTTTTCAGTGCCCCCTGATACAAATATCTGCAAATTAGAGCTTAGAGAAAACTAACTTATAAATCTCTCTTATTCTGAGGTTCGACTTCGAGCAACACTCAACACGGGTGGAAATATCACCTGTTTATCGTGAATAAATACGACAAACCTTTAGCATACAACTTCAATGGTATTACTATAGGTATGATTGTGGTCGCTACTATCTCAGAGGAAATCCATCTTTTACTCAGATGTTACAGTAAAACTGCTTCTAATGAGGATAACGGCACCCATGTAGCATGACTAGCTGCTGGGCCCCCACCCTTTACAATACTACCAGCGATATACAGTCGCGAGCATAGCAAGGAGAGAAGGGTGACACTGACAGCAGGACAGACCCGGGACAGACTCGCGTCATTTAATACCACAACACAAGTGTGCTTCAAAGCAGGAGTCAAAACTTATTTCATGGGGACGTCTGGTGTTGTTGTTGTTGTGCCAACACAGAGGCGGCAGCTAGAGGTGGAGGTGGTGGAGGAGGAGGGCCGGTGGAAATACTTGTTATTCGTTCAACTCAGGTATATGCACACCTCTCTCATCAGTAGGGTCCGGCTACTACAGTAGATTATGCTTCTCCTTGCACTGTGTAGCCAACAAACAATACTCCCTCTCACCCCTCAACTTATCCAAGTTCTCCCAGAGGGAGAGGTTACCTGGCCGGTTTTACGTAATCCCATGTAATACTGGTCACCATCCTGGTAAAGCAAATCCAGTATGAGGTGCAGGAGGACACCAGCGCATATTATCACATCTACTGCGTTCTCACCAACTCAGCCCTAGACGAGGGAGGGTAGGAATGGAGAGGGGAGGGGGGCATTTTTTTTAAAAAATCGAGATGGTAAGTAGGTCAGTGCTGAGGCCTTATAACAGGGCGGTATGGTGGAGGCAGGTAGTAGTAAGGCAGAGGCTGTATACATGTATGCACAGAGTAATAGAAAATCTATTACTCTGAGATGTATGCTATAGGATTGGACTAGGAGATGAGATGGGAGTCAGAGCCATGGAGCCATGGAGAAATACGAAACCGCAACATTAGTATATCTCAAGATTGGATAAGATAGATTAGATAAATCAATTCCTTGTTTCAGATGTACCTTCGATGCTCACTCTGAAGGGCAATTATTTATTATAAATATGTATTATAGTCCTTATAAGGGCTTTATGAAACTTATATAGAACAACGAATGATATGGAGGATTAGGCAAATGATGGAGATATATGAATACATTATCTGAAAAAATACCTTTTGTTTGGGAAGACATATCTGACAATGGAGCTTTTGTTGTACATGTATAGCGAAACTTTGTAGTTGCTAGTTGAGCTATTATATTAGTCTGAAAGAATTTGTTTAATTTCGTATTTTTCGCAAAATGTCATTATAATCATATTAGGACGCCTAGTCCTAGGCCAATAATGTCGTTAGCGTGGTAGGAGTCCAATCACTGATATATCATTCTTATCTGATCTGATCATACCAACCACAACATTACAATGGACCACACGGAAATGTCTAGAGAGTTATATTTTCTGTGCCCCCCCCCCCCCCCACACACACACACTTCTCAATGGGCCACGGCTGTGGGGTGGGAGGTGGTGTTAATTGTTTGTGTCAAGACAATTTAATGTTGGTTATAGAAAAAAAGGGCATTTCCAACTGAATGGATAATAGCATCATGCGTCGCTTACATGTTTATACAACCATTTCCCAAAAGCAACGTATTAAATGAAAAGTGATACCTTATAGATAACATAATTAATCGGGTAACTATTATACTAAACCCTAGTTAAGTAGCGTACGATGGATAGTAACATCAAGAATGGGAGCTGGCCATGTAAAGCGGGGTTATCTTTGAAATGCTACTTTCGCTGGAAATCCATATATAAGAGGCGAATCGTGGTTATGTTTGGTACATGGCAGTACATTTTGAAATTTTCAAAGCCAGTATGGCGATTTTCAATAAACTCAAACCCATCTGAAAATAACCACGGCCTCTACTACCAGCACCAAGTCCCCCACATACATGTACTGTATGTATGTATGTCTATCTGTATCCATGTGTGTGTTTGCATGAATGTAAGTTTTCAGAATATAATTAATATTATATATATATGTTTGTTTTTAAATGCTTTATTCATCACGACATTATGTACAGTTTACACTTTATCTCAGTGCATGTGTGTGTGATATGTATTGTATGTTTGTTTGTATGTCAATAATTATGTATTTATATATAACATATATTGTATTATGAATATATACACTAGTATGTATTTCTGCATTTCATTGAGCTATCATTGAAACGGGTACGTAAAAGTAAAAGATTACAAATAGACAGGCAGAAACGCGCCGCCATGACGGTGTATGAGGCGGGAGAAGGAGGTTTAAACAAGCTAATCCTACTAGTAAAACATATAGCATAGAAGTGTAAGTTATTCAAGAAGGAGGTCAGAAACCTTGACTAGAAGCACAGAACGTAGCCCTCAACTAGATCGCCCATGGCTGTAGTTGCGTCCGACTTAAAGTTGTATTCCAAGATAATTCTGATCCATCTATTTGCGCCCAACTTATCCGGCAGATAGAATATTAGAGGATTTCTTTTATCCAAGTCTTCTTGGTATAAATGAAAGCATTTTTTCTGATTTTTTATTTTTTGTATACACTGAAATACGTGTCTGGCATGCCTCTTTTTCTTCTATGACTGGAACATTTTATGGTAACATTAGATAGGAAAACGTAAATATGCTTACAAATATTTTACATTCGAAATAATGAAATAATGGAAATTGCGTGAAAAATATAATGAGAGCTGAAAATAAAGAGAGCTGAAAAATATATTGACAGCTGAAAATATTGATAATACCAGAAATCCACCTATATCAATATTATAATCTTTCGAAGTTTAGAACAATCGATCAAACAATTAAAGAAAAATGAAGAAGTTTTAGTTGGCTCTAACAGGCACTACAACTTTAAGCCGTGAACAAGTAACAGTAGGTTGTATTGGGTAGGTATAGGCTGCCAGTGCAGACAGGTCGCCTAATGAGGCTAGTGGAACACAAACCGTCACAGACATCATGTCCAACAAAAATTCACAAGTACGAAAATCAGCAAAGAGACAAACGACCATCCTCAATAATAACCTAGGTCACTATGTTGTTGTGGAGGACCTTCCAACATGGGGGGGGGGGGGGGATTGGGTGAAGAGAAGAGGGGAGGGGTGGCGTGAGAAGTTGGGGGAGGGGAGGAGGGGAGGGGTGGCCGAAGAGGACAGGGATCTATCTACTCTTTGGTGTTTTCGTACGGGGATACTAGTCAAGCATGGACGTAATAAGGTGTTAGGCAGAATAACTATCTGTCAGCTCGCATTTAATATAGACTAGCACCAAGTCCGTCAGCCTATCTACGGGGTCATGTCTGGGATAATTAATTGCATGATTGACTCAATTCTTTCTTGCCATAAGACAAAGAGAAAGAGACGTCTGCCTCCTGGTCTTCCAGTGAAGCTCTTAAGTAGAAGAATTGATTTATCCAATGGGTGATTCTAATATGATAGATTTTTTTAATGAGTTTAAGATTTCGTTTTTAAGATGTACCACCTTTCATTACAGTTTTAATGACCACCAGTATATTGATAGAAGTCAAGAACATCCAAATCCAGAAGTATGTCTCCTTTCCAAATAATATAAGGAATTTTCCTTGTTGTACAAAATCATTGAACAAATAATGCATTCTGCTTCTTGAACAACGCCATTGTACAAATAGAGAAACAGAATCATTAAACAAATAAATAAATTCTATTATACAAAGTGTAATTGACAAGTGCATTAGGAAATTGGTTTTGGTGTGACTTCATTTTTACCACATAATGCTAAATTATTATCATTATTCAGATAATTGGAGGCATTTGGCGCTTTTGGGAGTACAAATATACGGTATTAACCGTATTTAATCACACATGAAAAGTGATCATTTTATTACTATTTTGACATGGTCACGCTAACAAAATATATGACTTATGAGACCACACTTCAGGGTGCTTACACTTCTTTCATGATACAAATTAAGGACTTTCAAACCAGGGATGCAATTTTCAAGGACCTAAGAAACACAAACATACAACATACACTGATTGTGGCAGTTGACCATGTATACATACACATTGTAAGATGTGGAACTATAAAGTTGTGGCTGCTGTTGGAAGTGTTGTACGGGTGAAGTGGGGTCTGGGCCCCCAAAATTGTATAACATGTGAAGGAATGAAATGGTGCATTTTGGGAGCATTTTCGGATCATAATCAGATCAATTGGGATTTGTTTGTATTTCCTGCGGGCAGGCCTGCCAACAAAAGGACAAATTTAAGGCAGGATACTTTAATATTCTCACAACTGCCCCCAAATAATTGTCCATATGATGGATAAGTATAGAATAAACATGAGAGGGGGAACTAATGTCAGCACAAACATGTGTGAGGCCCATACACCGAAATTAGGGAGTCATGGAAACAGCATTAATAAGTTCTTTCAACAGCCTTTTTACTAGGCCTTACTTTTACAGCTGTTACCACATGGCATTTATTTTGGTTGTAAACGATATTAAGCGACTTTTGGTTCTTAAAAAAGGTTTTGGTTCTTTAAAAAAATTTGAGGGGGGGGATTCAGGCCGTCGCCGATCCCCCCCCCCCCCCCTTGGATCCGCCCCTGGGCTTATATAGCCTAGTTTTTACTTTTTTTCAAGGGCGGCGCCATCTTGGATGGTGCTTTCTCTGAGGTCTGTGCTGAAAGCAGTGCAAAAGGTCTGTGCTGCCTGTATGAAAGGAAAACACAATTCTGCATCATGCCGCCTGAATTTCATTGTGGAAATTGAGGTGAGCCAGAAACTTGGGAATGCGTGGATCAGTAAAAAAATAAGAAAGGAAGCCATTTGCTTTCAAAATACATCAAAATAGAGTAGACATTCGACAAAATGACACTTTTCTCCAGCTAGTTATATAATTTCATTAATGTTGGTTGAGAAATAAGGGAGGTATAGCACAACTAAGATTTTTCCGGAGTACAACATTTTATATCATTAACATGTAAAATGTCCCATTTACTGTTCATCCACTGGTCTGTGTTTGGAATGCTGCAATATCATCACTTTAGAGACATAATTATTAGGTATCTCCACTTAAAAACGGAATAGTTAGAGGAGGTTTAAAAACGTTAGAAATATAATCATAATTTCATTGACATACTGTTGTCACTTATGAAATAAATGTAAGCAGCTATTGTTGAATTTAAACATTGAAACCATTGAATGATTTATCAGTGATATACTCCTGAACCATACTGGATATCGACTATTCTTTTTAACTGATTTTTATTCAGGTTCCAAAAAATATATATGGCTCGGGCTAGCCCGGTATTCCGTCATACCCTGAGTTGTCGCTACTTACAAGTTACAAATAATAGGTCCAATCTATAGGTCAATACAATTTGATATCAACAAGGGGGTTGATTGGGTATGGCTGCCTTATACAAAAAAAAACACGACATATTAACCCAAATCTTTATGAAAATAAAAGAAAGAAATTTAGAATGATGTTAAATTTAATGAGTGAGTGATAGTAGTATATCCGATAAATTTCGCCGCCGACAACCGGTTTGAGTCATAATTTATGTCTGCGAAAATCTATATCTGGCTGCGAAGATAAATGCCCAACCATCATGTCATTAAATATGTATCTTTATGATGACCATCTCTAGATTAAAACCATATATTATTTTGTTTTGAATTGACGAATGGGAACTATCACAGCTTGTGAAACTTCGATCAATAAAATTTATTAAAAACAAATGTCTAACGGTGAAATTTGCCGCTGAAACCGCGAATTTTAATTACTGTGCAATAACATGTATTTTCTTCCATCCACTATTAACATATTTAGCCGCGAAAATATTGGGCAAACCTATGGAGTGTCTACAGATATGCAAAATCTATAGTTTTACGCTGTACCTTGGAGGAATACTTATCACCAGTATGTCCAGGGAATGGGACAAGTACAAATCCCTAGATAAGGTGGCAGTGTTAAGGTGCATGATGAGAGCACACTACACATGTAGCTGCTGCCCACCTGTAGTACACAGGTGATGGTTTACCGCTTTGTGGTTTATGGTTAACCACAGAAATCTGGCACACTCCGAATAGCGGCCACCAACCACTACAGCACTCAGTTACACATTAGACAAGCGCTCACATCTCTATCATGTTAAAGCTGCAGTTTCAGCTCCTTCTCTGCATTAAAGCGGCAATCACGGCTAAATCAACCAAAAGTTCCTTTTCCTAAATGCATACATCATTTGAACCTTAGCAGTGCGGATTAAAAGATTTGTATATTAAAGTTTCAGTATCAGCTAATTTCCATTAAAAAATGAAATTGTCTATTTAGTGGTCTATTCATTCCAGACCCACCCAAAGGACCAAGGTAGAGTATTAAAGGATTTTGATATGTTCTTCTTGGTGTAAAGTTTCATTATCTGCCAAAATAATTATTTAGAGCACCCGCCGAAATCTCACTTTTTTCAGTCTGACTCTCTATCATCTTAAATATAAATACCATACCAGTGTTGAATGAAAAAGAGAAGAAATCATGGAATTTTTCTTAAACGTTGACCTGAGAAAGAAAATGATTGGGTGAATCCAAAAAGCCAATAAAAACATGTTGCCAGATTTACTGATTAGCTTTTATTTCAGGGACCACAGAAATTTGCTACCCTTCACTTTAGGAGTCTATGGGGAAAATGGGTATTTTCTCCATTATTTCACCATATCAGACGGTTTGACTCATGCAGTTTCCTTTGAAATCTCTGTATGCATAACTGATATATTGCAGTACCCGCAAAAATTACAAAAACAGGGGTTTACCGGATTCAGAAAAAAGTTATTCAGCTGAATTTGCATCATGATGAGTTAAAAAATGGGTACATTATCACCTTCAAAGCAGAATATTTGTCCAAGTATGTTTACACACTGTTTTCTTAATTTATGATTACAAAACAGTATGTCACCATATATTTGGAGGGATTTACAAGAAAAAGATAGTATTGATCTCTCTGATTTCTTGTAAGAACTAAGAACATATCGACTTCCATGATTATAGTGAATGGTAGTAAACTGCAGTGGTCCCTAAAATAACGAATAATACAGTAACACCCTGGTGGTTTTTTCAGCTTTTTGATTTCACCCAACCATTTTCTTTATCAGGACAAAGTTGGGAAAACATATTTTGACTCCTTCTTTTTCATGCATTTGTTCCTTGAATTCCGGCCAGCAGCAGTGCTGACGATGCTGGTATTTACCTTTAATCTTTGGGAATCCTTTTGGAATCAAATATATAAGGATAACACTGGCTAGGTAGGTATTTGAAGAAGCCAACTAATTGCACTATTAATTGCCATTTGATTCGAATTGCCACTGCATGTAGATCAGCAAAAACAAAATCACAAAAATATTCAGAAAAAGTCATGAATTCGTGAAAAAATGTCTTTATTTGAATCTTCCATTCTACAGTGCTCATGATAAAGGAAAGAAAAAAACGAGAACAATATTTTGGATCACTTTAGCTGGGAATGCAGCTTTAAGAAAATCAACGCTTGAAAACATTTATGATGAACAATAGCGTCTTTTGATTCACTAGTAAATGTATGCTATAGGCCTTCAAAGGAATTTTTTTTAAATAATAAAAAAAAAGAACAAAGAAAATCATGATACCGATACGATGTATTTTTTGTTTATTCGTGAAGTTTTCCAACCTTCTTATATTTTTTTCTCTGAAACGATTGCACTTCTGGGAAAAAATATTATGCCAGTGAAATGAATAATCATCAGTTGCGCATATGATCCACGAAATGGATATCTAGTCTCTGAATTGTCCCCAGTTTCAGTTTAAAAGTAAATCATCACGATTTAGGAGGGGGAAAGGCGGGTAATTACATTTGAACTCCAAACTAATATTAGCCAACGCATCTTAAACTTAAATACAACATTTGGACAATTATGAGGGCACAGTACAAATAGAAAATGATTTTTCCAACAAGTTCATCCACATAACTTTAAGATTCTGAGAGGAAAAAATTCTACAACCCATATATTATTTTGTTTGGCAAAAGTAGAATATTTTATTTTTGACTCAAAATAAGCCGGGAATGAATGGTTAATGCTTCAGAGTCTATAGACTTTTTGAAACATATAGGCCTACATGTATATGTATCAAAAAAGGCCCATCTGGGGCTACTGGCAAACAAAATTTAACTTAAAGATACGCAACAATAGCTCTAATGAATAGATCAGAAATTATACTTCCCACCTTTTCAGAATTTACCCTTAAATTTATCACTTAAACATGCAGCATCTCAGATTTAGAAATTGGAAAAAGATTGGGGGTTTTGATGAGTATAATGTACTTAAAGCTGATTTCACAGCTATTACAGCCAAATAAAACCTTACCTAATTAAATTTACTTGTCTGACCTATGGGATTGAAGTCAAGATTTTGCTACTGTTATTATAATATTAATGTACTCTGATTTGACGACGAATCGGTCGGGGGAAAAACGAGCGCCGGTGAGCGATATGTGAATCCATCGCAATGTGATATCCTCCACAGTTTTGGTCAAATGACTTTCAGATGGGTATAGGAAAACAACGGACCATAATTAATTCAACAGATATGAAAGCAAACATTAGCTGGTTAGCGTAGCATTACACATAACAATCTGCGAGTATAGCTTTTTCAGTGTTAATATTAACCTCGCAGATTGTTATGCAACGGGGGCGATTAGCTTCTCTATCATTGATATATGGGACGGGGTAGTCTTGGTCTTTTCTTTGTGTGTGTGTGTGGGGGGGGGGGCGGTAAAAAGGTAATTAAAATAAATCTATTATATTAGAGTCGCCACGGCCTTGGCTGAGGAATTCACTTAGTCCAGTGAGGCCCCAGGTTGATGTGAGATTAGGTTAAAGTGTCAGTAAACCCCCAAATATTATGAGCAAATCCATTTCCTTGCTTTTATTGAAATGTAACCAGCCCACTTTTACTTAATTCAAGTTATTATTTAGTGAGTTTTACCCATTTAATCGAGTGAAAAGGTAGTTCCACAGTTTAACACTCCATTCAAGGCACCACTGTTTGCCTACGTCATAAAGGTGCACCAATCTTGAAATGTACATTTTTTTTTTTTATAAACAATTTTATTGGCAGATATTCACAACAGTGATACGTCTAATCTCCAAGTACAAACGATATTTAACAGTCACTACATAAGAAAAACATTATCCATTTAATCCATTAATACATATCTATTATATCTTCAAAACGTCTGGTATTAAGTGACATTTCACCAATATTACTCTCTCAATCATCATTACCTATACAGATCATTACTACATTTTTTTGTATTTTTAGCCTCAAGAACGAAGAAGAATAAAAACAGAAGAAAACATGATTTGTTCGCAAATATAAAAACAAAAAACTCATTTGTTACACCGATTTTTGACTGCTATACAGCCATCTAAGCTCATACTTTTACTATCCGTCCAGTATAATTTTACTAGACTCAACTCTTCCATCCCGGTTTTTACAATTTATCTCACATTTTTCAAATGCTGCTTTAGTTTGGACCATGGTAATATTTTCAAGTGAGGTGTAAGCTTGTTCCATTCACTTGGCCCCTTTGTGTGTGGAGACCTCAGGAATTTCTCGGACCTCGGATTTGTTTGAATTAAGTTAATTCCCTCCGCCTGCCGTGTGGCACGTGGCATTACTACAATTTTAGATTGATCTTCCTTGAAATTATACATCAGGTTCATAATTGCAATCTCCCCCCTTCTTTTGAAACTGATGACATTGAGGTCTTCACACATGTCTTCCAAACTCCTCTCTTCATTCCAATATACTAAACGAACCGCCCTATTCAGGACACTCTGTATTTTTTTTATATTACTAGCAATGAACATAACAAACAACTCTTATAATTGCTGCTAGAAAGAAGGAGGGTGGGCTGGGCAGAAGAAGTATTACCAGACCAAAACAAACACTCTGTATTACCCATTGATTGTTCCTCACAAGGTCAGAGTGAAATGAATGCAATGCTATTTCCCACACATTTGTGATGTGCTTCAGGGAAATGAGTCACAAATCACAGGTGAGATAATGACCATATTTGAGAAGATGACATCAAGCCGATTCCAATGATAGTTAACAGTAGGGCATATAAGTACTATTTTATTTTAAATTTGATATCTTCATTTTTGGAAAACAGGTTTAGAATATGTTTGAGTAGAGAATTATTAGTAAAGTAGCTAAATGTACTATATAGGATGACCTTAGAAATGCATGCATTTTAGTAATACACCATCTTGAAATTTGGTACATGTATATTTATGCTACTAGCAGCTCAAAGAACACCAAAATGAAAACATTCCAAATAAGGGTTCTTGTACATGGATTACAGTTTTGTGACTTGTGACTCATTTCCCTGAAACACATCACATTTTCTCTCACCACCTTTTGTGTCCCTTCGTTAAAGGGGGGAACTAAACCCAATTATTGACCTCTCAATACTGATGTCTTGAAATACCTGTATTGAACAACTGTTTCAATTGCTGGGAGATTGGGGGGGGGGGAAAGGTAGGGATATTATGTACATTTCTGGCGCAGCTTTATGACGTCACACAGCACTCTCAGTGCCCTCTTGTGCTAAACAGACTTTTTCAACTAGGACTTCTCAATTTGTGCCTGTAAGTGACTATAAGTTAGAGATAAATGGAAGTAAAAAAATCGAGACTTGGGTGTTGTATTTATGGCTCAATGAAATTTGTTGTCCTAAAAGTGACCATGAACCCATTGACTGACCCTTTAAGCTAGGGGCTTGGAGCTAGTCTAGGGACGGGGCTGCACGGGGGTGCACTACTTGGACAGGTATCTATAAGGTCCGGAGCTACCTCGTCCCAACGCACAACTGACCAAGACCAAGAGAGTGTGTGGTGGGAGTAAAATAGAGAGGTAGGAGAGATTGGCCAAATTGGTTTGGATTGAGATTGGTCTGGGTATCAATAAGTATTCGTATGTGTGCGAGAAGGAGAAAAGGAGTGGAATAGGAAGACCGTCTAGGCCCAAAGTTGAGAGCGTCCCTAAAACGAAGGGAAAGCCTCAAACCGCAAAGTTGTTCCATTATAATTCCATTAAAACGGCAAGATGTCATTATATTCCCATTAAAACGCCGAGTCCTGGGCCGGGAAACTGATTAGCGAAGTAGGCTGACATACCATTCTCATCTAATCCAAGGGTTTGGGCCTAGAGTGAAGATCTATACGGTAGCGAGACGAGTGGGAGGGACGGGGGGGGGGGGGCGGATTGGCTGGAAGATAAAGCAGAAGGGGGACGCGATAAAGGTTTCACCACATCCACTCGAATCAGTGTTCATTGAAGAAAACAATACAGCATTGACTCAAATGCTGAGTTAATTAAATAAAATTAATTAAGCGATATGTTCATAATTGAATAAGGTATTCACTTTAAATGCAATGTCACTGTCACTGTCCAGGGATACTCGGAAAACCTGTGACATTCACAGAGAGGATTCCTTTTTCCATTTGTTCTCCGATGTATGTTCTTTATATGTTCGCTGATAGATTACGTTTGTCTATGAATAAAGTAGACCGGTGAAAATTAAAAAATGATTATGTAATAATTGATTATGTAATTAATTAACTAAATATTAACTTGATTGTAACCTATATTGATACCATGTACACCCACTAGCACTACTGTTAGTTGATCTTCAAAATTGGGGAACGACTGGAAGAACTGGGATTATCCCAGAAGTCTGTCGACCAGTTTGTCATTTTCAATGTAAATGTTATTATTACTGACAAATACAAGATTTTTCAATTCAATTCAATTTACTTTGACCTTTCACTGTATGACATGATTTGTAATTATGATATGGAAATAAAAATCTAGTATTATTATACTATGGGATTATGTATTACTATTATACAAACACTACTTGTGTGAAGGCAATCCTCTAGCCTATGTAGAACCAATGAATAATATGGCGATATATGTACATGTAGGCTATACGTATTGCTGAAACGTTAACCTTGCTAGTAAACCCTCTTTTAAAGCTGCATTCCCAGGATTTAAGATCGAGTGGTTCTTCATGAATTACATTCATATTAGTTCCCAAACTCAATATTATCCATCTCTGTTTCAATGAAAAGTAAAATTAATGTCTAAATTCTGTGTTTTTACGATCGGGAACACACAGGGTTATGTATAATTGCCATCACCACAGTTCTGTAGATGCACTGAGTGGTCACATGTGGCGCCTCTGTGCCACATCAAGCCACATGTTTCTCTCTGTATGCCAACGAATTGTCCCTGTCAACGCCTATCTGTATGGAACAAGGCTAAGGAGGTCACACTGTTGACTAAGGAGGTCATACTGGTGACCACCAGTATGGGAGGACGAGTATATCTTCTCAAATATTAAACTCCAACCTTAAGAAAGAAACCTTAACGATTGGGATAAGGTGGGGCAGTGTACTAGTTAGCTTAACAAGTGAAAACTGAGATTTGTATAGAAATTAGCTGGGAATGCAGCTTTAAAACAGTCACGATTATTTTCGTCGTAATTGCTGTCCCCATTCCGTCGGGCTAGGTACATTCTACATAGGGCAAAGTTTTGATCTTTTCTGGTATTTTTCAGGAGGACTATTTATTGGGAGTAGAGCGGACATACTGGTAGAAAAGTGACAAATAGGCCTATTGTAAACTGTGCGTCCCCAGCCCAAGCTATACCTCCTATTATTAATCCTATATGAATCACTTGTGGAGCATATCATATGTATTGGAATTATAATATTGGTAATGTGCGAATTTACACAGACCGAGATACAAGACCCCCTCCAGTAAAACTGGTATATCTATCACTTACTAGGTATCTGATACAGAAGATAAACATCTATGTGATAATATGTTATACATATAATATATTGCCAGACACAATAAGATCAACCCGGGGATCATTAGGGGCCTACACTCGCATATGCCGGTGTACATACAGAGGTCAGCTGAAAAGCTGGACATACCTCCTCTCCCCCCACCCAACTCCCTTCAACATCAACATTGAGGGGCGACGGCTGCGGTAAGTCTGCGGCGACGGCGGCGGTGGCGGTGGCGCAGAGGAGGAGAGAGAAGTAGCACAAATTGGGGCCAGACTGAGTATTTTATTATGTCTGGCCTGGGTCTGGAGATGTGGGGCGGGGGTCGGTGGTGGTGGTGGTGGTAGTGGTGGGGGTGGTGGTAGTGGTGGGGGTGGTGGTGGCGCTACGACCAGCACATTTGCAGTAGGACGCCGTGTGTAGGCTATAGGCTAGAGAGGGAGGCAGCAATAGCTAACACAGCTAGCCACGGCTAATATTATAGAGCACACATATATTTACCGTGTATGAAAGCCGGAAAGGCTGCCACGATCACTGAAATGAGAAAGAACAGACAACAAGAGTTAGAATATGCACCACTAATGTGTCATGTAGGCAATGCATAGATTCTTTGTAAATAAGAAATGCATGGGTGATGGGAAGTATGTCTTCTTGTTGTGGTGGTGGTAGGGGCCTCAAAAGCAAGAAGGGGAGCGATTGTGGAAGAAAGGGAGAAGGTGGAGGAGGGAGAAGAGGAGGGGGAGAGGAGGAGGAGGGGGGGAGGGGAGGAGGTGCTGTAGGACAGTCAGTAGGTGATATCAGTACCCACCTAGAATAACACTAAGGGTAGGGTGCATGACTCTCCACGCCCCGTACTGCCCATTGACGGGGGTCTCGCCCGTTCCTCCTCTCCTTTCCCCTCCGAGACATAAAGTCGCGTAAAGTCCTATGCTTTCTTCACAGCTATACCACCGTTATGCCAAACCGACATACTACTGCCATTGCTCCCCGGCAGCCTCGTCCAGTGCGCACCGTCTCCGCGCACCAAGGTTAAGTTATGTGTGCTCGTGTCCGGGCCCGCCACTAGGTGCCATGTAATCTGGGGTACTGATAGTAGAGGCCCTGGAAGCAGCATAACAAAGCGGTCTGCGGAGAGGGAGAAAGAAGGCCGGGCATCTGCAGTTAGTGCTACGTCTGTTGTGGAGGGTGTGTAGGCCACGAGCGTGTCCTACTAATGTATCACATTGCTCCCACTGCCATAGGTATATACTCTCCTATACACATAATAAACTTATGCATCAAGTGTACCCCATGTGTACCCTACGTCTCCCAGCTATAGTATATGTATACACGTATAGCCTATGTCTACTGTAGGCCTATGCCCACCAGTACTGTAGTCAGCTTTGTAGTGTAGGCTACATGCATCGATATATAGAATGAAATACAGGAACGCATGTCTTGGATTCAATAAGCTTATATATTCATATAATACATTATAATAATATATTTTATACATATCAAATATTACATTATATATAGTGTAGGCCTAGTATTTTGTAGAGTTGAGTTGTAAAACAAATTATTGATCCGGCGAGATTCCCGTATACCCGTTTTATAAATAATGTATACACAATGCACATATGTATGCATGTGCTGTGTGCAATATGGGTATGTGAAAAACTTGATAAGAAGGGTGCAATATGGGTATGTGAAATACTTGATTAGAAGGGGTGAAGAGGTCGCGGTTGTTTGATGTCATGCGACGTCATGTCAACCAAAATGGCTTCACAGTGCATCACGTTACATCACGATGCATCACATTACATCATGACCAGAGCGCGACGCCACCACTTATGTATTCAATGTCACTGATCATCATGATGAGCTCAACTTTATGAATTACTGACTTTTCTACAGCAATGACTAACACATCTACGCCTTTCTCATACATATCTCCACAATCCTACAACTTGGAACTTAATTTTGTAATTCTAATAAGTTTGTAATTTTATGTGAGTAGCTATTTTCGTGGTAGGGTAACAAAGACAAGAAATCAAGTTAAGCATGGTCTGGACGATCTCTACTTGAGAATACCACAACTTTTTTGTCAAAATTCGTTATGATGTACATTTAATGTACATCATAAAGAATTTTCTGATCTAATATATGAAATATAATATTGTGTTGTTTGGAGGGCTCGCATATATGTTTGGTGTCTGAGAAATAGTATTCAATCATAGTCTAATAGGTGTTTTTGAATTATATTTCTGAAATTTGTTTTGCCAATCTGAGGTTGCATGGAATGTTAGTGTTTATGTTATTACTGTGTTTACGCGTTCATCAAAAACATTCAGGGACGGGAGGTCCCTGAATGTTTTTGATGAACGCGTCTTCGACGACTATATTTGGAGATATTTTTTTATATCACGGTAACGATGAATATATATATGCTATAACGTAATTCTATAGATATTTAGATATTATTATTAGTTGGCATATTATATACTAAATGATTGCCGATAGCTCTACTGAATGCACTGAATAATAAAAACTAATACATACACCAACATCCCGTCATCAGTCATTTCTCTATATACATGTATAGCATTTTGACTCAGTCCAGACACATCCAACTATATCTGTTAAAGCATGCCTGTCATATAATATAGAGCATGGCATATTGTTAGGCAAGTTAATTGAGGATTTTATATAACATAGTATCATTGGTATAGTTGAGAAAGGAGCAGTCGGGACCTGATTTTACAGAAAATCGCGTATCATTTTCTCGTATTAATTGTAAATTTACCTGTGAAATTGAAAATAAACTTTCAATGATACTGGTGAAAAGACATGTGTGGTATTTATAATCTCTCTCTTTTTATATAGATACAATCAGAATTAAACTAACGTTGGTTTTTTTCCATCAACAAAAATAGTATTGTAGGAAAAATAAAATTGCATGCCAGAAGACTTTCCACGAGAAGTGTGATTTGTCGCCAACACTAGATGGCAAACAGTGGTGTGAACGCTAATACTGGCGTCTCTAGTGACTCGTGCGTGAACCAACCCCGGCTCTATGATGGCGTCTGTGGTTGCTATGACCACAACTCTACCTCCGGCGTGGACGTAAACAAATCTCTCCGCCATCGTGAGAGTTGTCTAACTTTAGCGTCGAATGAAACTATATACGACACTTACAAATCTTTGGGATTTTACTCTTTCTAAGACAAAGTAATGGCGGCACCGGCGAAACAGAACCAGGGCCTGGCTATAGCTGGATGTAACTACGTGGGAGCCGATGAGATCTGGTAAGTATTGTATTATATTTTATCTTTAAAGTTTATTATTAACATGATTGATGCGCACAGGTCTGTATTGTTATTGCTATTATAGCCCAGTTCCATTTAACATATGTAGCATTTATGTATATACGGTTAATGTATCTATAATTAATACTTATATATCCGATCAATGAATCGAAATAAATACACAATGGAATCTCCAAAAGAATTGCTCTGTCTCCTGGCATAGTGATACGCTGGTACTTTATAAAATGGATCTCCTTTTTTGTTGTATGGGGTGGGTTATATTCACTTTTATGCGTCATTCATGATCAGTTAATACAGTCAGGCATAGGCCTACTGCGTTGTGGAAATTCATGAAAAGGTATCAATCTATTTGAAGACTATTGTTTAAACCATGCATCTCTCCCTTTATATAGTTAGCCCAATTGACTTGTCAACAAAGGAATAAAAGTACATGAAAGTACAAATGACAACCCTATTGATCACACAATCCCATATGTTAATATATATTAGAATCAAGACATTTACTAGAAAACATTCTTTATTGATACTCGTTTCCATATAGCGTCTGTGTTATTTATACTGTAAGCCGCGATTGATACACAATACTTGCCCTCTAGCAAAACTATTATCATCTTTATACTTTCATCTTTTTAATTTCTTTAAGTTTGTAATGAATACTCATCCATAGTACAGTAGTACACACGTACGACTTGCATAGCTCTGATATATCCTAGACGTTCCTGTATAATATAATTAATTCAATTAATTCAGCTTGCTTTTCATCGTGGCATACTGTATATCCTCTTTCTTTTCATGTAATTATCGAACTAATTCTCCCAATATAAGACGTGGCGAGATTCGATGCATTTAGAAGTAGCCAATATAGACATTATCGGGGTATATTTGTTGGTCACCAACCTAATAGAATTGAGTTATATTATGTCAGAGCCCGAGTGATCCAAGCTATATTAAATGCTTGTGATTGCTGCTTTGTGAACTTAAGCCTTAAGCGTCCACACGCAATCTTATCGAGTAAATGTTTGTGCTGTGAAGTGCTTATATTTTACCAAACTTTTATATAACACGAGCGGGAGAGACCGTGCTTATGTTATTTATTCGCGCTGACACGGGGGTTCGTTCCACCAAACAATCGCTGAATATTGGTTGGGTTCATAGTTATTGTATTGGAAGAATTTTTCACCGGATGTATTTATAACTAATATTAATTATTGCCCTTATTACATAAGTTAAGCAGATAACTGATACATCTATTTGTTGTTATAATGCACGATGCGGATCTTAGACTTTTGTATACACACACATGCGAATTAAAATTTAGGGAAAATGTCACTCTCTGTATTGTGATTGTGAATACGAAGTCCATTATGTTCTTTGTCACAAGCATTGTCATGGGACAAACCAGAGTGTAATTGTTCTTTATTTGTTGTTACTTATTAATTTATTTATGTATTCCCTTGTCATTGATAGGAAGGCGCATGTGAATCAGGAAGTATCTGCAGCAAAGAAATGGCCATCAAATTGGAATTTCATGACAATTAGTTATGATAAGGTAACTAATTTATGTAACACCACTATAAATCAAATGGTCACATTAGCTACTTAATATCTTCCTACGAATAAATTCAGCTGATGTTGGATAAAACTCATTTCCCTGATATTACTGCCCAAACTTTCAACACTCTGAATAGTTGGGTATCCTACTAAATATTATTCGTTTGGCCGACTTTTCACCCGTCAAATAATTGGCTCAGGATGGTTAACATTTTTGCCTTCCCAAACCTGAAATGGGAGAGTGTTGATTCGTCCTGATACTTATAATGCATGAGAAAAAACACATTTGACGGTAAGAATCACATTGAAATAGAAAAAGTAAATGTCTGTGTAATAGATGATATTGCTCTCCAGTGGAGGTATATAGACATGTAATAACACAATTCCACTGCCTTATTGTTGTGCTACAGATTGTTGAGGAAGAGGTTAGTATTACTTTGTTTCATGTAGTCAACTGTCTTATTAAGCCGGGACTTCACGGGTGCGATATGATGTGCCATAATTATATCATATATCGTATACAATCGCGACAACATAGGTTGAGGAGTATTTGATACCACAAAGTATTTATATCGCGTTCTCGCACGTGTGACATGCGAGAACCCGATGTACAGACCTTTTGAAGTGGGCATGCGATAACTCTGAAAAGGCTTGTGCGATATAATATTATTATGTCGCATTTTGTATTATCGCACCAATGGACTCCCAGCTCGTGATCATAGTTGAAACCACTAGTTACCAGCTACAATTGATTCCAGGAATGAATCTGTTCATGACTTAAATTTACATCTAATACACATAATGTGTACCCTATCTAAGAAATTGAATACAAAAAAGGGTCAGTATGGGTAATAGTTATAATGTATCCTTCATATAAGTAAT
Source organism: Sthenelais limicola (assembly GCA_942159475.1). Taxonomy (NCBI): domain Eukaryota; kingdom Metazoa; phylum Annelida; class Polychaeta; order Phyllodocida; family Sigalionidae; genus Sthenelais; species Sthenelais limicola. The sequence continues at coordinate 29,721,828 of OW804099.1, forward strand.
GTCGTATATCCACCATCCCTTTATATATATAATATAACGTGACGAAAGCATTGACCCCGAGAAACGATAACATATTATAGTCTAATTGCTTGCCCCTGTAATGAAAGTCTATAAACTACAGATTGATTGTGATTTAACATATTTAAATTTAATTGACATGTACCATGTTTACACTTTGCACTTGCCAGTACAAAAAATCTGATGTAGGTATTGCTTCAGGAGATATACATAATTCTTGTCTCACATTTGTACTGCTTACAAACTGAACAGCCACGCTTATCATGTGCTGCGCTTTCACTCCCAATCGTTCATCGGCCCCTTAAACATTATTTTGTGAACTTTTAAAGGTTGCAAACATCTTGGCACCAAGAGCTTGTTAATCGGGCACTGCATGTACTACGCCATATCAAATATCTAAATAGAATTGCAAACGTCATATTGAATCTTAATTCGCATGGAATTATATTGGAGTTGTGTGTCCGTGTAAAACTATAGAATACATTCTATGACGCGCATGGGCTATTTTTCAAAGGCCCCATGTCAACATTTATGTGCTACACATGACATAACCATGCAAGACTTTACTTACTTTATGTATATGGATTTCACTGATTATTTGTGCAACCAAGAATACTATAGTGGAAATATTCTGTCTATTCATATAAAACGATAGTTCGACCACGTATTCATACGTAGGGTTTGAATTGAATCCACCCAGCATGCGCCGTACTGACTTGTAAATTTACACAAGCAAGTTTTCCTATTTCTGGTTGGTTTATTTTGGGAAATTATTTAGACGTGACCCCTATATATTAGCCAGCCAATGGTGCTATGCTAATTGAAACACTCGTGTAACGACTGTTTTGTTCATGTAAAGTCACTTCAGTTATTTTTCCTATCTTCTATGCGCATACATACACACGTATATTACTATATTTTTTATACCTATTAGCACGATGGAGGTTTGTAATCTATCTCGACGTCGGCTCAAATTGCACGGCACCCCAAAGGGGTGGAGTGCGATTTGACCCGATATATGTCGAGATCGATTACAAACCGAACAGAGTATTAGGTATTTATTACATACTAAATCAACAAGAAAACTCAATTTTAATAGTATTTTACCAATCTCGTGGATATTCAACTCCAATAGCACATAGGTGCTATTTGACTTTTTAAATAGCACCCCTGAAATCACATACGTGTACGTGTATGTAATAAATATACAAAAATTACATTGTAAATCAAATTATGCACATGTTATTGCTGATGTATGTGTTTGAGTGTTTCATATATAATATATATATATGCAATTATATTATATTATATGGTATTTCTATAGGCGACTTGCATGGGCTGCTGCGTATGTCTGTTACACATTTGATTTACAAATTATGACCAATATTATAGCTAATACAGATGGCATCTGAAACCGAAATACATGGTAGGAAAGGTATAAACTTGGTCATCATGTACAATACATGACTATTTAGATGCAATCCTATATCTAGATATGTCATGTTGAACATGGACTGTTTTCCTTGACTTTTGCTCAGACATACACCACCATTCCATGCAAATCAAGATTCAAAATGGTGCGCAAGCACTTCCCCTCTCAGTATGCTATTATTATAATACTTTGAGCACCAGGGAGAACTGCTTTCAGCAGGTTAGAATTACCAATTCTTTGTTGAATAAACGTGTTTCATTTCCATTTAATGCATGGTTTATATGAATCGAGTTATCAAATGCAAGAAGTTTTAACAAAGCACAAGTGAATGTATGCAATTGTTCATCTATATTCATTCAAGCAGAATATATTCCATATTGCAACTTTGTGATTAAGATATATACTTGAATGCATTTAGTGAGTGTGTTAATATTAACAACTATTGTAGAAATTATTCTTTAAACTTGATTACATCATGAATATATGCTTGTACCACGCTATGATTGAATGGGACTGAGCATTGTAATTGGTAAACTAACATGCTCGAATAACCACGTACACTCTGTTGAAAATAATGAATTCGCCGCCCATGGTGCAAGTTTTCATGACCCAAAAGGTATATTATATAAAAGTTTATTCCATATATCATTGTTATGTATAAAACATAAAACATGCCAATCATGCCATATAAAACATGCCATGGTTTCTACCTTCAAATAGTCCGAATTCATTTCCTTCTTGTGTCCTGGATCATGGTAAATATATGAACATGGGCTATTAGATAAAATAGTTCTTCTATACCACTGAGTTTTAACATATCATATTAAGGACCTCATATGATGGCATGCGTGTTGCGCTTGCTAAATTTCAACGGTAAAACTGTATCAGCAATGCCAAGATTATTGTCATATAACCAAATTAATATTACCAGATTTCTGATGAACGGGTGCGTCCATCTTTTGAAATAATTACCGTTATTATCTAGACGTTGTTTTCATTTCACTAGACATTGCCCCATTCTCAATCTCAAACGGTTGTGCATGTAGGCACTATTATTCGTCATAGGCTGGACTGCCATACAGAGCGTTCACATTAAATGTGCTTGGGTTAAATGCATGGGTATCACTAGCCCATTCTTCAAGTGGCTTTTTATATTGTTTTATATTGTATCTCGGTATCGTATTCCACATTGTGAATACCGTTTACATCTGTAGCACTCCATAACTATTATCCATTCGCCACTTACTGGGCACCGTAAAACTTTACAGCACAATTATACGGCGTTCTGCCATCAAACATAATGGGTTTTGATATATTATATTGCATGTGTTTCGTAAAATAGAAGAGCTATAGTCATATGTACAGATACCTTGAGTTTTATTGCCTGATTCTGGCTATTTGTTGTTCACTGCTCATGGACGCTGTCTTTGGAATATCGCTCGGTAGCACTGTTCGCAATATCCAGGTTTTCCTGTACAAATATATGGTTATCTAAGGACTTTTGATATTATCACTCATGCACGTTATTGCCGATTGTACATTTCTATTTTCCTGATTTGAAATAATTATAAACCTTAGAGGTTCGTTAGTCAATACGGTCCTTTAATTTGAAATAATTATAAACCTTGGAGATTCGTTAGTCAATACGGTCCTTAATGAACCCACTGCATAATGAATTTGAACGTTTCGTCATAAATTGAGAAGTATATCCCTTTGTATATCTCCTCACACATTTCCTTCACTAGTACTGAACAGCTGAGAATATAGAAATACACAGATATAATCTGTCTTACAAAAACATATCACACAGAAGTGGGTGCACGTCGACGTTTATGATGATCAGATATTGCTGAACATTTGTAACGAATTTGTCTTTACTATTGGAAGTGTTCATACAACTTTATCCTGTATATTTCAATGCGTCACTCTGGACCGTGGAACTGTTAGTATCAACAATGGGTACGTCTTACCATGACTGGGATTTTGTCATCATGAACATCAGGACATTTGCTTATATCATAGAACTTAAGACACTATTATTCCTCCTACATTGGTAACATCCGTCCAGAGTAAAAGCATTTACCAGTAGCATAATGATAGACCAGAGCATTGTCCATATATGTAACAATGCAAACTTGGTCTGTTGATTTTAATTGCTTTACACCCTAGTAACTGTTTATTCGGTCCGTCCAAACCGTTTTAAATCTTATCTACATCTAAAATTTATCACCGAACTGTTCTCTCAAAATATGATAAGGAGATACCCCGTATTCCAGACAATCTCTCTTCAGCTAAAGAAATAGAACAATCGGGATGTTCATATACTATGTCAAAATAATATGTGTTCGACGGAGAAAAGTAGACAGGTGTCATATCATCAACTAATAGACCTATGGAAACAACTATATTGCAATGTATTATACTTTTAAAACTTTGTAACCTGTATCCCATCTGATTTAGTGAATAATATGTACCTGTTATATTCAAATTTTATCTAACTGACATTACTGAGTGTTGCAAAAGCAGAGAGAAATATAGTATCAAATTGCACTTTCAAAGCTTGCTCGGAGAGAAAGATTCAGAAATAAGCATTACGAGGTAAGCCTTGAATAATTGTTATCAACTCAATGCAATAACTTCTGTATTTGTCTGATGTGGGTGGTGCTCATCTGGCTAAAGGCCTCCCGTCGAGATAATCGGTTCAGTGGACACGGGACCTTAAAACAGGTGTATCCGGGACTGGACTTGCTAGCTCTCTACCCAAACCATAATTAACCAATGAATACTAAATCAAATTGAATGTTGTAATATCTTACTATGGACCACTGATGGAAGAAATATTTATCAGATTTCTGACATATAGATATATATATGGTTACCTCAGATATATGCACTGTTCTAGTTCGAGAATGTATTTGCTTTAGGGTGTATCACCCGGAATATAGCTCGGCAGAAGTAATATCCGTTAGCGTATACTTCTATCATTTTACTTTATGCCTTGTCTAATGTCAAGTACCATCTTTTATGACGTAATATTGCATAATATAACATCTTATTCTATACATTTACGTAATATATATGACCCCACGTGTCAAATGGGACATTAGATATCGCTATTAATAATATCTTATTTTATCAGAACGACCAACGCGCGAGCAATCTAGTAAAACCAAGGCTATATATAGTAGCTGTATTAGAGAGCCTGATGCACTCACCACGGCAGCCATCATACTTTTGCCGCGCGCGAGTCAGAGCAACGCGGTATCTTGCCGCGCAGCGTTGCGACTTCGGCAGCCGCTTCGAGCTTGTTTGATGCTAGTCTACCTCAAATTTTATATAATCTTATTAAACTTTTACTGTTTCTTCATTATGCCACAATCATATAGACGTGCATTATAATTTAGGTTACGTGATTTATCTTATCTTTTATTTTATTACGCGTATTTTTAAATTGTCAATGGCTGTATAACTTCTATGGTTATCATTATTCGTATTTCCCCTGCATTTCTCAAGATTCCATGACACATTTCTTATGAAGTAATACATATTGATTACAGCTGTTGAATCACCAGGAACCGTCTGACGAAGCAAGTAAAGAAGACAATAAAGAGGAGGTTAGAGTTGGATACATCGTCTCTCTCTCACTCTCTGAACGCTATACCTTAACGCAACTTGAAAATAGTTATCGAATCTACGTCATTTGTGTTGCACATTTTCCATTGTTGGAAGATCTGTTTATCATGTTATATTTTCTTTTACATTCTCACTTTTAACTGCATGAAGCGCAATGTCACACCCTGTATGTCGAAATCAGATTGCGTCTCTTGTTTACGGGTAAAGGCTATCAGCAAAATATATTATATCAAAATTGTAATAAACGCGTTCCAGATTCACTGTACACACACACACACACACACACACACACACACATCTGCACAGGTCTGCTTCACTGACTATTGGAATTACAATCGGTTCCCCCCCCCCCCTTTTTATTATTTCTTTGGATTGTTTTTTTGTTCATGCCACATAGAGTTTTCATTGGTACTACTTGAAGTATGTTCCAAATGGATCGGAATGCAGGAGTCTAACAGAGGGTTAGGTTTGCCCACATTGGAACAAGATAAATAAATTTGGTGTGAAACATTGTCTATATGGGCCGTTCTCGCGGACTGGTTCCACAATGGAAAACACTAAATCTTTCCTGCCAAGTCATTCATTATAGTTGTTTTTATGCGGATACCTCGGGTACCCACTTTTCCATACGATGAATATGTAGAAAATAACCCTCAAAACCAATAGATACATGTTTATAATTTATCAAATAGTATTCAGAATGGAGCCAATTGCTTACCGATGGGTCATTTCGGTGAGTAAAACAGGTCCACGCCGACTAACAGACATACAGTTTAAGAAAAGCTTATAGTAGTACATAGAAAGCGGTCAAGTATGCAGGCAAGCTATATGCCGCACTTATATATAGATAGCAAAAGCGATATATTTCATATATTGGTACATACAATGATCTTAAATCCGAGCCATGTGTATGTCATTGTAGGTTGTGAAGCTATTTTAAACGAAATTACAAATTAATGGTCACTGCACTATAAGTGAGTTCCTCCGACAGAGCAGATTGATATATACAGAATTGGCGGTTCGCATATTATACAGAGTGTATTTCTATTGCATGCAAGCTACTAGACAACCAACGAGCACCTATAATCAGTGTTTCTGCTATATTGCGTATGTGCTTTGCATATTTTTCTTCTATAATTTAGAAACTGTGGGAATCTTAAGAAAGGTGGAGTGGGCACTTTTCAATACATGATTTGTTATTTTTCATAGCAGGTAATAATGCGTGGTAACCTAAACCCAAACCATGAAGTTTATAATTATTTCAAGAAAAACATTGTTTCTCCGCTGTTGTCCTTCTATTGGCAAGCCCGGATTTGTGACGTACATTGACGTCATCCTCGCTGCCTGCGTGACATGAATCGTTGTTCACTTTCAAATATGAAGTTTTTTCATCCTCAGTTTCGTCAAAATCTATCGCTATTCCTTACATTTTCATGAAGAAGCTTTGCACAATTTTTAAACTGTGAGAATATGTGATTTATAGCTGAACAGGCAGGGGAACCACTAACAACTGGACATTTTTTTGATTTGTGAAATTCCCCTAGAAAACTAACTCCGTCCACTATACACGCGCAAACACCTGATAAAGATTTGTTTTATTATATACGCATTGGATCTGACGTGGGGTTAACACGTATGGTTAATTGTAGGTGTTAATCCACTAGTGGTTTAATGGGAAGTAACCAATGTGTTGTTTACTCCCAAAATTCAACTAGTTGATTTCAGTGGCTTAGAATGTGTTAATTACCCAGTATATATTCATTTTGATATACTCCTCCGTGTAAATTGGTCCGTAATCCAGGGGGTGTAGGTGGGGTTCAGAGCTTGTGCAAATGTCATAGTGATGGGGAGGGATGTGACTAATGTCAGAAGGGACAGCCATTTATCTAACTTATCAACTATTGGAGCTGCTGTGTTTATTCTAATCCATCTCCGTTTTATTTATATTTCAGTTGGTGGAGGATGATTTTCCAAGAAGAGATCGCAAGAAGATGCTACCTCCCACACCAACACGCCTGCCCCCCATCACACCCATAGAGAAACGGGTCACCGTCCTTCCTACCGACAAACCCATCCCACGCCGGTCCAGCGATATGATTGGGTGGCGATCAGCTGATCCTAGATTTAGTTTGGAAGTGTACGGAAAATATGCTAAGGGAAAAGGTGGCCTTGTAAGACAACTAAACTGGCCAACAGAAGCCATTGAATAAACAACTTTTGTCTATGTATGTAATGTGAGAATCTTCTATCCTTCTCTGTACTGTGTTTGTGTACCGGCAATGCGGTGGCCTGTTTGTAGGGTATAGGTCCTACAGTGTATGTCTGCCATGGCTATGGAAGTTAGCAATTCAGTCCCCCACCTCACACAATCTTAACGTTCTATGTGTATAATGTTGACCTTGTTTAATATAAAGATGTGACTATGGCCATTGGAGATCCCTATTGGAATAGAAAAAGTCTATTTCAAATATGGTTTTGACACAATTGTGCATAAGTGTGGTACCGTTAATAATTGGAAGTTCACAAGCTGGTGCGGCTATATGTCCAATGCATCACATAGACGCTGTCCTTGTGATGTGATGCTGGGCCGACAGGACTTCACTCGCTCAGATACTAATTATGATCGCTAACTTCCATCCACAGCAAACATGCCCCAGCTCTTCTATAGTCAGACCACTAGAATGGTTTTCATGTACCCGACCTATCACTGATGAGATCTGACATTAGAATTAAGAAAATCTGCTGAAATATGACAGCAGAATTGAGATCTGATGACCACAAACACATTACAGGAGAAGATCTAACCCCGGGTGATAAGGCCGAGTATATGAAAGCTTCATTCCGTGTCTTTGTAATTGTTGGCCGGTTCAGTCCTTTGCCTCAGGCCTGTATAGATGTTGCCACTATGTGCCTATAAAAGGGCACACTTTCATATGGACTTCAGCGTTAAGCAATCGGTAATAACCAGAAGTTACGGGCCACTAGAAAACTATTTCGCCAACTTCGCGAACCTCACAAACCTGTCACCAAGTCAGTTTATGGCAGCAATTAAGTGACGTCTGTTCGATCATCAACAGGTTCGGACATTTTGCGAAGTAATTTGAAGTGATCTTTCATGTCCACATCATGAGGAAAATATAGATTTACACCCAGATCTTTTGTATAAACGCGTCACTACAAGTGAATCAATAAGCACATTATATTATAGTCAGATGTACGGACAGTTCACCAATGTAGAACCAGCAGGAGAATTAGATGTGGTGGCAGGTGTGTACTATGCACCATGTAGCTATAGAAGTGGGGATATCACATTTTAGGAGTATCCTATAGTCAATCTAGGCACATTGAAAAGTCTTATCGTTATATATAAATATATGTGTGATCATGTGCCGTATTTCTTCGAATGGTAGCCTGGGTTTAGATCTAATACGAGCCCTGCCGGGACGGTGAGATTTAATTTTATTCAAAAAAGAACCGTGTCTTAATTAGAGGGTAGAGGTGAGAGACAACCATCCCCAATTAATTTACCACACCCGAAAAGTTTTCAAGAAAATATTAATGCGGAAAAACCTCCCTACAAAAAGCGGCTCTTTTAAAATAGAAACCCTGCTTCTATTTGAGGTAATACGGTATATCGTCTTTTCACTGATCATCGGGAATGGTACAGAGAAGTCCTGTAAAGGTTGGGTCAAATAAGCAGGTAGACTTTGCACTACATATCATTATTATACTTTAGTAATTGCGCACAGAAATGTGTCCTTACACACCTATCAGTATTATCCCTCATTTTCTAGTCTACTCTTTCTGATATTCTCAAGTGTAGACATTCCACTCTAGCTATGTGAGAGGTCCGCAATATGTATTATTATGGTGTAATTACTTATACATTCTGTGCTATATTTATAGAATAGCACCTATACTGTCCTATATGTATAGTCACATCCCCTAAGCGTTTCTCCTTCAGTTCAATGGTTATTTATCCAGTTGTGTACAAACCTTTCAAATAGTTGTTCTAATTACTCTCATAACTCTCACAGTAATTGTTTTCGCATTGTTTATGGGGACACTATTGTGTATTTTAACGTTTGTGCTCGTTCATGGGTTTGATTGCTTGTTGTAAATATGAATTGTGAATAAATAACTAAGGACTATTACACATGTGCGTTTGTCATACTAATGGAGACATGTCTGTGGGACATCTATCAGTTGCGAAAGTTGGGACCTGTAAGAATGCTGGAATATTATCAAATATTACCCCAAAACCAACACTTTTGGGATTTGTCCTCACTATTAAAACCACTTCAACTATAACTATCGGGATCCCCACTATACAAGCGATATTTCTTCCAACTACGCATATTATCAAGCTGTTATAACGAATCTAACATAAGGAACGAAGATGTTGTAGTCTTAGAATAATGTTTATGGCAGAGAAATATTGATGGTAATACCTAGCTGTTCATAGGTAGGTAACGAGCTAGGTGGTGCGTGATGCACGTGTTAAGTAGTAGAGGGGATAACCATTAGGTCTAGATGACGTTAAAGGACGACGTCCATACAACGGTGCATATGGGCTCACGCGAGGAGTTGATAAGTTGAATGACCTAGATTCGCGCGTTGAGAAAGTATGATGGCTGCCGTGGTGAGTGCAGTGGGCGCCTCCAAAACCACGACGCATCGTTCAGTTTTAACTAACCGCGCGGGCCTTCTGCCTATGTAAATGCATTGGGAAAAATGATGTCTAGCGAACTAGGTAGGTTTTGGAAATTTATGGTTGTGGAAAAAGGCCTAAAATGGTCGAAAATTATGTAATATTACGTAATAAAGTAACGGAATCAGTTCACTAGACATTGATGGAGGTATATCAGATTAGGCAAGGAGCCGACCGAATATTCACAGGTTTTTACACCCTTGCACATAAAAATAAAATATGGTATAGCAATAAAATTCAGAAAAAGGGTCGCAGAGCTCTCTTAATAGCACAGAATACCTTTCGGCAATACAAAAATACAAATCAGACCGAATAGAAATTTGGGGAGATAACCACTGGGAAGTGTACTGGTCAAAAGGAGTTATCTTTGAAAAAGATATGGTGATCAAAAAGGTATATTTTGGGGAAAGGTACATGTTAAAAGGTGATAGACCTACCGAGCAGTACATGTACATATATTGCTAAATGACCGAAAGGTAAGTTTTTCAAAGATACAAATGTAAAAATAGGCACAGATAAGACTGGCGGAGACATGGATGAGATGGAGACAAAGCAGCGGATCCGTCCCTCCAGACGTGTAGATATGTGGAAATTCTTGAATTAATTATAGTTCTGAGTGAGCTAAGCTCTTATAGGTAAACGTTCGTTGGATTTAAGTTAAAGTTAAAGATAGAATTCTCTGTTAAAGGCTTGTGGGATAAACCTTTCACGGGGGAGAGTAATATGTTATATCAAATTCCAGAAAGGAAGCAGATCCCTGATATTGTGAAGCATTGCCATGATTTTTCTTTCATCCTTGTGAACAAAGCTTTCGCGGGGGAGAGTAATATATCATATCAAATTCCAGAAAGGAAGCAGATCCCTGACATTTTGTAGCATTATCCCGATTCTTCTTTCATCCGAGTGAAATAACCTACATTACAGGCACTCCAGGGATTTGGTTGCTAGATATTTAAGGCTTTTTCAGGCCGATTTTTAGATAATTTCCAAGGCTGCTAGTCAATACCCAGATGCATTACTGTGGCGAATCATCTAGAGCGATAACACGATCTACTGGACAGAATTATTGCAGTAACAAGGAGGTCATGTGGCTATTTATATAGCCACATATCGCGAAGCGAAGCCTGGTTATTATATTAATAGAGGGGTGATCTCTGTAGAGAGGTGGTCTTGCGTAATTTACAGCAAATCTTAAGAAATTGAGCAATTCTAAGATCACCTCAAGAGAATCGACCACAATATTAATTATTACAGCTAATATACATCACACAGCAATGATTCAAACACCCATTTTTGTCTCTTCTTTAGTAGAATATTTTGGATGGCAAGTTATTTTGGTATATCATAGATTTTTAAAAATTGAAAGAAGTACTGGACAAGCTGTCTGTCATCTCTAATCTTTCTCAATTACTAATGGCCCTAAATATCTGATAATGTGTTCTCTTAAAGAAGACAATTTTATGATTAGAGAGAGGGCCTAGATTTTCTTATCATTTCATGCCTCCCTTATCTGTCCAATACATGGGTGCATGACGGGCAGGGAGGTCTGATGAAAGAGAACAGATGTGATAGAAGCTGATGGTCAACAGGGGGCACTGATGACGGCCAACAGGTGTCACTGATCATGACCACTGGATGGGGCAGTGACTAGCGAGGGTGAGCCCCAGCCTACTAAGTCCGAGGGTGAGCCAGCCTACTAAGTCCTACTAGTGAGAGTGAGATAAGAGGAGCACTTCAAAGCGTACGAAGGTGGTTTACCGCTTTTGAAAATAACTCTTTTCAGAAAAACAATTTGAAAATTTAAATCACCCTATTCAACTACTATCGGTTTTCCTGAGCCATTTACCAAACATGAAAGAAATAGCTTGAAAAGAAAGGCATGTACTAGGTCACCAAACCTACGCAATAGGTTATGTTATATTTTGTATGTATGTATGTATATATGTATGTATATATGTGTGTATGTCTGTCACATGGAGGTCAAAGCCAGATGTAAAGTGAGCTTCGCTCACAATAATAGTTCGGAATATTGTTAAACTAGCCACCGTAACCACTTTAACAAGTTAAATTTGCTCCATATGATTCTGATAGAAGCAGGGTGGGGAGAATGCAGGGAAATTTCAAGGCATACATTTTACGATTTTCAAGGCCCATTTGTTGAGTTTCTCGGCTCTGAAACAAAACTGAATATTTCAAGGCTATTCTAGATAAGTGTAATGCACGAGACAGAAGGCTACATCACCAGTACCCATTTCAAACCAAAGAAAGGGTTGAACCACGATAGGGTATTATAGGGTAAATTACTCCCATACTTAAGTGGAGAGAAAAGTAAGTGATGGCCATCATCACCTTTTAACTTCGCGGCACCTCACCCCGAACAATAACACATTACCCCAGATGCTAGCCAAGTCACTCTAGACCATGGTTTTCGGACGAACATTTCTCATCAACATCTATGAAACCACTGATCTAATAGAATTGAACTTTTCTAGATAGAAATGTGGCAGTTACTAGTATATTCATGTCTATTGGGAAAAAGAAACCGGAGGTTTTAATAGTGAGAAGAGCCACTTAAAAACGCCCGGGTACCCTGCTCTTCACGATTATTAGCAATAGTTCTTTTACATGTGTATATAGGCATAAGCAGCTATATCAGGGTTACCACAGAAAACTAAAATTCCCTTATGTTTCCCTGATGTTTGTATTTTCCCCTGATTCAGAACAGATATAAAGGGTGCCAGGTCTGTAGTGAGTGCTAAGGAAACTAATTTTTCGATATTTTATTTTTAGAGAGAAATTAATAACCAGGGGATGCCGTGTGGCATATTTTTCCCGATTTTCCATTTTTCTTTACAAATGTGAATTTGACAGAACAAGATTCTGTCGAATTTTAACTTCCCTGATTTTTCCCTGACATTCTCAAAATTTCCAAATTTTCCTGATTTTTTTTTAAGCATTTCCCCTGTCCTGTGGTAACCCTGCTATACACATGACCGGCCTTTGGTAACCCAGTCGGCGTGCACTGGGTTACTCTGGCAAGCTGCTATGGGATTTGAATTCCACAAGTTAGGAATCTCTCGATTCCAAGCGCAACACGTTGGTGATTGTCGGGTGGGTTGGGAATAGCACGAAATAGAAAAAAAATCATTTTCATCGAGGCGTGTGAAACTAGCAGGGAAAAAGAAAACAAAGGCAATCACTTGCAAGGCACTGTTATCTGGCAGTTATTTTATTCGTCAAGTTAACAAATTGTGAGTTACATTATCACTTCATGGAAGACTCATGGTTACTCATTCTTGCATAGTTAAGTACCGCGAAAAATATACATCATCATACATTGTATAAATTATAAGAATATGACAGGCACAGAGATAGATTACATCATACACATAATTAACAGGTCTCCCAACAATATCTACCCAAACATTAGAGTCGAAAATACGAAATATAGAATGAAACAGAAACATTGTGGTTCAGCTTCATTCGACTCTACATGTCAGGAGAGGTGTGAACGCTTGATAGTTTTGTCTCACTCGTCGCATGTTTTGAGCACTGTACAATCGCACACTTAATACACGAGTCCCCAGATTCATTCCTGTAAATAGGAAGGTATACAAAGGGAGTAGTCACATTTCATAGTCTGTTTCGCTCGTTGATCACTGCACTCGGTGCTTGTAGACAATATTAAACATATATAATATATGTCACTGCTTTGTATGCATAAACTGTAAATACCTTTGAATCTGGTCAGTGTCAGAAACTACCTAACCGGTATAATACTTTTCCTGAGCATCATTGGTTTGTAGTGAGTTGAGTTGATACAATGTGTAGGTTGTGTCTAGTCCCTTCGTCCTGATACACATAGGAATCTCTGCGTTTGTACAACAGTTTAGTTTTTGGGAGACTATCAACTCCCTGAATATGACAAAAGTTGCGACGAAGTAAGCAAGGCAGCAAGAGGATATCACAGATTTGGCGCACAGAACATGGTACACCAGGAAGGTTTATACTATGCTATACTTTGATATAACTCCCTGGGTATTTTCAAGAGCGATTTCAGCTGATTTCTAAGGCTGAGGATAAATCTGAATACTACGTTAGATCCTGGTTTCTCTAGTTCACAACTAGAAGTGTTGATATGAAATTTGCAGCAACATTTAAGTCTCAGAATTAATATTGGCAGGACAAACAATCCTTCAAAAAAACTGACTTGGAGGATATATTATATATAAAGTTGCAAAATGTTTTTTATAGTCAATGAAGCAAAGGTTTAGAATATAGTCGATGAAGCACTCTCAATAACTCTTTAACAAGTTACCTTCCAACCAGTGCATTGACATACACAAATCTGACACTGGCAGGACAGGGCAAATTGCAAAAATTGAGATTTTCCGAAAGTTTCAAGATCAATTTAAGATTCAAGGCCCCGTAGACCAATTTGCCAATTTTCAAGGCCTTGAGTTAATTTTTGTTTTCAAATTCCAGGCTTTTCAAGCTTTCAAGGCATCGCGGAGACCCTGACCGTTACCACAAATTTACCCTTACGTTTATACATATATCTATTCGTGGCACAGGGACATTATATATATATAAAATAGAAATGCTCATAGATATCACATGTTTAGTCAAGCTATATACACTGGGGTATGGGGAAGCTACACTCAGGGGGCACAATTGGCGATGATCTCATAGTGGAGTGTGTGTTTGCCGCCCCCCACGGTAATAAAGGAGGATGTGTTGAACGTGCCCGGGTGTGTAGGTGCGAAACGGATGGGCAGGTTCACTCGGTGTCGCGCTCTGCAAACAGAGAACATAGACATTCAGCATTTGTAGTTTATTTTATGATCTTTTGATTAAGAATTTGGAACAAAATTAATATCATCAGAAACATCTACCGTTGGCAATAATTTGAAGGTTAATTTGAAGGCAAAATCTTCGTTTTCCATATTTTACACCGAAATTCTAATGATTTTCAAGTCTGTTTCCTCCTCCCAATCTTAGGGAAATGTCTAGAATATTCGACAATTGCGATAATACCAACTAGGAAATTATGTCAAGAATTTTAATGAATGGGAATAACCAGGTCTACCTTATAGATAAGGAATGTCCTTTGGCTCTGAACGGCGCAGGCAGTTTACTTATTTGGATCTGGAAACGTAAACAGTTAACAATTAACACATGATTCATAACAAGTTGCACCCTCACCGTCTACGACAAGTGTAAACTTAAAGTTTAAATGAATGTAATCATACTACATCACCTCAATAATAGTAGCTGCTCAGAAATGTGGTTGTAAGGTATAACTATGTTTGCATGTACATGCATGTGTATGTGTTCAAAGAAGCAACGTTTATAAAAATAGGCTTTACAGTTTCTAATAGGCAATCAAGTTGTTGGTCAGTTAGAAACAAACAAACAGACCCATCAGTTGGGTTTATGCTTCATTGAGCAATGAATCACCAGTAGGGTGACACTAAACTAAACGGTTCACTAGGTGCCTGTTGTATAAGCTAAGGAAAGCCATATTCTTATGGCAATATCTTCCCTTGTAGGGAGGAAAAGAATCCTTCTTATGTGTGAAATTCCCAGTAGCCTATGTACAATCAATGATGGGTAGGAGTCTGTATTATAATCATTCAAAGGAAGGGAAGAATGCATAGTCCTGAATTCACAAAGACAATACCTTCCTTAGCTTATACAACAGGCCCCTGCTGCAATATAATAATGTGGTAATGACGAAACGAAAACGAACCCTGCTGCAATGCCTTATTCTTTTCCACGAACATGACGGGAACTTTAGATTTTCAAGGCCTTAAACTTTTAAAAACCTAAATGGGCAGGTAGAATAACTCACCTGGCAGCACTCGTTGCCCCTATTCTTGATCTGGAGTTTCTGCACCTGCTCCGTACCAGGCTGGGTGGGGTTGAACATTATCACTGGCGGCTCTATACTCACTGGGCAGCCTTGTCTAAACACAGAGAGAAAGAGACAAGATCAACTCTATGGTCAACTATTGATACATATATTACAATAGGGAAGATTTGGAATGGGATATGCTGAATGGTGGAATGAGGCCAGAATAGGACGCGTAAGTAGTCCACGGCAGCGATTTTTTGAGTCGCGCTACTGTAGCAGTTTCATGACGTCATGTGGACATGTCGTGCGAAAGTCCCATAGCCCCAACGTTACCGCGATATTAAATCTCTGTTCTTTCAACGATCATATAGTTTCATGACTTCTAACTTACATGTATCCATCTTTAGAGGCAAACGATTTCAACTGTAGCCTTCATAAATCGTCAAACCGTTACTGGGGCGATGTATAGGGTGATTATTTATCGCCCCAATGCTAACTCTATGGGGATTATTTACTTCCGGTCCACACATCGGTACAACTACGCGACTAATTTTCATTAATTCGCGCTCCGCCGCCATGACACTTACGCACTCTATAGAGGGTCATGGGGAATTTTTACCGGAAAAGGGGCCTTAGTCACCTGTGTTTACATCATGTCGATACAATATACAATGAACACAGGGAGGCCCCCCCCCCCCCCCCAAAAAAAAAAAAAAAAATTAAAAGTCATTTTAGAGACAAGTAGAGACAACATCTAATAATCTAATATCGCCACCAAACTTGAGGATATACGAGACAACACCATGCCCAATTCTCATCTTACTTTATTTCCCTTTGATAATTATGGAAAACAAATACCAGAATCTCTCAACAAGCATTGGATGCGGCATGTGTAGGTATATGATGCACTATGTATAGCGGGGCACCTAACTACAGCTGTGGTCAGAGCCACACCCACCCTCAGATAGGCCTCGGTCCCTGTATGAAATCAGTGTCAGCTGCCGCTATTTCAAGCCAAACTAGGTATTCCAACTCTTGCCTATTGATAAGTTATGCAAGTTTAAAAATACATCAATACAACTGAACATGAACCTTACCGAGCAGACAGTATATTTTCCGAACGTCCAGGAACCTCTGCCGGGCTCTCTCCCTGTCATGAAACAAAACATACATACATGAATATAATATTCACGTGAAAATTACACACCAGTAAATTATGTTATCACATACTACTACCTAATACTACTCAAGGCTATTCTAGGCCAGGCATTTAAATATATAACTCAATGTTTTTCAGGGCACCGCAGAGACCCTGGTGTGACAATAAATGGGGTATACTAGTGAATATAAGAGGACAGACACAGCTGCCCAAAAAAACCCTAGTCAACCCAAATCTACCTAGCCAACGCCCGAATAAGGCACATACATGGGAAAATCAGATCAAACTACCTTGATCTGATATGTACAACCTTCATTTGTGCTTTTCTGTACTATTTTTAATCTTGGCGAATAAAGAATATATTAAATCAAATCAAATCAATCGCAGTTGTGTTGCTCAACTAGACTATCATTTGATCCGCCACAAACCCACCTCTCCCAGCAGCTCAAACTTGTGTGTCCGCTTCTTTGTGCTACCAGAGAACTCCATTTTGAGCACCCAGAACTGGGAGTACTTGCCCGCCTCCCGCGGCGTGAACGTCACCGCCACCTGCAATACAAGACATATCGTTCTTACTTCATTCTATACTCATCGACTCAAGATGAAAATTCTTTTTTTTTAAAGGTTTGGGCTATGTACCCCCCCACCGAAAAATCATCTTGGCTCGAGACAGACTATATAAACACATGATCCCGGTACTGTATCAAATGCAATCATTTTGTTCTCACACAGTGTATACTAGTGATAATGGAAAACATGAGAATCATCGTTATCTACAGATAACTAACTTAAAGGAATCATACCCTTGTGTCTTGTCCTGGACCCAAGACTCCGTGATGTTTAGGGAAGAGGAACACTGAATAGGTAGCTCTCTTTACATCGCTGTCGTGTACCTGAATCAAAAACACTTCTTGCTTATATAAAATCATATATGACCAAGTACTGTCAGAAGTTGAGCTCAGCTATTTTTTACTTAGACTTTTTTTCATATTTAGAATGTTGACTGCAGGGGTTTTAAGTTGGCCCAGTGCAACAATTGAAGCCGCTTGTAAATTAAGGCACACCTCTGTAGACCTATTGAAGACTATAAAATCGTGATACAGAAATAATAACAAATAACATTAAGTGCATAGATAGAATTGATAAAATAATAAACAGGAAGACTATATGGCTAGTCAAACAGAAAACAAGCCGCCAACATTGAATGAGTCCCGGTGTTACATTATTGGATTGTCTGGACCGGGAATTGAAACACTGCACAAAAAACAGTCCCACTTTGAAAACTGATTGTGCATTAGGATTTGATACCACTCTTTCAGGAAAACGGTCGTACGAATAATGTTTTAGAATGCGAAATGAGTGCAAGTGGTTGACATGATGTGTCGGGTTTCTCCTATATATGTCAATGATATATATTCACAAGCACCTTTATACATGTAGTGTATTGTTGCACAACAGTAATCAGTGGCAAAATATGTCAGGCCAGGGGTATCTTTATGTAGATTCTTGCTGAACTGTACTGAGTATACAAGACGTCAGGGCTACATAGGCCACGACAAGGCACTGGTCTGTAGACCTGACCACACGTAACTGACAACTAAGCCATCAACACCAGTAGTAGGTATGGCATCACCCAGGCGAAAGAGGCAATCCAATTATTTATTTTTATTGCAGAGGGGGCGATTTTTTTGTGGCATTTCCTTATGTATGATAAACTTATAGCCAACTGTCTGTAATGTAATAGTGATGCGGTAGGACTCACCTTCACATATGGGGGAGCGAACAGGCTGATATACCATTTAGCCGTCGTATTGGACACGTTGGTTAGTCCAAAAGAAACATCTGAAATTATAAGAAGTGTTATCATTATTTTACCTTCTAGACACATGGAGAATTCTGGGGTGATAATAACAGGGAGGAATACATGACATAGAAAGATAAATGAATCAGCCTCCCCTTACAGAATGATATCTAAATAATGCTCGATTGAAAGATTGAAATTATTTTCAGGGAATAAGACATTCCCAAAATACCATGGTGCTCACATTCCTAGGATGAGTATCAATTCAAGTCAACCAACAATCCCTAGGAAAAAAACAGCATAGACTTGTTTGTAACTCAAAACTCTTTCTACAGCATGATACTCTGCCAATAATATAGAATAATCAGTATTGAGTAAGGTATGTTTTCAATCATACAAACATACTTTTTAGTTCAGATAAAAAGTGACAAAATGATGAAGGAGCGAGGCCAAGGCCTGAAGGTAGGAATGGGTGGCGGTCCTACCTGAGGAACCGAAGACCTGTGTGGTGGGGAAGTTGACTGCATCGTGTGAGAGTGGTGCACCAGGGGGCGCCATGTCCACCAGGAACGTGGGTGAGTCTGGTGCTTCTCTTGTTGGTACACAGGTGGCATCACTAGTCCTGCTGCCAGACTTACAGTAGTCCACCACACCTTCCTTCAGCAACACCTTCAGCATCTGGAAAAATGATTGTCATATAAACTATTTATATATTTTATCATTAGTAACACTTATTTTAGATATTGCTATACTTGTACTATGTGATTATATGATAATGAATATATTATCGGGCCACTGGTTGGAGGAACTACATAAGCACATGTATGAAGACTCCCCATTTGATTAAGCGTAAGGCAAGATTTACCTTGTGATCTCTGCCAGAGAAAATGCTGACACGGCCTCTCCATGGCAGGTCTGCTCCCTCATACCGACTGTTCACCCCGATGATGACATCTGCTGTACTCCTGCAAACAATAGAAGGTGTGTGTAAGATTGTTTAATGGAGTTTATGGAGTTTACTTTGGTTACATCAATTCCTGATCAGCCTATGTGATATTCACATGTTGATCTCACAAGCCTTGGTTTTAGTTCAAATTGTTCCACCAACCAGAAGCCTTTGGCGTCATAGGACGATTAAAAACAATGCTCAGAATATCAATAAAAATGACTTAGTTATGATACGGATCATATAAGTGGTCACTTTACGCACAGAAATCACTCGTGTAAGGGCGGGGAAGTGAGTTGAAATTTTTGGCATGCACTGCACTGCACCATCGCGAGTACGTTATTCAATTACGATTATTCTAATAAGGTAAGCAAACAAAAGAAGAGAAAATGATGGAAAGTTGAGAGCAGAGGCTAGAATAAGTAAAATGTGACTCGTGTCCTGGTTGGTAAGACATCTTCCATAATACAGAGATGAAAGTCCAAAATGTTGGAAAACTTTAAAAGAGGAAAAAAAATAAAACGCATTTGAACATTTTAGCACCGGCTGTATTACATGGAGCATTTGGAATCTGATTCGGATAGAAAATGGCATTTTTAACCACCAGTCTAGACATAGCCTACAAGGTTTTCTGCCACCACCACCAGCAGCAGGCAGTGGGTGGCGCCCACTCCTCCCTCATACAGTATCATGTTGAAGCACTCACCTGGGGCTCACCTCGCCCTTCTCTGGCTCCACCTGCAGCACGTGGCCAGGCCAGCTGACCTCGTATGGGAGCGGCAGACTCGAGTTGTTCACCAGACACACCATCTTCCTCACCTCTGTAACATCAAACAGTGGAGGCTACATGGTCAATCAGTTAAATAAGCCAGAGTTATTCACCAGACGTATCAAATGCCATAACCCATGCATAACTACCAGGATGAATGAATACTAAAAATAAATAAATATAGAATTGGTCGAGGTGGAGGGGGGTGGGAAAGCTGTGATATAAATAAGGGATGTAACTCGTGGCTGTTCTAAAATAGTGTATCGGACACACTTGAAGTGAAAATGTACGCATTATTATTTTCATTTCTGATACGCTATTTTAGAACAACCACTTGGTGCATTCCATCTAAGCATCCAGCACATGTTTCCTCTCAACAATAGATGGTAATATACAGGAGTTGGTGAAGGACCAGCTATAGAGTTTAATTAAACGTTTAAGCCCAGTAAAATATCATGCAATAATAATAAGTTCTTGATGGCAAGGCCAGCACTTACCTCCTGCCTCAAATATAATTCGGTTAGGCTGAATGCTCCAGTCGCCAACATCAGGACCCTCCATACCGGAGCACGAGGACTCCATGTCTTCTGTACACGTCATATTCAGGGTATTTTTTTGTAAACTGAAATACAGATACCACGTTTAAATAGCAATACCTACTAAAGCTTGACATCATAAGTACAATACAATAGAAACAGTGTTTTGAGTTTTAGCTGGTATGGCATATGTATGATACATATGCACTATATACATAGACAGAAAAAGTTACATCAAATTTGAGACCTAGTGGATGAAGTGAGACAAGGGAAATTTGATATACTATATTATGTAAACTATAACCGGTTCACAAAGAAAACATAAAACTATCCTAGTATTTAACACAAAAAAACCCCACCTTTTACTCTTGAAGGGAGTAGACTTGAGAATGTCTGGTTTCTCTAGGGGCTCAGGTTCACCTATACATGCCAGGGTCACCTTGGTCATGGTGGAGTAGAAGAGATCCACATCGTGCGGCGTCCCGTCCCCGGGGACCTCCTCACATTGCTCCTCCCCCGCCATGCACACGTTAAACTCCACATTCCTTACCGGGTTGAGTGTAGACTGGGAGAAGGTGAGGAGCGCCTCTTGTCTGCTGGTGGCCCTCCTGTACTTCTGCCTGCTAACCTCATCCCCGTAGAAGAGTGCCACCGTGGCCACAACGTTGTCATTGTCTATGCACATGGCCACCTCACGCTCGGTGGGTTTGATGACCACGGCTATTGACTGGGTACAGTGCGGGGGCAGGCAGAAGGAGGCAGGCTGGATAAGTACACGGTCCTCCCCAAGGCGCTGGTGGCAGCCCAGGTCCTGGAAAGCCAGGGCTCTCACATAGGCGGTCCTTGTGCCAGTGTTGCGTATGGTGGACTTGATGACGCAGGGCTGGCCGGGGGTCAGACTGCCCAGGATGGTCCAGTATGAGTCAGACTGGCCCTGCTTCAACCCCTCCCACACAAGGCTGCTGGTGCCCCCGTAGCCACTGAGAGGGATCGAGTACTTAGCAGAGCCAGCGACAGGCTTCAGTTGCAGTCTGCCCTTAAATGCAGCAATGCTGGTTGGGTTAAAGAGCAGGCGCACTGTGTACTCCTCTCTAGCTCTCAGTGCCACCAGCATGCCTTCTG
Source organism: Sthenelais limicola (assembly GCA_942159475.1). Taxonomy (NCBI): domain Eukaryota; kingdom Metazoa; phylum Annelida; class Polychaeta; order Phyllodocida; family Sigalionidae; genus Sthenelais; species Sthenelais limicola. Next base: position 29,743,812 of record OW804099.1, read on the forward strand.
CCCCCTGCCGATCTCCTGAGAAATTACTCTGGAGTTGGAAGACATGCGTGTGTCCTCTGATGAGGATGCGGAGGGACAGGTGAGCGTCTGTGTTGTTCTTGACGGTGAGGGACTGCTGGATGGCGTGTCCCAGTGCCACCCCGCCCCACGCCACGTGCTGCTTGTTGGCCATGATGAGGGACAGCGGGGGCACTGCTACAGGTGCAGGAGGAGCTGGAGGTCTGTAGATGGGGGCCACTGATGCGCCCTCACGTACTGTGGTGCTCACGCCGCCCGTGAGGGAAATCTCATAGCCTGAGCTTCCTGGCTCCACAAACATTAGCAGCAGACTGAAACAGCCATCAGTAAATCAATCAATAACATAGCACCGTAATGGAAGTCATCAGTATATGATCCCAGGCCCACAGCGAGTGACAGACAGACTTTTGCAGCGATCAAATTCAACATTCTGGACTTCCTTTGGTTGAGGCTTGAGTGTTGAACGAACTACTGAGTTTCAAACCAAATGAAAGATCTGTCAGTCAGCCGGCTCAGTGGGACCACCTTAATTCAAATTAATAAATTCTACTGAAACCATGCCATAAGTTATACAATGTATAGGCAATTTTCCAGGTTTAAGGCCTGGAGGTTATGAGTTAATAGCAGAATATGGGTTTTGTGTGGCACAGCGGTCTGGGCTTGAGACAAGGGAGCATGAGAATGTACTAGCTCCAATCCCTTCCAGGCAATAATGGAAGAACAGCTGTACGAGCTGATGTAGAAATAGCCTGATAGATAAGATAAGCGAGACAGACCGTTTAATTGTGTTCTTTCAAATACACAATCAGATGAGGACAATCCTATAGATAGGATTGTCATTACAATCCTATAGATAGGATTGTCATTGTCCCCAGTTCATTCTGGCTTCAATTTACATTAATAATAAATGATGAAATAAATGAAAATGTGGTAATTCTGAATACCTTTCACACATTTTGTTGCCAGTAGATTTAGGGTTAAACTGCACAAGGACGTCTTGCTGGCATCCTGGGTTGAGTGTGAGGGAAGGGGGCAGCACCGTGAAGACCTGAGGGCCTGTACCGGCTATCTCGAGCACCACATCTATTGGGATGTTACCTGCATTGCGCATCGGTACCACACGCGAGTGGGTCTGGCCTACTCCACATGAGAAGTGTACCTCCTGCAAGACACAATTATTATATTATTATATATATTCATTTTACAAACTGACAGCAAAGCTTTGTCTGAGCATTTGTCAAGGGAAAAAAGAAGGTTTGATTTCACTCTGACAACTGTCCAAGAGTAATAAAGTAAAGCGCGATGTCAGTACTTTGTTAACGAGAGCAGTTGTGTTATTATAGTCTCCCTTTGAATGGCCACTGCTGAGCTTACTAGACAGTAGAAAATATAAGCCTCTACCCTGATTAGAAACAAATTAGTATATATATTTTTTTAAAACAAAGTTTGATAATATGCCCAACAAATGCTTGCGACACCTTTTATTGATCTTAACATTGTGTATTTTTTAAACCGTCCCAATAAAGAGGCGTTAGTCTGTAACAATAAGCCTAGGGGATCTTGTAGCATGACAAGGTAGCAGGAGAGGGATGTGGTTTACCTCCAGGTTCTTGAGCGTGTGCAGCCTGACAGTGCCCGCCACTCCCTGTACGGGTATAGAGGCGAGCCTGGTGGTGGAGGAAGGTGTGTCCAGCTCCACCTGCAGCGTGGCAGAGAACTCTCCTGGTGCCTCCAAGTAGGAACCTGCAGTATGAGAGAATACAGAGAGTTGAGCGACTGTATGCATTGACTGATATGGACATTAGGTGATAAGCATTTCATACAGATGTATATATTATTAATTGCTAAATCAAAAGAAGAGTGAATTCGAGAATTTAAAAAAATATTTCAGTAAGGGTTATTCACAGATTTTCAAGCCTTATTTCCTAAGTTCCAGGACCCAAACCAATCTAATAATTTTGAAGACTTTTTCATGGAATATATTTGAGCGAATTTCAGGCACTCAAGGCCTGCATAGTTGCATATAGGCATGAGAGTGAGTTTACCCTGGTCTGGAGGAGGCTGTGGACTGGAGAAGCAGACAGCGAGGTCCCTGTCCTCCCCGCGGCCAGGCAGGGTGAGGTTGAGCACCGTGTGGGAGAGGGAGGCGTAGAGGGGCTGCCGGTGCAGCGAGATGAGACTGGAGTCTGCACTACCACCTCCACTACCCACAAACGTAAAACACTGAGACGTCGACTCCCTCTACAAACAGAAAATATTCAAGCATAATATAACATTTTCTTGATGTATTCGAGATATATAATACGTGGTGATAAACTGACAACTGCATTACCGGCTAAAATTTCTTTTCCTATTTCTCTCATCGTTTTGTGGTCCATGACACAGATTGAATAAATTTGATACTGAAAGCATTTAAAAAATTTTCTCTCTCTAAAATGTTTCGTCTTCTCCAAATTTCACTTGAAGGATATCGCATTAAGATTGGAACTCTTTATTCATCAGTGACATTGACAAACTAATGATGTACTTCTGAGCAATGCTCAGGTCTTCTAGTGCACACGACATGGGTATAGCATTGGGTGTAGACCTTATGTGATCGCATTACACTTCCTCTCCCTCAGATTATCATAAACAAAACAATTATACGCTCCACTGCACTCACCCACACCTCATTCATTGCATTACCACACACTCACCCACCAGTGCTCTCAGCAGTCTCTTTCAAACCTTCACTTCTTCTCAGACCTTCCTCACCTCAACACATATCAACTTTCCCACCCACCCACAAACCTAAAACATATTATACTAACAACCATTATATAAATATCATTCACATATTTATTATATCCTTTTTTCATAATCACAATTTTAGTATTCAATTCTCATAAAATCTACAATTTTATACTCATCAACTCCCTTTTATACATATACATTTTATCTTAATTCCCCAGACCTGCCTTGACTTACGTTACTCATAGAGGATAAGGTGTTATGCTAAATGCTATCATTTACATGTTTAAATAGGCGAAGGAAATTAACTTGTTCCTCGTCACACTTGGGAAAATGTTTTTTTTGGTTATATTTGGTAGAAGTTGGATTAGAGAATATAACCACAAGTATAGAGAGATACTCACAGACACAAGTGCTACTCTGACAGGAATGTTAGCGCTCCCTTTATTGTGTAGTGCGAAGTGCAGCACCTTCTGACTGCCCCATGGTGACACGCCAAAGTCTAACTGCTCCCCGCTCATAGCCACCTGCATAATAGATGAATCAGTGAGAATGTGGGTATAATTCTACTCTCTAATAGCGATACGCCTGCACATTTATAATTGTAAAACATTAAATACAACAGTTACTTCAGAGAACACTATTACAGCCGCCTGGATGTATCAATTTTATATTTTCAATAGGGTTAAGCATATAATTAACCTACAATTACTTTTTATTCTGACTCACACCCAGTAGTTAAGGAACATATCGGAAGACCTGGATTTCTATTCAGATGTATGGCTCCTATTTGCATAACACCCTTAAGATACAAATACAAAATCATGTTTTGAATTGAATTGAAGAGTCTATTATCAATTAATATTTTTTAAAAATCTGCTGTTATAGTAACCTTTTTTTTTTAAAGATCTGCTGTTATAGTAACCATCTATTTCAAAATGGTGGATTTTATTTTGAAAATGAAGAATGTGAGTAAGTTTTGTTATTACTCTCTACTGAATAACTGAGAGTGCATTAGTTAGTGGGGAATGCATCACCTGATGTACTTGATATGTAGATTAATAGGGAGATTTAGCAACCACAACGCACCAACACAATGCTAACGCATCCTAACTATTTGTACATTACTACCACTATGGGGATATCTCAAGAGGCGCTAGGCCGAGGGCATCAGTAATGCAGGCCTCTCGAGATATCCCAATAACGGTAATAATGTACTAAAAGTTAGTGGATGCGTTAGTGTTGTGTCGGTGCGTTGTGGTTGCTAAATCTCCCTATTATGACAAATACCTACCTCAAGCTGGGGACGTTCTGCGCGTGCCTTGAGGCGGGTGATGAAGGCATGTGCAGGTACAGGTACGGGCTGGTCTGACCACACCGGACTGGTCACTACCTCCAGCTGGGCAGTGTGCAGCCCAGGGAATCTTGGGGAAAATATAACCTGTGGTAAGCCAAGCAGAGTGGGTGATGAGGGATCCTCTACATGGACTTAATACACAATGGTGCTACAGGCAGTGTCATGTACACACGCTCTGAGCATAAAACAAATACATCAACACAGATAATCTTTCTTAGCTATTTTGCATGACTGAGAAAAGGGACATCGCTATGTCAGTGGGACACATCTACCAGATCAAAAGAGTAAATATAAGTGACATGCGTAAGAACTTTTCCAGTAGAATGACTATTCAGACATTTAGTACAATTAGGGTACATTTCATCAGAAGAAGTTGCTTTTCTGGAGATTTGACAATCTGAATTGTTTGTATTGGTTTAACATTGGACAAAAAAATGTAAGAAAAATATTGGTATGTCTGTTCAGATATGGACTTGATGTATTGATGCTGGGGGTAGAGATAAGGAGTATCCTGATGGTGGTAATTTTGAACTATGCATAATGTCCGAAGAATTTAATTAATTGAATTTGAGTATAAAGTTTAAACTACTAGATCTGCAATTATGTTTTTCCTGACATTCACTTTGTGAAAATTCTGTCAATAAAATTTATTTAAAAAAAAAGAAGAAATGACTTCGTCGGCCGTAAATGGGCCGGTTAGGCAGAGTGTAAAGGGCCTGGCCCACTAAGCCGATTCTCATGCGATTTTGCGCCGCAAAGGACTCTTTTACACTAACTTCAGTGAGAATCGCATGAGAATCGGTTTAGTGGACTAGGCCCTTCAGTCTGGTGTAAGACATACCTTGACATGCTCAGTGCTGTGCGGCTCTATGATCACCTTCTCCTTAAGCACAAAGGCGATAAGACGCTTGGGGTCAAAGGGTACATTGTCGAGCTCTCCGCTGACCACTCGCAGGCTGGCCTGTACCCAGCGGCTGGACATGTTGTGCAGGGGTAGGGCGGCCAGGCAGGACAAGCCGATGCAGCAAACCTCGCCAAACTCTACCTCCTCAGCCACCTCCAGAGCGTTTCCTGATCCTCGCCCTGTCACACAAAATCATTGGTTTATACATAAAATGTACTCATTGATTACTTGTTTCTAGGATTCTATAATTATTGTGTTGATGGAAATAGGAGCCCAGCATATGAGACGAGTACAATGGTAAAATAAAATAAAATAGAATTTGTAATGTTAAGAATGAAATAAATTTAAAGATGCCCACTATTTATGAGAAATAAAGTGTGCGTGTGAAATAAACTTTTCTAAATAAAAAAACTTTTCTAACTAAAATCAAATACTAGAGGTGAAAGAAGTGACGTTCCTGTACTACATCTAAGGGTAAGGGGACACGCCAACAAATATTTTGCAAACTTCGCAAACATCACAAACCTGAGGGAAAACGGTTGAAGTCACCCAAAACCTATCACCAACATACTTTTTACTTACTTATTCATTTATTTATTCATTTGGATTAACATCACTAGGATTGGTACTTTTTCCAGGGCATTGTTTCTATTACTCATAATCCTTTTGGGTGGAGGACTTAATTTTATTTGAACAAATCAAGACAACTTACCCCTGAGTGAAGGTTTACTGGAGAGGTGAGCCTGGGGCTGCTTGTAGACAGGTGACGTCAGGTTGTTACTATGGTTACCATTCAGCGTAGACTGCACGTAGTGGTCAGGGGGCAGGTTTTCTTTGGCCACCGTGCGGTGGTGTCCACCTCCCGGTGACCACTGGTCACTGATGGACGAGTAGGAGAGTTGGAGACCTGCTAACGGAGGAGACAGAGTTGTGTCAATGTTGAGCTGGTCGCTCACCACAGATATAGAGTGAGGGTCGTGCTTGTGTGTTGGAGGTGGGGCTGCACTCTTGGCAGACCTATACTCCTCAATATTGAACTGATCACTGATCAGGGACACGGACTGCAGAGGCACCTTGTGCTCGTGTGAGGAGGACACATTGCCTGAGCTCAGGTTCTGGTCATTGGAGAGTTTGGTCCTGGTCAGGTATTGTCTGGCGAATGGGGTGTGAAGCAGGGACTGACCAGTGAGGAGGGCGGGTAGGGGGTCAGAGGTCGAGGAGCAGGAGGAGGTGCTGGCTGCATCTGGCTGTAGGTTGAGGTGCCAGGACTCTGTGCTGGGTTTGTGGCGAGAATCATGTTTGAGGTTGTTCTGCTGGTTCATCCCTGGTGCACTACCAATCTGGTGCACCATCACAGGTGCACCATCAACCATCTCCTCCTCCTCCTGTCCATCCTCCTTCCTCAGCTGTTGTATGCGTGACATACTAAAAGATGGGGGAGGAGACTTCCACTGAGACTCATCAATGTTATTATTGGAGGTGGAATGTTCACCACTATTGCAGGACTCATTGTTATCCTCGGAAACCCTCTCCTTACTTGCCTCTTTCCTCCGATCCAGTTTATTCTCCTCAAGGTCTACAGTGGTGGATTCGAAAATGTCTGTTGTATTGTTGGTGTATTGTAAGGCAGTGCTAGAGTCCGGTGGAGGTGGGGATATGCGGCACTTGTCCTCTGTGTTGTAATTCCTAGCTGTGCCTCCTGCTGCTGCTGCTACTGGTTTATGAGCTGCCTCGGGTCTCCTGCTCACTTCTGAGCTGCTCACCTTAGAGCTGGCCTTGTTTTTGCCAGACTCTGGCCACTGGAAGAGCGGTATCTTGGTGTGGCCATTGATGGGGGGTGGAGACGGCCTGCTGCGGCCTGAGCTGGCCTTGCTACTGCTGCCGCTACTGGCCAGCGTCTCCTCCTCTCTACTCACCTTCACCTCTCCATCTGACTTGATACTTCTGTCTTTAGTGTCAGCTTTTTTGCCCGCGGCACCTCTAGGGGCTGTCCTACGTGGACGTGGGTGGGTGGAAGGCGCAGGCTTACCGTCCGGCCGGCGCTGGCTCTCATAACTGAGCCTCTCTGTTTTGTCATTATCGCCTACTCCTGCAAGTAATAGAATAAGGGCTTATTGATAAGGATTAAGTTTAATTATTGCGACAATTATTTACCAAAAAAGCAGGTCTCAAAGATCCAGGCTGAGGCAGGACAACGAATAGACCAAAATAATCAAGACACGGGCAATGCACGTATAATATGGCATTTGATTCTATAATTAAAACTGTTACTGTAATACTTGTAGAGAATCATCGTCAGTCTATGACTGCAATGAAATTGTACTCTACAAACGAAGAGTTTATTTTCGGGAAATAAAATTATATAGAAACAAATTAGCTAAGCTACTAGTTTTTTTTAAAAAAAATCTCTAGTTATCCAAGTTGATTAAGACTGCTGTGACATTCTGAGAGTGTGACTATGAGTGACTTAGGCTTGGTGTGACCTCGGTAGGCGGGCGAGGCAGTGGAGTAGGGGTGGAGGGCGCTCTTGTTACCAGGATAAATATCCTAGCGTAAAAAACTTTTACTTGATGGCTAAAATAGTTACCTCTGTCTGCTACTCGACCAGCCTCTGCACTGGCGGCCTCATTGCCCTCCTGCAGTCTCTTGGAGTACTTGGCTGATGACATCATCATGATCATGTTGGCCAGATCCTCGGGTCTGGCGGAGGAGGAGGTGGAGGCTATGAGGTCAGTGATGGCAGTCAGGTTAATATTGCTGCAGTCCTCACCTCGACTCACCTCACCTGATGATAGCTCCTGAGAGCAGGACAAGTATAGGGGGGCTCCGCTACTGTCCTCCTCCTCTCCTACCTCCTCTAGCTCCTCAGCTTGTAAGGTTGTATCCGCCGCAACTGGAAATTGGGGAGAAGTCAAATCATGAAACCAAACCCGACCGTTTTATACAAATATTAAATACTTCACTATAAAATTATCTTCCTTAAATTCGCGGCCAAAGTTACTTTCAGGATCATATTTTCTGTGTAGGCTGGTTCAGAAAATGGAACAGGATAGATAGGCCCAAAAGTTTGAAGATTTTTAAAAAGTGGTTCTGTTTTTCAACCCTGTAACGGTATGATTTAAGAAGAGATTACATTAGTATAAGAACTTCACTGTAAGCGGAGAGAATCTGAGGGGAATATGTAGCTAAGATAAGAATATTGAGTATAAGACGCTCACCGTCAGTGTCGACGTCACTGCCGACGCCAGCGCCGCGTACGTCATCAGAGGCAGGTGTGAGGCCCCCTGGTGACGGGGGCGGGAGTAGCGATACCGGCAGCTGATGCGGGGGCGACTTAAAAGCGCTGAGGGTGCCGAAACTGGGCTGTAATAAACATATATATGTATGTTATTAATATTACACTATGGAGTATGATGTAGAGTGTTAGTTTATATCAAGTTTCTCAGATGAAAAGATGGTTTGTTTTTCTACCAACTGCTATTGAACGGGACTTTCGTTGACATTGGCATTTTGGAACTTGGAATAAAGTAGACCTGTGGGTGGTTTTTTCTGACTTTCTTTATTTTGTCTTATGTACCAACGTTTCGGCTGACTCAGTCAGCCTTCATCAGGGTAGACAAAGAAGTGCTCAGATGAACCTCTTGTTAAAATGCCTCGGATTAATGTTTTTCCATACATGGAAAGCGTTCGTTGGATACAGAAGCGTACTCTCCTTTGTTCTTTTCTGACACAATAAAGAATTTAATCAATCAATCAATTATGTACATATTTACTGTTCTCCGATTATAGTTAAAATTAGAAACGAAGGCAATAAGTGTCAATAGCAAATGTATCTACAAAAGTACAAGAGTTACTCAATTTAGAACTAATTTATTGTTAAAAACACTCTTGATATTATCTCATTTTGACTGAAAGTTGTTTGAATTTTAAATCTGTGTACAAGGCACGTTTAAAATTTAATCTGTTTATATTTTGGGGTATGGGGTATCGCCTGGAAGACTTGCAGAAGTCAACATCACAAGTCAACATCTTTCACACTTTGTACGATTGTGCACAAACTAGGCTATGTATATAATTGATTTGCATGTTTGATATATGAACCTATTTAATAATGGCACAAGACCCCTAAAATGGTGTCGATACATTAACTACCATACGTAATATATATGTGTCAAGTCTGTTAGATTATTAATCAAGTATGTAGTCTCAGATAATATTCTAACATTGTTGTACGAAATACAACCCCCCCCCCCCCCTTACAGTACAGTGGTCTACTGTAATACCCCCACCCCCACGGAAAATGGATTCGACAAATAAAATAGAGAGAGGGGATCATACTACAATAAGAAATCGCATTAAAGATAGGAATATAAGACAGCATCCTATACCTACACAAGCAATATGACATGGGCGCTAACTCCATAAGAGGAGCCTTGGTGAATTAATAAGCAGCAGTACAGTGAGCACTATATAGGTCTTGGTAAATGCATTATAACCTCTAGTATGACGGATTGATTAAACGCTTGCTATAAGTAAGACAGGCACATAATCGGGTTGCATTGTGTATATCCATTGTACTCGCAAATACCCGCTACTCGGGTCGATAATGGAGGTGTAGCAAATCTGCTAGTGGCAGTAAAGCCTCAACTCCAGTAATGTTTGGTAATTTAGCATAGAATTACTAATACTATATACATCGCAGTCCAGCTTCGTACAAACATGGCACGGCTGAATCCAAGACACTCTGAGGTGGTAAAGAACTATGAATATCAAATAAAAGAATACATACTATTTCAAAGAGAGAAATGAATAACGAGGGGAAATAATTAAAGGTGGATCCTCAATTTCTATATTAACTATAAGCACAACAATCGTTCCTTAAACGTGAATAAGGAGGAGTGGTAGTGTTATATAGGCTAGGCCTATTCCTCCTACCCTGGACTGACCCATTGAGGTGCGTGATGACTTGCCCCAGCCACTCACCACAGTTATTGTTATTTACATACACACTACATGGAGGAGCTTATTACACTTGTGTCCCCACTCTGTCACCTATTATCTCCCATTTCTCTCTCACATACAAGAGTGGGAGAGTGTTGTGACGAGGCAAAGCTTACCTGGAGGTCTGCCATGCTGCCACGCTAGTGCTGCCAGTTCCTCCTCAAGCACAAGCACCAGCTGTACCAGCAGTAGTAACATTTACCCTATTTACTCGAATAGAAGCCCTACTTTACTTAACTTGTCTCCAGACTCTACATCCCAAGCTTGTATGCAGGTCCAGGTGCAGGCTTGCTCCAGACGGGAATTGAACCCGAGACCATTCATGTATTTTGAATTTTATACTTTTATCGGGGAACAGTATTGCAATTAAATTATTAATTATTTTTCTCAATCGAACCCGTGTCAACAATTCGTATGCAAAAAGTATGTACACTGAATATAGGCGTTGCCTGATAATCACAAGAATACATCACAATATTCAATACTATCAAGGGCGAGCGGGAGTTATAGGAGGGAGATATTTTCAATGAAATAAATTTTACAATATTTACAAATCAATATTCACACGCATCATCATTCTATTCGAGGAATTACGGCATTTAGGCCTTACCGTAAACTGTCAATTTTGTTAAACACGATGGAGGCTTACCATAAACGCACCATACATGTGGAACCCCCAAACACATTTCGTTTAGGGTAGGAGAGGCGCTGAGTGGTACAACACCAATACAATGCATGACGAGACAAGTTTGCTGAAAGCTAGGGGTAATACGCACGGGCTGATTGGTCGAGTTTCATATATTTCATTTTAACATTATGCCATATGCCCGGGCCAGAAGAAAGGGGATAGACAGACAGAGAGTTAGTGAGTGTGTGTGTCGGGGGGGGGGGGGCGGCGTGTGTGTGAGAGAGAGAGAAAGAGAAAGAAAGAAAGAAAGAAAGAAAGAAAGAAAGAAAGAAAGAAAGAAAGAAAGAAAGAAAGAAAGAAGGAAAGAAAGAAAGGAGAGAAACAAACAAACATACAGAGGAGGGAAGAGTCGAGAAGAGAGAAGGAAGGAGAAGAGAAAGCATGGTCAGACAGACTGGAAACCTGTAGAGAGAGAGAGAGGGAAGAATAATTTTGCTGTATGGTATTGTTAGACAAACAAACTGGTCGTGCAAGAGCGCGCTAGCTTAACATAAGCTAAGCAGCATGTAGCGACTTGTTCCAGTCAATATACTACAGACCGCTCCCATAGAAAGGGTCGTCTCCACTATGAACATGTATTTCACTCAGCCCCGTTCCGCTCCCGCCTTGAGTCACATTGTGTCAATATCATAATGTTTATACACTTGGGGATCATCTTTAGGGATCAGCGGCTTCTTAGGTTGAGCGATGAATTGCAATCCCAGGGTCAAAGGTAATGTTCCATCACTAAGCTCATAGGATAGTTAACTTGTGCATGTCGCACGGACAGATACATCCAGAGAAACATAACAATTGCATTATAATACCGCAATGCTGGGATCAAGGCTATATTGCGTGAAGTCAAGGAGCAGCCGGCAAAGCAAGAGGAAGTGTTCATTCTATGCCAAGGCTAAGTGGGGAAATGCGATTTAAAGCATAAGAGATTGCGGAGGTAAAGTCACAAAACCAAATAAACAGTTTTATGTGTGAATGGAAACTTGGCCTCCATGCACGGCTATCCAAAGTATTAATAGGTGCGCTAGAATTCACCAATTTGTGGGCTGTATAGGCAGAGGGGCGGGGGAATGGTGCGGGAGGGGGAGTTTAGTTTCAGCTTACTACTTTGCCCATTGTATAGGAGAGGTAATAATCCCCAACTTAGCCACAACTCGGCTCCTCCACCACCCCCACCTACACTGCGTTTCCTCCTTGTATTCTACCAACAAGAGTCCATTAAAGTGCAATTATAACATTTTATATTTGCCTACCACGCATTAGCCCAGGTACAGATTCCCTTTCACTCAACTGCTAGAGTTCCATGCTCTAATTTAGACTTGAAGTTGACAGAGAAACTATATTCTTTAGGATTTAACTATTTGAATATATTCCACCCTTGATTTAAAGCTAGATTTAGCAAGATGGTTTCCATCTACACATCCTAGCCAATGCTACTTTCTGATCTAACATCGATTAATAAAAATATTTGTTAACTGTTTATTCTCTTTTCCTACTCCTCTGAAAGTCATTTGACCAATATTTAGAGGATTCTGACCCGTTGTTTTTACAGTGGGGCACCATAGAACACACACAACAGCAGCATAACGATAACGTCTCTCTTTTCTCAATTTAATTTAAATTTAATTTTCTCTCTTTAATTTTGGTCCCAAATTACACTTTTCTATTCATTTTCCCATCTGAATGTAACATGGATAAGAGGATTTCGCCCAGCTCTTGTATTGGGGAAAAATCAAAATCATCCCATGATTTTCCATTTGTGCATACACCCTGTTAAACATATTCTTCACTTAAGGAAATCTCTACTCAAGATATCTAGGCTAGGAAACCGTGTCAAAAGGCGCACTAATAGCATTAATATTTATTACATGCCCATGTGTTACGAGAAGTGCATATATATATATTCATATTGGAGATGTACAACATTAGTTAAATTGTGTTTTTTTAACTTTAAGATACATTTAGTTTTATTTATTCATTTCGATTAAGTCCAAACATTTAACCAATTCACAAAAACGCACAATATGTAAAAGGCAGTTTTCATGCGTTGTCTCGATAACTAAGACACAACTGAACTAAGGCATTATTGATCATAGAACCAAACACAGGACCTACAATCCACGAGCCAAGTGATAAGCACATCCACAAATAGTCGGACGTAGCTTTGTACCACAAAGCCAGTGTAGATACTAAACAGTGTTATAGTCTAATAGAGCATACTAAGAGTGTATAGGAACCAGCCCTCATTAAACATTGGAGCTAAAAACTCTACTCTGTATGTATGTATGAATGTATATTTCCGGAATGTGTACATATCTACAATGATAATACTGTAATTTTACACCTGAAAAGGGTGCCTCTCTGCTAAGGTACGAGTTACTCCGTTGCTTCATCCCCGTGAACTCCTCAATACCAGGCACTACATGCTAACACCGGGCTCGTCAAGGCTGACATATCCTTTTCATAAGGTATGTAAGATTTCTCTATTTCATTACCAGGCGCAGTACTATCATTGGTAATATAAGGTAGATTGGCATATATGGAGCAATGTAAGGATCCAGATTTATTTGTGGCCGGCCAGAAAAACCTTCCCAGAAATGAGTCGGTGAAACAATGTAGTTCGCATCACAACATCTCATGATCTGGATGGGCAAGTGTAGGAAAGTTTAGTTATTTTGAAAAATGATGAGCCTATTTCACGATTTTAAAGCCTTTCATACTGATCCTGCCCATTTCAAGGCCCTGTGGACACCGTGTATGATCCACCCATCCTACCCCCGGCTCCACTTCTAACCCATACCACAACACACCTTAATATATCACTGCACCTCGAACAGTTCCAATCCCATAACGGATCACGGATTTAAATGACAAATAACTCAACCAATCCTCAGCAGAAGAGAAGAGATACTTGACTCCCCAGTACCAAATGCAAGAAACTATCCTCACCTAAACTATAGATGCAGATGTAAGGTAAAATCCAGCCCAGTGGTCTAGCAGAGGCATGTAGTCCATGGGAGGAGGCGCATATGGCTGTGTTTGGGTTAGAGAGGAGCCATATATGCCTGTGTGTGTAGGGCAATGAGTAGATGGCAATACTAAAGCACCAAGTATCAACTTCTATGATTTCCTTTTATCCTCAGGCTGAGCTTAATCCCTCTCTCTACCCCGGCTTTACATGCAAGACCTGAGCTTGGAGACGTAATTCCCTGCTTGTAGTGTATGTACACCCAGAGCCCGCCTAATCATCCTGACTGCCTGGGCTGTGGGGAGGAGAAGGAGTCTGACTATTTATAGAATATCCTCTGTTCTTCATAATCTACTGTTCGCATGTTAATGCGGGGTCTCTGCTGATTCGCTGGGAACAAATTCAGTGATTTTTCAGGCCTCAGTTTTCCACATCCATCTGTACTAATCGTTTTTTTTTATTGGTGGTACCTTTCTGTAATTAATTTCCCCATGTTTCGCATGTAGTCTTGTCATATTTACACATTTTTTTTTACACTATTTGTAAATCAATCAATATTTGTGAGTGCACAAATTTCATTACTATTATTTCACTGTCGATGAGTTGCTTAAAGAGGAGCGGCAGTTTTATATCTATTTATTTAATAAGTTTAAATGACATTCCTAAATGAGATTTTAGTGAGGTATAATGTCTCAGAGAATTCAAATCTAAAAGATGAGTCTACCTTTACACGGGGTAATCATGTTAATGATTAATGATTAAATACACAATAAACTAACACATAGTTCAGATTTGCGCTAAAGCCCCTGTGATAACTTAGTGGCAAGTCCCTCCTTTACATATGAAAAGTACCCTGGCTGCGCGACAGATGGTCACGATAGAAATAGAAATCAACTGACTCAAGAGAGCCAATATTCCACATTTACGTTTGGTATTCAGATAAATGTGTTGTGGATACAGCATAACACCACACCACCCTTTATGTGAGCGTGGCATTAAATAGTGAATAAAATGTATACCTCCTCCGATACTGGCATTACTGACTATAAAGGCCCGTGTCCATTGCCACGCCCAGCCGACTATACTACCTTTTAGTGTTTGCTGTGCTGCACAAGTACACCAAGACTAGCCATGGTATTGGACATGGGGCTTAAAGATGTGAATAACCTTTGTCCATGAGGATTTGCTTCGTTTAAAGGGCCTAGTCCACTAAGCCGATTCTCATGCGATTCTCACAGAATTTAGTGCAAAATAGTCCTCTGCGGCGCCAAATCGCATGAGAATCGGCTTAGTGGACTAGGCTCTTCATACTTGTATGAAGGGCCTAGTAAAAATGTATTGTATGTATGTTTGTCATTGTATGAAGGGTAAAAATTTATGAGTCCTCGTATCTCACGTAATCATACATGGCCTTGAAAATTTCAGTCAGTTTCCACATTAAATAATTTTGTCCTTGCATACTGTTACTTTTATTAGGAATCAAATGCATCATGAATCAGGTTTTTGTAAATAAGATTTCCATCACAGGTCAAGATAAGACCCACCACACCACACATGACTTACCCTAGCGTCTGAGGGCCCGTCACCACCCAGGGAGCCCAGTGCAGCAGACCGCGACCCCATGAAGGTACCTATGGAGATCCTCTGGTAGGCAGGAACGCTTGTATTGGGGTCCAGCCTGGAGGAGTCTGTCATCCAGGAGGGCTTGGTGACGTCAAACACGGAGACGTAGGACCAGGAACCGTGCAGGCCAGCAGAGCTGTTGTTAGCGCCACTCTCATCCTCTCCCATATCCTCTCCCTGAAAATAGTATCTCTTTCATTTACTTGTCCCTAGCTGTACATACAGCCTTTTCAAATAACTGGGCTGCGGAGTGGTCCATTCTACCTCATGGGACACATCAGAAAAGTACCATTCCCATATTCTTCAACATTTTCTAGAGACAATATTAAGATTAAAATTGTCTAAAAAATAGTCTCCACAATATGATAGTCATGCATCAGGAACAGGGCACAATGGCAGGGTAAACAAGGAAAAGGGAAGACAAAACTGGCGATTTATTTTAAAGTCTCACCTCCATAAAGATGTTTTCCTGCTCTAGTTCACGTTCACATTCCACCATCATGGCGTTTGCCTGGTCTGAATGAAAACAAATAAAAACTGGTCACTATCAAACTAATTTGATAAACTTTGGGAGATTACAAGCTGGCTCGCAAGCGTCGACCTGTTACTGCCTTGTATGCCACCAGGTTCGCTAAATAATTTTGACGTGGCCTCTCCATACAAATGTATCCACACCACAACAGTTAGATTGATGCCCTACAGGATAAACGCTAGAGAACGACCATTGTTTTGATAAAATTCAAGTTAGACAAACTATTATATTATTACTTGCACACATATATTAGCCACTGGGTGAATTTAGAAAGTCATCCGTTGTAAATGTTAGGTATATCAAAGATGAGTTTCAATGATTGAAGGACCTCCTTCAAATTAAGCAATATCGGAATTACAGGTTTGAGTAGGATTCTAAGCCTACTCTTAGGAATATTTTGATCATTCAAATTGGGTGCTGCCATAGAAGTTTGACGAAGGTGCGGTACAATACATGTACTATAGAAGTCAGGAGATATATATAATATAGAAGTCTCCACTCAAATAGGCTGGCCCCTACTAATTCACAAAGGGCAGGAGTAAAAAAGGGCAAGTATATATTTAGCATATTCTTTTAACGGGCTGAAAACAAACACACGGCAAATGTTATTGCTGAATAGAGGAATACAAGCAAGTCACTAGAGACAAATGCTGAGGAAGTCTCACCGGGCGACATGAAGTCCTCCTCATCAAAGTTGAAGCTGTCGCTGTCCTCTCCCTGCTTCATGAAGCTGGGGCTGGCACTTATTGCTGAGTCAGCAAGTTGTGCAGCCATCAGCTCCGCCTTGAAGGTGTCCACGAAGGCCAGGTCTGTCACCCCCAAACCGTCACTGTCCGTATAGACCACAGCCGAGGAGCTGGCCTCTGCACCTGAATGCCAACAACTTTATTCATCAGTACAGACACACTAGGCTTGTGTGAAATCTTAAAAAGAAATCAGTCTATTACATAAGAGTCAATAATGCCTCAAATGGCCTCAGCCAAGACAGTCCCAAGCCTGATGTGCCCATAGGCTGAGTGACTTGGTGCTAGTCTACAGACACAAGAACGATTGGATGTAAATTATGTAAAGCTGAATTTATAAAGGACACCCTGCGGGAACCACATCTCAATTAATTTGCTAAGTTCACATGATCATCGGAAGCCCTGCAAGCCACACAGATAGTGACAAGTAGCAGACATTCGCAGAGCTAAGAAAATAATAATAATAATGCCCCTTTATGCTTCCTGAGCTATGTGTGTGAAGAAAAATCAGGGGTGGTGTGGAGGAGCATTACATGAATTTTTCAATAAAATGCTGTGACCAAAAGCTATAAATAACACGATGTTTCCATATCTACTTGCCTGGTGTTGTGTCTTGGTTCCAGTTATCCCCGCCAGAGGACCTGGGGAGACTGGCAGCGCTGCTGCGGTTGCTGGTCGAAGCTTCTAGCTGAGACATGCTGCCTGCTCCAAACGACACCTTGTGGGAGAACGTGAAGTCCATCACGTCTGTCTCATCCTCTCCTAACATCTACACAAAAAGCAACGGCAAGATTAAGTACATAAGGAGGACATAGCATAGTCATAAATGAAAAAACTTATATGCGTTACTGTAGCAGCAGAAACAGTGGGGATTAAATATGCCTTCTTAATCGACTCGACATAAAGAGTTATTTGACGTAAGTGCCTAGCTTGGCATATTCTCATTGCAGAAAGTTGGAGAAAATAACATGAATTTCAGTATAATTATGAGAATAATGCAATGTTTGCTGTGCCTGTTTAGAGTTTCATTCGCACCAAAACTCCCATAATCAGTTCCATTGGGGAATGACGTAGTAGAGGGCAAAAGTACTTTATATTTGCGTAACTGAACCTGATGCATACTATTTTGTTATGAATAATTTCCAAACTATTTTACCCAGTCTTTTCGAAATAAATTCGCTCTCTATTGTCGAACATATCTACTAAACTATGAATTATAAAGGGGTTAGTTAAGTAGGTTTAGATCGATTACATTCTAGAAGATTGAGCAGAAATTCCGTTAGACTTGAATTAAGTCCAAAACAGTGCAAAGGGCTACTTAAATCCCCACGCTGCTGAATCACACACTCAACATTATTATTATTATTATAAAACTTTTATTCAATAAACATGTTACATTTCTGTAATGTTATACCAAAGTGGAATGTTCCCTCTCAATGTATATTTTACGCTGAGGTTTTCCAGGTTTCCCTTCAGTAAATAATATAAAATGGGAAAAATAGACATAATCAATGACATAATAAGATACAGTAAATATTATTATCGCTATGAGTTTGATTCAGCTCGGTTACTAGAGTGCGAATGACAGTCTTGGCATTGTCCTATAGTCCGTAAGTTGAGTTTTTGCCATTAGGAGACCTGTCTTGTTTAGGTTGTTTTCAGAGTCCGGGACGATTTTAAATGTGTAGTAGTGTTCTCTTTAGTCTTATAGGTTAAGTATAGGGACTCACCTGACTGTTGTCGTGACTGTTGTCGTGACTGTTGTCGTGACTGTTGTCGTGACTGTTGTCGTGACTGTTGTCGTGACTGTTGTCCTGTCCGTCCCCGGGGTGGCCGCGACTGGTCTGGTGCTGACGTACGAGGTCTGCCAGACTGAAGGAGGACTGGTCGGCCAGCCCGCTATACTGGGACACAGCAGATGTGGCCGCCAGGAACTGGGAGGCGAAGTGTGAGGAGGCTTCCTGTGTACCCTGCTCCTCGCCCTGTACATAATATATGTATAATGGATGAAAAATCATCTGTCGCTCCAAAAGTGCTAGTTACAATGGCGCCCAATTACATGGAAATCGCTTCGAAGCTCATTTCCGAATAACTTCACAAACAGTCTAGATTAAAATATATTAGTGTCATGCCATGAATAATCATACATTTGGATGAAATTAATCTATAAATTGACATTGGCAGGTTTACATTATCTATGTCACTTATATCCCAATAATGTAATGTAATGCTAATTTAATGTGTACATTTTCCCTCCTCTATATTATTGCGTGATGGGAAGCCTTACCTCACCACCAAATGGACCAGCACTAGGAGGAGACTGAGGAGAGTGGGCGGAGTCGTCGCCAGCAGCGAGCCTCCAGCCTCCGGGCTGTGGGGAGTTGGCGAACCTGACATGTCTCTGGGAGGAGAGCAAGTCATCCCCCATGGGCCGAATGCGCTGCTGT
Organism: Sthenelais limicola; assembly: GCA_942159475.1. NCBI lineage: Eukaryota > Metazoa > Annelida > Polychaeta > Phyllodocida > Sigalionidae > Sthenelais > Sthenelais limicola. The sequence goes on from OW804099.1 coordinate 29,762,817, forward strand.
GCCTGAAAGACACAATATAATGTTAGTTTACACAGTGTGCAAATGCCAAATGTTAACAGTATGGACCGACAGGATTTTGCAGAGACCAAACATACCAGTGTGTAAATAGTAGTCAATTGAAAGACCATAGATAGTAGGTCTGAAATAAATCTTAAGTTTATGCTAGTCTTAAAGGAGGGAGAAGGAGACCGCAAGGACCAAGAGTTGGCCTACCTCAGGGTTGTCCTCCTCAAACTCAGGGAACTTGGATCTAGAGGGCGCCATGAGCGGTAACATGCCCGAGAAGCCAAGTCCCCGAATGACGTCCAGGGTTGTCTGACTGCCCACGTGGCCGCTGTGTGGGGCTACAGGTGTTGTGTTGTCATCACTGGAAAGACAGGTTAAATCCAGGAATACATGTACTAGAAACAGTGAGCATACCGTCAAGGTCAATTACCATTCATTGAAAAGAAAGTTCCAGATTTCATCATCAAAACTTTAACTGAGTTTATAACCAACAAATATCAAATTAATCCGTCTAAAAATATTAATAGATAATAAATGTATTTTTCTTTAATTCTATTGCCATCCATATGAAATAATTTTCGAATATGTCAGGGCATAAGGAAAAACGGTATATAGACAGAGTGAGTTGTAATCAATATCCTGAATTGATTGATTGTTATATTCTTTATTGTACCATTATGTACAAAGGACTAGTCGCCAGTTCTTCCAGTTTGTGCCCAAAGTTCATAAAACAAAGGGGAGAAAGGACACCAACCTGCCATGACCGCTGCTCCCATCACCCCCTCCCCCACCGTCCCCAGTGAGGGGAGACATCATGACGTCACCCTCAGCAGACTGACGTAGCTCCCTGCGTTCACGTGCCAGACTCTCGTTATCTTCAGAACTGCCACCCTCTAGACCTGAGTGATACAAGAAGACTTATACAATCAATCCCCTCCACGCAACTCAACTAGTCAATTTTTTTTTTAAAAAAACAAAACAAAAAACAATTAACAGGAAGCATCTAACAGTAATCGTATTTGGGGGTAAACTGTATACAGACTTCTATTGTATTAACCGATAAAATTGATTTCACCACGTTTCATTCTCTCAGGCATGTACCGTACATGAACTTCCTTAGTCAGATGTACACCTGGAACTCCTGGAAGAGCTATGCTTTTCATAGAGTGAGTGATTTATTAGTATGTTTGCACTGGCAAAAGGTTCTAACATTATTTCTTTGGGGATGTTGACTTTTTTATTTTTTATTTATTTTTTCGGAGAACTGATTTTGAGGTTTTTTTTCCGAATCTGCAAAACTGCACAATTAGCTGGCAGTTCTGCATTGTTTTGTGCAGTAGGAGACAAAAATAGGGTATAAACCTATTAAACTTCAACTGAGTTTAGATGAAACTAACATATTACTGATATTTGGGTTTCTTCTGTATCCAAAGACTAGCTCATCTCTAAAATGTCTACGATATAAGTTTTGCAGGGTTTTGTATGTGTTTTTAACAATTACAGTGATTTTTGTGGAGGTTGCATTTTATACTGTTACAAAGGCAATAGTTCCCATTTCTGTCAATTTTATATTTTATATACTTTTCATAGAGTGAGTGAGTGAGTGAGTGAGTGACGGTTGCTTAATGCCATGACGACATCCAACTGAAGTCATATTCACGGCAGTGAGGGTTAGTGAAATGAGATGAGTAAAGTGATTTATTTTAGTCCAGATTTTCATAGAAGGGGCTATCCATTTACAGATATAATAGTTACCATCAAAAAAAGAATTCAACAAGTCAAGACCAGTCCAAGGAATATTTTGAGGTCGGCTCCTGAAAGGCCTTGTTGTGATTTGAATGCACACTTATCTCCTGCAATTGTTTTTGCTTAAGTCTGGCGATGGAAGCCCACCAACCACATGAGTGGGAGGATGCTAGCGATGGCTTATGCGATATACTTCCAATGCAATGGCGATAGCAGGAACCTTGCGATAATATTAATTAAAGCAGTTTGACATATTTTTACCATGTACATTCTATTGCCAATCTTGCAATTAATCGACAATTAGTTGCGCTTAGATACAAAACCGTGGCAGTAGGTGGGTGCACTATTCAACTTTAATGAAATGATTCAAGTTAAGTAGGTAAGTTACCAGGCCGTGAGTTGTGGGGGTCACTATTACCAGCATGGCCGGAGCCAACGCCCCTCTCTCTGTGCTGCTCCTTATCCTTCTCTCGCTTACTCATCTCCTGTACACAGAAAGCAATAATCAAAATTATAGAGAATGTTTTTTTATTCTTATTTATTTCAACTGGGGCATAATTGAGATTTGACATCTACCAATGTCTCTTTGTGCACAAGGAATGAAGGTAAGCAGAAATTTACGATAGACCTTATGTACAGGTTTCTTGAATTTTAGTAGACTAGTCAGTAGTTTAATTATCAGCAATAATGTTATACAATTTAATACATTGTGTTATTGAATAAGCCTTAAGACAATTGTCTTATTCCAGTGCACAATTAAGGCGTGTCTCACCAGTCTGACAGCTATGATTTCATCGTCTGTGTCTACATTGCTGCTGGCGGCGGAGTGAGGCTGTCTCAGCAGCGGCAGTTCAGTGCCGTCCCCACCATGGCTCTGGGAGGCGAATATTTGTCCCCAGTCCTTGTCCCTCTGACTGCCTTCATACTGCAGGAAGGCACTGGTACTCAGTGCCTCCTCAAAGCTGGCGTTGTTTACGGCTGGGGCAGGGAGACTGGCGGGCGGCTGGGTAATTCTGGTGGTAGTGGTGGTGACTGGAGTTGGGGCAGGGGCAGGGGCAACAGCAGCCCCCATCTCACTGGTAGGCTGGGCACTGGAGCTGGCTTCAACTCCTGACAACTACAGCAACATATTGAAAATGAGACAATTATACACAGTAAGACACGGGTCTCAACATAACGTAAATAGTTCTATAGGGATGACCACACGCAAGGCTTCAAACGCGTCAGAAAACCCTATGATATTGTTGCTATGTTAGAGGTTCATATCAGAATTGAGTTCAGAATGTCTGAGACACAGCACATTAAATAAAAAATTGTTTATTGTTGATGTTGTCATAGACAGGACGTACACAGGCGGCTGTGCTTGTGTTTCACGTCCTCTAAATATGTATTGTGTATCTGTATCACATGTGATAATTGTAACTGTTATCATACTAAAGTGTAATAACGGTAGCTCAGCGCAACTTATACTTAGTACAAATATCTTCATTTTAACCATCTAAGTAGTGTATTTTCATCGGTTTCCTTTTAATTAACTATATATAAGTATAAAATAAAGCTCTTTGGTTTCAGTCGATTAGAATATGGCACAAATTGCAGTATTCCCATTCCTTCAACAAATTTATTAGTATTGTATTTACCTTATTGGTCACAGGCTCCATACCCATACGGTTTCTTACATCAGTGCGTAGAGACTCAGCAAAGTTGATGGATGCATCAATGATGGGTGACGTGACGCTGATGTCTGCGGGCGGGCAAAATGGAGGTTAAGACTAGTAAAATGACGGGCGGGTATAAAGGGCCTAGTCCACCAAACCGATTCCCACAATAGTTAGAGCAAAAGAGTCCTCTGCGGCGCAAAATCGCATGAGAATCGGCTTATTGGACTATGCCCTTAAGTTAAACATCAAAGTTCAATAAAAATGAGGGAAAAACCGGTGGTTAGTTTACCGATTTTTTGGGAGTTTCTTCAGGTAAAACAGAGTGATGATAAAATAGGAGGTGGGCAAATTATAGGTATTGTTGATAAATATAGCGACAAGACGGTACGAGCTCAATATCGATATAAAATGATTGTTTGTGAAACGTTTATTATCATAATCAAGGGTACATCTCTAGTTACAACCACACTTCCATGTCCATATCTTACATTTTGTACTGTGTTTCTAGACTAATAATGAGTAAGTGAGTAGATGCACCTACCAGGAAACTGAGGAGTCTGCTGGAGGAACATGTAATCCAGGGCACCACGACCTGGGAAAAAAAGGACAGATGATAAATACATGTGATTATATCCCATTCTGCGACCCACCATCATGTAAGCAACTTGCCAGGATGAAAGGTCCAGCTGAAAAGTTTCAAACCTCAGCATGGGAACGGTGGGGTAAGTATTAATGAGCATAATAAGCATGTGGGCTACAGATAACAAAGGATTAGCAAAAAATGAGGCTAGAACCAGTGGTGAGGACCAGGGTCACTGAGACATGGCGAGACATGAGCAGCATATCATCTGATTGATTGGATCAAGAGGGATCAAGGCTGAGGTTGCTACGGTAACTCACCTCTCACCTGGAGGGTGAGGAGACGCCAGCAGTACAACCACAGCTTCACACCAGCGTCTGTGATGATACACGTGTTACACCTGGCGGGGTTAGCAGCCACTAAGGTCATGCAGGTCATACCAAGGTGGGAGACCCTAACCTCCTCCTCCTTCTCTTTCCTGCTACCATCTCCGCTGCTGGCAGCAATGCTCCACCTTTTAGTAGTAGTCCGACTACAGAGAGGGGACTGGGGTGGAGGCAGGAGGACATACTGAGAGTAGAGAGCCGAGTCATTGAGCATGTGGCACAGGATCTGGTAGGCACCCTGGACATATCGCTCCAGGTCTGAGTGCAGGCTGAGAATATGATGAATGCTGGCTTTATTCATGTCTCCAGCCTACACAAGATCTACACACTCTCAGTCTCCTCCACTGCCTTCCATACTTAAAAGCGGCCACATCAAACGATTTTTGCGAAATTCGCGAACCAGTTCGCGAGCGGAGATCAGCTGCTGTTATTGATGAGCCTTCGTTGGCTTAAAATGAGTTGGCCAACAGGTTGGTGACGTTCGTAAATTCCGCGAAATAATGTCTTTATCTGTGCGAACAGATGACGGTCCAGGGTCTCAGTAAAAGCTGCCCAGAACCCTCTTTGCGTGCCACCACTGTTCTCCTTATCCTAAGTATCCACAAAAAAGCTGGTATAAAATACTCCAGGGTAAGGGATAGAAGAGCTGATAATCCACGACCTGTGCCTTCCTCCTGTATGTACCAGATGTGCATGCAAGTCGTCACAGCCCAGGAGTGATATATAAAGATCGTAGTGCCCGCAGGCAGATATCAGTGGAATGCTTGTGTGCACGGAGATATGCGTGCAGCAGAAAGTGGCCACTTGAGCTATTATACACCCGCCTCTTGCCAGGCTGCCTCCTGCTCCGGGTTCTGTTAGACTAGTCTATTTACACAGCACGGAGGACACCATTCAACCATGGCCGCCGCCTGTAATCACAAACACTTTCCTGGCTTTGTTTGAAGTTAAGACTAAGTCTGGAGGTGTGGGTTTTTTGAGGTAGCAGGAGGGGGGCACAGCACAGCAATGGAGGGAGGGCAGAGAGAGAGGGAGAGAGAGAGAGAGAGAGAGAGAGAGAGAGAGAGAGAGAGAGAGAGAGAGAGAGGGGGGGAGAGAGAGAGAAAGAGAGAGAGAGGGAGAGAGAGAAAGAGAGAGAGAGGGGGAGAGAGAGGGAGAGAGAGGGAGAGAGAGAGAGAGGGAGAGAGAGAGAGAGAGAGGGAGAGAGAGAGAGAGAGAGAGAGAAAGAGAAAGAGAGAGAGAGAAAGAGAAGGGGGGGGGGGAGAGGGAGGGGGAAGCAAGAGGAGAGAGAAACAAATAGACAGGGGAGAGAAGAGTAGAGAAGGAAAGAGAAGAGAAGAGAGAGCATGGTTAGACAGACTGGAAACCTTAGTATAAAATAGGGGGTAGAGAAGAAAGGAGGGGGGGGGGGGTCGAGGTAGCACAGAGGGCTAAACTAAGCTCTGACTGCTCACATGATAAGGAAGAGAAAGGCCCCAACACCTTTTCTAGAAAGGAAACATTCAAATGAAATCCTCTCTATTGATATATATTTGAGCTAATACTAATACTAAGCTAAATAAGGGGACAATGCTCCTGTGTGCTTTTCACATTTTTTCTTTTTCTTCAAGCACTACGCCGCCGCCACTATAATGATAATTGTTCTGCTACTCAGGGTTTGTTGTGCATGAATATAAAAGGGTTGAAAAGAATGGGCAAGGGCAAGACAACAAATGAAAAGCTTCGTTAAATACTAAGTCGAGGAAATTTGAAAGCAAGTAAATTCTTTGAGCGATGATGAGATTAAAATAATCAGTCTGACAGGTCAGCATTGATAAAGTACTTTACTTGATCAAAACTCGTCCCTTTTTAAAAATTAATATCAAATCCCACTCGGAAAATGGCTCAATGTGAACGACAGGTGAACTGGTCAGGAAAGGTAATCATAAGTAACTTGAAGTTATAATACTGTATTTCTTTTTTTTCTCATCAAGACCCGGAGGATCGTTGTAACCATCTGATAATAATGCTATACTTCCTCGAATGAAACCCAAATTTCCATATCTGACTGAAAATGTGCCAAGATCATAGGGCATGCCGTTTGGAAAGCTGTGATAATTCCTATTTCATCCCAAAGTTTGGTTTAAAGTCCTTAATTTCATTAACTCCTAACTGGTTTAAACGCCTTTCCTCCAACATTTATATAGACCTCTATTCAACGCACCGGGTATTAATCAAGCAAATACGGTAATACCGTATAGCGCGTGTTATTATGAGACAAGAGTAGACCCAGGGGCGCAGTAGTAAACACGTCTCAACATGCGGCACAAGAAGAAGGTAAAATATTTGTTTAACCCTTAATAGGTAAAGTGTAAAGTGACCCACTTTTGCTTTGTATAAGTGGAATACTTTCGCTCTTCTCATCCTCTAACAATATTTTCCTACAAGGAAAACACCAATTAAGCTGTATGTGAATCGTTTTATTTACATTATATTAAGGCTTTTGTCACTAGTACTGCTGGGCCGCTCATTTCTCCAGGAGTCACATACTGGGGCGATAGACATGTGGCGCGGCCAGCTAGATCCAGCCAAACACCTTTTCTACTTCAATAATCTAAGTTGTGACAACCTGTTTCTGTAAGTGTTTATCAATAGCCGTCATTTGCATTTTAACTTCAAGTCTGTTTTCTTATTCCATCACTCTCTACCCAAGCATACAAAAGCCCGGGACTGGCGGAATTTAAGCTGTAAAGTTCCCTGCATTGATGTTTTATGGAAGTGAAATCGGGTGTGAGATTGAATTTGTCCATATTACCCAATATAACCTAAACATGACGTTATCTAGAACTACATCTTTAAACAAATCCACCACCACCTTCCAACCAACCATCTTGAGTGGAATGGGTGCGCGGGAAAAAGGCAAACGATTTTCATCTTCCAATAGAAAGCTGTGCCATGATAAACTTTGAAGGCAAATGCAGACTTTTACACAATCACTATAAGTTCATAGGAAGGCCAAGCACCAAGGGACACAGCATAGGTTTGTACGTCGCTCAAGAAATGGCTTTCGACCAGACCCGATTATGCAAATAAGCTATTCTGAATGAGGGGTCTTTCTCCCCGGGGGGTGCAGTGGTTCCAAAGATAAAGTACCTACTTGGATATTATAATCTAATACACGAGACAGGCCTTTTAATTTTAGTAGGAACAAGTGAGCAAAAAATACCCTTTTTTTTCAAAAGCTTTTATTCAGAGGTGCCCAGCCGCTCTCACTCCGAAGGTGATTTTCGTAGGGAGCTAAGCATGCTACATACAGTTATATACATCGGTGCAGTGTTACTTCGATTACCTTTCAATATTTTACAATTTTACAAAAATATAAGTTTCCTAGGTCAGGTTAAGTTACATTTAACTAGCTGTCTCTACGATATTTTATACATTGGGTGATAAAAGGTTTTTTAATGAGATGAGATGTAATGGGGTGATATGAGTTTGTTACATACTGTCTAGTGAGTTATACAGATCAGCAGTCGTGATGAGGGATTTGACTCCGAACAATCATGGTAATATACAATTATCTTGTACAGTAAAAATCCGGTATAGCCATTATACACTAGTTGATAGACTAGAAGAGGGGTACCAAGAAGGACCTTTTCACAGTTTGTACTTTTAACAGTGAGTAACTACAAAATAACGTTTGAAAAGCCATTAATGCCAAATTCTCAATATTTCCTAGTAGGAAAATTGGTTGAGAAAGCCTCAAATTCTTTGTCATGACTGTTCTATCAGTATGACACCGATGCCTGTTTGACTAACTATTATAAACTCAACTGGTGCTATAAAGTATAAAGCGGTCAAGGGGAGCAATAATGTGTTGCAAATCTAATAAAGTTGATTTAAGCGTCCTGTGACCCGCGATGAATCAGAGGCCAGTTAAAATGTCTTTAGGCCAAACATTTTTCATCACAAAATTATAAGTCGAAAGACCAACAAACTCAGAGAATTTCCCCATATTTATGGATCTTTATTGACTCTTCTTGAGGTGATATCCTGACCCTTTGCTGAGATGATATCAGATGTGGCCACCTGTGCATTTAAAAGAGTGTTGGTCAGGAAATAGCTTCTCCGATAATGCTGTCTGTGAGCTTAAGTTAACCAATAATCTACATAAATGATAATTTACATTTATTAATATACATTTATCATCAGTGTTAGTGGCAAATAAGCAAATAAGTGATATATAAAGATCGTAGTGCCTGCGGGCAGTATCAGTGGAATGCTTGTGTGCAATAACACTTCCACAAAAACGATCTGCGACGTCCCTAATTAATTGGATACGAATCCCGAGCTTTCGAACGCCATCGTACCGAGGGCGAGTGGTTCAAATTATACTCTTACCCTTGAGTTCATTTAGGTCCAAAGCAGTCCCTTTATTATCATAATTAACTATACTGGAAGACTCTAATGATGTGTCAATATGTGGATTACACTAGTTGATCCCACTTGCCATATATAATCAGGCAGACTTATGTATACATACATTCCTGGTATAAGATTTAAACCCGGGAAAAACCAACTCTGGTCACTCGGGTTTTGTAAACGGTTAGTTGTTGATGCATTGGAGACCTCTGGGGTCAACCCGAGCACCGAATTCACCAGGAAGTTATAATTTAAGTATACATGCATATGTGTGAATGTATGAAACGTATTTCTTTGAGTAGAAGCCCGGACTTTATGTCACTTTACCAACTTCTAGATCTGGGTGTTTAAATCCAGAGGTGTTATTGCCCTGTACTTTATATGAAGGGGACCTGCCTATGTGCCCCATGACCGGTTTTAGTCTCCAGTTTCTATTTCTAACCCGGCATTTAAAGTAGAATGGGATATTATTGTATTAACGAACGGTTAGTTACATGATTAAATTTGCGCCTTCTACCCATCTGCTCTGCCCTCTATTGGAGAGGCAGACGTTCAGGGTTTGTGCAGCTATGAGCTGGGAAAATGTAAGAACTTTTCTGGATGTTGCTAGGATCTAAATAATAGATTGTACACGATATCATCCAGGTAATGGTCAGGTTCTCATATAGGAGAGATGGCGCCACTGTCTCTCAAAGACGAGAAACTGGGCCCTCCTCCCCCGATCCCTCCCTCAGCCAAATTTAAGACTTTTCAAGGAATTTTTTTTATATAAAAATGCTAAGTGCTCGAAATTTACAAAAAGTAAATTAAAGCTTTTTAATAATCCACGGGAGTCTTGTTTATATCTAGCACAGTGAGTCTCTGACCTACCAGTAATCTCTGACGGTCAGTAAGGTTATATCAACCACAACTACCCCGTGCTTCCAGCTAATTAAAACTGTCATTTACCTCCAGCTTCTACTGAAACCCTTGATTTCTATTTGATGAAAGCTATACAGTACCATGCTTTTATAATGTGTCGAAACATTGAAAGAGAGTGACAGATTTCTTTGTTAGTGGGACGTGGGATTCCATTCCTCAATAAAAACAAAAGTATCTCCTCCCTCGTTCGTATGAAAGAGACTATAATGTTGGGTGATAGATAGGTACGTATACACCCATGTACTGTAAGTAGTGTAGAAGTGGCCCTACCTGGGGTGTTGGTGGTGGTGGGGTGCTGCGGCAGGACATCAGGAGGCTGCTGTAGCTCCGCCTCCCCTCTCATGCTAAGCTCCGCCTCCATCAGCTCCGTCCTGAGGTCACACCCACTGGCCATACTAACGCCTTCAGCCAGTGTCAGCTCCATGTCTCCTATATCACTGAACTCCTCATCAAACTGCTGCAGCTCCTCCTCGTTAATCTCCACCTAGATTAGATTAGAGAATTTATTGTTGATAGTTCATGAGTACAATCGTAGGTACAAGACAAACCAGATCTTATCAGAAACCAACTAACTTATAACAGATGGATACAAAGTGTAGGTATGGCACTATAGAAAATACAAGATTACTATCAAATGTAATTCAGAGATGAAGGTATTCAGTACAATAGCTGAGAGAAACTAACTTCAGACGCTACTGTATTCTTTACTTCATTACTTAGACTACGTAAGTTATTCACCTCGACCACGCTGACATCCATATCGTTCTGCCCCCCAAAAACCATGCCGCCTCCCCCTGCTATTTCTACCTGTGTCCTTCCAGTTGTCCCTACTGCCTGCCCCTCACCAGACACCTGACTAGGAGCAGCAGGGGGTCGAGGAGGAGGAGGCGGAGGAGGAGCAATATCCTGCACCCGAGTCCGACCTTTCCAGGGATAAGAGTAACTCTTGGTTGATGAGTCACCAGTTAGTGTAGACACAGTGCTCCGGCATGATAAATCCAGGCCTTGCCTGTCCTGCTGTTGCTTGGTATAATCAGGGCCAAATAAAGAGTCATTCTGATCACAGGTGGTATTGACTGAACGCTCTGAGGTAACAATTCCAGGTACGCTAGGTCTGGGGGTGTCCATATGAGGGAGCCACTGGTCCTCCTCCTCCTTGTTCTTCTCAGACCCAGAGAGCCAGAGACTGGTCCCCTGGTGCTGGCTGGCTGAACTAGAGCGTGTGTAGGAAGTCAGTCCTGACTGTGAGAAACGGTCCTGAGCCTGAGGGGGTACTCCTAGCAAGTCCTCTGTAACCACAAAAACAAATAAATTTAATACTAAATTAAATACCCTGAAGAAGGTATAAATAATAATGTTCGTAACCATCCAAAATAAACTACACAAGCCACATAAATCCAACACTGTGTTGTTATTTCTAGCTTTGATGTCTCTTACCTACGTGATAAATTTAATTAAATATAATTGAAAAGACCCTTATGGAGGTAACCAGTGCAAATGGCCGAAATTAAAAGTACTTGTAAATATAAATTTATCATAACGAGCAACTTGCCCTTTTGTCGCTTTACCGAGAAGACAGGTTTAATGTGATAGCTAATGATACAATCGGATCCTTACTTTCATTATGACATCCATTCTGGCGTCCTGTGGATACATGCAACAAACTGGCGGACAAATCTGAAACACAAAGCCTTTTATTCAGCCATGAGAAATACAAGAAAATATCATTTGGGTACTTGAACTAGGATGGTTTCCTCGGTGATTCGTTCCATTCTTTTATTCTTATTACAGACGTAGTCCAAATATTTTTCATCAGAAATCAGTAAAACATCGTATTAGATTTGTTCTGCAATGTTTTAAATATGATAGGTTTTACTACAGAAGACTATCAGGATATTAAAGAAAATACTTTTAAAAGCGAAAATTCCACTTCATTTTTTAAAAAAAAGAAGTTGTATATATATTTTGCCTACTTTTTATATATTCAATAATTATGTAACACGAAATTTTGGTTTCGATCAAAGAAAACAAAAGGTTCCCCCAAATCCAAATGGAAACCCAGCCAGCCAAATTAAAACTTTTAATTTTGCAGGAAATAGCGTCGTGAACAACTCAGAAGTGCAACACGTTACAAACGTTGCCTAAATAAGAAGACGCTACATCATGTGACAGTGTCCTGGCCGGCAATCTATCGCCGCTTGGTTATTGACAAAAAAGTGATTCTCCCTTATTTCTCAACCAACATTGATGAAATTAAAGAACTAGCAGGAGAAAATTGCCCTTTTGTCGATGTTCTTCTCTATTTTGGTGTATTCTCCATGTAAAAGGCCTTTGAAGTTAGTTTATGGGATTTTACTACCTTGCATGGATGTGTAAAAAAAATTTGCACTGGGGGACCCCCTACTTTTTCGATTTTCCTGTGGTATAATTACTCTCAAGTTACATGAATTTAGAAAAAATGACATTTAAATTTCATCGTGAAATTGAACGATTGGTATTGTCAACCTATATGAATCAAATGTATAGCGCTCATAGAAAGAGTTATAGAATCCAAAATAAAAAAGTTATTAGAATTTGTTTAGAGATATCCCTGAACTAATCCCTCTCATGATTAAGGGTTTTACAATATTCCTATCATAAATATGAATATTTCTATAAAAGAAAAGATGGCGTTAATTTCCATTTATAATCTGCAATTACGTCGAGGACACTGCGGGCGGGATGTTTAGACTATGAAAGTAAGGACTTAGATGCCTATGCTGGGGAAGAGCGTGTATAAATATATTAGATTCCAGCCAGTAGAGAACAGCAGATTTCATTTGTTAGGATGTGTTCTACCATTTTAAGAATTTAGAATCGATTGAGGTGTAAAATCATTTTTCGATGTTTTTTTAAAACTGACCCTGCCTAAATTGCAAGTTTCCAGCACCCGACACACGTTTGACTTAACATAATACTTAGTCATACGTTCTTGGTAATAACAACAGAGAGAATAATTACCAAACATCATATCGGTTGGTAGCAGACCAAGTGACGAACGATTTGAAAATGAGTCGTTGGCGAAGTCCGGATTGGCCAAGGTTCTGGAAAAAACAAAACCCTTGTTTATGTAACAGATTTTAAACTATTATTAGTCCATGCTTTAATTTCATGGTTCATGTATGATGTTACATGTACGACGTGAAGTCGAATATAGGAGGATACAAATCGAATAGGAAATATACTTATGTTAATGTATTCGTTTCTGAAAATTTACATTTTTCCCAAATTCAACTCCTAGGCAACTATCTCAGTATGCAGGGAAAAGCACGATGATTTTAATACTCACAGTGCCGTGGGGTGTAGCACCTTCAGAGAAGCATCGCCGTCTTTTAATACATTTTTCTTACTATTATTTTTGGCTAGTCGGGATTCGTCACACAAAAAGGATTCTTGCATACACTCTTTAAGTATTCTGTAAATGTGGAAAGAATTCATGTGATGAGAAATTTCAGACGTGAGAAAACATTTGAAGGAAAATTATATTCTAATTCATTACACATCCTTCAACAAAACGCCATATTCAAAGGGAAGGGGAGATGTAGAACTTATTTGTTCTTGTGTGGAAAATAGCACTAGACTGGCGGTGTATTCTATAAAATGAATATAAACAAATTCTTTAATTTATTCCTTAAAGTTACCCACAACAGAGGCAACCATTTTTAATCAAGACCCTAGGGATTTATTTTCCCTAGTAATAAGCATTACTTTGGGTTGACCCTGGAGTGGTCAGGAACATAGCCTCCTGTCGCCCAGGCGCTAGTTGAATAGGCTAAGAACAGTCAGGTAAAATAACACATAATAACGAGAGGGACATAACAGAAGTGACCAGTCACCTACCTATCAGATTTACGTCCACGACGCACCACAGTGGAGGCGGCTAGAGGTTGGGGGGTTAGGATCACTGTCTGGTCATCAACGTGGTTCCAGGCTCCATCTGCACTAATTGTCCGGTCAGCGCTACCCGCCTCTGCCAGTAACGGTGGACTCTCCCGTTCGGAGCCCGCCATCATCCTACACACAAATTGAGATAAAATAATTAATTCATAATTAATAATTTAAGTTTCATCTGGTATTGACTTTGTAATATATATATATATAGGCTAAACATGTTGTACTAGAACATGAAATTAATTTTGATTTTTTCCCCCTTAGTTAACCTGCATACACCGGGCATAATAAATACCGGATTTCCGACACATGCAGGGAAACGTTTAACTTTATCCCTGAAATAGTATTACTATGAGGTCAAGAGTGAGTTACATAACTTAAGAGCCACTGCCAGTGGCACACTGATGTGTAAAAATCTCAACACACAGGTGCGGTCATTAAGCCCCTCCGGGCTCCCCCCGAAAAGAAATATTTTAATAATATGAATATGGAACATCAAGGCTGGTAAACGGATATAGAAGGGGCATATTCTGGGTGCAGTTTCAGTGGGGCTCCAACAAACTATCTATATAATCGTTCAAAATGTAATAACCCAAATTGGTATACTAGTATTCTACATTCTGTCTTCCCTGTGGTCAACTGTAAAGGCACCTGTGCGGTCACTTGACCAGTAAAAATAACCCAGGCAGGGACAGGTACAGGTATCAGGTAGCTACAGGTATATATACCTAGGTAACACAGATTGTCGATAGGAGTTTAGGTTAGTAGACTGAAATATTAGGGACTAAATGTTGATCTAGATGGGCAGGGATATGGAGAGGTGCCAGTGCAGGTTACAATAGAAAGTAATGCTTATGCTATCAAATCTATGGCTTACGGCCAGGAATGCGATTACAGTGGCATAACTACCGGGGTATTCTGGTAATGCCTCCTTTCTATACCACCATTATAACATCGATATGCTAAACAATAAGGGAAATCCGAGCCAATTGAAAGGCTTGGCCCGGCGTTACACGCCTATAACTTAAGAACCATTAAATACAATCTAAAAATATTAGGATCAGCTGTGCTCGGGCCCATGAGAGTGGAAACTACTAAATAGGAAGTTAGTGAGGCATGACGGCAATAAGCATGAAGACCTATTTCACAGGTGAAGAAGAAAATGGATGTTATATCTTTTAACCGTTTAACCAGCATATTAAGTCAAGTGGAAAAATACTATAAATGAGATATATATAATATCATGATTTTATTCCATCAAAATCACCTCACTAGTTCACTAAATTTAAACATGACTATACTACCATAAACTGCTTTATTGAAGTAGGCCTAACTATAGTAGGACTGGACTGGACACAATGATGCAGATAGACTAAAGGAATTTCCCCAAATCATTTAAAAAATAAGAAAGAATAATGTCTGATTTGTATAGGATATGTATTATACCAAATTGAGTTTCACTTTCTAATTTTATTAATTTACAACTGTATTGTCAGCGGCTAATTTTATTAATTTACAACTGTATTGTCAGCTGCTAAGTTTGTCATGAACCGAAGCGATGTCCAATAAATGAATTGAATACTGAAAATGAAAAAAACAACCCAACCTGGTATTTAGTTTTTCATGAATTCATGAACTTTTTGTCTCGAAATTTTGATCATCTGTCTGCCTGGAGTTCACTGAGATGAAAAATGTATTCCTTCAATGTACCCTTACGTTTGTTATAATATGTGTAGTGTGTTTGTGGGGTGGGGCAGGGGATGCATCTAACGAATGCGGGGCGATCGGGACAAAAACCGAACGGGACAAAAATCGCTGGGTCGATCGGGACAATTTTGTCGCGCGAATACCCACTGTTTTGGTATATTTTGACAGCTTTTACCCAGTCGCTCTAACACCTTTTACCAGTGCCGCACATGTGAGAGGGACAGTAACTTTACTTGCCAAACATAAAATACCCGAATAATAACATTTCTGAGTAGGTCTAATTAGTAAACATGTATACGTAATATTTACCTCTGAATGACTGAAAGGATAATTCAATTAATTGTTTCCCACAAACAGGGGAAACACAAGGTACGGTACTGGGGATATAGCTGTAAAAAAAATTTGATTTGGTATCCGCTACAAGTCAAATGTACGATTTCCTATTAATAATATTGGTAATAACAACCTTTTAATATTCTATCAATATGTGTGACATAGTCAAGTAAGTTGTAAATAACACTTGGGTTAATTATTAGGTTTTGTCCCGATCTGTCCCGAAGCCTAAGGTTAATGAAGAGGGGTCGGGAGAGTAGGATGAGGTGGCGAGACGGTACCTACCTGGACATATTATTTCTGTGACAACACTCAACATGAGATAACCCAACACAAAACTTGCCAAAACAAAAGCCTGAAAAGGTCGCAAGTTTAAAACTTTTTCTGACGCGGATAGACGGAATCGAACTGATCAAATTCCAATTATTTATAATAATTAATTATCTGTGATGAAAACAACGAGGTTTATTAGTCAGATTTATATATTAATAGTACTCTTAAACGATTGTCACTAACCAAACCGATAAAATCAGGAGCCAGAAGGCCGAAATATTAGTAACGATTACAACTCAAGCAGTTGCGCTTACGAGTTAGGACGTTCAACTTCAAATACAGCGGGGCGCCAAGAATTTTAAAATCGTGACTCATTCAACTTACGAGCAGATAATATATGTTCAATTCCAATGATGAACGATATCCAATAAGTGTTCAGTTTCAGAAGAAGGTAAAACGTTAATCCAACCATTACAATAAGCTGCAGGTAATAAGTTTAAGACTGTTTTTTCCCACAAGTAACTTCATTTCGCCATTTTGAATGTTTGCGGCGAAGTCAGTACCGCACCAAATGAATGTAGGCCGCTGATTGGTCGAATTTAACCGGCTAAGAGAGGCTCATTATTTCCTAACACTTTATGTACATGCCGCTTTACTTTAAAAAAAGTCAATTAAATGTTTAACTAACAACAATTATAGCGAGTTTCCCTAAGTTTAGATGTGTAGGGACCTGAGCGGGAAAGTGTCACGTGATCATACTAAAGGACGTCAGCAAGTGTTATTTGACGTCTGCTCGTTCTCATCACCTGGGCCCAGAATGTGGCTACAAAGTGATTTTTGTTCCGGCAAGGGGGCACTACTTTTTGTGATCAGTTTCATATAGCTATCGTTAATAGTCTACATTATAATATCGCAAAAGTTCTCCATGATATCCATGCCAGTTTTTTGAGAAATTGAGCAATCAATCTGACAGTGCAAAGCCCGTGGAGCCGCATGGCCTGGCGTCATTTTTAATGGTAATTTTAATAGTCCATCATTTATTTGGTGAACGTTGAATTTTGGGTCTCACCAAATTTTGATGACTGATGCAAAGCTATTCAACATCTCCAGAATCTCCTGTCTTCGAATCTGCCAATTTTCACTTTGTAACTTTTGAGGAATTTTAATTATCGACGTTTGAAAAAAAAAAAAGTTAAAAAAATAGGCCATATAGGCCTACTATAGATAATTAATCAATAAACAAATTACTTGATCTAGAATCAAGTGACTGATAGGGGAGAGCGGGGTGAAATGGGCCCGGAAATGGGACACCCTCTAATTAAGCTTGGATTAGATCTATGCTTCGCATCTTCCGTCTCCAGACTGGAAGTATAGGGGAGATGCGCACACATATTTCTGGTGACGTCACTTTTAGTCGCCATTTCTAGGCATCATAGATCGCAGTCCAAGTTTGTGGATTTAAAAGATTTTCTGAGTGCTGGAAATTCTTTTTTGTGGTAGAAACTGAGATTTCACCTCATAGAACCTAGAACATGTGAAGTTCGGAAGGTTTGATCTAAAACTGTTAGAAATTTAAGCAAATTTGCAGTTGGGCAACATGTTGTCTGCCAAAGTGGACCTGGCAAGATCAAGACCGATTCACGACTTGTCCTCATTGGACGATGGAGGGAAGGAAAATCCCCCGGTGTATCAAAAGAATGATCACAAATCGGTTGAGGATAACAACTCTGTGAAAAAATCCTCTAGACATAAGTCTAGCCACAGTTCTGACGGCCATAGGAGCCAGAAGGACGAGAGCCACAGCTCTAGGTTGAGTCATGGCCATTCGAGTCACAGCCATTTGCACTCTCACCAAGATAGAAAACGCTCAAAATCCCAGTCGAAGAGCCCTGTGAAAAAACCCCACATGCAGAAAGTTTTAGTATCTCTGGGAAACGTGAACACTCATCTTGATAAAACCAATGACAGGATGGATAAACTTGAGTTGGAAAACAAGAATCCATGCAAACAACGTCGCATAACTGACAGTTCAGATGAAGATGAAATATCGGAATCTGATTGGATGAGGACTTTTGCCGGAAAAGCGCCTACAGTGACTTTTCCATGGTGAAAGCCTTTGTGAAGCCACCTGCTTTGGCAGTGGCAGGCTCAACCAAGGATTTACTCCAGTCAGGAGATGCCTCGGGCAGTTCTTCAACTAATAGCTTCTGGAAAGATGTTTCAAATGACATCGAGGAAGATGACAAAGTGGGAGAACCACTCAAGAAAGATATCAAGAATTTCTTCAACAGGCGCATAAAAGCCACATTATCTGCGGAAGGTTTGAAAAAGTACACAGACAATTATCCGAGACCTAGCAACATGGACTATCTCAAGACTCACGACATTATTCCCAAAATCAGGGATGCGCTGCATAGACCTGTGAAGGCAGATGATAAACTGAAACGTTTTGAAAGTCTGTTCATGAAAATCATGATTGCTATTCCCTGTGTGTCAGAGGATCTGAAACCAAGAGAGGGACAAGGTGACTGGATAAAGGTATCTATGAAAAAGTTGGCTGAAATCTTCGGAATGTCCTCTTTCTTCATCAGATCCAAGCTGTTTAAAGAAAGAAGAAAAGCTTTCCACAACTTGTTACTGCAAGAATACAAGTGTTTGGCAAATGATGCAACCCCACCAGGAGCATCTTATCTGTTGACTGACAATTTGGAAACATCGCTCAAAGAAGGGGAGCATGTTTCAAAACTAGCCAAATGCATGGAAGACCTCAGGAAATCTTCTTGGTCCAACAAGGACAAGGATAAACCTAAAACTGGCCAAGGCAAACAGCCTTTCAAAGGTGGGAAGTAAGGCCTCAAGAAATCCTTCAACAAGGGAAAGAAGGGCTTTGCCAAAAACCAGTCTGACAAACCTAAGGGTTCGGGTTTTCCCAAGCGGGACTCGCCAAAGGAGTAATTACCAGCAAAGGTAAGGTACGAAATATTCCATATTTTGATACTCAGGTTGAGTCCCTATCATGTGATTTGTTTACCAATGTTTCTGAATGTATTCCTGGTAATATCGCTCACCACATGGAGTTTTGACGAGAGATTGTTACCAATGAGTGGGTCCTTTCTCAAGTAGAGTGGGTAACTCTTGATTTTGTTAAATTACCAATCCAAAAATCTATCCCAAGGGAATATCGTATGAATGACGATCAGCAATTTTTTTTTTTTTTTTAAACGTTTTTATTTTCATATACATACAGAAACATGGCAGAACAGGACACTTCGCTTGATAGGTCAAGCGCTCTTCGGAACCTTCTGCTCCAAGTCAAATACATGATGCAAATTGCATTAACTATATTGTCAAAACGGTGAAATCTTCATTAAAGATATAATTATATAATCGGATAAGGATATTTACATTTATAATCTTAGAGCGGAAAAAGGATGATGTATGAAATAATGAGGATGAAAAAATTTTCAATTCTATACAGACATTATAATAGTATTATTGGAGGTGAGAGTGGAGCAAGAGAGAGCTGAGTGATTCATACACTCATTTTAATTTAAATGATATCGTTTAATATAATTTTTAAACATTAAGGAATCCTGAATGTTACGAATATCAACTGGAAGGTTATTCCAAGTGTTGGCAACTTGGTAATACAGGGATAATCTATCAATTTCCCGTCTGGGTATGAAAAGGTTAAGAACAGGTGCATCATGGAGTCGGGTTGGTCTATTTTCTCGTTCATGGTCTGAGAGGTTCAGTTTACAAATCTTTGTAAAGGCCATTTTGGAGAGAAGAAAGTCCAATCTTTTATCTAGTTTCATTGTCTTAGTGATATTATGAATGTAATCTGTTGATGTTCTGGGAGGACACCCAATAGCTATTTTCAAGGCTTTGTTTTGTAATTTTTGAATAGATGTAAGAATTTGCTTATTGCATCCACTGATGAAAGGTGCGCTATAATCAATGATAGAAAGAATATTCGCTTTGACTAGTAGTATGGCACTCTTCTTGGTAAGATTTTGACGAATCAGAGCAAGTTGATATATTCTATATTGGAGAGATTTAGTTAAGATATTACTCTGTTCAATAAAATTCAGATGTCTGTCGATATTGATGCCTAAATAATTATAACTATCGACTTGCTCTATTTCATCTTTGTTTATCAGTATCACTATCTTATTAGATTCAGTCTTTCTCTCCCCAAACAGCATAGATTTGGTTTTGGTAGTATTTACAAGTATTTTGTTCTTCACAGACCAGTCATGAAAAATAGCTAGGTCGTTATTCATAGATTTAGTTAAATCATTCAGATTTCTACCAGCAGCATATAGGACCGTATCATCGGCATACAAAATATACCTTGATGATAAATTAAGCTTATTAATGTCATTAGAAAATATTAAATATATGATTGGCCCTAAAATAGACCCCTGGGGGACACCACAGTTAATAGGTTTGGAGTCAGAGTAATGATCACCTAGTTTTACCGATTGTGATCTATTGGTAAGGTATGAGGTTAGCCATGCTAGTGCTTTATCTTTAATTCCAATTTTACAGAGTTTTTCTTTAATTATATTATGGTTAACGCTATCAAATGCTTTACTAAAGTCTATAAATGTTGCAACTGTATAAATTTTGCTATTGTTGTTATCATTAACATGGCTTATGAATTCATAAAGGGCCTCATGCGTACTCCTATTTTTCCTGAAACCGTATTGGTGTTCAGAGATAATACAATTGGTGTTTAAGTGACTCCAAATTTGTGATGAGATAAATTTTTCTAATAGTTTTCCACCTATATGCGTGAGGGCTATAGGTCTGGTGTCTTTTGGGGTTGATGCATTATTAATTTTTGGTATCGGTTTAATGATGGCCACTTTCAATGCTGCCGGGAAAATTCCTTGTTCAACTGATAAATTGAATACATGTAATAACTGTCGATTAATAATGGTGAAGAGGTCCTTATACATTTTCGAGTTTAGTTCTTTGCAGCCAGAAGACTTTGTCGTGTCTATTTCAGTAATAAGTTTTGAGAGGGCTTCAAGGGTTATAGTCTTAAAATTACTACAGGTTTCAGAGATTGTTTCATTGTGGTAATCTGGGGCGATGTTACAAATTTGTTTCTGGATTTTCTCTCCAATGGAGCAGTAAAAGTTGTTAAGATAATTGGCAGAGTCAACGGTATTCAATTTCTCGTTGTGTTCATCTCTGATGTTTAAGATATTCTTTTCTTTTTTAGAAGCAATTTCGTCCAAGGTTCTCCATAGCTTTTTACTATTATTTGTATTATCATTTAGGATACGGGTGTAATACTGAGACTTGGCCCTTCTGAGTAGACTATTTACAAAATTTCGTTGTGTTCTGGCTGCATTGACATCAATGGAATCTTTGGTAATATTGGCATTCTTAAACAGTTCATCACGTATCTTACATGCGTCAGTAATTTGCTTGGTGTACCATTCTGGTTTAGTACTCTGATAATACACACTCTTCCAAGGCGCTATACAATTCATCGTGTCGACCATTACAGTGTACAAATAATCCCAGGCTACGTCAACATTTGTCAGGCTATAATATTCAGTCCAGTTCTTATTATTTAAAATGTTTCTCATCTGCTCAATGTTATAATTTTTCATTGTTCTTATTCTTTTAGTACTCCCAGGTTTTTTAATTGTTCTCTGATGTTTAAGTATTAGGAATATGGCTTGGTGATCTGAGATATTGTAGTCTATAGATCCAAGTGTGGCAGGTTTCTTACTTTTAAAAATAAAATAATCTAAAATACTATCACGATGTAAGCCGTATCTCGTAATAAAGTTCATTTTCAGAGTAAGATTAGCAGCTTTGGCGAATTCATTGATAGCTTTGTATTTAGGGTTCACTTTATCCAATAAATCAATATTAAAGTCTCCCACTAATATTAGAGAACCTGGGTGTCTAATGCTGTCAAATTTATCATACAGTTCATTAAGCTTATCTAAACAAGCAGCAACATTGGAATGGGGAGGCCTGTATACTATGCCTAGTTGTATAGGTTTCATATAATCTTTCGTTATCGTTACACACAATAATTCTATTTCTTCATTACTAGTTGATAAAACTTCATCAATCTCATAATCAAATATATCTCTTATATATACACATACGCCTCCCCCGTGCTTATTAGGGTCGGCTCTGTTTAAGCTAATCAAATTGTAATTTTGGTGTTGCAGTAATGGTAGGCAGGCTTTATCTCTAATCCAGGTTTCAGTGAAACACATAATATCAATATTAGAGTCGAGAATATCATTCTTTACCTGGTCAAATTTGGGAATAATTGATCTGACGTTGAGATGAGCTATCTTAATACCTCTTTTGGAAGATAAGTCATTCCAGTTTGCCAGACGAGTTTCTGTCAGGCTAGAGTTCATTCTAAAGGGTCATATACGTGAGAGAATTGTACCGGGTACACAATGAAAGCATATATAGTTACTAGTTCGTTCAGGTGATGATTATCATCGTCCAGTTCGAATAGTTTCTAAGACATACCAACAACATACATAACTTCGATATATATATACAAGATGGATAATAAGGACTTACCAGGGACTGAGTACACCATGTCATGTAAGTAATTCCATGTACGAGCAGATACACCATGTCAAGTAGATTTTCAATAGTCTAGTTTTACCACGAGGGGATCCAAGTGACCAGGGAAGGCGCCAGGTTGAAGGCGATGATTATCGTCGTCGTTCAATTCCGGGGCCTCCCCTGGACTGCATGAATAGAATAGTAAAAATAGCATACATTATCGTTCATCATGATTCAATTAGGAGCCAGCCAACAGTACACAGGGCCAATAGTAGTACCAACGGATACAGTAGCAATACAGAAGCAGTAATAGTAATTGTCGTCGTCAGCTGTGCCATGTCAATTTCACTGAAGTGTAAACATAGGTAGTTGACATAGTTTTAATCAATGATGGTAGGAAGAATTATTAACAGGTTATAATATGATATGATCACCACATTTGTAATTGGAAATATATATGTATGCATATAAGATGCTTATTTTTATAATGATAAAAAATACCTAAACGATCGGATGGGGGGTGATGATTATCATCGTCCTCCCCAGTACCAATAGTAGTATTCTTCATTGCACCTACAGGTAAGTAGAAAACATATCATAGTGGTTAGCAATCAATAAATCGATGGTTATGGAATCAATACAACTGAACATCAAGTTAAATCAACATACCATCGTTTTAGTGGCATTGTCGTAAGCCATTATATTTAGGAATCTATAAGAGGAGTGTTATGGAATAATCTAATCTGTTTTGCCCAGTTTTCTAATACAATACTATCAAGATGAATACCGTCTGGGAGGCGTTTGTAGGTATGTCTAGGTTTATGCTTCTCAAATTTGTGGACTTTTGTTATTAGGTGGGGGTGATTAATATTTCTTTTAGAATTTAGCATACGAATGTCCTGATTTATAGTAAGAATAGCATTAGAAATCATCTTCTGATGTGGTGAGAAGTTCGGTTTGTTATTGGCCTTGTTTAGTTCTACGCCTATTAATCCTCCTAGCGCGATATTGCAATATTGTTGTTCAGGTGTCATCTGTTCCAATGCTGATTCATAAGTCGCAACCATCATTCGTACGAGATTTCCCTCATGTGTAGATGCAAGGGTGATTTTCTTCGTGGATTTATCTTTGATACAGAGATCACAGATCCCACCGATCAGTATGGCATTATTCGGCTGGTGAATGCGGATTTTCTTTTTCATTTCATCTGTTAGGCGGTCAATCCCGGCCCCAGGGAAGGCATAGACAATAATGTCTGGAGATCTTATATAATCTTGGAGGTTTCGACCTCTAGAATCCGTCACGACCAGGGTTGTGGATTGATTCATGCTTCCTGTAATAAGGTATATGGTTGTAGTGATATCTGAAGCAATTCTAATGATCAACTTAAAGTCCAACTGACGATGAAGCAATTCTAATGATCAACATATAGTCCAACTGACGATATATGGCATAACGATTGCAATGAAGTATTACTATTTGGCACAGATTGAGATACGATTGTCTGATCATTTTCATTTACCTGTTGGGATGCTTTCTTGGTTCTACTTCGCTGGGCCGATTGCGTGGTTTTATCTTGGTTATCTTGTGATGTACTCTTAGGAGGGGGACGAGGTCTCAGGTATGCCGGTGTTACCTTGTCAGCAAAGGACGATTGGTGAATACTGACTGCTCCCGTGGTGGTTCTGACAGGTGTATGATCAGGGGGGGACGATGGGGGAGGCATGTTTGGTTTCAGGTTACCACCTGGTCCTAGTAGTAGGGTCTCACTCTGTTGTCGATCTGAGGAGGGCATTGGTTGACTCAATGAGTGGCTAGGCAGATTGATTTCATCCGTATCATACTCATATGTAGACCAATTGGGATGTGTACCCATATGTCGCCTATGCTCCACTCCTCCTATGGCCTTGTCCAATTTCTGCTTTTCTTTGTTTTTGGGGAATTTCTTCTTCCTATCAGCCTTAGGTGATCCACTTTTATTAGGTTGGGGACCTTCCCCATCCGCACCCTTAAACTTACGATCAAGCCGATTTTGTTCAGTGATGTATCGGTCGTTGTAGCTATCACGAACATCCTCTAGAATTTGTCCCATCATATTGTCTCCTATGAAGCTGTCAGCATTTAGATGTTCAGAGTTTATCCCACAGCCGATCGCCCAATACCTGTCATTCGTTGCTTCATGCAATGGTGTCGTTCCAGTGTAGGAGTTATCTGAATTACGATTTGGTGACTGGTGGAGTGGGGCCAAAGCAGAGGGTCATGGGTAAATTTGACCAGAACTGGGGCTAAGCCACCTGTGTTTACATTCTGTGGGTGCAGGTTCCAATGGACACAGTGAGGGCCCCTTATTAAAAGTCATTTTAGAGGCAGAAAAACATCTAATATTGCCACCAAACTTGAGGATATATGAGGCGTGGAAGTGAGCCTGTGTGGCGTAGTAGTGCTGGATGCACCTTTTCTACCTCCTTTTGCCTCTTGTGAAGAGCTCACTAGGGAAGTGGCAATGCACGTATTACCAAAGGAAAATAAATTAAGATGAAGGTAGGGCATGGTAGGGCATGCATCCATGCATTTTATGTATTATGGAAAACAAATACTAGAACAAATGTCAACAAGTCATTGGATGCGCTGTATGTAGGTGCAGATTCGGTGTCACTGCTGCTAATAATAACATTTCTAGAGGAATATGTTTTGTGTTGTAAACAATTTTTTTTTACTTGACCGAACAATCTATATCACAGATTTTCTTCTCAAACCACAAACATATATTTAAATTGTTGAGAAAGTCCCCATATCAGATTTTGACCACAGGTAAATAGTTAGAGCATGATATAAACTTTTGTCATGAAAAAACCCTACTGGGGAGAAATGGGACAAAGCCATGGGTAAGAAATGGGATGGTCCTGGAGTGTCCCATTTCTCCCCGCACAACCTGTTGTGTTTTCTCCATGCATTTAAAGATAAGGAATATATATGATAATTTTATCTGTAGTGGGTCCGCCCGTTGACCATCCATGCTACCTACCACCACCAAAACCCTGGCAGCAGCAGAAGGCATTTCTACCAGAGCTGGACGCAATACCCAGTTCCAGCAGGAGGCAACATAATGCTACACATCACGGAAGACATCCTCCCGCGGACAGTAGGCTGAGCATACATCAGCTGTGCAAGGGGATCCAGCCTTTGCTTGACACTACAGACTAGTGCCATCCAGAGACCAAGATATATACTTCTGTTGTTCAAATCAAGCTGTAACCTTTGTTGCTTTGACCCTGTGATTCTGAGTTAATAAATTCAACTTAAACGGATATCCACTCATTTTTGTTCTCTTTTCACAGAACTCCTGACTCCTAACCCTATGAATCTGCAGTTTGGCACATTGGTGCCATGACCAAAGGGGTCTGAGTAGGGAGTATTCCGACATCGGAATGTATACACCCCAAAAGGATCGCCTACAAAAGGCGATGGACCTGAAGCCCTTATGGGCCCGGTTAAGGGTGCCGCGGATGCCCTGTTCACATTGTTTGAGGGAAGACAACAGGACATGCAAATCTTTGCCGAACAAGCGCTGTGAGACATGGAACAGGTTGTCAAGCTTGCAAAGATACCTGTTTGATCCTGAAGACCTGATCGATCAGGACCATCTTATGGAGGTTCTGACATCTGCTGTGGAATACGGTGAGGTACAGGAAAGAATCCAGCAACTTGCTAAGAGTAAGGGAATTGACAAAGCCGGCACTGTCCCTGAAGTTGATAAGACTAACCACAAGGCAGTTGGATTGAACGGTGGGGACGAGGACAACACCCCGCCCACACCTGAGACACCACCTCAGGGGTAACCAGTTAAGCTCTTCCTCAGTCTTTGTATCAAGCACAAGATGCGGACAAGTTACTACTGTATTGAGGTCTAGTTTGGAAGACCCAAGTGGACTGATTGATGTGTCACGATATCGCCAATATAAGTTCCCTCACTCCACCTGAACAATTTGGCATATGTGATCGCAGCAGCCAGGAATTCATCCCGCTAGGTAATTTATGGTTGTGACACTATGATGAGACCAACTCAATGGACAAACCTGGAGCTAAAAAGGTAATTGGCAGAAGAGGAATGAAGAGGATATCAAGGTCATAGATACAAAACAATCAACATTGTTTCAGCCAGCAGTGAATCCCTTCCAGGTTATGGGTGCCTTCCATTAATGCAGATTTTCATGTTTCCCGCGACACGCAGCACATAATAGCTCACATGCATTTTTAAAATCCATTTCCATAGGTGCAGCTTGCCATGTGGCATGTTACCAAGTGTTAAAAAAATTGAGCAGTGCACATGAGCGATTTTTTTTCTTTAGCCATGCAGGAAATTCCCAGTAGGCACTGTGCTGTTGGGCAATAACTATATATTTATGGAAATATTTTTTATCAAATTTAAGTGTTCAAGGCAATATTCAATTCATTCACTAAGAAGTCTGAGGTGTTATATTTTATTAGATATTTTTTCAGCACATAATGCAACCAAAATCGATGCCATTCTTTTTGTCACGACCTGATGCCAGGAGTAGCACAGGCTACTTACTATAATTCATAGTTTCCAATACTTCCTGATGTCATTTCTAAATAGTAGTTAAATTGTTAAAGTACATGAAGTGATAAATACACATGTATGATATAGAAATAGCTAGAAATCCGCCCACGTTTTCCCCATGTTTTGACACCTCAATGGAAATAGTTTGGCATCAATGGAAAGGCAGTCTACTTTGTGTTCAAGGCAACCCTTCGGTATGATACATGGGTGGAAGGTGGTCCAACATATAACAATTCTCGCTAATCCCGGATAGGCTGTTTTGAGTATCATGCCACCTAGTGTTTCAATTTGACATTCATACCTTCCGCTGGAAAAAAATAACATCCACTTTGTGGCCTTGTACACGGAATCCACCTAGGCAGGCTGTTTATTTTGTTGTATTTAAAGCTTTAAAGAAGGCCTGTAGATACCTCTTCATGGTAGGAGTTATATGGGTTTCAATTTCAAAGCTCCTACTTTTACCTGTACCCAGGATAAGGCTGATGACCCACCATTCCTGCGAGTCCTCTTGCTATTTTGATACCAAAGACATCTAGTTCATAATATTATAATGACAATCCATTTGAAATTTTTCTTAAAGATTGATCAGATCTCTCATTCTGGTTCCATGTATAACCAGATAATTATTTTAATTTATCTTTTCTGATGCTGAAAAGTTTGCATGTATGTTTGTTTTGGCTTGTTTGCCTATATTATAGGAAGTTGCGCCAGAAGCTTGCATCTCAGAATGCCAATTTTTAAGTCAGAGGCTTGTCATAAATGCCCCTGGTGTTAAATTCGCACACTATCCCACCTATCCGGGATCAAAGAGTGGCAGAGACATTCGAGGACTTTTTTTTAAAGTTTCCTCTACATTACTTCAAGAAACTGCAAGGAAGAAAGTGTTTGATTGGAGACAATATATCCAGTCCATTTGTCACCCAATGCCACTCATATAATGCAACCATTAGATGTCTCCTTTGTTGCACTTTTTAAGACAGTCGATCGAGAGGAAGGCCTTTGAAGAATGGAAACTTGCAAACCGCGAACATATGACTCTCCCGATGACTCTTCCCAAGACAGTTTTTTTTACATTTTTTACCAGGACTAGATCACTGCAACCCTAACATGTTCATGCGACTGGGCCGACCCAGTGCTTTAGACCACTCAGCCACTTCACATCCCCGAGTTTCCCAGAGCAATGAAAAAGCTCCTTTATGGCATGTCAAACAGTAAAGATATTATTTTATCTGGTTTCTGAAAGGTCACCAGAGATGAAGACATTGATATGGATAATAGCCTAAGTGAAGCCAAAGAAAAAGCATACCAGGGATTGAGTTTGTTTGTTTATGTTCATGTTTTTATTGATAGCATTTCATCATACAGACACTTTTCTCAGTGAATCAAGAAAAGTTCAAACTTGATAATCTTGAATTAAGTTTTAAATAATTAAATATAACTATTCAAATAATCTGATGTACAATCTTGTGTTTTCAGGACAGGGAACCAATAGCTATATAATTTAATAGCAAAGTACCCCCTCCCCTCCCACTCTCTCCCTGCCTCTCCTCCTTTTCTCTCCCTGCCTCTCCCCCTCTCTTCTCCCCTGCCCTCTCTTTATCTGATTTCTCCCACCCTCTCCCTCCACTTCTTTCATTCTCTCCCACCCTCTCCCTCCCCTCCCCTTTCCTCTCCCCCATCCTCCATGTCCTCGTCATTTAAATGATGGTAAACTTGGTTTAAAAAATCAATATTGTGGCCTCTTGAGCCTGTAGAAACACCTACGACTGCTTGTTGGATACAAAATAAAGAGCAAACTTGGGCCATTGAATCACACTTGTAGTTCTAACCTCTCATTCAGTTCTATCTAAATCTTGAATAGAAGCATGGTATATGGAATATAAAAGCTTGATAGAAATATATACACCCTGTTCCATTTAATCAGAATTTAAGGAGAAATCAGAAAAGGTTTATGTTAACCGAAAGTTCAGCTAAAGAGAACTAATTATTATCTATTATTAAGTAGGAAATCTGAAGGGAAATTGCACAATCTTCAGTTTAACCGAAAATATATGAAAACAGAGTTCAGGTTAAGTGGAGCACAATGGTAGGCCTATACATAACCTCCTATCGACGCACTTCAACTTGTCCTAAAGATAAAAAATATTTTTGTATTCAAGAAGATCTCATCAAGAGAATAACAAGGTGGCAGATCACATTACCTTCAATCCAATTCAACGCAGATGCTCAGATTTATATTCATTGTGGTTTATTGGTACCAGAAATACATGGGAATATAGGAAAATAGGCCTGCTGCATTTTCCGCATAAATATTTAATCAAGTTGGTGCTAAGGCCAAATAAATAATAGTCGTGTTTCCGATTCAATCGTCCCTTTCCAGCCATCAACGACAACTGTATAGCTATCATTCGAGATAGGCCATTTTAAAACAGGTTAAAGCAGGAACACAATCGTCCTAAGTGAAAAAAACTTAATATAAACCTCGTGTATTTTTCTTTTTTAAAGATATCAGATCTGCTACAATATTATTACTAATATAATTGCCAGTTCTTTATAATCATAGTCGTTGTTCTTGACGATAATAAAAACAACCCCATCCATACATTTGAACTGGAAGCACAAATATTGTTTGGCCTAAACGAGCTTAGATGTAGCGGGGATAAAATCAGCTCATCATATTCACCTCTTACACTAATTACAGGCTCGAGAAACCACAAATGCACGGCTATAGTGGCCCTAAATTATTAAGTATGGAATGAATATCTGAATGTCTATATACATGCGGCATCTACACTAGCTATTCCCTCCCCTGGCATTAGCGTAACGTCTCCCGTCGTATGTTTCCACATGATCGTAGTAAATACGGCCTCTGGTCGCGTATTGCCTTCAACATCCGACTGGACAACTTTACCCTTACATTGGGACAGTTTGGCTAAATCTTTTTTTGAAATCTTCTCATAGTCGCTTTTCATTTGATTCAAGTATTCCTGTTGGTGATGAAGTTTTCCTTCCAGTGCCTGAGACAAGAAGCATGTGAAACCTGCCATGCACAGTGCAACGATGGATACGATGAGGAGGAGACCGTAAGTTGGTTCGTCAGTGAGAAATACTCGGCACTCAGCAAATGGGTTGGACAGGTGTACTGTAGCGTTCATATGGGTGTTATGCCCAGTGCTTAGTTTGAGGATCCCAGCTACATGGAAGCCAGCTGAAATTTAAGGTTTTAAAAGCAAATGTCATTGAATACACTTATATTAATAACATATGACATTTTTGTTCAGACATTAAATTTAAAAATATTACAGTTTACTAATGGCATATTACATTTTTAAACTGTTTTACCATATAATCATGCTTTATTACTAATCTTGAAAGGAACATTTAAAGTCATATAGTTGTATCCATAAATGGGTAAATAACACATTAGTTGCACTGAACTACTACTGTACTAGCATGGTTAATTATACATGCTAATCCCCTGCACCTTGATTGACAGGTAGCTACAGGTGCAGACTGACCAGTGGGCGACTGCCCATTGGTCACCAATTCGTTATGAAGGTGGCTGGCGTCGGTAGAGGTTGCATGTAGAATCATAGCTTTGAAGTAACATTAACAATTAAAAGTCAATATGGAATCATTGGCCCTTATATATGACCCAAGGAGGTATATTTCAAAGTAATGCTTAGCTTGGGGAGCTCGCGATTACTTTAAGTACAATAAATGCAGCATAATGTGAAGAATAAATTCAAGATAATTCCCGTTTCTTGTAGGCTTGTGTTTCGGTAGTTCTTAGTAGGCTACAGCATCTGGGCAGGAAATGTCTGCCCGTGGGTAAACCAAGCTTTTATATTCTACCTGGCCCTAGCGGGCTCACAGCAGACCTCAAATATGACCTCAAATAAAAGTGTAGCAAATCTAAACTAATTTGGACTGGACATTTTTTTATTATTCCATAAAACGTGAAACACATTTTCTCATAGACTTCCATAGTAAACCACCGTTATTTCAAGTGACTCTACCAAAAAAACTGACGGGGTAACATGTCTTTTTTTTCATTCATTTCTTTCTTCTGTAGTGAGGAACAATCCCTGAAAGTTTTATGGCAATTGGACTGGTCGTTTTTTTTTCATTGAACTGTCCTGTATATAATAGGACCAAACTTTAAAAGTAGTGTCGCTCGCATAGCGCGGCTGAGGGCAGAGCAACGCCGCGGTAGTAGCCGCGCGGTGATTTAGAGTCCGCGCGCGGCAAAAGTAAGATGGCTGCCGAGGTGAGTGCAGTTGCCTGGCAACTTGACTACTCGAACCACTAGCTAGCCTTGTTCATCTTAGTTGCTCGCGCATGCATTCACATACTCATAAGAATCATAAATAATAAAGTTGCTTAATACATTTATTATATGCGTAACATTATGCAATAAATGGTGATATTACGCAATATTACGTAATAAAAAGAAAATTGACATTATTTAATAACAACAAATATGGAAATGGCATTTTAAGTCAGTCAAAAATGTAGGCTAACCCACGCCCCGACCAAAAAAAATGAACCTCTGCGTCAGGTGGTTATATCCCCATGATATTTGAGGCAGTGATTAAACAATTAAATGTGATGCGTATAGGGACTACCTGAAGCAAAGCTGGCGAGGGCGAGTCCGTTGGCGATGCTGAGTGCGAGTGAGGCGGGCACACAGAAGGTTACGAGCAGGAGGAGCAATAGGAGGAGGGAGCAGAGACCACCGCCGAGCAACAGTGCCTGACTGCCTAGAATCCACACTGTAACATGAATACATGATAATGCTATACTAGAGTTAAAGAATGACATACGGAATCATCTTAAACAATATATATCATATAAATTATAGATATCATATGAATCCCTACTTATATTATGTCGGCTACACTCCTATATTATATAAGGCCTATAAGCATTACAAAACTAGCAATAGCATTAGTAAATAGCTAGACACTGATCTAAAGTTAAATACATTTCAACTTCTATTGTACGTATACGATAAACATATTGTTAATGTTATTGCATGGACCTGAGTAAATCGTCTAGTCAAAATTAGTTCGCGTCCTTCGTGAACTTTGTGAATGAGTTACATGTAGTTAACTCTTTCGAAGACAACCAAAGCTTATATGCTATCAATAGCAACATAAATCATAAATGTGATGTGTTACAGGAAAATGAGTCACAAATCGCAAAGTATGGATTTTGAGAGCAAAATATGGATTTTGAGAAATTATCATATTCGAAAAGATGAGATCAAGCGGATTCCAATGGCGATATGCATAAGGCCATCTAATTAGTATTTCTATGTTTTAAATTTGATATTTCTATTTTTGAAAAAAACCCAACAGTTTGCAATATTTGTGGGGGACAATTACTAAAAAAGTAGCTAAATATACTCGATGAGATGACCTTAGAAATGTATAGATATATTTATTTATACACTGTCTTGAAACTTGATAAATGTATCTATATACTACGAACAGCGTTAAGCACCCAAAAATGAAAAAGTTCCCACAAAGACATCTTGTGGATAATCCACTTAAAAAATATCAACCTGTGACTCAATTTTCTAAAACACATCACAAATAGTGACCTGGAAAGTCAGGTAGATGCAGAGATGTACAGGAGGAGTGGTGGTTGAGGATCCATGGATGGCTAGCTGTTGTATGCAGGTCATGCCCACTGGAGTTGACTCCAGGTGAGGTTATGGTGCACATGTAGAAGAGACCGATTACATACTCCTGTTGAGGACAGTCGAGGGTGATCATGCCCACTACGGTGCCAGCCATAAGGTCCGTGCCCAGAGACACCACTACACACAAACACACGATTATAGCCCACACCCGCGACTTGAGTTTCTTCTGCATTCTTCCAGCGCTCCTGTAGTGGTCATAATCGGGTTATTTTTTATAATTTAGATCATTAGCTATTTGTTCAATCAACTACCTACACGGGAAAGGACATTAGTTTGTGAAACCATTAGGCCTATGCATTTCATTCACATAGATAACATATTTACAATTATATACTTTTAAGGATCAAATGAGACTGACTATTACACACCATTATATTGTTCTTTAAGAAAATGAAAATAGTTGGGAGGCCACATAAAACATACGCCCCTTTAAATGTGAAATGCATTTGTTTGTAAAATAACCGTATATCAGACTTTAATTATAATAGAGGTGAGATCAGTTAATGCAGACAGTTTATGATTCGAAGGCTGAATCTTTGAATAGGGGACTTGCATGTTCGCCATTTATAATATGGGAATTGTATGTCGGTCAAACACCACATGGCATATATATAATCATACATATTCCAATGCTGATATTTATTTGTAATACATAGAACAAAAGTACTTATTCATCTTTCCCACCATGGATTTGGAATCCAGAAATCATTTGTATAGCATATATGATATTGATGAAAACAGTCTGTATATTAAGTAGTATTAAAAACATATATATTGTAAAGATTTGCAGCGTTCCAATATTACACTCAGTGGCGAGTGCAAGCGACCTATTATTACGATGACATTGTCAGATGTAGAACATTCATAAATAGACCGCTGAATCTGAATCTTCGTCTGTCTGTTAAATTTAATTTAATTCACTTCAAAGTGTACACTATATGCTGTGAATTGCTACAGTTAATGAACAAATTTCTAAAGCTTTAATGGTGGTCTCCACTGGCTGCGGTAAGCTCTGCGGTAAGCCGTGTGATGGGGCTGTGATGTTGAGAAGTGGCGAGGTCCTGCCTACATGGCCAGTGATACATGTAGGCAGGACCTCGTCATTCCTCTCCACCTACAGAACCAGCACAAACCATCACAAGGCTTATCGCAGAGCTTACTGCAGCCAGTGGAAACCACCCTTTAAACATCAAATTAATTCGTAAACGTTGCGAACTAGATGGCGAACTCCTTGAAGCCACCCAACGACCCAAGACCTATTGATAGTAAGTATTACTGTATAGTAAAGTAATAATGGGTTACAGGCTACAGGGAAAGTAGAAATTAGTCTCAAGGCAATGTATCAATCCATTGATGTATCTGCGTAAATTTGAGAGGTTGGTTAAATATTTATCAAGCGGGTTTAGAACTTTTCCACAGCATTCTGAAGAATTTTTTTTCTTGTAATCGGCAGTCTGATCTCTAATCAATGTATGATTCATATGATATTTTCTGTCTCTATGCATACACAAATTGTTCCGTATAAATATCGATGCTTTACCACACCGAAACTGCGCATATGAACACAATGTATATATTAATCAAACAAAGTAACTTGAATCAAAACCTACCTCTGCTCTAAAAAGCGGTTTAAATTTGTCACCGCTCGCCGGATCACAACTTTTTGTGAGGCTAGGTGAAAGCTGCATGGAAATCCTTTTAACAGTGGATTGACTGGCCTAACCAGATAGAGTCGAGTATAAACACTATATATATATATACAAGGTATTCAGGTACTATTGGTGAGGGTACATGTCTATATATATAGGCTTATATAATTAATATATAGAGTGCACTGGTGGAGAGTGGTGGTATTAAACTGTGGAGGAGAGAAAGCGAATGAGCCGACAATTCCGCCATTCACGAGCTGCCTGATATCAAAGGCATTGTTCACTCAACTCTGTGCGAAGCTAATCCCAATCTAAAAGTATGTTATCTAGGTATTATCTAATTGTTCTTGAACTTCGACATGAATTTAAGCTTTAAAAATGTTAACGTTTTAAAGTTTCGCAAAAGGAATCGTTGGAATCTACATGATTAATCACTAAGCCACATTGAATAATGGAGTAGCTATAGTGCAGGCTGGGAACCCATAGGATCCAAAGGGGAACACACATTTGAAAATCCTCCGTATCTGCGAAGAAGCCTATATATATGCCAACCCAGGGAAATAAAATGCGGAGATGATATTAAGCTATTAGTTTGGTCATCTGACTGAGGACGTTGAAAAAATGCTCTACAAAATGTTCTAGTTTAAAGACTAAGACAGAGGGTGTAATTGACGGACTGCTGAATCAAGGGTACATGCATGGTATGAGTTTCTTTGGTCAAAGATTCATTAACTGTTTTCAGTCATGCAGTCGACTTGAAATGCTACAACATGAGTTGATGCTTATTGTTATCATCACCTATATGTGTATATAAATATATTATATAACATTTTATTGTTATTTTGTCCGTGCGCAGTGAAAAGTATGTATAAATATCTATTAGAAACATAAGACAAGTGCGGTAGAATATGTTTAATTAACAATTAACTGCTAGTCTTCTGGGTTCTGTTTGTTGTATATTTTTTACATGTTTTACCGGGACTAGCTCACATTAGTGATACATACCTATGGCATGGTTCTCTGATATTGTTGTTGAAGCCTGAAAACAGTGATGTAATAAATGCGCTTCAATGACTTCAATAAAATATCTGATATCTAAGACTCTCTATAAATCTCTCCTTAGAACTACGTTGGCACGATTGCGGGTTATGGTTGGCTTCTGAACCAGGCCAAATTCTTCACAGTACATGGTGTTACTTAAAGTGTCATTAAACGGATTCAAGGTCACTTTTAGGACAAACGACTTATGGGTTCATAAGTACATTGCCCAAGTCTCAATTTTGTTTACCGTATTTATGTCTAAGTTATAGTGAATTACAGGCCAAAATTGAGAAAGCTTAGTTGAAAAGGTCTGTTAGGCAGAAGATGGCACTGAGAGTGTTGTCTGACGTCACAAAGTGCGCCCAACATGTACATAATCTATAACTACTTTCAGGCCACCATCCCAGCAATTGAGACAGTTATTCAATGTAGGTATTTCAAGACTGGGAGAACTATACAGGCTGTTTGTTTGGGTCTACACGCCTGCATTGGTAATACTCTATCTGTCCACCCCCAGCCCCTTTCTTTATAGCAGCTATAATTAACAGACTTGTTTATTATGTACTAGCGAAGTATACCTGTCCTTTGGACGGTCCCCCTAGCTCTCTTCCTGCACCTCCCCCTGTCCTCCTTTTCCTTTTTCACTCTCCCCCTCTGGCCTCCATTCCGCCTCTTTTTCTCTCCCCTTCCCCCTCTTCTCTCTCCCACTCCCCATCTTCCTCACTCTCCCCTACTCTCTCCCTCCCCTATTTTCCCTCTCCGTCTTCTCTGTGTCTCATACCCCGACCCTCTTTTTCTCCTCCCTTCCCACTCTTCTGCCTCTCCCTCTCTCAACTCTCTTCTTCTCCCTCCATTTCCCCTTCCATCTCCCACGATCTATCTCAAGCATGACTACTTTTCCCCTCCTTTAAATGGGTAAAACTCACTAAATATTAGGTTTCATTAAGTAAAACTTGGACGGTTATGTTTGAATGATAGGAAAGAAGTTGATTTGCTCATAATATTTTGGGGTTTTGTGACACTTTAAACGGTAGCATTCAGTAAGTTGGGGGTGGGATCAAAAAGGGCCAGGTTGGTCAGGCCAGTGACAGTCTGACTACTGAAAGTTCCAGCCTCAATTACCCTTTCAAAGCTTGTCAATTTAATTCACCCATGAGCAGACACACATTTAAATGGAAAAAGAGAAAAATAAGCAAGCCAAAAATGATGGAATTATGACAAAATATTTTATTTTGGTATTCTGAGTCACATAGTTTGTTGTTACATGAAACCTGTAGATTAATTCAGAACATCACATGCAAGGTAAATGATGAATATTCATATATGAGTAAATGGTAGCGGATACTCTGACAAGACCTTTATAACCGAGGGAATATCAAAGTAACACACCGTTTGATGTCATGTCGCGTACATCTCAAGAACAACTGCAGCAATTTTTAAATGCTTTAAAAGAGCAGTTATACATGCGACTCTCCCCATCTCATCAAATTAAACACGGTAGAGACAGAGAGAGCGAGTAGAAATAAAGCACTTTCACCGTACGGATGTTTGGTCGCATGTCTCACATTTGTCCCGCCACAAATTTTGTCGCATGCACATGTGACTATGTGAAAGTAACTAGGGTAAAACAAATCTCGGGTTGTACATATACGATACAGTATTTTAAAAATTATTCCTTGCAATAACTATGTCTTTTCTATCCATGTTAGTGGTAATTTAGTTTCTAGTACATTTTCTAATTTGTATGGAATAGAAATTTAATTTGTTTGCTGCACTGATGCACAAACCATTAATCAAACTCAAATAATTAGAAATATCAACAGCTAACGAAAATGCGCCATTTCATACCCATTGCCATTTTCCCAATGTTAGGTTTTATACGTAGGTGTGTACTGATAAAGCTGGATTTCCTTCTCCAGAGGCACATATATATATTCATCAAAACTTTGGACAAATACAAAATATTGCTAATAATGCCAAACGCCTGAGATTATGCGACCAAACGCCCGTGCAGTGAAAGCGCCAATAAACTAGGGAGGTATCATATATACACCGGTATACAAATTGTATATACCTCCCTGCAATAACGGGATGCTAGATGATTATCTGTATATTCTCCTTTCTATAAGAAACTGCTGTAAGGAGCCGCCTTGGTAGCGCCTTGGGTCCAGAGGCGATAAACCCATATGTTATATATATATACCGTATATAGGTGCAACAAAAGAGGCAGGGAAATATGGTAGAACCAACAATCCCCGATGTTTGGGAAAGGAGAGAAAGTTCCAACTTCTGCCATGTACATGACTAGTGGCGAGGGATTACCATGAAATAATAGCAACCACTCTAACTGATTATACATAATTAATAGAAGTAATCGTACAGCGATTATAGTCATTCCCAAACAAAGAGCTCAAAATAATTATAATGTGGGAAACAATGTTAATCTGCATAGATGAAGAAAATTTCTTTTTAACACAAGTGTTCACCTTAATACTTGAGAGCTTTCAACTAGGGATCCATAGCCTAGGCCATCAAGGCTATGTGTCATAGTTGAAAGCTCTCAAACATAAAGGAATGAATCTATTCCGGAAGGTTAATCTGTGTTAAATACTGCAAAGAGCTCAGATCTCTACTTCCTAAGCACAATGTAAATAAAACCTTAGCGAAGTAATATCGTGTCCTTAACATAATCATCTAGTTTTCCGTCCCTACCCACTTACGTATCCATCCCGCTCTCTCCCCATCACACACCCCCCTCTCTCACTCGGTCTCTTATCTCTCCCTTTCACTCACCTCTCTCTCTTTCTTCCCCTTCCTTTCTGTTACACACACTTTTCGGGGGTGGGGTGGGGGTGGTGTAGGGGTATGGCGAGGGGTTTCCGTCTATCTAGTATTCCCCTCAGCAAGAAGAGATACAGAATATAACTAGAATAACAGAATAAACAAGTGGGGAGGAGGCATATAGATAGCATTGGGGTGAGAGGGGAATGAGACCTATAGAACACGAATCATATTCGTACGGCATATATATACGGTCAAACTGCTCATATAATTAAGTAGATATAATTATCGTGGTATATGGTTGACATCGCACGGCGATGAATGTGGGTAAAACACTTACACAGTCACGATTGTCCAATGAAAATAAGTTAATATACACACCATATTCACCCATATACTGTCACCCATGTTATCGCCAGCCCAGAAGGGGAGTCTACAAACGTGGTGAGAGGGTGAGCACCATAAATGACTTGATACGACCTGGACTCGATCCGTCTTGCTGCACATACACCCTGTCGTGTCTATAAGAGAATGTGGGTTAAGCCCCGTGTCACTGAGCCGATTTCCTTGCGAGGTGGGTGGAGCGACAGTCGGCTGACTGATGGGAGAACGGCCTGACCATTTGTCTCATACCATCTTAACAGAAGGCACTCGACTGACGGTCATCAGTCAGCTTCCCTCATCTTTTATGTATCTTCATCGGCCTGACTGCCGTTTCTCCCCACGTCAAGATAATCGGCTCAGTGGACAAGAGCCTTTAGGCCCGCTCTACACATCTCACAAACCTCAGCACGTGCTATTGCCAAAACTAGAGCCACTGCCCATGATTAGGGGCATCATACACTTTCCAGATACTACTGTAGCCGGTGGCCGCTCCCAGTTCCCGAGATTTGGTGACAGTGACACTTCCCAACACCATAGGGAACAGTAGGACATATTCAAACAGGTATCGATTTTCTCCTGGTGCTTCCAAGTGTCGTGAACAGTGTAGCTTGGGCTTTACATCAAGAGGAAGGAAAGCGGGGCAGGCACTTTCACACACGAGTCCTGGTGTCAACTTGTCACCACACAATCGACACAGAAGCTTAAATTTGATTAATTAATAGCATTAGCTAGAGGTACTGGCATCGCATGGCGAGAACCGCCAAGTCTACCTGGATGAAAATTCCGCAGTAAGGGCCTAGTCCACTAAGCCGATTCTCATGCCGATGCTCAAGAATTTAGTGCCAAAGAATCCTCTGCGGCGCAAAAACGCATGAGAATCGGCTTAGTGGACTAGGCCCTTAAACCTGTCAAGGAGTGATAATGAGTTTTACTGAAAGTTTATCTGGATTGTCAAAACATTATTCACAAGACTTCCAATTACAGAGTGACCTATGTCAGGGCATTGTTATGTATCTGGAGACGCTCCATCCAAACTTATTTTATATTTCCCAATAAATAGATTGAAAGCCAACATAATAGCTAAGCAGTAATTGGAAAACAATAGCCACTGCACCTAATCCCTGCTCATATGAAAATGCTTGGTCACCGTTTTATCAAACATTGGCCGAATGTTGCCTTTACAAATGTCAAAATGCGTGATCATAGGAAAGGTGAGAACCTAAGCTGATATGTCAAATAATGGAGGGTGGAATAACAATAAATAGTTCCAGCTAAACTAGGAAGTTTTTCAAAAGTTATTTTCTGTGACAGACAACTCCCATGAGTTATTGTGAAATTCATTTAAGACGGCCATGCAAATCCGGCATTGAAGCTTCTCATAATATCGTAGGTATTTCGACATTTCTTAGGAGAATGTATCTACCATCCTCCTTTAAGAAAGTGATATTGAGTTGGGTCTTTTTTCAGAATTACTGTAAATGTAAATATAATCCCAGGTTTTGTGCGAACTGAGAACATGAATCTATACCACCCTCAACCTTCCTGTAATTTCTGTATACATGTACATACAAACATATTTATAGCGATGTGGGACTTGCACACATTTATAATAATTTAAACAGGCCAGGGCTGCAGGGGCTAATCCCTTATAGTACACACCATCACCGGGAGAGGTAGACACTTTAAGGTAGGTGGGCATCAACTATAAACCAGAGAGCAAGTCTCCACTATTGTTACTGAAGCCCAGCAACCCAGCATACTGCACGGATACAAGATGCAGACATGTGGGGTACCCGAGCACGGTGACAAACCCTGATACTAGCGCGGAGCACGCACTCATTATGTAGAAATCAGTTATACCAGTACAAAGCACTCATAAGTCCGCAATCGCGTCGCCTCAACAAAACACAGGCTGTGTATGTAACCCGTGGGTTCCTGCAAACTTCAGGAACTTAGAAGTTGTCCAGGAACAGGAAATGTCTCGTCTTATATATACATTTCCTTTGTCCTGTTACCAAGTTATAGAAACAAATGTTTACACTTTTTGAAGTTCATTTTCCATACAGACACTTATTACCCAACTCAAACAGGGAAATACGAATACATTCACGAATATTCCCTATTTTCAATATTGCCATTTTCACACAATGTCGGGGGCGAGTCTTTAAGATAGGTAGTCTTCACACCAGGTAACAATGCGCAAGTCTGTAAACTTTACAAATTATACCTTTTAAATTTCAGTTTCCATGCAGATACTTATAACTGGATAAAAACGGGGAAATATACATGTATACATAAGTATACCTGCCAGTCTAAAGTTCGCCATTGGCTGTTGTCACACTATCTCTGGGGCAACTCTTATTTCTTACACCAGGGGTCAGTGCACTAGTCTGTGTTAGCTCCAGCAGGGGGCGGGGTTATGTTGACTGGAGGACAGACTGGAGGTCGGGGGGAAGCGTGCCCACGATGGCCTCCATGTGACTCTCCAGCTTCTTCACGTTCTCCTCTGTTAGCGGGATCTGCTGGGCTGCTGCACATTTCTGGAAAAAGGAAAAAGACACACACTATCAAAACGTACCTAGGGTTTATGAGGGTTAAGATTAATTACTTTCAAGGATTTTTCATGTCAAGTTCACCTGATTCACGAGGGTACATGAGGGAAAATTGAAACCTTTTTTTTTGTTTTGTTGTGAAGTGAAGTGAAACTTGATATTTTTGTGTGAAAATATCAATGTTTTTTTTTTAAAAAAAGAAAAAAGATCACTGTGGCCTTTTGATGAGTTTCAATGCCCGCTAAACAATTATTTTTTTAAGGATATTTGAGACCTTGAATTAATCTGTTTCTCCCAGATTCAAGCCTTACAAAAGTTCGCATAAACCCCATAACAGAATTAGACAAATGAATTTTAGTGATCTGTAATTACTGCAGGAGCAAAACCCGGTCAGTTTATAGCAATCAAGTGTAAAACACATCAGTAAAAGCTTTTTATTTTTCCTAAAACTCTCACCAGTTTTTCTCTCAACCGCAAAATGAGGTCAACAACTTCCACTTCTTGCTTGTCCTGAATCCAGGCCATTAAGTCCTACAACAGAAACAATACATATGTAGCAGACAGTCTTTATACCAAGTCACTACAGACTAACAGGGGCTCCTTGCAGGGAGTTGGGAGGTTCAGCAAGTCTAACCTATACGTAAACTTATCCGTAACTCTGATATACAAACAGGTTTACGTTAAAAGGAAGAAAGGAGTTCAGCAAAACATGGCGGGAAACGTAACGTAATATATCAAGCAAAATGTTTAATTTTTTTCATTTCAAATCTTATTTTTTATACATGAAAATGCAACGAATTTGCTTGCGGAACCTCCGATATTAAGTATGAGACTTACTGCTTTACACAGGGCCTCCGCGTGCAGCGCCTGCAGTTTCTGGTTCACCTCTGTGGTGCGGTACTTCAGCCACCCCTCAAAGTTGGCACTCCGGAAAAACCGTCTGCAATATCAAATATTCATCAGACATTAATACAGGTTCTACCAGTCTGTACATGGTATTTATACAACACAGTATTTGTTGTTTACACCATTGAGGAACAGTCGCTTCATATTGGGTATTTCTTTTATTTTAATGACAAATGTGAGCTATGAACATAGAAGATAGATCCTTTTGCCAGCCATTGTTTATATATTATATATTATTATATATTCAATGAATGTGGCGGAAATAAAACACATGTATACATATATATTAGCGTATTGCATCCTACCATGGATTTACATTTTAATTTAGGAGGCAGTTACATGGAGAAGTGCTTAATAAAAGAACATTTGTAAGTAAATTACAGGACCCAAACATTTCTTCATAGAAGGTTGATCCAAAAGAATTTTTATGGCATATTGTATATAATGTCCCTTAAACCAAACTGATTATTTAAAGCCTTGACTTTGCAGACACTTTGACTGTTTGTGACAATGCCACCTAATACGTCACTTACCTGTACAATCCTATCCAGTCTCCCTTCAGCCCTGATGTGAGCTGTGGACCCGAGTGGTCGATCGTCTTAAGGAACTCTTCTCTATCAAACGGTTTTAACCGCGGGGGACCCTGCAAAATAGTGACCATAAAACGATAGTCATCTCTTACACCCAAATAGCTCACACATTATAACGATGTACTACGTACAAACATTGGTGGTGAATTCAAAACTCCAACATTCATGTTACTAATTGTTAGCAATTACCAGGAACGGAACAGTGAGAAACAGACATGGAGGAAGGGACAGAAACAGAGAGGGTGAGTCGGGTAAAAGAGAGAGAGAGAGAGATAGAAAGAAGGAGATAGAGAGAGAGAGAGAGAGAGAGAGAGAGAGAGAGAGAGAGAGAAAGAGAGAGAGGGAGAGAAAGGGAGAGACAGACATAGAGAGAGAGAGAGAGGGAGGAGAGAAAGGGAGAGACAGACATACAGAGAGAGAGAGAGAGAGAGAGAGAGAGGGGGGGAGAGAAAGGGAGAGACAGACATAGAGAGAGAGAGAGAGAGAGAGAGAGAGAGGGGGGGGGAGAGAAAGGGAGAGACAGACATACAGGGAGAGAGAGAGAGAGAGAGAGAGAGAGAGAGAGAGTGAGGGAGGGAGAGAGGGACAGCCAGCCAGCCAGACTGGCAGTCCTGTAAGATGACAAAGGAAAGTAATGCGCATACCTTGTGTGGGGAGATATTGCGCTGGAGAGGCATCAGACTGGCCACGTAACGTTCCTGTACAGACAAACGCAGTCATGTTAGACATACACACACTGGTGGGAACTCGTAGTGCCTCTTTTTAAAAATCAAAATCACTTGTGAAAACTGGACTTTAGAAACCTGTCGGTGTGGATATTTCGTGTGTTGCCCCCATATTTATTTATTTTCATAAACCTTATACAACAGATTTTCATTATTAATAGCTTATTATTTTAGGCTTTTTTTAATGGCTTATTTTTAAGTTTACAAAACATTACAAAATAACAAATAGTCAGTACGTTAGTAAAGTTATATTTTTATGCTCAGTGGATTCATTGATATTTGATTAAATACTATAAATCTGTGTTCTGTGATAAGTGAAATGACTTCATCAAAGAATTGGATGGAATCCTTTAATATGTTATCCTCATTACATCAATTGAGGTGGGGAAATGAGGGACCAGCAAACAATAAACTGTTTAGCTGAGAATGGAGCTTTTATATACTGATGAGGAAGTGTTGGTTTACCAGGGGTATCATGAAGCTCTGGGTGAGCTCCAGGAAGTAGCGCTTGAGCATGGCGTTCTGTACCTCCACCGGCCGCTTCGTCTGTATGCCCTGTAACACACGTCATATATTAGTAATATGTATAAACCTACATAGCGCAGATTTAACTATGTGATGTGATTATGAGTACATGTAGACGCTTTACAATAAAAAATAGTAAGCAAAGAGTGAGAGAAAAAATAGTTTAGATGTGAGAATATAAGAAATAAATCTCACAAAAGGCATTCTCAGCGATGAATAAACAAAAATGTGGGGGAAATCATAAAGAAACTACACGCCACTAATGCATGTTATAACTGGAAAGATAGAGGAGGAAAGTGCCACCAACATTTTATAGGTGGTCATGAACTTTTAATGCAAAGGGAGTCATGTGGATATACGGATTTTTATTATAATTTCATTACATTGATTCACATATGGACCAGGCTCAGATTTATAATTTGATACATTTCCTCCATAGAACTCTAGTTCTGTGATTTCATCATAGCAGTGCGGAGAGTAAGCTCATAGGGTAAAAGCGTAGGTATTTCCCTACATAAAATGTGAGAATGGTTCACAGCCGATGAATGGTTGTAGTACATAGAATGTGTCCCAGTCAGGGTATCAGGTCATACTGAGAAATAGCAACAAGGACTACACATTTATTTTACCACCGATAGAAAGTGGAACGAGTCGGTTTGTGAGGGAATTGACACTAAGACATTCCCCTGTTTAATAATATCAGTAGAAGAGCGTATAGGGACGTAAGCTCATGAGTCTATAATAATATAATTCCCGGAAAATGTAGCTTAATTCAATTGGATAGTTGAGTTATTAAACTGAATCACAGTCTGATCAACTCCATATGGAAAATGAATAAGCAATGAGAATGTATCTCCTTAGACTCCTTAGAATATAACCTCTTATAACTGCCAGGCCCTAAAGAGGCAGAATTTTCCAAGG
Source organism: Sthenelais limicola (assembly GCA_942159475.1). Classification (NCBI taxonomy): domain Eukaryota; kingdom Metazoa; phylum Annelida; class Polychaeta; order Phyllodocida; family Sigalionidae; genus Sthenelais; species Sthenelais limicola. Next base: position 29,807,691 of record OW804099.1, read on the forward strand.
AAACATTTTCTTACTGAAAGAGCATGGTGTATTTAATTAGGATCAGTTGATAAAAGCAAAGTATCATTGTAATATTGTGCCTTGAATAAATAATCATATAAATTAAATGAGCTGTGCAGGGGTATCATGATATGGCAATCAAAGGCAAGGGTGGGGGATTTCAAGTCATAAATCACGACAGAAGCGTAACTCCAAGTGTTTCACTGTAAAGGACATGTGAACAGAGACTGAGGAAGGTGTGGTGTCGACCATACGCTAATACGGCAAATTCACATCACATAATAATTCATATATCTTTCTAGAGTTATCTTTCCTATTTAATTAATTAATATCATACAGAGGGATAAAACACGAGACTGCCAGGTTCCCTGCTGTTCTTCGTGTTGATGTTTAATATTCAATGTTAAACAAAAATAATTACTAGCGATGGAGAAATAAAAGATGATTTTCTCCCATTTGCAAGGCCGCAATATAATACTATTTCGGAAGAATATATTCGACTATTTGGTCAATGGTATAATAACTGTTCAGAATTTATTTTGGCAAGAGGACATACAAAACTTCTCAGAAATGACAGTTGGAGTTGAAATGTGCCACTTAAAGCCGGATTTAAATATTTACAATGTCCATTTGGTTTTCAAGGCCCTCAAACTCATTTGATCAATTATATTCTAGAAAATCTTTAATTTGGAAAATAAATTGCTTCCAGGCCCCGTAGAGAGCTAAGTGACAAGCCGACACTACACCTTCTCAACCAGCACTAGCTAGCACATACCTCAGCCTGTGCATCATCACCCAGCATGGGGGACATCTACATACAGAGTTAGTACTCCACGTTAATGCCGCTAATTAGTTATTTATCCCTTCAAAATTCCACTCGCAAAACTTCGTGCATTCATGCGCAAGCATGGACATGCACACACCAATATTCTCACTTATACATGGTTCAATGCATTCGCATATTATCAAGATAATAAAATGAAATATTTATATCAAATGTACAAAACTAATGTCGCTGATAACTAATGAAAGGACAAACAGTACAAAAGATAATTAATGAAAAAGTGAAAGGACACGCCAGACGGGTGAAACTTGATAACATCATGTATGAACTTGTTAAATTTGAGCTTAGTTAGGACCTTACCTTGGCCAGTCTCTTAAGCACCGTTTTGTCCTTGTGTAGAAAAGGTTTATAGCGTGTGTAGACTCCTGAAATTAGAGCAACAAATGTAAAGTTAAATAATACTCAGTGAGGCCACTGATGGGGTAAATTTAGTCGTACAAATTCTCATTGGTGATAACATGGAATGCATTGTTTATTTCTACCAAGAATATGTAACACTGATAACAACCAAAATAATATTAAATAATCTTCACCTTTCCTATCATGAATCATCCTCTCACTTTTTTGTTTATTGAATTATAAAAAGCACTAGAATTGTTGGCATTTTAGGCTATTGGTGATATATTATTTCTCTATCACAAATACACGTATATATATGGCAAATTGATGATAGTAGATTGATGCGTGATTATGCAAGATGAATGAGATAATATGATCTATCCGATACACAGCCTGTATCTAGCAAACAGTTGTAGTTTACGATAGGATTGGCGTTACCAGAGCTATTAATTATATGATAGCTCTGGCACCACATAGACTATCAACTTTGAAATCATAATTTATATGTGTATACGAGTCAAGCATGTCTTAGCTTTTTTTTGATGAGTTTGGAACGTCCAAATAAATCCGTATCTGTCTTTAATGGTGCAAGTACAGTCCAATATGGCACACCCCCCTTTTACTAGTAAGTTTAATTTTAATTGTTTATTGATCTTAGTAATTGCGTCATATACTCCTCTTGAGAGTGATGTACCTCTTAAGAGTGATATACTAATTCATCAACATAAAAAGGAGAGAATTCCTAGCCTCCACAGGAAGATCTAATACAAAATTAACCCAGCAACACTAAGGATGTACTGTAAGTAGGAACACATGCACTGGACATATTGAAATCGAAATAAAGTTGCAAAAATGTATGCCACGCCATAAAAATAAACAAATAAATCGACTCTTCATTTGTAGCGGCAGTATTCCCTTTACCATAGAACAGATAAATGATTTTTTTCTCTATGGATATCAACCGGACATGACCATAAAGTATAATGAAAACCGAATGTTGTATGGTTTCCTATTTCCATACGTTTTCCCGGGTCAAAATAAGGCCAGATTACATTGGATTCATTCATTTACCACGAACACTACATTAAGTAACCTTCCGTGGCAGAAATACATAAAATGATGAAACTTAACTATGTTTATACGAAAGGCAAGAGCCATGTACCTATACGTAAACTTGTTACCATGTTACTCATGTAAACGATGGGTAACGCCCGTATTACGTCAATAACAAATGATGAAACTTAACAAACAATGAAGGAACCTTTCCCCACTAGTACAGGTATATAAAGAGGAAGATCGCGCCATTTCCCAAGGATGATGACCACCACCGTGTTGCCATACCGAACTTACCCTTTTTCCTCCTAAAATACTCCATAAGGCTAGTGTAGACTTATGAAATATAACATCCACGAACTGTATACACCTAACAGTGCAATTATGTTAAACTTAAACATATTCAAGGCTTTTCCAGATCAATTTTCGGCAACTGCTCCTAGTATATCTGTTTATCTAACAATATGAATTTAATCCATAGTCAGGGCCTGTCTGTAACCGAGTTATTTTAGGATAAACTTTGATGTCAAGTCAAAAACCAATATCCCAGACACAACTTATTCATTTGTCAATTCATTTATTCATATACTAACTCGATGTGGTTATCAAGACCTTGCAAGGCGACTAAGTATTATTAGGGGTGCAGGTTGTTATTAGATGGGAATGCAAATTGAATATTCTCAGTAAGAAATCAAGCCAAAAGTTATTTCCTGAAATTTGGCAACCAGAGGTACATATTTGTATATGTATATATATTATACACACACATTTGTATACATTGCTGCTGAAAATCAGTGTATGAGATGCTTAATCTCTTGCCTCAGGTTGTTGGAAAAGACGGTAAAACAGCTGATGTACCAGTGTACTACAAAATTATGAAGCCTATGAAATTATGCAGCGGCCAAATGATGCAATGTGAAAGCAATTGGGGCAACGCCCGATGACACATATTCTTATGCAATGACTACTATTCACGGCACAATTTCAACGTGTTAATTCAGTATAACTCAAAATAACTGTACAGATCAAACATGAAGATAAAACATAAAACATGTGGCCTATGTCATATTCACGCTATTTTGATAGGCAAAGATAAATATAAAGGCGTTTTATGTTCTCTATATAATTTACAAGTTACACACGAGTAATGGTGTGCAGTATAATTTCATGGAGGGACTGAAGAGCCTCATGTGGCCAGAGGTCAGTGTTACAGGTGCACTGGCCAAGCCTTGTCCACTCACGACACCTGCTCAGCAAGCTGCCTATAGCTACAAGGATTGGTCACTGTAGCTATATACAGCGCTGGTAATAGGGAACTTGCATGCATGCCAATAATAATCCTAATAACAAGAGAAGAGTTTATGCCATAGCCTTATGTAAAACTTTTTTTTTTTTTTTTTTTAGGTACGTAACATCCTAAGGAGGTAGACCTGTCGTCCCGTTCAACTACGGCCTTATGTAAAACTGTCAATCTTTTTATGACCCCGCCCCCCAACACACACACGTACACACTCCCTCCCGCAGACTGGATTTTTTTAAAAAATCGTTTCATAATAAAAAATGTATAAAGCTCGTTTTGAATATATGCGATTGGTGTATGACAGGCCAGAATAAAGAGAAGGTATTCCAATTTCATTAGATTTTCAGTATAGGTGTAAACAGTCTTTTGTTTTAGATATTTCCCATAATGTAGTCGGATACGTGATATCCTTGCTATGATATGGGCGAAAATATTCTGCCTATGTTTGATTGAAATGGTGGAAACTATTGCTCAGGTATAAATTATCCCAGCACCCACTGTAACACACTCATTCACTCACTCATTGTAACAGACATGCGCAGTGGCAAATGCAAATCCCCTATTAATTCACCACATTCAGTTTTCCCCCATGTTTTCATGTCGATAATAAAAGAGCAAAAATAGATGCAAGTACACACCAGGTTTGGAGTCCAGAGTCTTGAGACTTCCTCCTTTCTTCAGTTTATTAAACTTGGGTGAAGCTAGAGGCATTGAATGGGAGAAAAGTGTCAGAGTATACCGATAGGTTTTTGCCGCTGCAACTGATACAAGTATTACTTCCTATAGATCGGCCAAGCAGGCGGCGCATGTACTTACTATGAGAGGTAGGAAAATGGAGGCCCGATAATCACTTATCATTTATCGATGGTTTTAATTTATGAATTTCTAATTTACGATAGAACCTACAGGAGAGAACCTACACAAATTGATCTTAATCGACTATATTATTTACAAACCAGAGTTATTAATGTTTAAAGCCCCAGATCCAATGAGCCGATTGTCTCGACGGGGGACAGTCGGAGGAGAAACAGAGGGCAGTGAGGCAAGTGGAGACGCATGGAGTATGAAGGTTGACTGTCGGCCTACCGTCAAGTGCCTGCCGCCACCAGGCCGTTTTTCCATCTGTTAGCTGACTGCCCCCGTGACAGAACCGGTTCAGTGGACACGGGGCCTAACTGAGAATGTTGGGGTTAAGTTAATATACAGAGATCACGAAGTACTAGCCTATCCCAGCCTGCACCACATAAGGACTACGAGTGATACTTACCGCCAGTCATTTCCCCTATCCGCACGATATGTGGCCAATGCTGTAACGTTTTGGCAAAGAACGGGTTTGTTACACCCAGGAGAACGGATGGCCTGAAAGAAAAAAATCATGATATGGTCATGCGATATATATGTATACATGTAATAGTAATAAATAATGTACCGTTCAGGCCATACTGGACAACATTCTCATCTCTGAAGATCTGTTACATTTTCATAACAGAAAAGAAAAGATTGTATAAGTTGGAAATAAAACGTACTTTATAAAGTTTACTTTATTATTTTATAACTACCCTCGCAAGAGCACTCCATTGGGACGCAAAAGCCAAATGTATCGCAATGCAGAGTTGTAGAAAATACAAATTAAAATAGTTCTGTCTATAATTCTGTAGTATGACTTAGCTATTTGAATTAATGATGACATGTTAAATACAGAAATTCGTCTGTCTATGAACATGATAGGCCCTTGATATTTCTTTCGAAATAACATGAGTTTTGTTTGATTACGATTATTTGGTCTCTCAATATACTCATTACACGGGTATGAATGTTGTTTTGAAATACAAGTACATTCGTCGATTTAGGCATTTTCCCATTTGCCACATAGCTGCCAATTTGAATGAAGGACAAATCAGACAATCTGCTGACTTTGAATACTAGTTGGCGGAATGTAGGAGCGCCGGCGGCGCAATTAATGAAAGTTTTCAATTATTTCAACTGAGTAACCATTATAGATCACTGGTTTCATTTTATAAAGTTTATAAATCTATCCCAGTAGTCGGATGGAGAAATTACCTATGAAAATTACATTGAAAATGTAATTGGGACAAGGCTGTGCAAACACAAATCTGTGAATAGGAACTCCGTAATATAGGAATAGGGGGGGGGGGCTTGGGTCCGCCCCGGTCATATCCTTGATATATGAAACCATTTTGTACAAACGTCCATTACGGCGGTCCAAGCTGATCGTTACGTTGCGCCAAGTGGCGAATGTAGGTCAATAAAGTATGATGGCTGCCGTGGTGCGTGCATGCCACCCCTCGAGCATCTACTGAATATTGGACCGAGCATCTTATGGATCGTTGGTAATTTAATTGATTGCAGAATCTACTGAAAATGTGCTCCAATTTTTCTAGGAACAGAACCAGTGAAGACTAGCCCTTATGTTCTAAAAGTCGATTAAATCTTGAAAAAATAAACTAATTAAAACTTGTCACTTTAAATCGTAGTTCCAGCCTAGTCGGCTAGTACATTTAACTTTTTTTGTTCTATGTTTTTTGTTGCGACTGCTGTGGCTTTCCTTTGCGGTCATCTTCATGCAAATATGCAGCAGTGGAAGTACAGCGCGCGAGTCGATGATGACAATAGTTCTTGTGAGCGACCGACCACAATTTAAGCAACTTTTTTGGTTTAATGCGCTGTGAATTAAAAATAAAAAAATGAGCGCCTAGGTGAGTACAAAAGGTATTGATACTCCACTGAGAAAACATATCAACTGTGAAAGTATGATGTCCGCTTAGGTCGGTGCAAACAAATTACTGATATCAAAGTTACCACTGTGTGATAACAAAATATATGTTACAATAAGCATCATAAACTGCGACGGCTCAAAAACGTAGAACATAAGAATTTTTTTAGATAGTGTTGCAAGTGGAGATTTGTGATTCTTTCATCCATACAAAATGAAGTGTAACTAGACGGCCCCAACTACTTAAAATACCCAGAGAAATCGCACCAGAGGTGAGCCGCTATATAGAGTCACAGCAGCTACAACACACACAGGGTGGTGTCTGGGAGACCTGTTGTAGCTGTATTGTAGATAAAGACATATTTACTCCGATCGTTCAAGTGTTGGGGAGAAAAATGGGAACAATGATAATAAGAGTTGTACTAACGGAGCCTGTGTCTTGGTGGTGTACTCCTTGAACTCGCTGTCATGAATGGTAAAGTAAGGGCGGTAGTCGGAAGCATAGTGTAACGGCCAGATCATGGAAACTAAGGCCTGTACGGTGCTCGATGAAACGGTAGGCAGAGCCGCCATCACAACGATGGGCTGAAACAAAACAAATGATCTTATTACAAGGCTCCTGTACCAATTACTCCTTATAAAAATATCGCTATTCAAATGCGACTACTCACCTATCAAACCAGGGAAAAATAACTTCTTGATCAAACTGACTATATATTTTTTTCATTTACAGCAGGACTAGTTCACCTCATGGTGGTCTTCCTCTAGTACTTGGAGGGGAGTGGGGAGGTGAAACTGCAGCCGCACCCTGGGTCCAATCCACAGCATGCCACTCATGCCAGTGGCCCGGCCCAGCGCTATACACCGCTCAGCCACCACACATTATTGCAATTCGCCACTTGCGAGATCTTCCACTTTCTTTGAAATTCTTAAAAAATCTTAAAGAACTTATGACAATATGAAATTCAATCTGTCAATCAAATCAACCACTCACCTCGCCAGTTATGACTAGTTCCCAAAGCATCTGCACATGAGGCAAAACCGGTTGAAATGCACTGTAACGAGGAAATAAGGGTACGACTCACTATGTGAAATGATGTCAAGCGAACAATATAGATAACGCAATCAAACTGGCCCAGTAGTCTATCCAGGGAGGTACCCCGACCAGACAATACTCTAATATGAGTTCTTAGGATTATATAAAATGTAGACGATTCTGATTCATCATTAGTAACTTCGCAAAATTGTCACAAAATATCCTTACCTAAATAAATCAACTTCGTGTAAGGTCGGTAAAATATTATTAGCAGGTATCTGAGGCTGTAAGAAAAGAAGAAATGTTTTGGTGACATATGTTTGCATATCAAATATTATTCAAGGAAATTCCTTCATACAATATACCACATCGATCAAGGCCTGATGAAGAATAAATACAGTTTATTGTATATTTTTTTTTCAAATTCCAAACATTGGACATTTTTTAAGATTTGGGACAATAAAGAGCCGAAATATTCATATTTATTGTTCATCTTACTTATAATCACTATATCAACAAAGGCAATGTATCAACACTAATCTACCGTAGTGAAGTATCTATGATAACCATGTACCTTGACGATCTGCTGAGATTAACCAATGAAAATCACCACAGATCATTGTTCTTTAATCTGTCATAGATTATGACGTCACGTAGATTCTGAGCGTTATCTCAGATCAGTGGTAGCACCGCATAGTTTATTGTTATTATAAAGTCTATCTGCTTCACTAAGAAGGAGGCTGTATTCATCCCTCAACTGAGCTTAAGCAGGTGTGTATATTTTCGAGCACTTACCACAGGTTGAGGTTTAATCTGAGAGATTCCTATAAGTTTGTCTGATCTACAAGGTATCCGCACCTGAAATAATACATATTCATAAATAATTTCATGAAGCGCGTATAGTAGAAACTGGTTTAATATATGAACATAATTATGTAGGAACTACGTACTGCATATAGAATTTTATAAACAGGTTTCTTTGGAAAAGACCAGCGGTTACTGTCCGTACCCTGGCTGTTGCATTAGATGGAAGATCTGTCCTGAAGCTAAACTCCATTTGTGACTGATATATGGGTGGAAGGTGGATGATTTGAAAATAAAATATTATGTGTCACCAGTATGTTTAGTTCGGCTCCTATACCTGGGGTTAGTATACCAATATCTATGGTCGAGAGGAAGCATACTCACGGGTCGTATGCCCAATCTCTTTTCTATCATTATCAATTAACGTGCATAGTACCAGACCGCCACACACGGTCGGCTTTGGGTGATCCAGTCAGCAAGTACTGGGATAGGGGAGAACTAGCGCATTTGTTGCCTCTGGGTTGAAAGCCTTCTAAGTTCGGTTAACAATATAATGTTGCTTGATAATTACCTGGAGCACTGAACCCATTATAGGCAGGTTGAGCGTCTCTCCTGGTACAGGATCAGGCCACTGATCGATATCATGACAGGCTGCAAATGGAGGATAAAACTGTAGTAAGGGTAGAGGGTATAACAGTGTAAAATGCATTCGCACTGTTAATCAAATATTGTCATTTCCAGAAGTAAAATTTCTTGTTCAATATTCTATATTTAGTAAACGTAATGGTTGAAAATGATTTGAAATGATCAGTTAAAAATGTGTCTTCGGGATGCAACACTTCTCATAATATTCTATCTTTAATAATCTAAACTATAATGTAAAGTGTCTACTTCACACAGTTGAAGTGGTGCTATGTATACACGTTAACAGATAATATTTTTAAGTAAGTTGCAAGTAATAGAACAGAATAATCCTTTATCTATAGTTCATTATTAGGACAAACGGTTTTTTGACTCGGGGGAAACTCAGGTGTCCGTCACATGCCCGTCTTTTGGATTACTTGTTTTACCGTGAAGTCGTTACAAAACTGACAGACTATAGGGTACTCATACCAGGAAGGCATTCACATATAAACCTCAAATTTTAAGATCACATAATGAATCCAAGACAACATACCTGCTTCAAGGCAAGGTTCTCCATTTTCAAAATACTCGGGAGCTATGATTCCAACTAACTGGCTAAAAAGTAGTGTGAAAGGCAGCCGGGAGAGGAGAACCACCGACTGGCAAAATACAAAGGGAATAAATCAATAATTTATCATACGACCTCAATCAAGGAGGTGTGGGATCGTTTTACCAACTTTGTTTGGTTAAAATATCAATAAATGGCATTCTAAAATTCAATAGATATTAAAATGTTGATTATTCATTTGTATGTAATATAAAGGTATAAACTACATACAGACATACGAACTACATACATAGGAAAAGCCTATCCTAGCTAAAATAATACTTGGTGATCTATTATACTGTCTACCAAATAAAAAACTAGTGCCGATTTTATTTAGATACCGGTAAATCCTTTACCTTTTGGAAGTATCCCCGCCTAATAGATTTATCTTTGGTCTGCCTAAAATAAACATAACCATAGTAGTGTGCGTTGTCCGTCTGAAAGTAGAAATAATATCAGCCATCGATTAACAACATTCATGGGAAACTCGGATATACTGCTATCTGCACAAATCAACACACTAGCTCCTTTGAATACTAAAAAATGTCAATATTTGTAGAAGAAAAATAATAGTTTGTCGAACCAATAATGGCAATGTTTATTGATACAATTATTTCCACTGCATCAGAGCGGTAGAGCGGGAATCAAACGGTCTTTAAAATTTTTTTACAAATTGTAAATGAGTGAGTGAAATTGTACATAATAATAATGTTAGGTATAAACTATGTCCCTATAATATGATGGTTTTATTTCACGATAGTAGTAACTCTTTACCTGTAGTGCCGAGGGACAGTCTCTATTGTAATTACATTGAACTGCAGACTCTATCCTACGGCCTGGACACTGTCGTATTCGAAAATGGAACTGAGTGTCACCCATGCAACCTAGAGAAAAGATTGTCAGCCAACAAGTTAACAGTGTGCATTGATGTTTCAAGGAGATTTCTAGGAGGTACTTAAAAGCGTCAATATCGTACTGCTATTACAGTCATGTAGGTGCAAGCTCTACCACCTTACACTGTGTTATATAATATAACAGCCTCGCTCTAGCCTCTACCCCCGAGTCATACGATTAGTCGTCGAATCCCCCGACTAATCGTAGCCAACATCGGGAGACCCAAATCGGCTTTCGAATCGGCCATGGGTCGGTCCCATTTTACACTGTCTTATATGATACCTCTGGCTCATGTGCCCCACCCCATACACGTTTCCCGCTGCATATCCCCGGTCCACAATTAGCCAAGTGTTATACCTTTACTTCTAGTTATCATACAAAACATAATAATTGTCAAAATGTTTCCCCCACCAGAAGATATATTCCTCAAGCACCGGTAAAATATTAAAGTTTTAATTTATGTTTCTAATTGAAATGATCAGCATTTTATTTATTCTTACCCGAGTTGGAATCTGGAAAGGATAAGTAGCAGATGTTCGTTTTCTGTAAAAGAATAAACGTATTTGTAGATCACTAAGGTAGGCCTACGGTACAGAACAAATATTCCAACGACTTCAATCGATGGCATACACATTAAAAGGAGTCAGGATCATGAGGATGCACATTAGACTTATGATTAGACAATAATTCCTGTTGTGTATTCTAAACATCGTTTGCTACAACACTTTAAGAAAATAAATAGTTTGAATTGGGAACGTAGTGGTGTGTATCATTTAGTCTTGCCTAGTACGTTAAAAATAATTCTGTGTCGCGATTTGCCATGAAATTCAATGAAAGAAGAAAACTACATGAAGTTTATTTTCACCTTTGAAATGGTAATATATAAGCGGTGTGCACATTTAATGAAGTTGTTACATTATAAATCATGAATGATATGATAATTCTTAGCACTTTACCTCTCGCTCTGTAAGTTTCACATGTCCAGGATAAATCAACTGCAAGAGAAAGATATTATTGAAATAACAAAAGTTCTTCCAATATAGAAACTTATGTTTCATAGTTCTCAAGTCAATTCAAGGGGAAAGAGAACTGGAAGGGTTTAAGGGTAACAACTATTACTTTATCAATATTGAATGTACAATCAAGGAGCTATACTAATACACATCTGTAATGTATGGCTAGGAAAACATGTTGGAAATATGTTAATAACTAACTTATCAAATCTAAGCTGTTAAGGGACTGTTCATTTTTAACCACGGGGGGGGGGGGGGGGGGGGCATCTTTTTGGGCACACTCAGAACTACAATGATGTAGGAGAGGGGGCGTACGTTTTTGCACAAAAATTGTTCATAAATCGTCCACTCCCCCTTCAGTGATTAATAATGAACAGTCCCTAATTATTGCTCTTGCCGACATTGTAGAAACTTGTATTCTAAAATGTATCACCCTAGATGTCACCTATGAATCATTGATGTGAATGAATAAACCTATCCTAATCACTAATGGCTTGATTTGTACACAATATTAAATTAAATATAGACTGTGGCAGTGACCAGTGTGGGGTACCGTAGGCCTACAGCATGGATATACATTATGAATATAAAGTAAAAAGTTTTATGATAGAACCGAACGGACGACTATCCTCATAGTCATAGTGACATAGTCATGACATAGTCATAGAGAGACAATCGTGCCAGAATAGATAATGTCATTATAACGTTTAAGCGCGCGGTGCGGTACATTCTAACTTTAAAAGCAAAACACTTTTGACAAAGGAAGAGCAGTATTGAGGAAAGACGCCAGAGTGTCTCTCCTCTCCCTCCACTGAATTGACAGCGCTATATTAGGCCTAGGCTAAATACGGCCACTGGCACTGAGTGAGGCCATTCCCATTGTCACAGACGTCAGACACGATGTCCTCTGAAATGTTGGGGTGGGCGTATCCACTCACCTCCATAGCTTGGCCTAATTCCAAATCAAATGTCACCACACATGCACAATGAAGCCAGTTTGAAAATCTATCCCATGGTAAAATTGTTGGAGTCTTCGAAGATTCGTCCAGAGTTATTTTATCCACTGGTGGGAGGTGGATTTCATCCTCCTCTGCCGCCATCTTGGTTGTTTTCTTGCTGCCGTATAGTCTCTATGCGGTATGATTTCTTTCCATCCTATGTTTCATAAGGATAATGATAATAATAAATCTTACAGTGTAGAAGTTTTAACTTATAAGGCCAAAATATTGTATGGTTAAGATTTAAATCACAGAACTTTTGTCATATTATCCAGTATTATGTGCTTGGAGACTATATTTAAATCTTTTTAACGATAGATGGCGCCATTGTGCACAGAGTGCACCATAGTAGTATACATAGAGTACCGTACCGTATGATTCTGATATAGCGCCAAGAAGGGTGGTTTACTAAATCCCTAATTAGGGTATGTTAGAATATGTTCTGGCCTTTTTTGGACCCCCAAACCGATCACTAATAAATGGTTATGTATACTCCTCTGCTTTAACTAATTTAGCCTACGGACAGTAGGCCTAGCGTATCGTAAGTAGGGCAAAAATGTATGATGGCTGCCGAGGTGAGTGCAGTGGTGGCGGTGTTATCCAATGGATGTAGCGACAATATACGAAATTAAAAGGGCTTAAAATGCACAATGTTCAGAATTGCTGTTGTAAACGAGCGAGTCAATTTACACGTCCATTTATTTTATTAAAAATCTCTAGTAACATTGAATGCGCCATCATCATGAATGTTGAACTTGAGGCAATAGCTATATCTGCCATCCACCTAGCCTATACTAGGCCTCGACTTCCCAGCGAGGCCTATCATTTAAAGACCAAATCACCCCGGACTGTTTTGGGGCACAACGGTGCACCCCCACACCTTCACCAAGTCTTTAATGAATATCAATTAAGTGAAATGCGCTTAATTTACTATGTCCGTCCATGCCGTGCCCTTTAAATCCACGTTTTTGTATGCCGAATGGAGGCACTGGCGGCCTCCGCATGCATGTAGCCATGTTGACCCTGTGGTCAGATTCCCGTGATTTTATAAGGGTTAACTGTCCGTCCCATCTCCGGGGTGCGGGAGGATACGGGGACGGAAACTCTGTCTACCATCCACCCAGAGTCAGAGAGAGTGCGGAGCTAGTTATAGGCAGTCCTGCATTGTCATAAAAACGTGTTGACATTATCAACAATAATACACATTAGAACAGAGGCCCCTTCTATTACAAAAATTATTATTGGGAGGCAGGCTGAATATCCTGTTACCAACTATTTTTCTTTTATTTATCTGCTTTGACTGAGGACTTATAATATAATTCTTCTAACCTAAACATACCAAACCATGCAGACCATAGGCTACATCTCTTGCAGCGGATAATTTTCTGGATTAACCCTTTCTGGACTAACACTACAAATTTCGTTCACATATGTGAGGCGATTCATCAAAAAGAGTCCCATGTCGGCAACTTTCATTTTGAGATATAGGGCTCCAAAGGTGGTATAGGACTTTTTCGGTCGAAAACTTTTTTTCCCGTAATATTAATCTTTATTATGTTTTTTTTTAGACTGGAAAATATTTTGTACCAAAAACAATTATTTACGCTTCATAACGGCCGGTAAACATTTTCCTAACATGGTTGGATGGGTTTAAACAAAGGAGCCGAAGGCTATTTTTCACTAAATTCACTCGTACGCCGTGGACATTTGATCGTAGGGTACCCCAGCACATTTGGTATCCTCGGAAAGCCGCGAATCTCCTCTAGCCAATGGGATTCTTCCCTTTTGAATCGCCGCGTAAGTAAACCAATCACAGAGCTCTCTCCAAGTGCATTCGGCGTAAACAATGGTTGCTAGGGTCGTCAAGGGAGCCCACGAGGGGTCGATACAGCCCTGTGATTGGTCCAGCCGCTCCGAAAGATCAACTTCCGGCTGACGCCATCTTCTAGCGTGGTCTTGGATTTGAATCGAAGCGACCAGTTATTCCTCGATTCCAGACGATACAAGACGTGTTTTACTCTCCAACAAAGTTTTAAATGGACCAAGGTTTATTATTTAAACATGGAAGCTGAGGCCACCGTCGCAGAAGCTCTTAATGGCATCGCTCGAGCCAATTTGGGAGGTGTTGTCGACAACGCCGAATGGCGTAACCTCATCGAAGAGTATTTTGTGTTCAACGAGGAAACAGAGACGGTGGAATCTGACTCAGATGGAGAACCAGACGTCCCTGATCAGCCTGAAACTCCGGAGACGAACGAAGAAGAAGTTGAGGAAGCATCAGAACCTATTCTTATTATTGATCACATGCAGGCAGTCGTGGACAAGGAACGGGAAAAGTGCTCCACGTTTCGGTAAGTGTTGGTGCTCTGCAGCCATCTTTTCTATCGTGTGTGTTGACATGCTGGGGGACGCGATCTGAAAACTATGCTATGTACATCCCTGGAAATCATTCCAAATCTATAATCCAATGCTGTTATATGTGCTAGATACCTTGTGGGTATATTTAGAGGTTCTAAAATTTAATTGGTGTATGTTTTAAGTCGCATGGTGTTGTTCGTGCGTGGGGAGTTTAAGGCCCTCGAGATCTGGGGAGTAGCTATTTACTTGGGACGTCTGAGATTCCTTACTCGTCTCGTGTGGAATGTAGGGTTAAAAATACATTGTTTGTTTGTGTCATTATGGGCAAATTAAAATCTAGGATTTTGTCCATTTCAGATGTAACTGCCGATTGTTTAACGGCGGGCCATGCATAGACCAGTTCACTGTGGAACAGCGCATCTCTCATCGGTCGGAACATGACCAAATCCATCGAGGTAATTTCAAAATAATGTTTTTCTCTATTGCCTCATTGCCCATACATGCCTGTATAATACTCATTCAGTATTTTAATCAGTATTTTAAGCTGTAGCTTGTTAAATAATGAGGACACGTCCTACCCAATTACATAGGATAACTAATTACGTAGGATAACTGTAGGGACTCAGACTAAGATTGGTGTCGGTGATATTAGTCAGTCACAAATTCATTTTTACATTATTGTTATACTGTCGTTTCAGATGAGCTCGACATGGCACTCTTTGGCGTTTTCAATACTGTTACTGACAACAGTGATCGATGCAGTCCAACCAAGAAGGGGCGCCAGTGGAAGGGAGAGAGAAAACACCCAAAGAGCCACTACAGGATGCATAACAAGCCTATTTGCAAAGCTACCTTTAAATTCCTTTACAAGTGAGTGTTATCATGAATCTTGTGGTGCCCATTAATACTGAACATTAGATAGCTATTCATAATAACATGATTATTTGCTAAGAATCAATATTTTGGTATTGTCATTTTAAGATCCTGCATTATGTTCAATTTCTTCCTTTGTCAACGATTAAATTATTATTAATTATTTTTTCTATTTCTTTTCTCTCCCTTCACTTCTAGGATTAGCCAAAACTTGCTGACAGTTTTGCTAAAATCCTTCGCTGAGGATGGTCTGGTCACTCGTTCACGACAGGGTGGTGGTCACCGTGCTGTGAGGTCTTTGCCAATAGATGACCTGAAGAACACTATCAACTTCATCACATCTTATGCCGAAACACATGCTCTTGTCTTGCCAGGCAGAGTATCTTCTCACCACAGAGACGACATCTTAATTCTCCCCTGCCGTTCTACAAAAGCTGAAGTTCATCGTCTTTACACACAAGCCATGCAAGAGACTGGCAATAGGGCTGTTGCCTACTCCACTTTTGGTCATTTATGGCGCAAGTATCTTCCTAAAATAGTCACAAGTCGTCCCATGACAGACCTCTGCTGGGAGTGCCAGCGTAATAACAGAGACATTTCCTGTAGTAGTAATTTACCTGATGTTGTGAAAGCTGCCAAGTTAAAGAAACAGCAGAAACATTTAGACAGTGTAACCGCCGAAAGAACTCTTTATCAGAAATTTTGTGCTGATGCAAAAGAAGCGTACAGAGACAATGGTGAACCCCCCCTTGGCAAACATGCCCCTTGCTCATGTGACATTCGAGTACATCTCAGTTTTGACTTTGCACAACAAGTGCATTTACCTTCTTACCCGATGCAACCAGGTCCCCTTTATTTTCTCACCCCGAGGAAGGTAGGCCTGTTCGGTATTTGCATGGAAGGAATGCCTAGACAAGTTAACTACCTTATAGATGAGAGCCATTGCACCAGTAAGGGGTCAAATGCAGTTATTTCTTATCTGAATCATTACTTTGAAAACTATGGTCTGGGGGAGAAAGATTTAGATCTTAACTGTGACAATTGTAGTGGCCAGAACAAGAACCGGTATGTTTTGGCCTATTTGATGTGGCGTGTCCTTACTGGAAGGCACAGGTCTATTACACTTAACTTTTTGATTACTGGGCACACTAAGTTTGCCCCCGACTGGTGCTTTGGTCTCTTGAAAAAACAATTTCGTCGGGACAACGTTTCTTCTCTTCAGCAATTAAAAGCCAGTGTGCAGCGCAGTACGCCAGGGGGGGTCAACCAGGCCCAACTTGTAGGTGATGAAAGGGGTACTGTTTTTGTTCCATTGTACGACTGGCAGGCATTCCTGTCACCTTTCTCCAAATCTTTTCCAGGTATCAAAGGGTATCATCATTTTGAATTTTCTAGTGACAAACCTGGTGTTATTTCTTTCAGGCCATTTGTAGGCCCTGAAGATAGTGGTACTTTTAAAATGCTTACTGTTGATGTGGGTGATGTCCCTCAGGACAACCCACCCATTGTACCTTCTCCTGGACTGTCTGCATACAGACAGTGGTATCTTTTTAATTCTATTCGTGATTTTTGTACCGAAGAAACCAAAGACATTATGTGCCCCAAACCAACTGTACCTGAAGAAGGGCCAGGGAGGGGGGGGGATGGCTACATTGTACAGGCTCCTGCAGTCGCCCCAGTAAGAGGTAGAGGGAGGGGAAGTGGAAGGGCTAGAGGAAGAGGGAGGGGTAGAGGAAGGGGAAGGGGAAGGGGAAGGGAGAGGGAATCTTCTTCTGATGAATCATTAGAATTAGGTGGTGATGAATCTTCTGAGGAGGAGGAGGAGGAGGAACCTCAAGAGGAACCTCAAGCTAGGGGTAGGGGTAGGGGTAGGGGTAGGGGTAGGGGTAGAGGAACAGTAAGGGGAAGGGGCAGGGTAAGGGAATCTTCAGAATCTTCTTCGGATGGGGAGGTTGCACCTCCTCCAGCAAAGAGAGGTAGGGGGAGGGGGAGGGGAAATGTTGAGCAACGCCGGCCAGGGAGGGGTAGGGGTAGGGGTAGGGGTAGGGGCTGACTGCTATTTTATTGATTTTATTACTGATTTTATTACTGATTTTATTACTGGTGAATACTGTTGTACATTTTGTTTTGTTAGAATGAATAGGTGTGTTATCATGTATATATTGCAAGCACTGCACCAAAGAATTTTGTACAGAATTATTATACTCGTGTTAACAGGGTAATAAAATAAAAAAATATTAAATGAAATGCACTGATTTTTTTATATATTGTGGCCCTACTAGTCTATAATACCTGCCCCAAATCTGAGAAAAATCCAATCATATGAACTGGTCATTTTGCATGACGACGCGTCCGACATAAATCCCACAAAAGTCTCCTAGAAATGTATTTTGCCCAAATTTCACCCAATTTTCATCGCGCGATAAAATGATAAGTTACTAAGTAAATGAACTGAATTTGGTATATGTTATGGCTATGGCAGTTAGTAAAGTGTGTCCCAAATTTCATAGAAATCGCTTGATAACAAATGCCCGTAACCAAGGATGGCGCGCCGAAGGTCACTCGCCGAACTTAAACAGGCTGTATCTCAGTTTCCGGCTCCTCCAGTAACCGCGTCCCTTAAATACTCACCGCAACCATAGAATTATACCCAATAGGCCTAAAATTAAGCTCTATACATCATTGGAAAGCTCTTTCCTGCTGCTTACCCATCCAATAGCTAACTCCAAAATCGATTTGGCCGACATGGGACTCATTTTGATGGAGCGGATCTCATATGAACAATGGATTTTAAGACCCAACAACACATTCAATTTAAAATAATTCAGACCTTGTATTTTCAAAAAAGTTGTTAAAATTTGCTCCTATATCCCATCCCAATTTTTTACTGATGATAATATTCAACAACGCTACAAAAAAAAATATTCACCAACATTGTATTTTGACATGTGTGCATGGTCATCTGATAATGACATGGAGAGGTCACATGAAATAACTATGACGTCATAATGGGTGTCAGTTGCCATGGGTATATATCATATCATACTTATTTCATCATTGATTGTAGATTAAATGTAAAATGTTGTAGTTAGGAAGAAAAAAATAGAAAAAATGCAAAGTTTAGACACTGAAATCTAAATCAAACTAAAATATGATTTTTTAAGAGTTTTCCCCTAAAGTCTTGAAAAAAGTATTCAATTTTGAAAACATAATATCCATGTAATATTCTAACATGTGCAATAATTGTTCACAAGGTGCCATCTTGTGCCGCTACTCTCTGGACAAAGCAAGAATTGGTATAATTATTCAACTTATTTCTGACGTTGGAACTAATGACTATGATAACAGAAAACACCAACAGGTATGCAGAGAGAAAGCTGAAAGTGTGGAAGAAATCAAGAAAGTGGGCTCTGCTGGACTTGCCATCCCTTTGAGCATTCCTCGGCATTAGTTTCCTGATGGGCCTCCTTCGAAAAGTCAGAATAAAGGATTACTGGACATCTAGACCCTCACTTCATACAGATTTCATTCCACAGACCATGACTATGGACCACTCTCATCAAATCCTTAGGTAATTATTTTAACAATATGGCAAAAATAAATGTGTATGCAGAGTGTCTCCATGGTAATATTTTCAATTCATGTCATATCTTATACAGGCATTACACGTATATCGATATATTCTTTTGATTTTGATAGATTTCTGAGCTTTGGAGAAGGGACGGCAGACTCAGAGGACAGAGCAGACAACACTCAACCAGCAACAACAGAGAGTGTAACTTCCCTGTTTTCAGCCTTCAACTTGATTGCATCCTGCCTGTACAGACCCTGACGTCAACTGCCCATTGGTGAGTCAATGATTAAGGTAAATACACACAAAACTATACTATTTTAAAGACAAAGTATCAGGATATTTTCTTACCCTTACTCTTATAATTATTCTCTAATAAAATCTAAATTATTTTTTCCTAGCATAAGGGACTGTGTTTCCACCGCCAGTGCAACCAAGCCAAACCAACCAAATCTGGGTTAAAAATCTTGATGCTTGCAGAGAGTGTCAGTGGTATGTTTCTGCTTAAGATTATCATGATTATTAAAAAAATAAATAAACTTATTCTATCTTTTCAGACCCATAGTGTACTCATCACAGAACAGCTGCTATATACATTCTTGTCAGAATTTGAATATTGTTTTAATTATATTTTATAGGTTATGTAATGCAAGTTGCTCCTTATCTCTCCTGTCTCTCTCTACCATTCACCCGCCCCCCCCTCCCCACCCACCCACCATCATTATGGCAAGTAACACCAGAAGCCCCTTTGATAAGACCCCAAGCTTGAACCTCCAGGGTCGGGGCGGGGGTCAGATCTGAGACCAGGGTACCTGACTAGCTACCTTTGACCTTGGCCCCCTCAGAGTTGTTAAACCATCCCCCTTTTTAAGTATATTTTATGGTTATTTTATGTGTTTTCTGAGTATATATAAGGCTCGCCGTAAGTCGTGTAGAATTGTCATTTACCACCTTGACCCTTCCCTGGATACTTGTACTATTGGATTTAACTTAAAATCCACGTAATCTACGTAAATTGTGAAATGGTAAGGAAATAAAAATCTGTTTAAAAATAACAAAACTTGTGATAAACCTGACTGACTTGGAAACTTATTTGCTTGCTTGTACTCTTACTTAGCATCCACTGAGCTGCCGACCAAGGTCACTAAGACCCTACTCTCCTCCTACAGGGGGATGACTAAGCTTTTTCTAAGTAATCACCACGCTACCATGTTATAGATTTACATAGGAATGGCAGACAAGTCTACTCTCTCTCTCAGGAATACTTGTGGGACGAGTCTAATAGAGGTAGCTTAAGTTCTAATTAATAGCTCTAATAGTAATCAACCTAATTCATTAATTAATCAATGCAACAAGGAGGATGAGATAGACTGTAACAATATCAATGCTTGGAGTATATGCTAGGGCTACACCAAGGTTTTCGTCTCTGCAGCAGATACGGTTCTCTAATCCGACACCATTGGTTTACCATTAGCCATAAGGTGAAAACTGGATGGGTCGTAATGAAAAATCTCTTGGTGAAGTTACACCTTAAACTGTTGTATGGCCAATGTTTGTCCTGAGTAGGGTGATCAAGCAGCAAAGAGAGCTAGATATTGTTAGCCAATGTTGAATCAATACTTTTCAGTTCATTCGCCGATCGATTAATTCCCTGATCCTGCAGTCCAATATCTACCCTTAGAGGGCCAAGGTCAAGGCCAAGGGCAGGTGATTGCGTGCCAGCCTCGTGCCTCAGCCTCATGCTGGCTGCTCACTCCAACCTCGGAGGGGCTAATCGGTCACTGCTATCTTCAGTATGAGGAGAGATGGGAAGGGGTAGTTTGGGAGGGTGAGGAGGTGGAGGAGTTTGTGAGCATGGTCCTAAAATGATAGGGGTGTGATCGCCGGGGTCTCTTATTGTTATTATCTACTGAAGGAGGGGGTGGGAAATAAGTGGCAAACAGGTCTGTAGGGGGTGATGTAGGGGCCTCTTCAAAGGGATTTGTGTCATTACTGGCTGTGGTAGGGGTGAGATATGGGTTTCAGAGGTGGGGGAGAGAGGAATGGGGGGTGAAGAGTGAGTGATGATCGGTTGATTAGCTTCCTTGTATTAACTCCTAACTTTACTACTTCCGTTGCCAATCCTAATCTGCGGTAGTGGGTAGAGACACAACAAGCAAATAGAAAAGAGGCAGTATAAATCCAAGTGTAGTAACTTAGTGTGGTTTTATTCACTTGATCATAGCAGTCTCCCAGGGACGCACACAATGCAACTTACATTCCTGCATCAAACAATACAGTGATTAAGGCATGCTTCAGGCAGCTGCAATCCTGTTACCAGAAATACAATACACACTCCTCGTATACAGTCATCCTCAGACTAGTCAGAATGGCTATCCTGGCCCTGGTAATACAGAGAGCTTCTATCCTGCTCATGGTAAATCCCCTAAGTCCCAGGGTGGGTAAATCCTAACTCCAGTACTGACTGTCTCTCATGGTGTATGATAATCCTATACTGATGCTAATACTGTAGAAGGTAAGGAGGGCCATCTCTACTAAGAAGGTAGGGAGGGCCATGACAGTGTGATGGATTGTGCCCAACTCCCTTATAAGGATAAGCGTGCCAGTGATGACCTTGGGGTCAAGCCCCACATTCCGATCCTGGCCACACTGAAGGGTTAAGGGAGGGAGTGTTAATAAGAAGGAAGTGTTTACCAATTAAGAAGTGACCTAATTTAGGGGATAATGAAAGGGCCTGTAATTACAGAAAAAGATATGGAGAAAAGGAGAAATTGCTCTCGTTTACAATATGTCATCAGTAAACGTAAAGCACCACCAGTAGTGCTGTTATTCACCAATATGTTTGCCTCCTTGTGAGAGAGGAACTGACTGTCTTTTCTTGTGTTTTTCCTGGTAAATAATGGTATTGATCACTATAATGCTGCACAAGTAGTCTAAAGACTGCAGTGTTTCTGCCATTTTCAAAAAAAAACTTTCGTTTCCTATGTAGTGTTTGGGCTTTAAACCTGGTTAAACCTCCCATTATTTCATAATCAGTTGTGTGACAATTAAGTTTAAAGGTAAAAACAAAATGTTTTGGCAACGTTGAACAAATATTATTGTTTCGAAAGTCTTTGAACAATAATATAATTTTGAAAACATTTTCTTTTTAAAATGTTGCAATTTCTTTGATAATTACTTATTTCTTTGACAAACTAGTAATTTTCTTCCCCCCCCCCCAATCACCCTGCCCCCCCCCCAACCAAACACCGGATTCAGGAAAACATGTACAATCAAATATTTCGATTAAAAGCATCTTGCTTCACAATGTGCAAAATGTATGACTTGTCTGGGGTGGGCGGAAGCAGCAAGTGGTATGTGAAGTTAGCTGACTGTCGTGTTACTGCTACCCTGCTAGGTGGCAGCACTGTTAACCTGATTGCCTTCCTTTTATACTCTTATTAACCAAATTAACCAAGTTGGTTGAAGGAGCGTGGATATTGCAAGAGTTGCGTAGCAATGAGTGCAATATTCTAAGCGACTGAAACCAACGTAACGAGTTAGTTACATTTACGATTATATGCTTTCAATCATGACAATAGAAAAAATTGAGTCATACATTTGAAAAATATATTAGTTGCCATGACAATCCACATAACTTACTAGTGAATACGCACTATATATATATGCATAACTCACTCTAGATACGTTGTTTTCAGAGCAATGCATGTATAAGCACATATATCAAACTCTTTTTCGTAAGCTGGATTGAATACGGAGTTGTCCTTGAGGGACCTTACCGCTAATTTAATTTCCCTGGGGAATTCAATGAAGCATATCTTATGTTGCATTCCCTTGTATGATATTATGTAGAACTTTGCGTTTAAGACGATACAATTTAACTCCTGCATTTAGTCACCTGACTAGTACCTAAGATAATAATTAAGGGCCGCACTTAAATCAAGAATCATTTCATTTTTAAGCCACTTGTTATTACATTATAGATGGAATATAGGCCTAACATACAGTAGAATCCAGCTGACTCAAACTGGGACAGAGCAATTTCTGGTTGTATAGCCGGATGGTCGTATGTATTATATTGTCATACCTTATGGTTACATAAGAGCACCTACCTATAATTTTCATTTGTATTGAATAAATACCATTACGATACTCTACGCTATTTCTCCTTCATCAATTTGTGTTACACTACGTATAACAATATATCCTTACCGGGACTGAGCAAAACTGGTATTAATTACGGGTAGGTCACATTACCGAGATGCTCATTTGAATCACTTACTCTAATTTTTTTTTAAAAATTCCCACGATTTCTTCCTTAATACGGTGCATTTTGATATCAACTAAATGATGGATGCCCGTTGGCACCCGTTATCCGTCATCAGGTAAACATCTCCATATGCCATTATGACATAAATATACCTATAAATATTTATAGTTATCGTCTTTTATCAATTATTATAAAGAACCTGTTTACAACCTATCAATGCTCTACGTACTCTGACCAGCTCCATATGTTATTATATGTGGAATGAGAATGTATTGCAGAATGCAACCGCAGCGACCACAGAAGTGAGAAATGTCAGTGGAGTCAAGTCTATATGAAATACGACCTGGTAAAAGGACAAAAAGGGAATCCCCACGTAGTGGTCCATTGAATACATGTAATTAGCCTGTGATTTATTCTATATATTGGAAAGATTCTATGTTGATCATTAATTAAAACAATATTGTATTTCCTTTCTCATTTCTGGCCAAAATACATTTTAGTGTGCATAGGATATGGCTATAATGTTCTTTGTCTAAGGGGGTAAATTTAACATGAGATTCTCGATCATATCCGTGTGAATAGGATTGTACTTATATGTCACCCTTGGTAAAAGATAAGCCAGTACCGCTTTTGTTATTTTGCAGCCACGTTGAAGGGAAATCATTCCTCGCCTCCCTTCGCGTTGGTAAATTCAGAGACCCTATATGGTCTCTTGATAATTAAAGAGACAGAATCCAGACACAAAATTCAGGCCTGTGGTACATGTGCCATTTTACCAAAGGCCCCTCACCCGTTGCTTCGTACCCAGAGGTGGTCACATATGTGGCTGTTATGGGGGTCTTATGCTCTTTACTTTTATCATTTAATGGGAAAAAAATCACATGAATTTACGAAAGTATTTAATCTTATGTTTATCTCTTTATAAATACGACGAACCGCTGCGATATGGATGGAACGAGCCAGTGACTGCAGTATTGTTTTCCCTTTGGATGACCTGCTTTTATTCGTAGAAGGTATTTATGAAGATAAAAGGTTTAAAAACATCCTCTTGGGGGAGTCCATTATGCATTTTACTCTCTGGCTGCATTCTTAGCTAATTTTGATTTAAAAAAAACATTCAAACGTTTTGGCTGATTTTTTTCAACCCATCTGAATGACATTTCTTTTTTTTTAACACCAAAATTCCAATACTTGTCAGTCTCAGTTTCCGTCACCTAAACATAGGGAAAATACAGCAACTATGTTAAGAAACTAATGAATTTGATTGGCCCAACTTTCTTTCAAAATTACAACTTTGGCGAAATGAAACATGAGTAGATATATGAGAGAGAATCCATTACATTTGTCGCCATTTTCAATGTTGGTATCTTCCAATCCGCATTGTTTAGGAGTAAATAATTAAAGAACTGAGAAAGTAAATTTTTGGTCGATTTAGCTGAAACTATAGCTGTAATATCGAACATTTTCTTAAACTTGATCATCACAAAATATTATAACAAGCCTCAGACAGTTAGTTCCGGGTACTGAGTTGGCAAGGTACAATAAGAAAATTAGATATAGGAACGAACAATAATTAGTTGCAGTTAATATTCTATAATGTATCTAATCTATGCATTCTACTACTGTTTTGGCGTTTTAAAGTATTCAAGACTTGTGCCAGCTTATTCAATGGTGATGACTGGACTGGCAAGTAAGGATATATATATATGTGGCCTATGAAGGGAGTGGGTAAACTATGATGCTTGATCAGATAATCAGTGACTTAATCTTAATGTACAAAGACCCCTTATCACAACACTGCAATGAGTGAAAAGATTCCATCTTGAGGACTCCACCCATTTGCATGATATCTCACCC
Organism: Sthenelais limicola; assembly: GCA_942159475.1. Lineage (NCBI taxonomy): Eukaryota > Metazoa > Annelida > Polychaeta > Phyllodocida > Sigalionidae > Sthenelais > Sthenelais limicola. The sequence continues at coordinate 29,832,866 of OW804099.1, forward strand.
AAATTGGTGTGAAATCAGATCATACCAGAAGAGATCCAAATCAATGATGGACGTACATATATCTCAATCGTATGAGAGCTTCCCGTTATTATCCATCATAACAGCTAGCAGAAATCTGTCTCAAAACATTCCATCTGCTACTCGATACAAATGATAAGTGTGGGGTACCGTTATTACGCTCTGTTAATTGATGCTGCGCAGGTCATGTAAGTATTTTTAAAGTAATGTTGTTTTTGTTTTTAAATAATATAAATAGATTAAATAAATGTTGAAATAAGTGAGACAACAACAACGGGGGGCAACGACCTCGCTGCGTCTTCTTCTCGATGCTTAAACTATGGCAATAAATTTAGATTTTTTTTTAGACATTTCACGCGAGATGATGCACCAATTTAATTAGTAGCTTTAGGTGAAGCGATCTACTCCCGACCCTGGGGTACAAATGGATTGATTCGTGTTTGTTGACAGAATATAGACCATAGAAAATGTATAAACTGTTTTATATTCTTACCGCTATGCACCTACTAGTATTTGCATCTTTTCCAGTGGCACTCATGGGAAGGGGGAACTCATGCATAGAAAGTAACACTTTATGATAAACCTGGTAATTATCGCGTATAGATCTAGGCCGGTTTCGCAATGACTTGTGAAAAGTGTCTAAAGACGCAGCTATATATGCCTTAATTTGTACTGGTGGATGGTTGGAGTTGAATAGTGTGATAGCTATTACATTATTGTGTTAGTAAATGATCATAGTAGGTTGTCAGGTATCCTTAAGGCATAACTGTAAATAATAATGAAAAAGACAAAAGATAGACAGAAACTGCACGAACTTAGGCCTAGGGACTTGTATCTTTTCATTGGTATAGATTGCTAGAATAGATAGAAAAATAGATAGATGGATGACTTGATAGGTGGATAGATATAGATAAATAGATAGATACGTAAGTTGGCATACATCAAGGACACAAGGACACGATATGTTAATCACGTTTCGCAGAAGACAAACTACAGATAAATAGGTTTTCTTTCTTTCTGTATATGGAAAACGTCAACAAACAGAGCAGATCACAACGTAAGTAATAATCATGTATGTGTTGTACATTAGTATGTATCGTCTAGCTGAACTGAGCGAGAGCAAAGAGGAAAAGGTAAATATATTACCCCAACTATTGAATACACTCTCGAGGAGTCACAACGGTTCTTTTTTCTCGAGTTATATAGAAATAATAGTGTAAGTTCGATGACTGTGTATCAAAACGCAAGGTAGCGAGACGCATGGCTTTATGACAAAATTGTTATTTACAAAGCCTGATTTAGTTCTTTGGTTATGCATTGCTGGCTTTCTTGGAAATACTTGGGCACTGCTATTAATCTATACACATGGTTGGTTTGTTAAGGGTTTGTGCAGGGTACAGAAATGTGGTTGACGTTTGCGCACAGAGGTGCCCCAGGGAGAAAATGTTTCGTTCCTTAGACAGATGTAGTAATAAGATATCGTTTTTAAACAATAAGAATCAAGACATGTCCACGTCTAATTAAGGTGCGGAGTTGCTTCCCTCTCCACCGCACTTCAGTTGTACTCGTTGCTAGAATAATCACGAGCCACAGAAGAAACACCTTTTGTAGAAGAAACACAGTCATCGAAGAAACACCAGTCATCTCTGCCACCGAAAGCAAATGATGCGTGGGAAGCGATAGTACCATACGACAACTCCTTTTTTACCCTTTTTCTTCTCAGGATTTTCCTGAGAAGTAGGAGGTTGATACCCATTATGTCAATCATCTTTATCGTTTCAATCCAACATAAATGTGTTAGCTGATTGTGGGGTAACAAGCAGTGTGAAATCATCTGTCTGATCAGTTTGCATGTTTGCAGAAGGCTTATCTACTCCACCCATGTACCACCCATTTCTCACCTCCACCTCTCCACCTTGCCCCCCTCTGGTTATTACATAATAAGACAAACCAGGCCTGCCCCTCACCAAGTCATGGTTGGTTGTCCCCTCCCTCCCTTGCCTTCCAGCTCCCTCCCTCCCTCCCTCCCTTGCCTTTCACCCATTACCCCATCTCTCTTTCTCTCTCTCACTCTGAGTGCTGTTTTAGTGCATTCAATTTTAGAGAGATGCACATACAAAATTTCTTACTTTTAATGTCCTGAAAAAACAAAAATCATAATTACTTTAAGAGACCTTAATACTGACCTCAGGAACCCTGTATAAGACAGTATATGTGATGTGTCACAGAGAAATGAGTCACAAGTCGCAAAAAATAAATTTTGAGATTTGCCCCCTGTTGTGCACAATCAGCTAACAGGTTGCAGACTTAACGACTTATCATGCATGACAGCTGCAGAAATAAGAGTAGACTTAAAGTTCAAAGTAAATGTGCCAAGACTTGAATTGAATAAAGTTATTTCACACAGGTTAATTGAATAAAAGTAAATCTTAAAAAAAAACTTTCTAAATTTTACAAGAAAGTTACAAACTATTTAGCCTAGCCTAGCTACTACTTTTTTGTTTTAACAACACTTTATTTTATACCAACGACCTTTTTTTCCGACCACCTTTTTTCCGACCACCTTTTTTTCCGACCAACTTTTTCTCCGACCAACTTTTTTTACGACCAACTTTTTTACGACCGACTTTTTTTTACGACCAACTTTTTTTTCAGACTTAACTTTTTTTCAACTAACATCTATCTATCAATATGATTGATACAAAACTGATTCCAGTTTTTAAATTACTGAACTCCACATGCATTGTACAAACACATATTGAATTTGGAACAAATTTTGCGATTTAATTACAATTTTGACTATATTTAACTGAAAAAAAATCTGTATTTCAGGATGCCCTCACAAAAAAACTAGAGTGAAAACTATATTTTTTTCTTTTATAACAAAGAAGACACTCCCAGGCAGTATATATTACAGTTTGAAAAAAATCTATATCTGGGTTCTTGGTGAGAAATATGAATATGTTTTGAAAAGTCATCATCTTCCATAGCAACCAATAGTAAAAGGGTCAAAATGTTTGCCACCCCATATTTCAGTATGTCTTGACATCGCGCACAAATAATTGATCCCGAGAAGTCGTTTCCTTTGGAAACGCAGGGTATAAACATTAAGTTAAACTGATTATAAAGTTAAATAGAAAAATAGTTGATTAAATCATTAGTAAACTTAATAATTAGTAAACTTATAACTTGTTTATCCGAAGTAAGGGGCAATAATGCGTATAAAAATAGCCACAACAATGTAGTCCTATACGTATACCTTATATAGTACTAAATTTGCGTGGCTATGTCATATCTTTTCAATGATTAAACTTGGGGTTTACAAGAGAGTATACCCCCTTTTCTGTTGTTCGTCCTTCTTCCCCGAGTCTCGAGTGAATGTATGTATGTATGTATGTATGTATGTATATGAAGGTATGTATGTACATGAATGTATGTACGTATGTATCCCATATAGACCCACCGTCCTACATGTAGGACGGCAGAACATGCTTTTTAAATATTGAAAGAAATGAAGAAATCCTTTTCAAAACAGAATAATATTTCTACCAGTTATGCACATAGACAGATTTTAGTATTTATAAACTTTTGAGAACTAAATAATGATGTGTTGCCATGGTAACATCACTGCATCCGAAGGGCCCAAAGGTGATTTGTGGAAAGTGTCATTTTTGAAAGTTCACCCCAGAAATTAATAAATTCCTACCATTCTTATTGTGATGAAACCTTATGGGACCATAGTTTAGGATATGATCAATGTCCCTGCCAAAAATTGAGTTCCTAAGTATAATATTCTTGGAGAAAATGGAAGAAATGTGTGGCCGTCCTACATGTAGGACGCCGGGTCTATATGGGTATAAAACATAATAGCATTGGGTCTGCTCATTACCCTAAAAACTTAGACCAGCGGCCATAAGCTAAATTTGAATGGGAACCCATTCCCACCATATAACAAGCCACATTTGATGTGTCTTATGTAAAATTACATGCATTTTCTGAATTTTAAGAGAAAATTTGCTGATAAACCCATAATCATTGTCAAAAAGGGGCCGTTTCTATGGTGACTGGTGATTGTTTTGTATTATATTTCAGCAGAAAACAGGTTTTTAGTGTCCCATTTCTACAATATTATCAGGAATGTGACCAAACTTGGGGTCATAGATGGCATCTATGAGGGCTATCTGCAGACTTCAATCCAGTGAGCTTGGCCAAGGTCAAAGTCACTGGATATGACCTTCAAATACCAAAAATAGCAAAATTCTGGAATGTGACATTACTTTTCCTCTTATGAAACTAGGGTAAAAGGGTAAAATGATAATCTTTATGTATAGAAAAAACAACCAACATTAGGGGAGAGAAAACTGGCCCTAGCCCAGTGTCATTGCAAAGTGTGTTGCCATGGTAACTATGACTTAGTTTCCAGTTTATGATGGATTTTGAACAAAATTTCATGTTTGACCTTGAAAATGGTGACCTTGATCTTGACAAAGGTCATTGACAGCAATTCTAATAGCAGAGCTCTTAGAGCCCTATCACTTGCTTAAATTTTGTAACCCAGGGGTAAATACTTCCAGAGATACAGGCTAGTATATGAAATTTTGATTTAACCAAAATTTAGTATAGAGTAGAAAGGAAGTCTAGGTTACCATGGCAATACACTGTCTAATGGAACTGGGCATGTCCAATTCTTCTTTGCCTTAATGTTGGTTCATATTTCAATACATTAGATTATCATTTTTCCCTATTGCCCTATTTTCATGTGAGAAAATTAGGAGAAAATATCATGTCACATTCCAGAATTTTGCTATTTTTGTATCTCAAGGTCATATCTAATGACTTTGACCTTGGTCAAGGTCACTGACTTAGGGTCCTCAAATAGCCCTTACATCTATCATCAATATTCCCAAGTTTGGTCACATTCCTGATAACGGTGTAGAAATGGGGCACTAAGAACCTATTTTTTGCTAAAATGCCACAAAAATCACTAGTTACCATGGAAACGGCCCATTTTGACAATGTGACCCGGCTTTTCTGCCATTTTACTCTTCAGATTCAGAAAATTCATGAAATTATACATGGAATACTTCAAATTTAGCTTGTTATACAATAGGTAGGGATGATTCATAAATAATGGCTTTTTGAGACTTTGGTCTCTATGCATCCTATTGGTTCCCTATATAAAATCCATGATTTAATATAAAACAAAGTCCTCAAAAATGTATAGTGGATTTACCCACCGTCCTACATGTAGGACGGCTGGTATCTTTGGTCCTATGATAGGTAGAGGTCTGAAATTTTTTGTGTGATGTCAGGTCTATAAGCCTACATCAGATATTTAATATGAAATGTCTAGCAGCAAAACTCTCATTTTGGGTCTAAGTGGGTTATGCATATAATATTCTTATTTTCATATCAACAATTTACAATTCAGCGGAAAATGGGTTGAATAACATTCTGTGAAAACACGCGCAGGTCCCAGGTATACCCCAAAGGTTGTCTCGGCATGATTATTTTGATAGCACATTAATTAATTAGGCCTATTGGTGTCCTGCTAATCTGGTTGATGCATAATCAATTAATTACAAATTCGATGTGGTGATCTGAGTCTCTTATCATTTAGTAAAATACATATAGATACGCTTGGATTTACATACCAATGGGTGGGACAAGCATTCACGCTTACCATCCGGATTTTAGTAACAATTGTGACGTGTTTCAGGAAAATGAGTCACAAGTCGCAAAAAGTGATTTTGAGATATCATTATATTTAAAAAGATTAGGTCAAGCTGATTCTAATGGTAGTAAACAGCAGGACATCCAATAAGTACTTCTATATTTTAAGTTTGATAATTTATTTTTTTGAGAATAGCCTTTGCAATATCTCTGGGTGGACAATTAGTAGTAACATAGCTAAATATTTAATACATAAACATACATGGTATATACGACCAGGGCCATTAGATATCCTGAAAATGAGAACATTCCTACAACAAGAACTTGTGAATGAATCACTTCGAAAAATATCATTTTTGCGACTTGTGATTCATTTACCTATAACACATCACAATTATTATGGTTTCCGATTGGTTGAGCGCTGTGTCACTGTGTTTAGTTACAATGACGTCACGTCAGATGACGTCAGAAGCCTTAATGCTTTGGCAAGAACAAAAAGAAGATATAGTGATGTCAAATAAATGAGTAAGATAAGTAAAATTCCAGCTATATAAGTCCTAGCTTTCTTGGAAATATTTGGGCACTTCCCCAAATTCCCATTATTCATCTATATGTACATGGTTGGTTTGTTAAGAATCAATACTTGTACATACATACTTACGTACATATATACATGTATGAAATAGAATGTAATGAGCAGACTTGTGTACATGTTTAGTGGTAACGTGCTCTTTCCTACATGTATGTATAGGCCTATGTACGTATGCAAGCTTACACACATTCCGATGGTCAATACATGTGCATGACGCACATGCATACACAAATACATGTATACATATACCTACATACAGGTATAAATATACATGCATGTATACGCACATGTATACATACGTACGTAGGCCTATAGACGTATAATGCATTCATCATTAGAATGGGGGAGTAGGTAATTATCGTTGCAACATTTAAACATATACTAGTATCCATTTTCGCGGTCCTTTTGGTGCGCGAAAATCTTGTATGTCTTGCTTAAATGCTGAGTGTACCCCAACCTTTAGGACTAGAGAAAGGCCAGTTCTGACTTGGTGTTTATTTACCCAGACCTCCTCACGGCCTGGCAACCCGGGCGAGGAGAGATGGAGGCGCGAGTGACTCTGGGAGAATAATAGGCATGTTGACATGTGCTCGTATCATGTATAGAGCCTGTCAGCTCTCACCCTCACCACTGTTATATAATGTCTGTCACTAACATTTTTATTGTTTGAATTAACGCAACCTACTCCTGTAGTGTCGCTCCCCTATACACTCTAGTACACTCCATGTACACAGGTTCTTGTCTTTTCCTTTTCTCACCAACAGCTTCCTTGGTGCTTTCAGTTCAACGAGGGCAATTCTTCCCACTTCGGCCTCCTAATCACCAACATTATATATCATCGAGATCAATATTCGTTTTGGAAAAAGGATTAAAGGAGTTAGTTAGAAGTTGGACCTGAGTATTTTAAAAGGGTTTAGCATTATTCCTTTTTGGTTTATAGCCTCATGAATAATCCAACGCTTATTTGATTCGTAAAAATACCATAATTGAAAATTACCAGAAAAAGTTCTGCTACCATGCACCTCCTGGTATACCCGTTTCCACCTAGAATCGCAATTATGTCAATCGTGACTTCGTGGATGCGTTTCCATAGTCTGCGCATTACTCCCGGTGTAACGGTATAGGCGATAACCGGTTCTATTGAATAGTTCAGAATTTTAAACTTTTATAAATGTTTATAACATTTGCTAATAAATCCATCCTCCCCCATACTCGGCTTAAGATATTCGTTCATATACAAAATCGAGAAGGCAATGCATGGTAATGATCGGTTGATCGGTTAGGTGTCTTTATACATTATATACTGTTGAATGTTAGATGTGTGTAGCCAATAAAAATGTTAAAACTCATCCAGGTTAGACGCGAGTAGACATACAGATGGGATTTGGTTAACATAACAAAAAGTGATACTCCTTTTGTAAGAGTGACACCTGACTCGGCTGTATGTAGCCAAGGCTTGTGTTACAAACCTCCACTCAGTTAACATTCCTCTTACGTAAGGACATTAACAAGGTCAGTTCTCCTGTTGCACCGAATTTGAGAGACCTTTGGTTCCCATCCCTATCCCTGAGACCACTAGATTGGATGTAAACACATATGACACGAATAGATTTTTCTGTAATTAAAACACTTAATTCTATCGTTTTAAATGATAATTAAACGCACATATAATACGCGGCCCCGACCCCGCAGCTCAAATTATTAATTATTTTTATCGCTGGTCCTTGAAAATGCTCCAAATATATAAATATAACAAGAGCAATAATACACTACAACCTACCATTGTTCCCACTTCTTATAACGATTCCATTGCGTTTATAAATCTGAGATTTCCTTGTAAAACAGAAAGGCTTTGCTTACTTTTGATAGTTTTGATGTAATATCTTATATGTATCACATTTAGTTACCAGCTGATCGCCTGCTCTTTACCCATTAATTACTTATTATCTGTGCAAAATACATTTCTCTATATTTGATAATGTGAGAAATGTCTTCGTTAAAAGTGGAAATTTCCCAAATGAATAGAACGCTGTGGGTTAGAAGGCTGGTGCGGCTGCAATTTCCTCTAAAAACGTGACAATATTTAATCTGCGATAAGCAGGGATCGGAGTAAGGTATTAATCAGGGTTGAAACCTTGACATGTAAGTGTATGAAGTCGGGTCTGTGTGTGGAGTAGCAGATAGGCTACAGTCGTAGAGTTGAGTTTTTTATGAGCATCCTCATTATTACCTGTATATAACCTTCACATGTAATGTAGGCTACTTTTATAATCCAGGCTTACTAGTATGATGAGCTCTATTGACGGCGCTTCAGAGTATCCCTGGCCAGGCTCAATAAAAATGTCACCTCCTCCACATCCATGCTCGGTCATATACTATATATATAATGCCGAGGCCACAAGTCAAGGACTATATATGCCCGCCAGCTTATTGGTGCTAGAGCTTCAGTCATAGGTTGGCGTATATTGTAATTACCTAACCCTTATCATCATTGTATCACGGTAGTAATTATTTCAGGAACATCTATCGTTTTAAGAACACACTGATTTTAAACATGGGAACCTCCCTAGATGGCAATTACTAGTATTCGACTGTAAAATTAATCAAACAAGAATGGGTTTATTCTATTGACGAACTGGTCAGAGATGGAGATGCCAAATATTAGACCTAGGTCGATCATTCAGATGTTCGTAATTTAATATATAATGTAATTCATATAACTGTAATGTATTATGCCCATGCTATGGCACAGTAATTTCCTATATTTATGTTATCTACGTTTACAAAGTTCGTAAGCTTCCATTTGAATAAAATTATACTAAATATCAATTGATTCAAGAACAAATATTTTCAAAGGTTTGATGTTGATTTTATTTCTCGTATTCTAAAGTGTATGTCAGATTGCATCAAAATGATATATTTTACATAAATTTATTCATCATCGCATATCAAAACGCTTTGGTATAGTCAGCATTATAACTATATATATACATTGACTTTCATGCCATTTTCACTAACTTATTTTTAATGTCATGACAACGTCGAATTTTTTAACATGTATTTCTACACAAATGCTGCCTTCCTCTCGTTGTATCATTCATTTTGATCAATGTTCATCGCAAAAACCTTGAGTGGCTTGGCGGTGAGCTCACCATGTTATTGCTCGTTAACAGTATGATAAGGCACGGTGTGCTATGTACAAGTAGGATTCACTGTCACATCTGTCAGGCAGTACCTGTGTTGGTAATCATGAAAACAATAAGCTTCATTTCTCAAAGTGGTTACAAACGCTTAAACTATCTACAATATCTACATTTCTTGCAAAATTGATGAATCAATCATTGAACAATTACCTAAATCGATATAAAATAATACTATCACAGTTAGGAATCAAATACCAAAATAACCACAACTAATGACAGTGTAATGTCCGTCAACTATAGTGACACACGTGCCTTTAGATAGTGTAGTGATCTGGTGGGACAGTTACTGACTGCACAATGCATCTGCCTCTCTCTTCTATACGCAGGCCTGCAACTGCTGACTTGGCCTGGGTTGCTTTCGCCCTTAGCAACAATCAGAATCATATTAAGGCGGGGAGGGAAAATGACACTATAACTGCAACAAAGTTTGAACGCAGTACACCTGTTTTGTGCCTCTGCTTCCAAAGGCAAGGCTTGAGACCACTGCGCCACCCCCACCCCCACCCCCACCCCCATAAGGCTGCAGTAATGCTGTGCATGTTTTGTGAGGAAGATGTGTGAATTGGATGAACGAATTGATGATGACGGCCTAGCTGGCAGAATGTCCTGATAGGCCACAAGTCCGTCGCCCCTGTGCTCTCCCATCACGTGAGGCACGACATAATGTAATGTCTCTCTTTCTACGCCTCCTGTGGTCACTAATGCAGGTTCTCCACTGGTGCGACCAGATATGCGACACTGGTGCGACAAATGTTGAATGCATGAACTCTGAACCCTTTCATAATTACCTCATTACCATCTCATACAATAGATAACGGGATTGAAAATAAAAAAACAATTTCTCAAGACAAGCAACTCCACCGATGCGACACCAGTGGAGAACTGCCTTAACATCCAGCAGTAACATTATATAGAATAAGGCACCGACATAACACTCACAACTAATTATTTCATAGCGATGGTTGCCCTTTGCTGCTGCTACCTTTTAATGGAAGTACGCTTCCATAAAATAAACCAAGTGCTGAAGCTTGGAGGTGCATATGTGGGCTTCCATTCACATGTCAGTTGGGAAAGCTGCTGTCATTTGGGCACCGCGTCTATGATCTGCACTTCTCTCAATCATATCGATTGCATCACAGACAAACTTTGGATCAAATAGGGAAGAAACACCACTTCCCATCAATTCAGAATAAAGTGGACATTCTCCATGACAATCATTGTTTAAACCAGTGAAAGAATCACCTTCCATCAGTTAATTTCATAAATATCTAAAGTATTTTGGAATTAGTTGATTTAGAATAAGGACAAGACAAAGTTAAAAACAATCGGACGGGTATTATCTATAGACACATAATGATACCTCCACCTAAAAGTAGTCGGGTTAGTCAATATTGCACAAGCCCAGCCAAAGACAACAAAATGTCAAATATACATGTATAGCAGACAAAAAAGATATACGGCCAATGTACAATGGGTATAAACCATCTCACACCAGCTCTGTATTATTGCACTTGTGTGATCCAACATTTGTTCGAGTTACAACACATAGATATTAAAGCATTAATTAACAGGAAATTATTAGCAAGGGCAGCTCATCTTTTCTCGGGGCAGCTGCTACATTGCAGAGCTTTGTTCATGAGGCTGTTAATCACAGAAATACAGAGTAAGCTATGAGAGGACTTAACGCGAGGAAACAAAACCGCTTTCACAATGATAACATAAAGGCATTGAAATTGCAGAATCAACAAACAACAAGTGACAAACGAAAACAATTTTTGGGAAGGAAGATAACATGTGTAGAACATTTGTCATGAAAACGCAGAATAATAAAACATTAATTTGTTCATAAGGCACAGATATGGACGCACAACAAGCCTGTCCATATATCACTAGACTCTATACAATAGTGGGTTACGCAAATTTCTGTTGCGCACTTCGTGGAATAGTTCGCGAACACCCACCAGCTGCCGCAAACAATAAGCCTTGGGTGGCTTCAGAGGGGTTCGGCAACAGGTTCACGATGTTCACTAAGCTCGCGAACTACGGTATTCGCAAATGATTTTGATGTGGTCCATCTATTCGGTTGGTGCTGACCATTTAACAGTAGGAATGACACAAATGGTGTATTTGTCCAATGATTATAACAAGTATACAGAGATGCGTGCACCGCTGGTATGAAGGGATGATGTTGGTGGCTGGTGCATGGAAGGTCATGGTGATGAGGAGCCATGGTGGCATGCTGCATGTAAGTTGATGCCATGGTAACATACAGGAGGAGGGCACAGGGGTATATGCCACCACCCCCATTACTGCTCCTCCTGTAGCCAGCTAGTGTTTCCAGGAAGGCTGTGCCATTACCGGATAAGGAGACTGGATGAACTGAGACCTGCAGCCCGTGATGACTCCCTTAGTTGTCTGTAACATATAAGATATATATAGTATTAGCATTACCTATATCTCTGAGAACAAATTATACAGTAATATAATCCAGATTATATATAGCTGCATCACCAGCTAAATTGACCAAATATTCTTTCAGTAATATTATAATTTAACAATGAGGATTAAAATATTTCGATATCATGGCATTCTTTAATGTACCAAACTTACAAATTTGGTTGCAAAGAAAGCTAATAATATTTTCAAGTCTCTTTACATATTTTCCTAGTCAGGGTCAGCTTAATTATAGTAGAACTTATTTGATCAAAACAAGTTTAATAATCCAGCTATACAGTTAAGTGTGTCCTTACACATGATTATAGGAAATGACCAAGGAGACGAAACATTACGCAGATTTCTAATGATACTTTGATAATATCTTATATGCATGAAATATGAACACTTACTCTAAGCATACATAATATACTATTATTGTATGCACATACTTTTTTATACTCATATATCATTGTATAAAACTATAGATGTCACTATGAATTACTGTGTTACAGACCTTGCCAGCACACACACACAGACTGGTATGTGTGTACAATTAACTAATGGTTTCCTGGAGGACTAGCTAAATGTGCCACATATCCCCGAGAAGAGAAGGCGCATTTTAATGCACATGTTTTTAGATGCGGTGTCATTTCCTGCGTTTAATGTAAAGGCATGACCGATATACATATGCAAATTGGTTAAGTTATGAATAGCCCAAGCTAAGTAGCCAATGCAAAACACCCATTAATATTGCGGCGATTTTCTCCCACATCTCTCACACCCAAGTAAAACACAAGTGATGACCCGGAGAGGAAGTTCCCTAATGTCATGTAGATTAGCACTTTTGAAATGAATGTTTTATGTTTTGCTGCCAGTGGGAAGTTTTCTGCATAAGGTAACCCGGGGTCATATTTACCGAGCAACCATTTCCTCAATATAATAGAGCACGGACCCAAAAACAAGACAAAGCACATTTCTGGTTTCTGGTCTACCGCGATTGTGCTATACCGTCTTGAAGCATGGCGATGTGACATTTTCTAGGTCCTGTCTACTGGAGGCACTGTGCCTTGAGGCACTGCAGGGAATGGCACAAGCATATATCGCCTTTTATTTGGCCGATGGCGAAGGTCAGAGAGCTGGATGCGCTGGGGGCCTCGTGTGGTAATAAGAGGACGCATCCAGTAGAGTGGAGGAAACTCCATAAACTTGGGAAGTAAGATTCGCCCAAAGGTCACACTGTTTTATCCTGGTCTCTATCAACGCCTAGACTTGTATTGGTAAATTGGTGAATACATACATATTAAATCCACCCGATTTTTATTTCATCCAACGCTGCGAAGAAACATGTCTTATATACAGGCGTTTCTAGACCAGTTATTAGAGAGCACAGTTTTCTCAGAATGAGATTTGTGTTTAAAATGTTCTCGCATCAGCAGCTATAGTAAACGAATGGTACATCATTAATAAATATTCATATGACAGGGAAGAATACCTTTACGAAGTGTATAGCCTGAGCCTCTCATTACAACTATGTAGGGCGTATCGATTTAATATATATATATATACTGCAACATAGAAAAAACAATCATTGACGTCATCAATTTTCTGGATGCCCTTCCCATCCAAGTTTTCCCCACAAAAATCCCCACATCAAGTATTATCATTTATTTTTTTAAGAATTAATTATAAGGATGGAAGTCAACTCAATTGAACACAACTCGTTGCAATTCTATTTCAGCATTTTATTTCGGGACCCTACGCGTTTCGCCTTTGGTTTTGGCTTCTTCAGGGTATTTTTTTTAAGAACTTGCTATATCACACACTATATATAATATCACATACAGCAGGTTCAGTGACTTTTTTTGTATATATATGTTCCATTATTTCATGGGGGGGGGCGGTGCATGTATGGGCCATCTTGAATTGATGTTGAATTGAATTGAGTGTGATGTTAGAGAAATCATTTTATATTCATGGAATATATATTATTATATATCAGCATTCCCTTGTAAATGGACATGGTATCATAACATATAGGTCGACACCTTTCCCCAATGCACTTGGATCTCATGGATCGAACACGATTATTGAGATACAATTTTTAAAATCCGCCATTCTGTTCTGCCCGTTTGGAAAGAATAAGAAGAATAAGCCCACTTTAATAGAAAGTCAGTTTATTTTCTAGACGCCAGAAATAGTATAGAATTAATAGCATTTTGTTCAGGTGGATAAGCGGTCGGTGATGTATATACTAATCCACGATTGCCCGGTCACGAGCCGTCGCCACGGCCAGGACCTGTCCTAAAATTAGTATTGATTGAACTGGATGACACTCGGCTATTGCGTGCAAATAACCCACTTGTTTTGCAATTTGTGCCGGTATCGAAATTATAGCTTTTACTAGACTATGCACTGATTAGCACAGAAACCGATCTCTTGGCTATACTACTGGCTCAAACATTTCTCGAAATTCCACGAAGACTGCTTGCTTGAGAAAATCTGCGTATCACCCAGATCTTAGAAGTAATAGAGCCCAGATTATCTGACAAACAGGTCTGCCCTCTAAATAAGTGTCTCAATAAATTGTACATTTAAATTGATGAGCTAATACAAGACTTGGGCTCCATGGGGAAAGATGTTTATAAATGCACAGGTAAACCTTGCTATTGTATCATGAATTGGTTCACATAATTATGATTCATTACTCTTCATAGACTCATGTATGCTTCACGAACCATCCTCGGCATTCATTGGTTGCCAAAAGTGAAAGTGAAAACTAAAATGATACTGCGTCTGTTTGTCAAGACGGGAAACCCACTGTAGAATCAAGAGAACACGCCAATAGCTGGAGTAGATATCTTGTGTCTCAATTGCACCTACTTTCTCAGGGCTCTCAATTCTATGCCACGACTCTGTTATAATTGTTGCTCTCAGTGGGAGAAGAGGCATATGCTTAGGCGCTGAAGTAATGATGGCACTTGCCTAATTTACAAACACAAAAACGGTCCTAAGCATTCATGAAGAAGTATAAGGTTTTTTGCTCAAATTTAGCCTATAAATCAGACAAAACCCCATTAAATTATGCATGAATTGTATTTGCTGTATGTCCGTAATATTTCAGACACAAACTCGTATTATAATCCATAATATCCATAATGCCCACGTATTTTTCTTTGATAATTGACTAGACTTTTAAAATGTTGCTTTGACCCAAATAATTCCCATATAAATAAGCATCATAAAGAAGATATACCTCTGGACCCATCTCACTCTTTGCCACCTGGTATAGTGCCAGGAACTTTACTACTGCAGTCTCTTATTGGACGTAAAATATGCCTTCTGTGGCCATCTTACATTTCCTTCCAAAGAAATCTCTTTCAAAAGAAGAGGAGGTTGATACATGCCAGAGTGAGTGGGAGAGTGGTTGTATTACTTTACTTGTTTGGTGGAGTATAGAATTCCTGGGTTCAATGTCCCAGACAGTGTTCTAGTTGACGATAAATACATTTCATAATTGAGACCCCAGGCTGTGACCCAAGTGCCAAATCGTCTGTTTCACTATTCTTTCCTTCAATATTCCACCTAGGAAAGACTTTCTACAACAATTAGGTGTTCCATTCTCAACTTCTCCTGACAACTACGTTATAATACAGTTACTCAATCAATTATAATGGTTTATTTAAAACATCTCACACTGAGGGTCAAGTTTAAACATTGAAACAGCGTATTTGTGACATCTGCACAATTCACTGTATGTTTTTTAAAAAGTTAAATAAAGGGATCCCACTAAAACTGAAACTGAATTTTTGACATAGATCTATTAGTCGTTACACACATATACCATGCACTAATTCTCCCATACATAATTTATTTTTGAAAAATGTTAATCACTATGCACAATATATCATGGTATTCAGGCCTGTTTGTGGCCAGGAGATGACCCGAGGAAGATCGACCACAAGGGTTAAACTATTATATTAATACCTACAAGTGAGTGTAGAAATAGCAGCAAGGACTATAGCCTAGATAAGAGACTTCTTGGCTGCTTATAGTAAACAGAAGCACAAGTATCTCAGTCTAACTTGAACCAGCCTCCAAACTATTTGAACCCATGGCGTTCCCGTGACCTCAGAGTGCCTCTTTCTATATATGGAAAAGTACAATGCAAGGGGGTTGGAGGTTGGGGGGGGGGGGGGTGATGAGAGGACGAGGGGTACTGGGGTTGGGGGGGGGGGGGGGTAGAATGTCTGACGGCTTGACATGATAACTTGCTCCAGTTACTTCTACTGCGATCTGAGCTGGATCAACCCCAGGGATCAAGCGTTCCAGAAGTATGACAGGAGCAGGGACGCTAGCTATCTTATCCCTGCGTCTCTCGGAGAACAAGTGGTTCTGCTCCACTTTGATCAAGGGCCTCCGGGCAGCCAATTGGTAGCAGAAAGCCGCGTGAGTGGAATTCCAGTAAAAATGAGAAACATATAACGCAGACAAATAATCTGCAGTGGCAGCATTGACAGTCCCCATACGTACACATTTTGTGTCGCAGATCATTTTCTGTGCTAGGTCTGAAACTTTGTAATAGAGATCGAGGATGTCGATAGAGATAGCAACAATCCCATCTAGCGGAATGGATGCTTCTTGTAATATTATGGAACATTTCTGTATATGCACGTCATACGATAATGGAGTAATGAGAAACAATATGGTCCTCCCATACATGCATAGTAGTAATTTCCCACGTAGGTGATAGTGGAACTAGACTGATATTTTAGGGTCTTAACTTTAATATTATAGGAGGGAGCTACATTTGCCCACTCGTATGTGTACATGTATCATAGGCAATGTACACTGTACATGACTGTGTGTATGCATGTGTATACATGTACGTATGCAATACTATATATACACATATATACTAAATATGCAGGCATGTGCGTACATGTGCCCCTTTTTTCTCTCCCTTTTCTCCAATATCCTCTTATCAGGGCCCAGGGCCATATACTGTCGTTCATCTGGCCGTGATGGAAAACAAGTTCTAGGGTTCACCTGCACTTGGTTGTATCGAGGCCTCTTTTAATCAGAATTCCAATTAAATAGACCTCGTTTATTCGAAAATTATGCGTGACCATATCAAGGAAGAATGTTCTACGAAGAATCGTCGATATATAATCGGGAAAATTGAAACATTATACCACTATATACCAGTATCACCAGTCCTTCTTTCCATACAGGGACAGTATAGAGATGGATACTCCGTCTATCTATTATACCTATTGGTTTGGTATTTTCCGCGAAGTCCTAATATGTGTTGTGTGACACACTCACATGTGTAAAAAAAATCCCCAGAAACTTTGAGCAATTTTAATGGATATTTTAAAATAGGTATAAAAGGTGGGTTTCTTCAATAAAGATAACTTTCATATGGTAAAAAGCGACAGGATGACATATTGCGGCCCAGTTCTGACATATAGAATGGTAAACATATCTGGCGTTCCATTTTCCCCATGGGTTCGCGTCCCATTTACATGTATGAAATGTGTCATGCACCATACGATATAGTGACCTACATGGCCGCGGCTAGATTGGTAGAGGGGATGTGTGCGCGTGTGTGTGTGTGTGTGGAGGAGGGGGGGGGGGCGTTAATTTTTCTGCCCAAATGACATAGAAATATTACGATTCGTTCACGAGCACAATACAAACAGACAGACACATGAGCCAACACATATATGAAAAATTGCTCCGAAATTTAAAAAGTGATGATCGCATCATTTCACACGACCCATTTCATTTGAGCTACAGTTCCATGAAGAACATTCCTTGGCCATATATTTTGATCGAAGTGGAGCGGCAATATGTGAAAAGGCCTTCGTAATTATCATCTGGTCGACAAGAGGCTCGACCAGGAAAGCCATTCTTCCATTGAAGGTTATTTGCAATAAGAGAAGATCCTTACTAAAATGTTATGGTTAAAATTCACAAGTACATTAATGATTTAGTGGAGTGGATATTACATAAATTTAATTTATACAGAGATCACATAAAAGGGGAAATGGGTCATTGTTTTCTACTTAAAATACATTTGCAGAGGGTTGCCCTAAATGTGAAACCTCGTCCTCAAGTAAGTTTGTAGTTATTTTCTAATTGGAAGCAATTTTGTGGAAACTGTATTAATTGTGTTGATCAATCAGACTTCGATAGGTCCCAAGAAAAGAGGGGAATTACTTCATTGGGGGCAAGAGTCACCTGAGTCCATGTTTTGATGTGTCATGACTCTCACCTGTTCTTAATGCACACCTATAACAATGGGACATGGCCATCTCAATCTTTGCACTAACTCCTTATTAACGATTTTGTATACTTCCAGTCAAGACATAAACGCCGGTATAGATTTACCCCGTATAGATGTAAAGGTATACATACATATATAATTTATGTTATATATGCATTGTATGCACGTACAGTTAGGTACAGGTACAAATCCAGAACATAAGTAACAAAATCAGTCATCCATAGAAAGAGGGGCTCTAAAGTACTAAGACTTGCATGTATTTTCAGGACTTTATGCACATACACAATAATTATTATTTGTTCTGAAGGCACTTGATAGTAGCCTCTTCTCAGGTCATCAGTAACGTATAGCACTGGCACACTGTCAATTTGATATAGGATGAAAAGAAACATATATTATATAAAAAGAATATTCCCCACCCATATGCCCCAAACCCCAGCGAGGGGCCCCCTTCAGTGTGGTTTTGGTATGAGTGAACTATGAGTATAAGCAGAGAAAACGGCTATAAGGGGCAGACATGCCCTGATTAGAACTCAATAACGAGCTGTGGTTTGCAAGCACCACGGATAGGCTCATTCAACACATACGATCTAAATTTATTATTCTTAGGATATCCTACTTTAGTCAGCTAAGTCTGACATGTTTGTGCTTTCTTGCCATTCACCGCTCTTTGATCAACCGTCAATAGAGTAGTTCCTGTTGCATTAACTCTCTCTCTCTCCCTGAACATAATACATGTATATATATGTTGTGGGAGAGAATATATACATATTCCATATTTATATATTGTTGATATACAATATATAAATATGGAAGCGAGAGATGTGTCAGTATATTATATAAATAATAACATTAAGGTAAATATTTATAATTTATCTGTATACATATCATACACACATGTATGTATACTACATAATGTAACAGAGAGATAGAGAGAAAGAAAGAAAGAAATAATGAGAGAGATAGTAGTGGAAATAGAGACACGGAAACAGAGAGACAGAAGAGAAAGAAGAGATACAGAACCATCACTAGAAACAAAGAATCCACAAAATTCCCAGTTTTCTAGATACATTTCTCTAAATTACATTTTGAGATTTACTCATTTCCTTCTCCCTCATTCTACCCCCCCCCCCATCTCTTTCTCTCTTACTCCTTGAACCATCTCTCTCTCCATTAATGTGCACTCTCTGTCACCCTCACGCACACAACTCTTTTTAATCCGCAAGTGAAGATATGATCCTGGTTCGACTGAGGTTGAGAATATATTTATATAGCAACTGAGAATAGACTCAAAATGTACATGTATGTATAAAACACCAGGGTCTAGGTTTGTGTATAATACAACCTGCCCTTGGCACAGATACCGAATTATCGTTATGTTAACAGATATAGGAATAGGTATAGCTTTACATGTAATAGGACGAAACAAGTTTTCGACTTCTGCGTTATGCACTTGGGTCTCGTAGATCATTGATACAAACAAGACCATTAATTTTGTGAAATGGTGAAAATGGTGGTAATCACGAGCTGACCATCAACTGTTTGCAGGAAAGTGACTCACATACCATTGCTTCCATTCAGTGAGGATCTTTGGAGGGGTATAGCAAGCAATAAGCATATTTAAAGAAAACTTCATTTTTTCAAGGTTGGTATTAGTATAGGTAGGTCATATGCCTATCCCTATCTGTACCTCGTCGAGCTTTATGAGAAGAAATGAGCGGTGAAAATAATCTGTCTAGCGAGCCAAGATAAACTGTAATGTAATACTCTTGACTGCACAATGAATGTGTAGCTTGGTATCATTGTTTTCTAGTTTTCATATTAAAAAGCACGATGTTTACATCGAGTAGTGTTTATTACCTAAACTATACGCATACCTGGCATACCTTACTACTCTACATATATAAAGAGGCCAGCAAATTTGATTTTTATATCAGGATGTACGGCTGCTTACCTCTTTCTGTGTACTTTGAGGTGTTTGGAGAGGTGATCAGAGCGTGAGAAGCGCTTCTCGCAGAGTTTACATTGGTAAGGCTTGACGCCAGAGTGTGACCTCTTATGACGAGCCAGTTCATCAGAGCGCGAGAACCTCCAGCCGCAGCCGGGCCACGTGCAGGCGAAGGGCTTCTCTCCTGTGTGCCGCCTCAGGTGCGCCTTCAGGTGCGAGCTCTTACTGTACACCTTATTGCAACCAGCATAGGTGCAATAATGGATCTTCTCCTCGATCTTCTCTCCATTCTTGGTAACTATGACTGAGGAGTATTGACCCGCCTGCTGCTGTTGTTGCTGCGAGGGCTGTTGCTGTTGCTGGATACTGTAGCTTGTTACCTCTCCAGGGTTTGGTTGTTGCGCCGGATGTTGGAGGGAAGCAATTTGTTGTTGCTGCTGTTGCGTCGTGTACGGCGCATGCGCACCGCCATTATGGTCGGCAGTTAGCGCATGCGCAGCGTTGGCACCGGAAGCAGCAGCGTCTATGAGACAGTCACTGAATGAGAGGTTATGGTTGATGATGCTGTTACCGCTCGTGTGATCAGTCATTAGCGGTAACGTCATGAGGTCGTTGTGGCAGTAAGGCACATTGTTTATATGACATGTGGTGTTGCTATGGTTACTGGTCACGTGTTGCTGCTGCAGGAGATGTGTCGGCGTGTGATGCTGGTGATAGCCGGGTGGGGGCGCTAACCCTGGAGGAGACGCAGCCCCAGAGTCTAGTGGTGAGGCTGTGCGTTGGTAGGCCTGGTTTAAAGGTGGGAGGGCGACATTGGTCAGCGACTCTAATGTTGCGCCATTCTTGGTAATGGCTACTCCTACAGGTGAGAGGGAGTGGGTAGTCTCATGGGGGGAGGCTGGAGCCACCTGGACAAGGCTGCCCACTGAATACTGGTGGTGCGGGGGCACTGGAGAAGTGGGGGAGGGCGAGGAGGAGCTGGAAGTTGGGCTATGTAGACTCAGCTCTTCCAGCGTCTGTCCATAAGTCTGCTGGTGCATTAGATGCTGGAGACCCACTCCCAGAACCACAAAGTCACAATCACCATCACCGCTTTCCCCTCCACTGCCTTCTAGCGCTAATAGATCATCACAGTCATAATCAGAGACTGAAGTGGAGTCTGCGGCCAGCAAACTGACGTCCTTATCATTAACAAGTTCACTGTACAGACTTTCTGTGTATATGTCCACTGCCGCATCCACAAGCGACTGTGAGGGCGATCCCTCCGCTATCACTCCACCCTCCCCACCACTTCCTATACTGCTCAGGTTAGCATTGTCCATATTTGCATCATTGTTGTTCTTCTCGGACATGCATTCTGCAAGCCCCTGGGAGAAGAGGTACTCCAGGTAGACCTCGTCGTCCATGCTATTATCCCCGGCGCCACCGGTGCGGCACGGAGAGGATGTCCAGGAGCTCGGAGGACTGTAGCTTCGCATCTCGTCGTCGCCAGAAGAGGAGGATTCGCCGCTCCACCCTTCCTCACCGGAGGAGTTTAGGCGTTGCAGAGTCCAGCGCTCTCGTTCCAGGCTTGAGGACAGAGGGATGAAATCTTCCATGCCCGGCTCCCAGGCCTCTGGCCTGGGTCTTTGTAGAAACTTAGAGTAAAGTGTCCAATACTAGGTATGGGTATATATATAACGAGTCGTGATAGTCTGTATTATGTTATATATTGCACTTATTCAGCGAGGGTATAGTACACCCATGGGAGAGAGGTGACACCGCTCAAGTGAAGCTAATGCTGGTATACTGCGCTCTTGTAATTCGTCCAGCAAAAAATTCCTCTGGTGCCAAGTAATGAATAATAGGAATAAACACAGAGAAGCTGTCTTGTTATGGGAGAAGAGAGGGCACCGCGGTTTGGTATAGTGGTGGTGGTGGGTGCTTTAGTGGTTGTGGTTGTGGTGGGGTGAGGGCACACACACACACACACACACAACACTGGATCCTCACACATGTACTGGGGGCCAGATAGGAGTAAAGAGAGCAGGGGGAGTAAGTGGAAGAGGCTGTCAGAGAGTTGTAGAGGCACTCTCGTAGTTGTAAGAGAAGGAATGTAGAGCAGATAGTGATGACAATTCACATTCCGCCTCACAGCCAATGCCACTACTGGAGGCTGGTGTCACAGGGCATATGTTCAGTGGCGGTAGATCCTTGCAGCATACAATGGGAGGGGGCAAACGGGGCGATGAATCGAGCAGAAGTAGCGGGGCCGACGGCAGAGGTCGGGTCACAGAAAGGGTTGAATGGTAGTGCAGGAGGAGTTGTACGAGTAGCACAAGACCTAATTATCCTCACCCGATTGTCTCCGGCCATGGATCGAGAGACAAAACGCAAATATAGCAACAGTTGAGACAAGGTTCAAGGGTGCAGCATATATATATATAGCTTCTTATGTGAGACCTTAGCAATTTAACTTCTTGCTTAGTCTGCTTGTACAGTTAATAATCTCTGATCTCCTCCTCGTAGTAATGCGATGTCCCCATCAGCTGTTCCTCACTGTTGAAAGTTCCACTAAAACTCCTGCAAAACTGAACAAAAGAGAGAAACTTGGAACCACCGAGACTGCATGCATAAAGTATCCCCGTGTGTGAGAGAGATCCGCTGATGCGTCCTCTTAATGGGCAACAGTAATAATGTCCCGCTGAAGATGAAATAAGGATAAATAAATCCGTGCGTGCGTGGATGCAGTGTTCACAATACCAGAAGTGTACACGACCACTACACATAAGACCAGTGGTAACAGTGGTGGTATTTAGCGTAGTAATAGTAGCGCATGATGATGCTGGAGGTGGCGGCGACGGATGGGAACTGGTGGTGCGCTCGCACACAGCGGCCTTTAAGTACTGCTCCACTATCGATGTTGATCGATCATCAGCGAACACGAGTGGAGCAGTAGTAGAGGAGGCTGTTATCTACCACTTGTTGGGTCTATCTGCCCTTACAGGTGGCTGTGGGCTCGTTCGCCTCGCCACAACTCACTGACAATCACTAGAAGGAGGAGGGAGGATCGGGGAGGAGGAGGTTGTGGCGGTGCCATACTGGTAATTGGACACAGCTTTAATAATGAGCTGTGGTCTGCAAAGTAATGTTGCTAGACTTGGCTAGTTCTCTTCCCATTCATGAGTTCTCCTGACCTGTCTCTCGTATGACAATCTCTTAGGTTTTGCTTGTACTACTACGATGCCTACAATCCTACAAACTCTATCCTCATCATGTGATCATTTAGATCCCTCCAAGGTCTGAGCGGTAGGCCAGTCACATGTTAAGAGAAGAGTGCAATGTGCAGCATGTATATATGTTGTCTGTGATGGTCCATATATATCTCTCTCCCGGTGAAAAAAAAGAAGGAGAAGTGATTGTGGACAGTGGTGGGACTGACACGGTTCTATTCCTCCTCTTACACCTGTTGATTGGGCAGTGGTGCGTGCACCGTGGTGGGAAACATACACAGTCACACGACGCCGCCACCGCCCGGTCGTTGAACTAATTGAGATCCTAGACTATAAATCATCTATGCTTGGGGTGAAACAACCCTATTATACAACAACCTGGCTTGCATTTTATTTTATTGGTATTTTTTACAAGTTGACCATCGCGAAGGGAGAAGACGATTCAAGGGAGCCCAACAATAACCCCCCATCACACTCATAAGTGACCACAATAATTGTAGGATTAAAGATATAAACTTGTACAAACACAAATATATTGGAATCAAGAGAAATGAGCGGAATCAAAATAATTTATATTCTTATAAACATACTGATAAATCAGCTGGCTTATTCCTTTTCATATACAATTCATGGTGTTGCGGTGTATTTCATATTTAATTGGTGCACTAGCGTTATCTCTCCCTTGATTATCTCTCCCGTGATTGATCAAATATTTCACCTTGCTGTACTGGCCACTCGCTGCCCGTGACTAATTCCAACGCTAAATTCTATTTACCAGTTGACCCTATGAAGGAAGCCTCGGAGTGCGATTGAATGGCTAGAGAGACATGACCAAATCACACTCACGAACAAGCACAATATTAATATGATTTTATTTTTTTTTGAGATTCAGTTTGTCCACATGCCTTGTTGGGTTCTATCATTATTGAATACTTGAGTGCTTTTAAAAAACAAGTTTCGCTCAGGTAAAATCTTACCGATGCCAGATTTATTTGTGTACCCAGAATGGATATTGCATAGAAAATCACATTCATGGTTATAGTATTAACATTGATTTGATTTGGTTTTATTGGGAAATTGTTTCCTAATTAGTATCCTTTATATGGGTTCAAAGTGCAAATCAGTGTATGTAGATTATAGACTCTTCAGTATATGTGGGGGGGGGGGGGGGGGAGGGGTGTTATGGTTGTTTTATTGTTATGACACTAGAGAAACAAATACAATTTTAAAATTCCAATAAATCTGCAAGGAGAACTTAACTAGAAATTTACTATCACTAGATATTTACTGGAACTGTTATGCCACATAAAACTTCAACAAGAAATACACATTATCGTCAATCGTTGCAGAAGATTATTGGATAATAAAATCTATATAGCCCCTGGGCATCCCTGGGTGTAAATACTACCGCTCAATTTCTCCAGAAATGAATTAGGAAGGGGGTGTTGTTCAACAAGAAACTTTGGCGAAATCAAGTTTTTTTCTACGAAGGAAGAATGAGCAAGTGCGCCTTAACTATCGTTAAGTCATGTAAGAAGGAAGTAAATGACATGGACTTGTGGACATTTATATATAATGGCAATCTGAGTTCAGGTGACCTGTGAAATGGGCTCAACCCAAATGTAATTATCTGGTGAGGATAGGCAATCCAATTATGCTTCACAATTGATTATTCCCATTCACAAAAACCGGTCACGAGGTAGTCAACTTATGTTGCTCCATGGCAATAATAAACCAATGGTCATATACTCTTGGACATACCCCTAAAACAAATATCCCCTTCCCGAATACCCCAGGGGCATACCGCCGGTTTTTCTTTCACATGCTAAGTATAGTATACATATGAAAAGATGAACATACAAATTAAAAGTAAATAAAATAAATGAATAAGCAGATGGATAGATTGATAGAAAGATGTACTCGCATGTTCCATATAATTATTATATATAATATCTTCTGTATACTAATAAAGATGCGGATTTATGTCCATGGGTATTTGGCACATGGGATTCTTGGCATGGGGGTATGTGTCCGGTGCATGGAACTATACACTGGAATATGCATGTATGTATACATGTATGTTTGAGCTACAATTAGATCAATGCTGTGATACCAAACTTGCTTTCACAGACCAAATGAGTGAGGGAAGGGGTTATATTGCCATGCATAGATGCACGACTCAATGAATGAACTTTGTGGAGTTGAGTCAATTGAGACTTGGTTAATTTATGGGCATTATAGTGGCATGTCACTGGCGTTTTCACCGACTGTCTACACAG
This sequence comes from Sthenelais limicola, assembly GCA_942159475.1. Taxonomy (NCBI): domain Eukaryota; kingdom Metazoa; phylum Annelida; class Polychaeta; order Phyllodocida; family Sigalionidae; genus Sthenelais; species Sthenelais limicola. Next base: position 29,858,516 of record OW804099.1, read on the forward strand.
TAGCATATTGTCGCTAACAAACGAAAATTAGCTGAAATTTGGCAACCCCAAAAGCTAGTGAAATCTGTGCTGATTTTCCAGAGAGGCGCGACCATTTTTTGGTACCACGCTGAATGAAGCATGCACATAATATTTTTTTAACTTTTTTATCATATCTTACCCAGCCATTTACCAGAAGCCAGAAGCACAGCGATTTCAATGGCGTTTTGGTATACGGTATTAGTATCTAAATCGCATCACATGCCTAAATCATCTTCAGCCATATTTACAAACTTAAAGTTCAACCATCAAGATATAGATAGTATCTCGAACGTGGAATAATTTGGATGTTATAAAAAGACTCGAAGATATCAACTTTTTTTTTAAAGATCGGCATTAAGAGAGTATATCAAAGGAAATTATTTATTAAATAGACATAATATGATACATCTGGTTAGCGTCAGGGTTTTATTTTTACTCAAATATTTTTGTATTAAATTTCCTAGAATACGTCATAGTTATAGATTATTTTATATATACCTAGGTGGAACTATTAAAGTTGGCTTCAAGCCAATCGTCACTCTTTAATAGCTTCCCGGTATTTGATGTCTCAATAATCCATCCTTCTTTTCTAAATCCCATTACCTTTTTTTCTGAGATGGTGTCAACGCTCCCTCCATGGGTTAATTCAGAAGCGGATACAGGAGGGTAAGAGAGACTTGGAGAGAGCTCGTGCAGAGAGGAAGGAGTGGAGGTCGACACGGGTCGACCTTATCACTTTAACCCAGGCGGGAATGAGTAACTCTTGTGAGCAGCATCGAGTTACCATCAACATATTGTTTAACCTGACATGTAACCCTACCAACATGCTCTATTTGCTGGCTTATCTAACCCCAGTCTCAAACCCTATTTCATACCCACAGCACACCACCAAATGCATCGCTCCACTAAACAAAGATTAATAGGAGGCTTGTGTGTACGCCGTCTTGAATCTTTATTCACATGGAATTATGGGTATTATGTGTTAGAACTTAGAGCTAAAGAGTAAAAGAACTCTGAAGTCTGAATTAAAGCACGTATCGCACGATGGCATCCATCATGCAGGTTTCTTCTGGGCGTCATATGTTTGCCATGAATGAACACGTGAGTATGAGAACATTTACGAAAATATTATATAAATCGTATTACATAAGATTGCCAAATATTCATGTATGCTAAATCCAAGGAATGATAGTGGACTTGCAATGTTTTACCTTAGAGAAATGTTTTACTCTGTATATGGTATACATTCAGGTTATTTCTGACTGACGAATGTTTGGCAACAATCGTACTAAATGATGATAGTAAATCCTATATTGTTGTCTTTGCAAATATCGGTTTTTAAATAAATAAATAAAACTCTGAAAGCCTACACCAGACCTACCACACTATTCATGAAACAATGACTAATAGGGGACTTGCATGTCTGCCATCCTGATTCTCATGGAATTATGTGAGTCGTGTGTCAGAGTAAAAAGCTAGACAAGCCGCTCCAAGGATGGACTGTACATGAGGCACATGTCATGTGTAAGTGAACATGCAAAACTTAACCTTTTCCATGATGCATTTTGAATTCAGGGAGTATTTATACTAGCGACAATAATGGGGGCATATTCTGTCATTTCTCAGGGTAAAAATTCACTTAGTAAAAATTGTATGTTGGATTTGAAGAGAATCCATCCCAGTATGGAGTGTGTATACATGTACATATGAAAGCCATGCACAGCAAATCCTCTATCTTTTAAACCGTGGAACCCATTTAATTTCCTTCAGCCCAACTTTGATACACCATCTCATTGTTTATCAGCACCAGGGTTGAGAGATGGTGTCATCCGCGGTATATTGGGTTCGGGGACTGGCCAGCGTATCGGGTTCTGGGTGCAGTGAGCAGTGTCAGTGACCGCGGCCTCCAAATGTCGTCTGTTCCTCACTCAGAATCTGAGAATGGACTCTAGTGGCCTTGACCTTGTGGGCGGCCCTTTGGTTTGTTTGTTTACATGGTCATTAAGCGTAAATCATTACATCGTGGGATGCTGTTCTCAGCTTTGTCTGGCAAAATTTCATATAGATCTTCCTTAGCCCAGGAATGGTAACTGACGTTGGCGTCACACGAAGACATTCGCGCGAATATTGCGTTTTTTTCCTAAATTATATTTTAAATATTTTATTAACCTACAACTAAAAAAACAACCCCAGTGTAGACGAAGAGTTCCTCTTCCTCTAAGCTGACATCTATTTTAGAGAAAGTAATAGTAGTCAAGTTATTGATCTAAGAAAAGCTATAATATATAACCATATGTTTACAGAATATAGGAACGTTCTCTATTCATTGTGTTTGTTCTGGTTCTTCCATATTACTAGGCATGATCGAAATAAAGGAGTATAAGAACAACCAATACAACTCGCCAAGACACAGTCTGCTCTGAACAAGTTGAACTGCATACTAGAGCTGATCCATTTGATAAATCATGTTTTAATTATTGTATCATATAGCGCATATTTGTATTTAGAAGGGAAACATCCATTGCTTACCGTAAACATGATTTTACAGTCAGAATCCTCTGTTGCAGTCAAGGTCAGTCAGTAGTGCCCTTACCCTTGCTTAGTAAAACGAGGATAGTAACTCAGCATACACTTAGCCCATTTCATTTCATGGTCATTATTGATCAAGTCAAGTTACATTCCGGTCGCATTCATACAATCTGCAATGCATGTACGTAGTATCAATTTAGAGTTTGTTATAATCGTTTTCTATTAAATGCGATATAATTGTTTCGTCGTACATACATTCTTTTCTCATTAAAGTTATGTATCTTAATGCAATCCTGTGTGACTTAGTCTCATTAAAACACATTGTGGCAGGTTGTTACATTTTATGCGATGATAACAGTTTTTACTGAAACCGAAATCCGGGACGTGATGACTTCAATATTGAATCCCTGGAAAAAGTAAACACAATAATAGTACAATTCCTTTATCGTGTTTGAGAGTTAATTAGAATCGTAAAAATCAACACATTCTAAACGCTTTAGGGTGACAGTAAATCTGCCAAAATCCTTTTTAAAAAGTCTTAATCCTTACTTGATTGAGTTGACAACTGAGAAAAGGCTGCACTGTACACTTTGAGATTTGAATGCAGCGGCAGTCGGTATGGTTTAGCGTTGCCCGCTTTGGTGCGGGCTTGACCGACAGGTGAAATGGCACTGCATAACATGCATGCACTGCATAACCAAAGCAAGAACATTCGCCATCACTCCTTCGGAGATGCCAAATGTACTATACAACTTCCTCCATGATTGGGAAACCCCCTCTATTTCTCATTGTCCAACACCCAAAAGTTACATGAGTGCCTAAGTTAGAGCCTTAGGGAGAGATTGGACCAAGATTTTTTAGCTCTTACTGGTATAATTACTGCATAACAGACCTCTCGCGTTGATGCCTCTAGGGCTCTATAGATCGGTGTTCCGATGCCATTGCTTCATGCTCGGCGTGTCACGTGACAGCTGAGAGAATGGTTTCTCACCCTCCCATGAGGTAGCGCCACCGTATGATGTGTAAAACAGCGCCGCGTCGGCGATTGTTTTTCACGTTGACTTAACATTAAAATTAAACGATTTTGGAGGAGGGTGGGTGGGACAGTAAGGAGAATGGCGGGCGGGATGGTGGGCAATGTCTGCCTACAAAAACAAAAACGTAAATAGCCCAAGACTTCCCCTCAAACTCTGACGATAGGCCTCGATCTGGTGCCATCACACTCTCTGGAAGAGAGGCGACCAAAAACCGCCTTGAGATAGGCGGGCGCAGCTGGCATATTTCGAATCCTTCCATCGCCCCAGGCCTTTACAGCCAAGGCCCAATACGTTACAGAACTCAACCTGATCGTGTTGTTTTCCTATTAAACATACCGATAGCTGACGACCTTACCCAGAAATCGCAACGATATGATGTCCTCTGCAAGTTTGGTCCGAAGAAATAATCAATCTAAGCTGTAAAATAGATTTTTGATATTTCTATACTAATCCTATGGGGATGCGTTGGGACTGCCGACCGCCATTTGCGCCACCCCGTTGGAGCCCTAAGGGCACCCAGGCCAGGCCTAGCGTGAGCGTGCTCCCCGCACACACCACCGGCCGTGTGCGGGGAGGACGGGGCAGGAGAGGGGGGGGGGATCATTCAACAATCTGTAAGGTAAACGTCAGTCACAAGCACCTCATTTATCACAGGAAAAACATATTATTATCACACCCTCGGCACCTACGACCCCAACTGCAGTTACCAGCATTGTTGTTGTTGTTGGCACTGATGATTTTCTTTGAAATCTTGCTTAAAAATACTTTATATAACAAACTGAATCGATAGATCTCTTCCTTTTAGGTATGACACCATTGTGATGGGTTCAAATAATGTACCAGGGTTGAAGTTTACTTGTATTTTGTACTTGGAATAACACACTGTATGACCCCAACTGATTTCCACTATGACCGTAACTGTATGATGCAGTTACGGGTATACCACTCAATGTTTTTCACCTAGATTACACTGTATTATAAGCCAGATACATGTATCTGATAACACTCGAACCTAAATGCAACTATAGTAAACACCCACAGAACATGACAGCTACTGAAAACGGCTTTTGTTAGGTAAAAACCAACATTGTTTGTTCTAATGGGAACCCACCTTCCGCCATTTTGAATGCTGGTAACTGCAGTTGAGGTCGTAGGTGACGAGGGTGTGATTATGGGCGGTTTGATACTTCTGGACGTTTACTGCATACAGGACTCAAACAGAGTGTACCAATCCAGCACTTCTGAAATATCTACCTAGCATTTCACCCTGTCTGATTCGTGCCATAGAATATAAATAGACAGGTAGATATATATACATTATAGAAATATAGACACAGATATAGATACAGATAGACAATGCACTTGTCAATTGCAACACTCCTGACCCACCGCATATATACGTGATGGTAGGCCTTTTATAGGGGGATGTCCGAGGAAATATGACACCACCCAAGCCGGGTATCACTTGGAGGCCCAGGGTGGATAATGTCCGTCAGTTTTACATCTGTTATTTGCTATAATAGTTATTTTTAAAAATGTCCAATGAAAAACTGGGATTTCCACAAATTTCTTGCCCTGGGGATTTCATCATATTTCCCCAAATGTCGAGGACATCCCCCATTGCCCCTGGGTATACATGTGTGTGTTGAGGGGTGGGGGGCTAGCGAGCATATTATTAAGGGTTGCAATTGTAAATCCCCTATTCAGCCATTGTACTGCATACAGTATATTGACACAGAACTTGGCTTGCTGTATAGAAGTCAAACTCTACCGGCATCTCATGTTTCACAATATCAGCAAAGCCTTCGATAAGTGCTGAATTACACACAGCCAATGCTGAAGGACTGAATGCTACTCTGCTGATAGCACACTTAAGAACTAACCCAGAATCTATTAAACTCCAAGCTAAATAAACCCACATAGAATTTTCCCATGGTATGTGCGCCATGCTTTCCATTGACCGACGGCTGCCCTAGATCATATAGATAGGGTAACTCAAAAGACATTTACAGAAAAACATATTGTATTTCTTGGTCAGATGGGAAGGAGTATCATTTATAATTTCCATAGTTTAGGTTCATATTGACAAATATATTTCATCAAAATATTCTAAATGGGGTTTTAAATAGGAGGAAATGACCCCACCCGTTTAACCAAAAGTTCGTGTGTGATGTGGTTCTCATGGAGGGCTGCATGTCCTGGGATGAAATCCTGATAACCAGCCTTTTTATATCCAGTGTCGTGGTCAAATCTTAGAGAAAGAGGAAGGTCAAATATAGATGGCATGCAGCGAGTTGGATCCATAAAAACGCCTCAATAGGCATGGATGGACCCAATGTTTCCCCCGTCAATATGTATTTTCTTTAGGATGGTTTTCGTCATGCCCTAAAACGCTATAGCTATTTAATTATTTAAGTAGGGTGATGCCATTTAGGGCTGTGACACTGCTGTACGTCCACCATAAGCCTAAATATTAGGCCTACCCATACATGTGCGTTCATCACAAATCCCAGGTTTGCAGCAATAGCAAGTCACCAAACTAATGAAAAAACTAACAGACATTGGACACCATTAAAATGTTCCAAATCATGGACAGTTTCTAAACTGTGTCACGTGATTGAGTTGATTTAGGCCCTCCGGGTCGCACCAATCGCAACAATAGCATATAAAAACGACAATTTCAGATTATATAATTGCCCGGTCTCTCTTTGGGGTAAGGTTCCCCTATGCTGGAGTGTATGTGGGACAGTTAATCCCATTCTCTATTCGAAGGAGAGGAAGGGCCCAACAGCTGTTATACCTAGGGTCTCTGCAAGGTCCTTATAGTAATTCGAATGTATGGGTACCTATAGTCTTTTTAGTTTAAAGCCCAAGTTTATATACAACCAACCTGAATAGCTACATATGCGCACATATATATTAAGGTAGACGATTCTTTCTGCTATTATTGTTAACTACCGTAAATTAACATTAGCATAAATTAAAATAGGAGCTATTTGAGGTAAGGTACACTTCATAGTTTCACTGTCATAGTTTAGATAACAACAATTTGTGGTAATTAATATCAAGCAATATTTAGTGTCCTTTCGGTCAATACGCTAGTTGTTTGCATGTCTTGTGTATCATTACGTAGGCCTAATGTTATCTAAATAATATGTCAACATCTTAACACATTATATTTGCATTATACCTGACCAACAGGAGCAGAATTAGCGCAATTGCCTGGGATGTGTAAATGGCCAGGTTACTGGCCAGGCTAGATACAATATTGTCGAAATTCTCTATTTCCGAATTTTCATTTGACCCAGTAATTATAACAATATTAGTAATATTTGTAACCACAGTTTCACTTATTAAGACACGAGTTTGTAGATTTTGATGTGTGTGAATGGGGATCGAGGCATTTCACAAGCAGTGAAAACAACTGGAAGTGGCATCTCAAAATATCTACATAGATAAATACATAGAAGAACATTTTTGTGTATGTTGTTTTTACAATTTTATTTCTTCATATTAATAGAAATATTGGTAATTGCATCGCTTAGGAAGAAGCTTTTATCTTGTGCCCTGTGAACGTTAAAACTGCAAAAGATCAGTTTTTCGATATATCACAGAAGCAGCTGATCCTAGTACATGTAGGTGCATTAATCTAATATCAATATAGAGGTAAGACAAGGGAAAAGAAATACAAGTATAGTTTCGTTTCGCGCTTTCTAGAGCATAATTGTATCGTTTTAGATGTTCTAATCCCAACAGTTTCTCATTATTAGAATTGTTTCAAACACGTAGCATATGATTTAAAGGAGAAACTTCCATGGTTCACACTCATGTCGTGGGATTGTACTTTCCGTCATGTCTCAACTGAAGGCCCTTAGGTCATTTTCATTCGACGGTCATTCGGATATCTTTGACATGAAAACAATTGTTAGAGAAAGTAGAGAATGTTAACATGAGGTAGAGGATGTATTTATTATGAGAACTGCTGCTGTATGTTGGTGCCTCATACACTGATACAGGAGAGAGATGTTATTCCTGGCCACATGAATGGTACAACTTATAGAACAACAAGCAGACAGCGCCAAGATTAACAAGTGGCACCAATGTCTGCCATTCATGAGGACACTGACCTTACTCTTATATGGCACACGGTCACCTAAAGTTTTATTAAAGAGGGAGAGGATGTATTTATTACTATTCTAAATTCAGTTTAAAATCAAAACTTTCTACGTTTTGGTCCATTCCTTTCTCTCACATCTGAAAGTTATCTTGATTGAATGTTTGAGGATTTTGTCCTGTATTTTTGGATGTATGATATCAAATTATTCCAGATTTTCTATTTCTGTGTACGCCGACTTTCTAATGACTTCCAGGTTTTGTGCCTCTCCTTTCTCCTTCCACATTTAGAGAACAGAACAGAAATATCAGAAAACTGGGGTTAAGTTCTCCTGAGCACTAAAATGTCAAGAATAATTTTAATGAATTCCATTTGCTATCTGTTCTAGCAAAGTCGCAACTCTGGCAGTGTAAAAGATGGACATCATTGGTTTGATAAAAACATACATCAATATTTTCTATTATTTTCAATTTCGAAATCTTCCAATTCCCAGTACTAAAGATAATTAAATAATGAAAGAATTGATAGAAAAATATTGGTTGATTTAGCTGAGGACGCAGCTTTAACTAACTAACCGACACACTATACATGACAATTATGACTTGCAACATAGAAAACTGATTGACATTATATAACAGACAAGAATCATTGACGGTCTCATCATTTCAGGAAGGATATATACATAATAAAATATAAAACCGTATAAAAAACGACAATTTCAGATTATATAATTGCCCGGTCTCACTTTGGGGTAAGGTTCCCCTATGCTGGAGTGTATGTAGGACAGTTAATCCCATTGCAACTAGGTGTAATGATCTACTAGGTGTAATGATCTACCCTTCAATGAGATAGATTTAGTCACTATTGCGTCGTTAATTGCACTGTACGATATAAGGAAGAGCGGACTCGTGGCCCAACGGATAAGGCGCCTGACTACGGATCAGGAGATTCCAGGTTCGAATCCTGGCGAGTTCGTCTTTTGTGTGACAACATGTATACATGCTGAATGAACAACCTAACTTAAAGTTAGAACGCCTACGCAGACTTTATTTGTAAATTAATACAACATCGGTATCTAAATGATGCAACAATACGTCATTTTCAGCTCCCTCATCCTCATGTTTTACTAGTACTGCACTATATTTGCCATTGTGGTAGAAATGGATGTAAATAGAATTCATATGATTCCCAACATAATTATTGTTATAATTACTACAGTTTTCTTAATTTGTACCCCCCCCCCCGACCAACCTTCCATCCTGTAAAGGCTGACATGGGAAACAGGGATAATTTTGATACCATAAACCAAAGTGTTTACACACATAAAATATGGGGCAAACTACTGAAATATTCTATCGAGGCCCCTCTCAGATACTTTGTGAAAGAAAGGGAAAAAAGAGAGATTTTAAAAAAAAATAATAAAAGAATGCAGCTTTAATACAGGGGGCCTAAGTAAATAATGAAATCTTGTTGACGCCTGGTGGACTTTATTGTGGCGTTATATATCTGCTGGGATGCGTGTGCATTGTGTTGGAAGCTGCATACTTGAAGCTGGGGGTTGACTTTTTGTGCTGCTGGTAAGTACTTACCTCTCACCACACTGCAACAAGTGAAGGCCCCCGCGCGTGTCCCACTCTCACAGTGCTATCGTGTTGCCGTCTGGTCTGTTAAGAGGGTGGGAGGGTGGTAGTGTGTGTCTGTTCTGGAGTGTGTGTGTGTGTGGGGGGGGGGGGTAGGTAAATACATTTTCATTCAGGAAACATGTCTTACAAACTCTGTTCGCTCTTCTAAACATCACCTGACTTCCTCTTCGTCCTTAAATATAGTGTAATATAAATAATTGAACGTCGGTATATCAAATGTGAAAACCGTTGTTTAAACATACAGTATGTGTATCTATAATGTTAAAGCTATTAATGCATTACCATTACCACGTTAACGATTAGGATAGCAACTGATTAAGACTTGTACAATCTCGATTTACCTGTTTGTTTTGATGACATTCCAATTTTCACGCAGTCATAACAATATTCATCAATATAGATCACAATACATACAACTTGTTGCCGCATTAAGGTGGATCATGTAACAGTAGAAAGAGATTGATACAACACTCAACCACGCACTCCAATGCCAATAGCCTGTTCTATTCTCTATTTTCTATTTAATTATTATATATCCTTGAAATCTGCACAAGTGGCCACAATGTCCAACTACCTTGTAATTTAATAACATCAATAAAAGAATCTTTGAATTGAATTGAATGGTAAACATCAGCAGCGGACTCGTGGCCCAACGGATAAGGCGCCTGACTACGGATCAGGAGATTCCAGGTTCGAATCCTGGCGAGTTCGTCTTTTGTGTGACTTTTAAACGGGCCACTTCTAGTTATTCCCACCTATAGTGAAAGATGTCCTTTCCGTTTGAGTGCCGTGAGCAACTCTATTATCAACTGAACAACTCTCCCATTGCCGCTCTCAACCCCCTGTCCGCTGTTGCTGGTCTATTATTGTGGGAGAGGTATTCTGTCATAAAAACAATACATAATATTTAATTATTATGCATCCTTTGAAATCTGCATAAGTGTCCACAATAGTAAAATCAGCAGCGGACTCGTGGCCCAACGGATAAGGCGCCTGACTACGGATCAGGAGATTCCAGGTTCGAATCCTGGCGAGTTCGTCTTTTGTGTGACTTGTAAACAGGCCACTTGACTTCTAGTTAATTCCACCTATAGTGAAAGATGTCCTTTCCGTTCTCATAATGAATACAGATTTATTGGGTTTAATACCTTTTGAGTAGCATTCACTACATGTATTGCCTTTAAATTTCGCTCCTTAATACATGGAGGTCCTGTATTCAATTACAAGCTCCGTGTGGCATTAACTATATATGCCCTTAAAAATCAGAATATTGAAAACCTATGTTTTTTATTCTGATTCGCCTTGAAGGATCTAAAGGTTAAAGAAAAACTAATTCTAAATGCACGTGTACGATAATAATTCTTATTGGACCCCTCATCCAGCATGGGCATACACTAAATCATATACTCCCTGCTAGTACTGCATGGTGTATCCATGGGTTTGTACTCCGGCCACTATTACACCAAATCGTAGTATCTCCCATCTTCTGCTTTCATAATGAATTTGCACATTCCAGTTGTTAATGTCATATCTACATTCATATTGTGACACGGATTAAAATAATTTTGTGGTTTGCTTGTACATACTCAACCTGTTATACATACTCTGTAGCATAGCACTTTCCAGGATCAATATTTCGCGGATTAGTGTAATTGTGCGGATTCGTTATTATTTTCCCATATTTCTAATTCATGTAGTTGCTTAAACAAGTGAATATTTCTTTATATAACATAAACATAACAAATCATGTAATCTATGTGTCCACCAAAAGATAAAATATTGACAAATAGATAAATGAATAGACCCATACATTCACATACATACACGCGCCTAGACGCATAAATAATACATGCTTGCTTACATATCACAAGGTATCACAATAGGAGAGTTGCATGTCTCACTGCGCATGTCTACTGCATTGCATGCTGGGATGGATTCTGTTGAAATTTGACATACAAATATTTGGCAAATTTTTATCGAAAATTGCAAGAATATTTTCACCAATATTAGTGTTTGTATAAATGATCTATGAAAACCAAATGCATGATGGGAAAGATGGGAACTTGTGTCATGGAAACATGTATAACACATAGATATTGACATTAGAGCAATGACAAATATTCCATGCTGAACATGGCATGTTTTCTAAAGATTTTAGACAGAACAATTAGTCCCATGATTCCATGTGAATCAAGATTCAAAATGGCGGCTGTGCAAATCCCCTATTAGAGAAAGGCCAGGAATTCCAGTCTCCACAGAAGGCCTTTACTCACTACACACATGCCAGAGAACCGACCAAATAAGAACCATGCCCAGGGGCGTAGAGGGATCCAAGCAGAAACGCATGATTCAATGTAGAACTTGTATTCCTTTTGGCCCCACAATGCTTTTGCTGAATAACAATAAACCGTTCATAAAAAATATATTTATTACTGCTAAATCCTATATATTTGATCTAAAGATCAAGTTCAGTGACCCTCTCCAATTATATTATAAGGAGATGAAGGAAAGATAGCATGAAAATAAGATATATGAAGCACACGTTGTTTGGAATAGAAAAGGGCAGAGAGAGCAGGAAGAGGGGGATGTCAAGTGTTACTCCAGGGAGAAGGGGATGGTGGAGAGCAGGTCTGAGAGGAGCTCCTTGCCCTCTTAGCCCTCACACAGTCTACCCTCCAGGCTACAGTCACCATTGTATCCATCAACGCTTTGTCAGCCGATATTAAGTGAAAACTGCCTAAGTATATCTCGCCTTTAACACCAGCATGACCCTGCAACAGCGGACAGGGGGTTGAGAGCGGCAATGGGAGAGTTGTTCAGTTGATAATAGAGTTGCTCACGGCACTCAATGGTCTCTCTGCCCCCCCCCCCCCCAGCCAACAGACACACATATTCCTATCAAGGGGAGCCTAATGTGTGTTGCCCTAAAAAGGACTCCATAGAAGGACGGCTACGCACTATATAGTTGATTCCCCCAAACTGCATTTTTGGTTTTATTTTATATTGGTTAAAAATAAAATGTTCTCTTTTAGAACATCAGCAGGATATAGGACTTAGGATTTAACGCCTTGCACCTTCGTTTATGGTCTCTAAGCTGTCCATATTTTCCATTACTATGGCAAATCTTAGGGATTTCCACGTACGTGTCTCTGTTCCCACCCCCAGAATCATGGGGGGGGGGCAGAAAATTGGGAAATATGCAATCCTGCGAATGTTTACAAATATTTTTATTTAAAAACTAGCAGAATTTCTGCCATTAATCTAGAGTGTAATTAATAATCAACGCAATCCAAATCCAAATGCATGTTGAGAAGGCTGATTTATATCATGATATGGTATGTAATATGTACAATGGAACACTGAGAGAAATTCCATGCTTGACATGTATTCTCTAGTTTTTACTTTGGCTTATGTCTTTAATTTCAAGCAAATCAAGTGTCGAGATGGCCTACGGCCCATGCATACAAGTCCCCTTTAAGAAGTAGTTTATTCACGGCAGAAACATGATGTCCGGAGAGTGATGTAGTGCCATAGTTCACGTGGAATAAAGCTCGGGGTGAACGAAGGGTCAAAGCAGAGTCCCAGTATAATCCATGTCTTGAGCAGAATGGGACATGCCGTATTACCTCAAATAGACGCCTGAATCATCCTCAAATATATAGACGCCTGAATCATAATGGAAGTTGGGTGTAACGGCAGTTTAACAGTTTAAGGTAAATAAAAGCCGGGTCTTGAATAGAAGCCTGGGGTAAAGGTATATGTAATGGGTGTGTGGGGTTGGTGGTGGAGGCGGGAGGGGGGGGTGTAAACAGGTCAAAGAAAACTTGGTCGTCTTTGTAAATTTATAGAAGTTTTTAGAAATATATCCCAAATATTATATCTCTTTAACTTGTCCTGACAGTTTGTCAACGAATGTTATAGGATTTATAGAAACTCCTGGATTTATATCCTATAATCTTAGATCAAGTTGTGCCTTGGCCTGGAAAGCAGATTTAGCAAACAGAACCACAAGCTTCTATTCGAGGATATACGGCCACTTGTAAAATAAGCAAGGCACTGGTACACCGTTTCATCCATCACCAATAAGCAAGCTTCATTCACATGATACAGCTGCATGTATCAAATGATGGTTAAGGGATCGATATTTGAGGGACCTCCATGCCTATATTATACTTTTATTTACTGAGGATTGTCACCAATGATGTATGCCTTGGTGATAGGATCGGGACTTCTACCCGTCTTCCCTCTTTTCCCTGATTAAAATAAATACAATAGTTGTCAGTATTGCAGATAATCAGGTTGAAACAGTGTCAAAGAAGGAATAAGATGAAATGAGTACCGTATGTATGACAATGTAGATTGTCTGCTGGATGTACCCTCTGTCCAGCCGCTGTAGAACCTAGACTTCAAATAGTACCGGTATAAGCTAGCATTGGGGTTTAGGTTCTTCAGAGACTGGACAGGGTGTACATCCTTTTATCTACTCCCAAAGGTTAGAAAATAACGCTATGTCTAGGGTAATTAACTTGCTTGTGTAGGAATTAAATATAATATATATTTTCTGAATAAATGAAGGACTATGACTTGAGAGAGAGAGCGACTTGTGTCTGTTTATAATTTTTATTTCATCTTTATGCAAATGAACATTATATTCGTCCTTGGGGCAAATCTTATGTATTTTACAAGCGGGCTATATATATACCGGGTAGATATGATATTCTACATGTATTGCAGATACATATATGTATTCCCTCCATAGAAACCCTTGGTGTAGTTTCTTCTTTTATAACATGCTTGCTAAGACACAAAATAAATACAAAAGCATCTATTATTCCTGTATGGTTATTTTACAAACAATTGATAGAATTTAAGTGAAAGATGTAGAGACAGGAAAACATATTTCTCCCTCCTATAGTTTCCCATATGAGGTCTCCTACCACAAACAACAGTAGTATAAACAATATATAGTAGAGTCCCACTAACTTAGCTTCTAATAGTAGTCGAAGATACCACTGTATATATTCCATTTCCAGTTCCTAGTTTATACAGTTTCGACAGATAAGGAGTCAGTCGATAAATGGGAATACATAAACACTGTGTGTATAAGAAAATATCATGTTTAAAAAACTTGCATATAAAATCAAGATCTTGGTTGCTTCATTTAATATGCAACTAGATCCATATATCATACAACAAGTTGTCATAAACCCACTCAAAATGTAATTCATCATGCATTTTTTTGTATTACAAAATTGGCCGTACATTTATATATAGTTATAAAAATCGCATGTCCACCACGTGGATGTGTTCTTGCGTCGCCATTAAATGAATGTTCTAACCTCACGAACCTGTTATCTAAAATGTCAATCGTCTGGGATTCTAAATTCAATATATATAGCTGTATAGATAGGTTTACCTGGCAGTATAAACATACCGGACACAAAACGTTGGCTCAATATACAGGAGTAATTCAACTACAAGAGGTTTTGAAAAGTAATAATTATTTGTAAACTTTGGAAGTATGTACTTTGTTTATTCCTCGGCGATTTCTGAGCATATTACGAATATGTTTCATGTTTGAGCTCAATAGAACATTCCAAAACAAAACAACCGTGAGGGAGATAGGGAAAAATGCCTCCAGTGCGCTTTACATCAAAGACACTAGAGGATGATTTATAGGGTCAGAAACTGATGTGAGGATCAATGTATTATCAACCATACGTGTATGGGAATAAAACCTTTCTCACCCAACAAGGGCTTAGATTATTGGATTATCTATTATCAATATACAGCTACTGGTGGTGTCCTGGTTAGTTGGAGGGCTTGTCATGCATGCATGTACATGCATCGTGTATCAATCTCCCTATCTCCATACTGTCAACCACAAATATTGTAGCAATGTAAACTCTACTGGAGGAGATATGACAGTTTGGTAAGTTGAATATCAAAACGGTATATATATGTTCAAAATTAATGATAAATTCAATTTGTGATCGTGTCAATAATCACAACTTGTATCAACTATACATCCATGTTATGTATTTGAATTGAAATTTCTTGTGATTCTTGTTTGACTGAAAAGTATTGAAAAGAGCTTCAATAGAGGCAGCGTGTTGGGGCTGTATTGAAAAGGAACAAATATTGTAGCGACATTCGTTGATATTGCTAATAGCGACGTGCGCTAATTAGATTATCATCTACGTTTATTGTCTTCCTTCATAGTACATCTAGGTATCTAATAAGTGTCTATTGTACTTATAGGGAAATTAATAACTTTAATATACTTTAATTGTTGTTGTTATAATTATTAAGAATAGTTTGTGTTTTGACATATTTTAATTCATATATTTATCAGACTTTCCCCGTAATTCTGAGTATTTTGTTGATTTTGCTATGGATTCTGACAAATCTGGTAAAAACAATGAAATATTGTGTCTTCTGATACAATTAGATGTATTATAATTATGTAATTTATCGGTAAACTCGCTAGAATTCTGCTAAAACTCATGGAAGATTCTTTAAGTTTAACAAGGCTACGCGAAAGACATCGACGGTGTGCGCAGAAGGGGTAAATCTGGAAGTTATTTGGTTTTAAAATAAAAAAGAAGAGGTCAACGTCCTGGAGTATTCCATCAGGATTACTTCCAGAGAGAGGGGCGGGAAGAGGATAAACTATACATTTTTAGAAAAATAATCCTTTAAAAAAATTCAAACGAAATTGGCTGGAAATATAGCGTCAACGAAGGTGGATTATCACTGGTAGATGTTTAGTTTAACCTTACAATCGTATAGCTGGCTAAGATTAAAACTCATATCAATATTCTAATGTTAATAATGATAAACATCTGTTGATACAACTATTAATGTATTAAAAAACTGATCAACGTGAGTAATGCATCAACGTGAGGAATGCCTTTATAAATTCTGAATACATTAAAATACAAAACAATAACATGGGCCTTCAATCAGCATGACATGTCGTGTATGTATAAATTGAGTGCTGAAGGCGAGCAATGGACAAGTTGGTAATGAGCGATAAATAGTGAAGGTCAGATCATGGCAAGGCACAATGCAGGTCTTGTAGCCGCCAGCAGTGGGGGCTGCCGGCACGAGGTACTGTAACCTGTCCTTACAACTCTAACTATACACAACTACTGCACAATTAACATACTGATAACCTGGGGGCATTGCTACAACTTTTCTATAGTGCTATATTTTATAAATCAATAAAATGGTATATGGATTGTCATTTCTGATTGAAAGGGGCATAATGCATGTTCTTATTCCGTATGACACTTGGTGAAAGCTCCAAACCATTGTAGGCTACATAAAATAAGTGTACAAGAAATTGGACTGGGGCAAGTGAACAACCCTGCAGGATGGACATCAACCCAGTATGAATAAAAGCTTTAAAAAATGTCTTGTGTCGACATTTAGAACGAAAAGTATGGTAAAAAGAAATTGCATAATCATGGACTAAGCAATAGCATAGAAGAGAAATAATGGATTGTTTAAAACTTTAATAAATCTCTGTTTTCCAAAAGAAAATTAACCTGTATACCATATAAATAAATGAATTATAAAACAGATTATGTATGCTGGTAACCGTGTACTTGTACTGTAAGCCATATCAATAAATAAGTTATAAAACAGATTCTGCATGTATACTGGTAAACACTTGCCTAAATTAGGAACCTTTAAACATATTAGATACCACTTAAAGGGTCTTCTTTTTATATCGCCACAAACCTTATCACTATCTATTAACAAAATGAGTAATTAGTTCTCGCCGAGGTATAATTGTTTTCACTACCCAATTGTTGGACAACCCCAACTCCGCCAAATATATTTAGCAGAGTTGAGGTTGGCCAACGATATGTTACAGCTGCATTCTCAGCATGCCACAAAAAATGAAATTCTTCGTCTTAATTGTTTTTATCAAACAGAAAATTCAGCTAATGACAAATATTCGCTTGGTACAATTGTGTCATATTGCTCCTGTACACATTAACACATAAGGCACTGACCTGTGTTCTGCCGGTCAAAGGTCAACCAAGAGCATTTATACCTGCCGGAAGTAGAGGGCGCCAGCAGGCTTCCTGCTTCATGACGTCCAGGGGGAAGGAAGATGTCACACTTTATGCTACACTGACTCCATAGTATTTGCTACCCAAAAACTACTGTTTGTTTTACTACTTGTACTATAATACTTGATCTGAATGAAATAAAGTTTAACAAAATTATTCAATATTATTCAATACGCCTTAGTGGCCCTCATTATTTTGGAGTAAATATAGTTAGTATTGATGTTTGTTTTGTACAAGGGAAAGGTAAAGACAGAAAGAATGTACTGCGAAAGATGCTGAACGAAATGGACAACGACGATTGAAAACCTCAGTTGATATTGGATTAAGTGTTGAAATAACTACTGTTATTGGTGAAAGAAAATTGAAAATACCAAAATAAAATCAAAAAACGCAAAAGGGACGCGGCAAAATGTGCCATTAGAATGCAGCTCATGCTGAATAAAACCTTTTCAAAAACAAAACAAAATAAAATAAAAAAGATATCGATGTTTGTATATTGTCGTATTCGTCTTTTATAACAAACACAAAAAAATCTTTAAACAGGGAGACATAACTTAGGGGACAGTGTCATTGTCTTGGCTGCCTCAGAAGCCAAATGACTAAAGTGACAAAAAATAAATGTGTGGATGAGATACAGAATACATTAATTCATATCCCCAGCTGAAGATCATTTGACATACTGTATTTCCTCACACGACAATGATATATCGAATTGCCAGGTGGAGTTCTACGGCCTACACACATTCCCTAAAATAATTCCTATCTCTTGATAATAAAGTTTAAATTAATGTGGTCTAATCATGAGATAGCAATAGGTCTATATCCATCTCTCATTATATTTTCCCTCGGGAACTATCACTTGGTTAGAGGCGGTAACTCCTTCGGACAAACTTTGACCAGGTCTGGAACAGCCACGCGTCGGGCGACGAGGAGTCGCCGTAGGTTTAGCATTGGAAGTTTCAGATTTGGACGCAATATGTGACGGGACGGGAATTAAGAGTTTTTATTCTGATAGCGTATCATCGACATTATGTATACCGGTATAAGTGAACTAACTGTATTCATGGCCAGTACAATGGGTTACATATTACATATCATCTGTAATAATATACCATTGTTTTAAAGTTTAAAACAGCCTTGTGTTAATGCGTGTTAAGGTTGCAAGTGCGTCTTAGATGTTATGGCTCAGATTTTGTTGAAAATGTCTCCCAGGCATTTCCAACGAATTTTCAGCTACCTTAAACACAATGTTAAAAGATGAATTGGTATGACGAAAAGCTTTCCAATGGATTAGCTTCATATTTTGCCAGAAGATTACTCATGTACAGCAACATAATGGCAAGCATAAAAAACAAGAGATTTATCGCTTAAAACAATTTGGCAACTAGGGAATGTTACACCCCAACAAATAGGTGTAACCGACACGTTAACAATGCCAGAAAATAGCAATATCAGCTCACGTACACAGACCCCATATATCTTTGATAACATTTTAAGAGTTGTAGTTAAAATATATCTATAAAATCGGAAAATTGTTTTGAAATATTATGCACCACCCCCATTGTCATAAAATTAGCTGAGACACAGAACAGTAGTATAAATTACGATCATGTACTTTGTATTCCATTTTTATGGAACTTAATAAATATAAATGGGGGTCCTGTTTTACCCTCTTTCTACCCTAAAAGAGAAGCTTATAAGACGTGTCTACATTTCCAAGTGGTTTCCACCTGGAACAACTTGCCTATATGCTTGAGAAATACCCAAGACAAAATGATTTTTTCAAAAATGAAGTCAAGAAATATACTTTAGAATTAAATCATTAATCTGCTTGTTCGGCTCTCTCGCTTTCACTTATCAAGAATGAATTATCATTTTATATTATGTAAATTCATCATGGCAGATTCCTTGAAAAACCCTCGATTGTGAGCAAAGGTTCTTTATGCATTTATGTAATGAAACAAATTACAGCGGCCTTCCACTGGTAAATGAAACGGTTGTGTTGGTCTTCGAACGGTGTACAAAAATAGGGAAAAGAGGGTTGTCTCATACACAAAGATATAACTCTTATTTAATTATATTTAATTAAAAAATTGGGGTACGTGAACAAATTGCTTTGCACTCTTATTTACTCTGGTATTTACGGTACTTATGCAGGCCTCTGATGCGTGTATTTATAACATATTACCACACCATGATGTTCAGAAAACTGCATGCGGAATAATTCGACCATCGATTTCAGGTGTGACACCGACAACGATAATAAAATGATGATAACATATAAAACATGTTATCTATGATCAATGAGAAAACAGTCGTACGCATGGGAGTGTAAAGGGTAGTTTTGGGTCTTATGACATATTGTGCACCAACTATGTTCTCTTTTACGATGCATCCCCAGCTAACTACATCGAGCACAAATAAACAATGTAAACGGAATGTAAACAACTGATGAAACGTAATCGAGGGTGAGAACTAATAGCCCCACTACACACATGATGGAACTTTTTAAAACATAAAATCAATGTGTAGCCTACAACAAACAGAAGGATGACAAAATGATTCTTTTCGCACTATCATTGTCTCGTGTGGGTGAACGATACCATTCTGATACACCTAACAGAGACTTCAGCTCGTGTCAAATATCATAAAATATCGATTAAGATAAAATTATTAAAGAATGATGGAGATAAATAGATTCAGAGTATGTAAGTGTGCTACGACAGCGATACAATATCTAGCAAGTGGTGCTTCCCGGTACTAGAACCAAGGTATCAAACCGACGAGCAGCCCGATGAATGTCCAGGTCCTAAGATCAAACTGATAAGAGCTATAGATTACACCTGTGGTGTCAGATTGTTACAGTATTCAGTGAACAAGTAGAGCTGCTATCCAGGTATAGGCCCCCTCCCTCTGCTACCTCAGCATTCCTCCACACCTGGACCTTATATAGTAATTGTACGTATTTCGTTAGTATATTGACGCTGCATTAGCTATGTTTTTTGATATTCAAATAGTCTATTTATATTTACTTGTTGTAACTTTTGTAAAATCGTACTGTATATGGTATTGGCGAATATTGAGAGCAATACAAGTACGTATTATGATTTGCTGAATGCAACCTTTTAACAGAATAATGATAACAACCATGATACGTTTTTTATGTTTAATTCTATTCAAAGTAGGTAAGCAAATGTTACGTGGGGAGGGGGTGGGGGTCCAATGACTTTTATCCTACAAAAATAAAAATGACACAAATTGTATCATACCAACCAATCTGTGTTCAAATCCGCTTCTGAAGTATATTACATCTCAGAGATTAAATAGACGTTTTATATGTGCGTGAGTTTCATCAGATTCCTGGAAGTGGCATTTATAAGTTCCTTTCATAACAACCTCGTAACACTTTATAATTAACATCCTGCGTCCCTTGTCATGACTCATTGGTGTATGTGTGTTTGTTTTAAGGGTGCCTAGGGGGTTTCTGTCAAGCGAATTTTATACATAGAAACCTGATGCAAGATCAAGAAAAGTTACCAACACATATTGTTTATCTGGTGCTTTTTGCGCCATTTTAAACAAACTAATTGGCCGTCACGCAGCAATATTCTCCATAGAGGTTCTTTTCACTAAAATCTATATAATTATACGATATGTAATGAAATTATATCTTAGACATCTAGAGCAAATAATCTTATCTTTCAATACATTTAAATCTCTGGATTTAAGCCCTTACAATCAGTACAACATGTCATTAATAACAGTGTAAAACATTGAGATAACTTTAAAATCATCATTTTGATAAACAATTACTGTGTAATCTCTTAAAGTGATGGGCCAGCGTTCTAATACATTGAGGAGGAGCTATAGGAGATGATGCCGGCGTGTGTGGGCTAGTGGATACAGTAAGTAGCAACACTAGGTGGGTCAGATTGTCAGAAAATGTACAATTCACCTTCACCAATCCCCTCAAATAACCCACATTTAAGGCGAAAATAAGTTTCAAAATGCAGTTTAACATAGCAGAACTGATACTTTAAATCAATGCTATACAAAATATACTCAGATATACCTGGTATTCTTCATTTTGCAGTCTAATTTAGGAGAATTTTCTAAATATGTAGAACTGCCAATTGTACATTTTCTGAAAATCTGACCCAGATATGAACGTGCACTCCTTATCTCTATACTTCATCCTAGCACAGGACTTGATCAGGCACGTCCTGCCAGGGTTGGAGGACAGTGACCACGCGCATCTTTCGCTATACTTTAAACCGGAGCCTGCGGCACTTAAATTGATAAGCTTTGATTCCTCAATCCTCCCAGATACATCCTCAGCCCACATATTTTCTTTCTGTATTATTATAATAAATAAATCAAATTATCATAATATAATAATAAATAAAATAAATAAAAGGTACTTGGCCAACTTGTCTTTCTCTCTGTGTCTCTCTCTACCTTTCATTCACTGCCTCACTTTCCCTCTCTCTCATTCTCCCTCTTATAACCCCTTTCTTTCACTCTTTCCGTCCCTTATTTGCTTTGTCTCTCCCCTTTTCTACCTTACTCGTCACCTCCCCCTCCCTCTTTCCCCTCTCCTTCTGTCTCCCCTCTCTCTCACTTTCCAAATCCATGTATCTTGACTTCTCTCAAGCACAAAACCTGACCAAACTAGAGCAAATCTGTGGCTCTTGATTCCTCAGTTTTCGTTAAACCATGTATAAAGCATTATTTCTCGGGTTTCGGGCACTATGTGGATTTAATAAATATTTTTCAAATTCAAGTATTAAAGACGACCGCAACAGGCAGCAAACAGTAAGAGTAGGAAGTGGGGCGTCATGAATGAGTGATGTTCCGTCTTAGAATCAAGAGGAATCAAGACTCTCTATATCTGTGTCCACTTCTGTCTATGTGTCAGTGTGTGTTTCTCTCATCCCCCCCTCTATCCTTTCTTATCTCTTTTCTGTGACTAGGTCTGTATGTATTTTATAATATATACTGATTTCATTTGACATAATCTTCAAATTGAAATATTCGTTTAATCCTTCATCATTAATTGATTTATAAGTGTTATCCCAGGGAAGTTGTGTTACCTTGTGGGTTTCTGAACTTTGCTCGTTCAAAATCCATAGTCATTCGATCTGGGGATAGGAATGTTCTTCAGAACACATCAATAAAACTTTGATTTTCCATCACTTCTTATCATCATATGTGTGACTTGCTTTATTTCTCACCTTCAAAGGTCAAGCAGTTCAGATGTCACACGCTCATGTGTTGAAATCGATACATCATCACAAATTTAAGTCATGTCAAATTCATCCACTTAGGACAATTTCTTTTTTGTCGATATTGGCCTTCTCAATGAAAGGTGTTTGATTAAACCATATGGGTGAAGTTGAAATTTAATCATTTCTTTTTCGTCATTATTATTTAATCATTAATTGTGTGTATTTCTGTATAAGGGTACACAAATACAAAGTATGCAGATCTGTATGACTAAGTATGATACTGAACGACATGTTGGGATGGAGAGAGATACTTTCACTATCAGAGAGGAGCAGGTTTGATTGTAAAGTAATGACAATTATCAGTAAAGGGGGAGGATAGTTATTGTGTGATAAGCATCATCATCATGTAGCCACACGCAGAAAGTAATCACTGCCACGCTTAATCTTATTGATCGTGTACAAAAATAACTGTAGGGATAAGCTCACCTATGATATGAGATAAGCGCATGTTCAGTAGCAAAACTGGATTTACATCCATCGTTCAGCCTCTGTACGAGCCTATATAGACTTCTCCCATCTAATCTACTTGTATTGAGAATGGGCCGATGCACAATGGTAGTATTTGGCACACATTAATCAGTTTAATCTAAATGAATACAATAAATTGAGCACCGTATGTCATCTTGTAAAGGGTGTAAATAGTGACACATAATTATATAACTTTTTACGTATATATGCTCTATATCTATATATATTTATGGATATATTTTCATCCCTATAAAAATATTGCATTACATTCAGGGATGTTTTCCTTTGTTGACATTGCATTTGCCTTGTCATCGAGGTATGTTTTGCATAATTTATGAAAAAAATTTAAAAACATTTTAGGGCCTATAGACAGAAAAGAGGTGTAAAGGTAATGATTAGGTTACATAAATACAAAAAATATTAAATTTTGGTTTGAACTAGATTCTGAAAAGAGGGAGTTGGGGTTCTACTGAAAACTGTTAGGAATTATTGGCAATAAATGTGGAAAACCAGGAAGAAGAATATTTGCATACATCCTTGTGATGATTGTAACTGATTCCTGGAATATTTTTGTATATAAAAACCAGGACCTCCGACGATCCATTCAATGTTAACTGGTGTAACCTTCAACTCTCTGTAACGAACATTTATAACAACATAAAAACAAGTTTCCCCGGTCGGTGACAAAGTCAGAATGACTAATAGGTTTGACTAAGTTTCACGGGTGGTTCGATATTGCGTAATAACTAGCGTCGATCTCCTCGCCTCCAATTATAGGTAATATACATTACAAACAATTGGCCGCATAATTTTATATATGGGTCAGATTTTCAGAAAATATACAATTGGCAGATCTACACATTTAGGAAATTCTGCTAAATTAGGCTGAAAATGAAAAATACCAGGTATATATCTGAGTACATTTGGTATCGCATTGATTTAAAGTATCAGTTCAATTATGTTAAACTGCATTTTGAAGCTCATTTTGGTCCTAAATTTGGGTTATTTGAGAAGATTGGTGCAGGCAAATTGTACACTTTCTGAAGATCTGACCCATATATACATGCCCTTATATCTTAAGTCGACTAATCGAAATAGACCCCCGACTCCTTAATACTCCTTAATTGCGTACCTCGGTCATTGTGATTAAAATATAATATAGTAGGGTCCTCCGCCTCCGGCGTCTGGCATGTACCATGTCCTCAGGTCTCTAGTATATCTCGAGATCTATTTCATTAACAACTATTGTAATTACATTACACTATATATAATACTTATAGCATTAATCGATATAATCAGTATCTGTTCAGATTATTCACCATAATTATTAAATCGTTAGATCGGTAAAGTACTAGATAAGCGTTAATACAAGCTTTTCTTTGCTAGTTTCATAGCTTATTTATTTCATGTTCATAGATTATATCATTACTTAGCAGCTTTCATTGATAATTTCTAGAATTTATTGTATGTATCAATGAAAATATACTTGGCAGAACCTGAGCCATAGAGTGATAATCATTTCGATAAATGCTTATTAATTTATTTTTAATATTGCACTACATGGGTCCATTGGGATAGGACATCAGCCAATATGAATGGCTGAGCGTTTTACAAAAAGGCAATGCTAACAAATAATAGGGTAAAGCATCAAAGCTTGTAGAAAAATAACCTGGGTTATCATATTAATACTACGTACCAACGTGTCAAACATACCTTCACGAGGGCATGTTAGATATCAATAGTTGTTTCAATACATTGGAAAACCTAAGCACATAATTTTCAACAGATTAGATGAAGAAGAATGGTATCGGTGTACCTGCACCAAATGTTGCCACATCAACATGTAGAATAATCGCAACCTCATCTCTCATCCCCATCTTATCCAGCAGGCTGATAACATTTATCTGAGGTATAACACCCACGTATATATAGCATCCCTTATTGGCAGCTACAAGTGGACAGAAAATCTTTCCACATTCTTGTATATTTTATCGTATTTATCATATGCTATCTGACATGGTGCGAAACGTAACGGTAAAAATAATAAATCATTTGACGTACACTTCAGTTTCAGTTCAGTCCTTCTGAGCTCTCCTCATTGCGACCATAAATATATTTCTATGAAGGACCATGTATGCATCACTTTATTTGTAACATTTTATAAACAGAATTTCCAGCATAACCAAAGATAAGAGGCTTCTCATACCCTCACTACTTATTTAATAAACATCTTTAATCCCAAGTGGAATTAGAAAATTGGTTCATTTTTACTACAAATTACATAAATCTTCTTAATTTTCATAGTTATCCGATGGACAAGGATTCGTAGTATTGCATTGCACGTTGCTGTTGTACTTTTTGTACTCGATTGTCAAATCATCAGGGGGATTTCGCCAACTTTGGGAGGTATTCTATCCCACCTAATACTTGGGTCAGATTTTCGGAAAATGTACAATTGGCAGTTCTACACATTTAGGAAATTCTCCTAAATTAAGCTGAAAAATGATGAATACTGGGTATATCTGAGTATATATAGTATCTCATTGATTTAAAGTACCAGTTCTGTTATGTTAAACTCCATTTTGAAGCTCACTTTTGTATTAAATATGGGCTATTTGAGAGGATTGCTGAAGGAGAATTGTACATTTTCTGAAAATCTGACACACTTACTAGTCGCGGATCCTGGAGTGAGAGAAGAGAGGGTGTGCGGGATGGTAATGAGTCTGTGTGCAGCACTATCAGGTTGTGAGAGGTCGAGCTCGGACTGGTTTTAAAACAATAGACACGGGCTTGTCAGGTGTGACACGGTGGCCAGTGTCCTATTGTTGTTACAGGTAGCACTATTGTTTGGTAATGCAGGTGCACTGATTGGATTACTGGCTCAGGTTTCTTCTATACCGATACTCTACCTCCAGCCCCCCAGCACCCCTACCCGCCACACACGTTTAACACTGTGATCTTGTGCTAACAATGTCATGCTTTATTCTCTGTTAAAGCTGCAGTCACAGATATAATTGCGAATAAAAATGTTCTTGTTTAATATTTTTATTTCCATATCAATGGTGTACAATTATGTGTTGTTGCTGAGCAGGTTCTGTAAGGTGTGATCCAAACCATCATAACAAATGACGCATTAAACCGTCCAATCCGTTGTGCTATAAAGATCAAATAATAGAAGAACTGAGAAAAGTCTTTTTGTCGATTTAGCTGAGAATGCAGCTTTAAATTTTGATTGATATTTATTTTTATCTAAGTATTTATTGTATATCGACGCTATGAACGTATATTATATCATAACATAGGTTCGATTATATAGGTTTATATAACTACAATAAAAGAATCCAAAGGTAAGGAAAATTATTCTAGTCAATATCATTTGACATTAAAATAGAAATGAGGGGATCTACCCTAATATAGATCGTTCGAATCACAAAAAAATACGGCCTCCTCCCACTTGCCCTGAGGAGGGAAGTAAGAATGCTGGCCCTGTCACACGGGTATGATGTAAAGATATAATAGAGCAAATCCATAACTTAAGGGGTAGGGCCTTGAATAAGATTCCGGTAAAGAAATGGAAAAAGGCTTCCATAAGTGGTACAACTCTTGGCAGATTACCCACTCTGTGGAATGGATTAAAGTAAGATATTAGATTACTCAAGGAAAAACATCAATTTAAAGCGGCGGTGGTTAAACACTATTGGGCAAAATTCAACGCAGCTGGATTCATCTAATCTGGTCTGACTTGATTGACCTGTTTATTTTTTTATATAGTTGATGGGTTGAATGACCTGATCTCGGTATGGTTTCATGGCGACATGGATATACTTATTCTTATTGTGAATGTTTGTAGATAAGGTAGTGACTTTTCAAACCCTGCACACGTATGGATGCACAGCTTCAACGATCATCCAAAATCCATGACCTCATATCACCTTTCCCAAATCAATCATTGTCTTACCTCATACCTAAAAAGGAGAAAAAAGTATACCTGTATAATATTATCTGTCGCATCAGATGGCTAAGGCCAACGACTGATTACGATGTCTGAATTTATTGGACTAGAAGTAGAAATAATTACTTATTACTAATTTGACTAGTGAATGTATGTTCATGAAGTAATTGTATTAATATTCAATTACGTTTATATAAGCTGAAAATGTTGTACTGGATGCTAATGATTAAAAGAAACAAACATATCCGCCATGTGGTTGGAACATATTTTTTTGTTTTTGAGAAAACAGTACGCAATATAGTTCCTGATTAAATTATTAAAAAAACTCACGACTCTGTCTTCGACGGAAAAATTAGTCTTTACAATTAGCTACACTGAACTAGTCTTACTCACATTGTCACAACCTGGTGTCCTTTGAAGTATCCATATGCAATCGTTTTACCTTGTGGCATTGGTTGCTAGCCATAATGTACGCGAAATGATAGTAACTTTATTTGATCAAGTTATCAGTTTGGGCGACCCTAGGAAGTCTACCATGCAGATAATGGTCACCTTTTCATAACTATACGTATACATGTACTCACAAGCACAGAATATAAAACGAGCACATTCTTCCCACTTTGTGTCCTTTTGTTAATAAACACACGAAACATAAAGATAAGGACTTCTTAATTTGGGGTGATTTATTAGTTCAGTTGCTTACTCGATTAATCCATGGATTCTATTACATCCCCACTTAACTGTATAACTTCACGTTGGCTTGTGTTTTAGACATCCGGCGTCAGATTAAATTTCCGCTATAAACATACAGTTAGCAGGGAAAAGGACACATCTCCTATCATGTGGTTTTACTGTCGCCCCCAGTTCTGTGAATAGGTACCGTATATGAAATGCCATTGAGGATGATTACTCCAAAAACAGTGTATGCATTGGCATTGACCAAGTCATGGGCAATGTGGAGGTAACACCACCTACATTCTCTCCTCCTAACTAATAAGATATACGCACCTCCACTACTCACATATCCCTCTTTCTACATTGTCCGCCACTCCATCCACACCGCTACCCACTCACGCACACCTTATAATTTCATATCACTTCATTTTATATAAGCTTTTCAACCCTTTTATCTTACAAAATTTATTATCTAATTTCGGATTTTTTTGCAAAAGAGGGTGACATATACCAAACATGTTTAGCTATTTTTACCCAAATAAAACATTTACAATTTAACATTTTAACTTTTCTAAAAACAAAAAAGCCTGTGCCTATCTGCCCCAAACCTGCCTATCGTGTTCTCGTTTGTCATAATGATTAGAAGACTTCCTAACTTTAGTCTACTCGATCCTCTATAGGCTAAGTGTTGCGACTTCGAGCATGTGTTTTTAATAGGAGTGCTGAGTTTCAGTGAAATCATCCTCTTAAGACACCCAGCTGTTCCTTATTATATTTTTGTGTGTGTTTATTTGTTTGGTGTTGTGTATTGCATCTTTTACGTCATATAGTCACGTGTTTCAGTGCAAAAAACTCACTTCCTAGACACACGTTGCCCATTAAAGCGTGACACTTTATTGTAAACTTACGCGGATTAAGATGAGCAGGAAGCTAAAATCCATAACATAAACAATGTGAGTGTTTCCATGAATGGTTTTTATTTTCTAACCAGGAGGGATATTTAGACACTTTACCCAATACTTAGTTAGATGGTCCGATGAGGCACTGAACAGATAGATGCCCTGTTATTCAGAGAACGTGCAGTAATGTTAACTGGTCCTGATGAAATAAAGGTTTTGCTCATATCATGAGTTATACATTAGGCCTATTTACAAAACGGATGAAATAGGCCTAACATTAACAATATAAGTTATATTTTCTAAACGGTATATCTTATATTATATCGAGCATCAGCAGGGGCGGATCTAGTCTAAAATGAGGTTGGTCCAAGATGAAAAGGGCACATCAGTCCACCCCCATAAAGAGCCAGAGGGGCACACAGGCATGGTCCCCCAGGAAATTCTTAAATTTAAAGTGTCATTTGGAGGCATTTGGCGCTTTTTTGAGCACAAAATACCTTATCTAATCCATATAATATATGGGAAGTGCGATTTCTACGAAAAGAGGTAGAAAAGAGGGGTTTCTTTGTCTCACATGTTCTCGGAATTTGTTGTTTTACAAACAGTTTTACTCATCTGTAGAGTTCTGTCCACCCTCTCTGGAGGATGTCGTATGTGGTTTGTATGTGGAAATGTGATTTTGAAGCCCTTTTTAGTTTTTAGTTGAATTCTATACAACTATTTTTAGCACGGGAAAGCCCATGTTAGGAACTAGGCCTAAAAGAGGTTGACGTCATGCCTCTCCCACCGTCTGTGGCAACGTGGGATTCCCTAGCATTCCCTAGGGTGGGAGAAATTGGATAGGGTGAGGGACACAAGGGTAGAGCGAGGAGAGGGAAAGAGATGAAGCCCTTTTTAGTTTTTTAGTTGTGGGAGGGAGAGAGTGTAGGAGAGAGTGAGGAAGATGGGGAGGGGGAGAGAGAGAAAAGTGGGAAGGGGAGAGAACAGAGGGGCGGAATGGAGGCCAGAGGGGTAGAGTGAAGAAGGAAAAGGAGGGAGGGACAGGGGCCCGGGAAGGGGCAGGGAGAGAGGGGGAGAAGAGGGGAAGAGATGTACCGTAGCCCTTTTTAGTTTTTTAGTTGTGGGAGGGAGAGAGTGTAGGAGAGAGTGAGGAAGATGGGGAGGGGGAGAGAGAGAAGAGGGGGAAGGGTAGAGAAAAAGAGGGGCGGAATGGAGGGCAGAGGGGTAGAGTGAAGAAGGAAAAGGAGGGAGGGACAGGGGGAGGGAGGGGCAGGGAGAGAGGGGGACCACCCGAAGGACGGGTACATATTAAAAAAGTAATCATTTTATTTCTAGGCCTAGGCCTAGGCCTATTACTTATTTTGACATGATCACACTAACATATATATATATCTATATATGACTTACAATACCACACTGCAGGGTGTTTACACTTCTTTCATGGTAAAAATCAAGGACTTTCAAAACCAGGGATGTGGTTTTCAAGCACCTAAGAAACACAAAACATAGCCTACAACACACAATGTTTGTGGCAGTTGACCACAAGTTGTAAGATGTGGAATTATAAAAAAAAATTCAGTTGTGGCTGTTGTTGCAAGTGCTGTATTGACATAGTCATAGAGAGGTACGGTAGCCTACTTGACTTCCTCCTGTACCTGCCGTTGATATGACGCAACACAAGGTCAAACTGAAGGACCTTGTGACAGACACGTGACTATGTCAATTGTCATGAACTTGTGACGTCAGTCATGACGCGTACTTGAGTTGTGACAATGGGGTGTCATGAGACGTGACGTAACGTTCACATTCTTCACGGTCCGCGCACTCAGACAACTTACGTCGTCGTCCTCATCACCATCACAGATACACGCCGTGATAACACAGATATTGCCGCCCAATGTTTCATACAGCTCTAACGTTAACATCCAACCCTCCACAGACTCTCATCCAAATTTTTAACCACTCAGTCTGGTAATCTGTTTATCTCATGAACAATAAAACTATGGGATTAGGAAGTGTTTCTGGGAACACCGGGCCAACACTGACATTAGATCTAAGCGGTAAAAGTTTACTTAAAGGTCCCAGATGCATGGAAAAAAGATTCTGTCACGAGATGTTCCCCTGGCTTGGTTATTTGGTTACCAAATGTGGAATAAGTTGGATTTAAAAAAATCTTATTAGAAGGATTTACCTCAGGCTTTGTTGCGCAATGCTGCTCGTATCCACTGTTTGCTGTTCGTTCGTAGGCCTACAGTTTGTGAAGGACTTGCTCGTTTATTAATCTTGCCTAATCGAGTTCGTTCTTTTTTTTCTTTCTTTTTTTAATATAGGCTAGTTAATTGAAGATAACCTCTTGTACAAGAAAACCGTGGGTTCACTTTCGTGCATATTTGTGAGAAGATAGACTTGACAATGGCGTTGCACAAGTGGAATTTAGGTTGTCCTATAAGTAGCCATTATAGACGCATAATTGTTTTTATTTCCACTATTAAACATTTAGGATTTTCACAATCAATGAATAAAAACAATTTTGCAAGTGTTTGCACAGTGATTCTCGTTTTTTCAAAGCATCTAGGTTTTCGTGGCAAATACTACTTTATCCTCATTTTATAATTATAAGGTATTACGTAACATTATGAACAACACCTGTTCGTTCCATATGTGTTGCTGTTCATAGCCTGTCTGTTACTCTTTGAAATTCGTAGCGAATCTTCCCTCGTTTGTGAGCCTACGAACGAGAATCTGTTGCACAACAAATTCGTTGATGCATGCTCGTTCGTTGGGACAAATTTCGGGTGAAAAATCTTGTTGCACAACAGAAACGTGGGACCACTTGCAGGGTCTGTTCGTTTCTAAATTGAAGGGCCCCAAGATTAATGTATTATAGCTTATTGTTACATAGTGTTACTACATAGGCTAGGCCTACTAAGTGGAAAATAATATCTATATTGAAAGTTTTCATTTTCAAGTATTCATTTTTTCCACTATTTTGACATTCGTGAATATTAGGCCTTCGTTGAGGAAATTAAAGGTAATTGTTGAGTGGTAAACACTCAAACTAGAATAGGCCTACGTAACAATTCCCAAAAGGTAGGTTCATGCGTTTGGGTCAGAAGCTAAGTGGGATTATCCTCTATATACATGTATAGGCCTATATGCACCCGCGATCGAGTATACGAAGAGTAACAGACAATCGTAGCTATGCCTGCTCGTTCGTAGGCCCCAACACAACGAAGACGTGATTCTGTTCGTTTGTTGACACCCCTCTGATTAGGCACTCAATCATAATTTATTCAGTAAACCCACCAGCAAATACAAGTATGGCTCCTGATGTGTGGGTGGGTGGGGGTGGGGGTCTCATTTCTCATGTCACTACCAAGAAAAACAATTGTCGTTTGCCACCAAGAAAATTCTTGTGTCGTGTGTCACTAAATTTAATATGGACGATTGTTTTGTCGCTAAGTACTAGTAAGGTCTATGTCGATTTGTCAGACACGTTTTTGTCTATTGTCACTGGCTGCCTTTGTCGATTTGTCCATCTAAGAAAAGGCCATGTCGAATTGTCGATTTATGACACGCCCTATGCAAATGGGCGAGCGCCCATTTCAACCCTGTGTCTGAGTGACTGAGTGAGTGTAACTATTTGATTGTTTTGTTTGTGTGTGGGTAAGCATTGAATACTTCCGGGCTACAGGGTAGTGTTGTCATTAAAAGGAATTCCTCTGATGTTTTACCGGTGCCCTGTTCATAACGTATAGAATGTATGTATACGTACGAGCAAGAGTATATGAGACTTGAGAACGAGTACGGGAGTGGGAAGTTAGGATCCAGTTATCCTTGTGCAACAGCACCTGCTCTTTGCTGCTCGTGCTCGTTCTTAATCAAAGATCAACCACGATTTAATTCCTTGGCTGCACGTTTGTGGACATTCATTGTGCAACAAAGCCCTGAGTCTTTTCACCTCCCTACCCTTTAAAATAGCATGCGTTACTGACGGCCTAAAGAAACCAAACTCCTCATCAAACCAGAACGTCAGGAGAATAACTTTTGTAATTAAAATGATGTATTTCGGTTAGGTTACAATACGCCGACTAGGTGCGCTCCCTCTAGCTCGATTCGCAGGTCTTCTGGTATGACCTAAAAAAATAATCCTAGAACTCGTGGTCATGCAGTGATGAAAATCCAAATATTATATAATATATATCAATTCTAGCTTTATATCCCCACAAGTCAAAATTTGTTGTGGAATTGCGTAATGAAAATGATGACAAGCACAAATATGCGATATCATTTTTTTAACTTTGATGTACAGCTAGGAGGAAAAACTCTACAAAAATAAATGCGAGAAAAATGTGCGGACTGTAGAATAAAGCATGATAAACATAGGGGCGTGATTTATCGCTTTCTGTTGTAATCAGAAGCATAGCTGAGTAAAGGGGGAGGATTCCCTTATCTGTGGATGGATGCTCCTTCCCTGAAATAATCAGTGAAACTAACTGCAGCGGCGCTTGCACACAGGCGTCATGCTACCGGTCCCTGGAGTACCTGCAAGCTGCTGATGCTGGAAGCCAAGGAGTTGTATTAAGTTAGAGAATATGCAAGAGCAAGTGCAGATGCAGATCAGGAGGTGGTGCCAGTGAACGAGCAAGAAAGAGGCATGGAACCCAGGTGAGCTCTCACATACATAATAATAAACAATGCTTTATTCATCAAGGATTAGTTGACAAGTAGGAGATGCACTCTCCGCGGGGCTCATGTCTTCAAGCGAATGCCCTTGGTTGACAAACACTCCAATTAGGTGAAGGCGGTATATTATATATTGTAATATAATGTATACAATATATATAATATAAATTGTATACATTTAAAAGTAATAGTGTCTCTGTTCGGAGATACTGTTATATTGAGAGGTGGGCATAAGTTTTAAATTGAAGCTCTAGGAAGAGGATACTTCTCTACTGAAACACCTTTTCGTGAAAAAAATGATAGATTTAATGACACATCTACATGACACGTCTCCGAGAGTAAATAGCTCCTGTATCACATCAGCTTGCACCTGCAATCACTGGTACAGAACAGTCGCTGGTGCAGAAAATGTTGCCTGGGTTTTTGCCGGTTGGTTCATAATACATTTCTTCATTGTTCTAGCCTATCAAACATTTAGAATTGTTATATCATACACCCCAATTCCCGCCCCCTGCCCCCCACTATCCCTTCCTTTATATTTACAAAACTAAAAAGTTATGCCCCTGCCAAGATGGCAGGATAGGTTTCAATAAAGCTTTTTTAAAAAAAAGTTATGCCCCTACAATAGTACAATATTATGCACCTTCCCCTTTTTTTATTAGGCATGTAGCATCCATTTTTCCCACCTAGAATGTGTCTCATTAAACTTGCCAATGAAAAAGAATCAACTGTGAATCTGAGCAAAGTTACAGTCTGATAATGTGTTGATGTAATAAAAAATTAAGCCGTTGTCCAGGAAACAAATATTCAAATATTGGAAAGATATAAAATTTCGTTCTTATGATGGTTGCCATGGCAACAGAATTGCCAATTAAATTGCCAATTTAAAACTAAAAAAATGCAAATTATTCATATACATGACACAAAATTACACTGAGTTTACCAAAGGGAAAATGCAATGCTTTTGTCCGTTTCTTTTTCTCATGTTACTCCCTAAAATTGGATTTGAATGTGGAAATGTTTGTGCAAACCAATTATTTGCATGGAAAATGTTCTAGCTCAGATAAATTTGGAATCTGTTTTCGCAGCGATAATAAAAATAATGTCCATAACTTATGTAAATATTATGGTCTTCATCCCTCCCATAATATCATAGGTCTCGTTGACTTAGGAAATTAGGGAAGTACACCAGTTAGCTTGATGATGACTTTTCTCTGATTTTGTATTTATTTCACAAGCGTTATTCATATACACCTGCCATCGAGGCTCATACAATGCTAAGACATGTTAATTAAACTTTAGAGAATCGTTTTGGACTTTTTTTGTGTGTGTGTTGGGGGCGGGGGGGGGCTAGATTTTCTTACCAGTTTCTACCTTTCAACTCGAGTGCGTTTCAATTATGTTTTAGTACGCTCAGTCGTGTATTTTAAACAATGCTATCAATATCATTCATAAGTTTCTCTGAGTTTCTCTGTTTGGCATTCTTCAGGGGTTTGAAGAGAACATCTGCATATCAGACCAATATGTGTCACAAACTGTGTTGGGAGAATAAAAGTAAGACACAATGTGTTGGATGTTTCAGTAGGTTGACAACGCTTTATTATTATTATTGTTGCCGATGTGTTGGGAGAATAAATAAGATTGAATAAAATAACAAGATTAATTTTAAATTAAATGATTGGGGATCTACAATGTTAAATCCCTCTACCTAGCAATATATAGCAGCCTATATAATATGTGTGTGTGGATGTTGTATTAAAGGTATACATAATTTATATTTCTGTGAGAAAAAGGTTCACTCAAGTCGTTATCTTCGATTTTTAATGTTTATTTGGTCCAATATGTCCTCTATGTTGGGGGCTTCTTCGGGGACAATTATATTTTACCACAAAGGTATGAAACTAATGAGTGGACATGCGCCAATCGTTAAACATCGTTATCAAAGTCAAAATGCGTTTTCTCATTTGCCGAGACTAAGCACTTCGAATGCCAACTTTACCTTCTGTGAATATAACTTTTCGACCATTTGTTCAAAACCTTCTTCACGATGCATGTATAGTTATAATTCGTATCAAATGTCACGTTAACATGCTTGTGCTCTTTAAAGCCCGTCTTGTGACATTTCCGCCCCTTTCGTAGAACGCTGAACGCTGTGATTTTACTTCCTACACCTCCCCTTCCCCTGAGGCGTTGTTTATATTTCGTTAGGGGTGTATACATGTTTGCGCGTGTTTTGTCTATCTCCAATATCCTCCTCATTCAGGAAGTTGAAGATGCATCCCCTGGGTCAATATCTAAAAAGAGTTGGTTGTATGAAACGATCAGTGATTGGTCTACACTCTTCATTTTGAAGTCCCCATCCCTCAGGATTTCTTCTACATTTCTTTTTAGT
This sequence comes from Sthenelais limicola, assembly GCA_942159475.1. Taxonomy (NCBI): domain Eukaryota; kingdom Metazoa; phylum Annelida; class Polychaeta; order Phyllodocida; family Sigalionidae; genus Sthenelais; species Sthenelais limicola. Next base: position 29,894,307 of record OW804099.1, read on the forward strand.
TTTAGTAGTTGTTTATTCAGCTTAAAGTCTTACATTCAACGACGCTATCTTCCAGGAATAAATGTCAATGCCCCTGATGAGAAGACTATTTATTCATTTGTTTGTTTTGGACAGTATTATGGCATTTTCTAAATTTTCTCAATTGTCGCATTGAAAGAATACATATAGCCAACAATTACATACACAAATCAATATCAACTGAGGTGATTCTGAAACCTGCGATAGATATGGAAAGCATTTCAGCCAGTGTGACGCAACTCCATTTCTCTGTGATATTAATCACGTTTTACCTTCAACTTGTGAATTTGCGCTGTGCGACTGATATCGCAAAAACACGTGGAATAACCGTCCCACTTAATCCCATTTTTAAACTAATTGTCAAGATATGATTATGGGGCCATTGTGAATTAACAGAGAATGAACAAAAGTTGAGTTTTTATACTGACGTTGACGGCACAAATATTGTATACTTTTGTAATACTCGTTGAAATTAGTCGTACTAAATTGACGTCCTGTAATTAGAGAAATGTCCCCATACGTGGTACGGTCAAAATGCAAATTAAAGTAGAAACAATCAAAATTCCTTTTATATTCGGACTGAAATATATTCACGGGGGAAAGCATCCATAAAGTATTATACTAACGCATAAGCCAAGAATCATTTTCAGCAATCAAACGTACCAATTATAACTAATAATCCAAACAGATCCAATATGAATGCACAATATTGGCTGTTCATATAGTTGAAATCCGATCATCATAGGGATAGCATTTCGTTCAGAGCAAATGAGTATATAATCTCAAACACACGAGCTTGTCAATCTTTTAAACCCCACCACGTGACCCATCTGCACATTACAGACTACCGAATTATAAGAAATTTAAAAACAAAATTTTCTTTGTGTCTAACGCTTCAATTTCCATCTTACGTCTAAACAGACATATCATGATCCCTCTCCCAAGTGATTTTCCTGCAAAAATGATATACATATTCCGTAATTAGTAAAGGTTTATATGTAATCATGATTACTTTAACAACACGCTTGCACAGTCCAATGCCCCTGTTGTTAAAATCAAATGTTTAGAATAGCCGTTGCATCTCCGTCCATAATATTTCGTTATTTATGTATTCCTATTCCTAATCAGTTAAACCTGACGCCCGCCTATTCACTATAATTACTTACCACATTTATATTAAACTTTATGATATTTTCTGTTTCCAAAGCAAACATTTACCTGCAAAACAGAATTCACTTTCAAATGTATTTCCAAAACAAATAATTATAGCTGCAAGCCAAGTTTCAATCAATCAATCAGCATTTAGAGATTATTATACTAAATGTGATAACATGCAATTCTATTTACTTTTGACGAAGCTATCTTTTTGTATCATTATAGCAAACCACGTACCTCGGTTTATATATCGCCTTGCCCTTGAGAGGGCTAATAAACTATTTTGGTTATCACCAACGAGCTATGCTGGGATATTTCGTTGTGGGAGCCTTGCGGGGGGTTCATTTTATGCACACAAAACAATGTAGTTTTGTAATGTGGATTAGACAGACAGGGTTTACATGTATTTTTTGTGTGGGCTGCCAGGTCTAATTGAAAGTTCATGTAAATCATTTCCATATAACTTTTTACAGCTGGTTACATAAAAAGTATTTTCAGTCGATTTGATAACGTTGTTCAACCACACAACGAACATGCCTTGTGTTGTAGACTATAGAGCTGTAGTTTTTATGCAATAAAGCTAAATTTATAGAGAGAAAAAGAAAGAAAGAAAGTAACTACAGGTATAGCTGAATGGAGGAAGAAAAAACAAAAATTATAAAAGAAAGTCCATAAGGAAAGTCTGTTCCAGAATGTCTGTATCTCACTATATTTCTTCACAATTTAAAATAAAAAAAGGCAACATTTTATCGTCGGAATTTTCTCAGTAACCCGAAATATAATGTTAGAATAATAAATTGTATCTTTGATGAATAATATGGTTTCACATAACGTGGGTCTAAATATGTGGACTTTTATGAAGCCTTGTAGCCAAAGGAACCGGACAAAATCTTCCAAATTTTTTCGCCAAATTACATGTAGATAGGTTGGAAAAGAACGGAACAAAAACTAGAAAATCTTTAGTTCTTGACCGTTGTTACATAACTGAGAGTGTAGCTTTAACTAACATCTTTGCGTCCTTAAATCCAGGAGCTAGGAAATAGTTGTCTCAATTTGATTTCATCCTATTGAAAAGGTAGAGATCTTTGAGAGAGTCCACTATCATGAGTGGTTTTGACATGTTGTTAATTGCACACACCTTCATTTTTTTCTATTTCCAAATAAGGGGGAAATATTCTGCGCATTGCTATGTGGGGGAGGCTTTATATCAAAACCAGTTAGTTTCGCTTCTTTTAAATCACCTGATTTCGCATTAGTTGTCATATGAATTTCGCATTAGTTAATTGGGCATTCTAACTTTAACCCCAAAATGGGGAAGATTTACCAAATGTTAATATGAAATCCAAATGCATGATGGCAAATATAAAAACTTGCAGTATCGTATCATTTGTGACACATGTTCTTATTCAGGCCTGAAGATCTAAAATCAGTACAAAATACAATAACTTATAGGAAAAACGCATAATCGAAAATCCAATTATGGATAGGCCTACATTGGAGCATTGGGAGATATTCTATATTGGACATGGGATGTTTTGTCAATGTAGCTATTACCCTAACGTTTGTAAGACTCCTAGTGCAAAGAAAATGCCCACTTCTACTTCTGATTCCTCTATACAAGATACGAGAATCGGATATACATATTATGCTTTAGAAATGTTGGATACGCGGATGTTAATGATATGCACTGCGCAATAATGTACATAAAATGAATAATAATAATAACTTATACGCCCCTTGTCACAACTCAAAAATCTCAGTGACATTGACATAACAGGTGGGGTGGGCGGAATAGGCGGATTGGACGGAAGTCCTGCAATGGACATTTTTTTAATATTATTAACCAGGATGAGATAATCAGTGCTTTTTGTCAGCTCAGTGTAGACGAGACTTTTACGTTCAAAACAGCGTTTGTTAAGAAATAATATAATATAATATAATAATAATATAATATAATGAATGAGTTGCAAGGTCCATGTACTACACTATGATAAATAAGGGCTATGTAAATGAACGACGCCAATAAGGACCACACCATTCAATAATATCAAACATAAGGCAATAAGCCCTAAAAGACAATCGCAACCAATAGCAACCTGAGTACACATTTTTTCACCTGAGAAGGTATCATCTGTCCTGAACCACATACCCTGCAGCCAAAAACATTCAGGGGCTAATATTTCGCGGTTGGGCAATTTAAAACAATTTCGCGGAGAAAAGATTTCGCGGTTGAGTGTCTCCATGCCATAGAACTGATATATGAAACTCTCAATTCATGGAGAAAAGAATTTCGCGGTGCCAGAAATTATTTCGCAGAATTTGCGGTACTTTTGCCCGCGAAAGTTTTTAGCTGCATGTATCCTTCATCGCCCATACTGATTGATACATGCAGCCCGAAACGTTGGAACCCAATAAAACTAAACCACAAGTCCCCGTCCTCCATGTTTATGGGTTATATCTCCACCTTCGATTTGTAAAGAAATAACGTAAAGATGCAATGCAGATCATTCGATCTGCATTGCAAGAGAAATGTGAAAATGAGCATCGAAATAAAGGGAAAGTTGAGGGGATGGATAAAAAGAGTGCCAAGACATGTTTCATGTCTGCGTACGGAAAATAATATTATTTCCTTATTTTCTAGTATTGCTCATACTTAGGACCTTTCGAAGGTATTGCTTGGTTAAAACTTCGGATTTGATACTGTGCTGAATTTTTGTTTTTATCAAGCTGGTCCTGGAACCAGATAAAATTATTTTATGTGTTTGTGCCCTGGGACTGTGTACTACGGGTACAACCAAGTGTGGCATTAATCTTCGTACCAGCCTTTGACTGACTATTGAACTATTACTGGTTCATTTGGGGAATTGTGCAGAGAGTTTAACCATGTGAGCCCGCCGAGTGGCTTGAGCATTACATGTATTGGGTTCGAACGCTGGTGCGACCGCAAGTTCCACCTCCTCCTCCAGGCACTAAAATAAGACTTGACGCCACTGACGTTTTTTTCCCTCTGTGGTCGTTGCGGTTGCATTCTGCAGTGCATTCTCAATCCGAATATAATAACAAGTGAAGCTGGTCAGAGGAAAGTCTTGATAGGTTGTGCAATATAGGTTCTTCATAATAATTAATAAATGATAATAACTATAAAACTGCATGTTAGCTGCTATAGTCATGCGGTCTGCCTACAGTGAACATTCTGTATAAGTTGATGGACGATACAGTTATTATGTTAAGAATACTTTATATATAATATATTTGCAAAATTGATTTGGAGAAAACGGTAAAAAATTGAATCAAGGTAAAACCTAAGGAACTCAAGCACACGATAAGGTAAAGTCATTTGGTTAGATAGTTTGTCAGTTATTTCAATTTTACCATATTATTGTTTACCCACCGATGTTTGGTTTATTTATTTTCCCCTTTATTGGCCCGTTTATAATATTCAAAAGAAAAAGAGCAGAAAGATGGAGGCGGATGTATTATTGTTATTTCTCTTATCATGTTACTATCAAAAAACATTTCTGGAGTCCCCTAATGTTGATACAAATGTTGCTTGATAACACCATGATATTGTCATGTTGTGTTTTTTGTTATGGATTCCGATGAATAAAAGGAATTGCAGAGACTCTATTGAATGAATAATATAATATTCAAAAAATATTCGCAACAATTGTGGTGATCAGCAGATCTGGGGAATGGTACTAGCGAACAATTTACATAGGAGAGTGTGATCTACAGTCACCTATACATTTACAAACACCAAAAATAAGAGGTACCCTTGTAGCGCTAGTCGAGCAATTGTCACCAACTCAATGCAGATTCTAACCAATCAGCGCTAACCCTATAGAAACGACCGAGACCCGCTTTACTGGAATACCATTAAATGCATAAATATGGGAATAGATACCCCAGTATTGAAGTTTAGAATGTGACCATTTAATATTGATCCTTATCTTGGTTTTATGCTCAATGATTCAAGGGTTCAATTATGTAGGTTTTGCAAGATTTCATCAGGCTGCTACCATGGCAACCAAGGGGAAATTATAATGACAGAAATGGAAAGTATTTTAGCTTAGTGGTTGTCATGGTAATAGTTCAGGCCCAATTTCAAAACAATTTATATTTTGTAATTCGCCTTTTGTTGACCTTTCTCCTGATATCCCACATTACTATCAGATTATTTCTTTAAAATCTATATTTATTCAAGAAACATTATAGTCAATGGCATATAGCCATACCTGTTGTCATGGTTACCCTTGTTGGATATAGCAAAAAAAGCATATTTTTTTTAAACAATTTTATTTATACTGGGTAACCCAAGTATTATCAGGTTGTTTTCACTTGTCACAGTGTTCTTTAATCAACAGATACAATTTATATTTAAAAACAGTGCGAATGTTTCATTGGAAAGTAATCACGTCAATTTATAATTCATTTTAGTCGAAAAATGATATAATTGATAAAACGTTACTTTTTGTTGAAAAATATTAAGGTATCAAAGACCTTGACACTAGAATATTAATTGCCATATTATATGCTTTAAGCTGATACCACATAAACTATAGTGTGTTGACCCTTACAGTAAAACATTTCGATAGATATCCAAAATTTGTCTAAATGGGCACGAATTTAGTCATGTGTAACCATGGAAGCCCGAACTGATCGCGTGTGCAGTTCGGATCAACCGAAGTGCACCCCCAAACTGCACCTTTCAAACTGATCACGTGTGTAATAATACCCATCTTGGAATTTTCTAATTTCTTGTGTAATTTGATGGTGTAATTTGGGTGAATGTATGAAGAAAAGCATTCAGCGGACCTGGAATAATGTGGCTCCTCCACTAGGAAAATTCTTGTCAACTGACAGAAAATGTGCTAGTGGAGGAGGGCAGTCTGGCACTGTCACTGACAATTATCACTTGTCTCTGACAACGTCCCAAAAATCTAATCCCTTTTGGTTTTTGTCGCAGACAAGTCACTCAGCTGATGGTAAAGACATTCTGTCTTATAGTGGAGTAGGTCCCAATAATAATAATAATAATAATCTTTATTTGCAATGACTAATGAGTACAAAATTGGTAATACACGTCAGATCTGGACCTGGTCTACCTGTGCATGCCTTGGGTAGACTAGGGGATAATAATTGTCATTGACAGAATTTCGCCTATGATCTGGTGCTCTAATTCCATCAGCTTATCACAAGGTACAAACACACGTGAAAGCCTCATGCCACATTGAAATGTTACTGCTGTTAGAAGTGCGTGAGATTTCCAGAGTCAATGAATTTTTGAATATTAAAGAATCAAAGAGCCCTTCTGAGACGTATCGTTGAATATCCAACAAATCTAGGGAAACTAGGCTACCAGAAGGTGTAAAATTAATAGTGCTAAACCCTAGCAACATCAAAGATAGTAAAATATTTAAGATACAAAGTTGATCATCGATCACAATGAATCTACATATGAATTACTAGTTGAAAAACTCAAAAAAACTCAAAAAGAAATATCCTATTTCAATAATAAAAAAAAGAACCCACCAGTGAAATCAGAATGAATTATGGAACTGTGCTAAAGGTTGTAAGAACAACTTTAGAAAAAATAAAAAGTCTCCACATTTTTTAGGTCCATTTATCTAGAATAGTCTCCCTGCTAGTTTGAGGGACAGAGAGTGGAAATTTATTAAGAATTATCTAAGGATAATCTATGCCTGGTGTGTGTGAAAATGTTTGAATTTATTTTTAGATAATGATCTACAAGCTTAGAACCTGGAAAGAATGAAAGCTCTGTAAATATTGACTCAAGGAAATATTGTTTTCATCTGTCGTGTGACTTTCTTTAATTAGTAATTCCGTGAATGAAAAAAAAATAATCAAAAATACTGTCTGTGTAACTGATTATCAACTATATAACTATATTAACTTTAATATACATTAACTTCAATCGATGTACATTTGATTTGTATCCTTTTGATGTGAGTTCCGCGAAAATATCCGTCATGCTGAAACTGAAAAAGACACGATCAGATAAACTCAGAAAATCAGCCCACATGAAAACTCCGTTATTCTCGAATAATTTACCAACGAGGGAAAAAGATAAATTATGGCCCAAAATTTACCTAAAGAATAACGATCTTTAGATTGTCATTGAGTACTAAGAATCCTGATTATTCATTTAACTTGACTGCCTATACGAAGAAAATCGATTATATAGTCAATGAGAAAGCTTAGAAAATGTGTAATGAGTCAACTGGTGAATCTTTTTATTATGATCAGAGTGGTACGGTAATTACTGTATTCTGTATGATAGTATATTTCTTTTGGATCCTTGTGTTTTAAGCGGCCCAAAAATACAAAAAATGTTGTGGTAACTTGTGGTAATATTATATTTATATTTTTCCCAACGAGCAATGGAAGTAATTCAGATCGATCTATAAGTAATCTTGATGAATCTTGTAAATAATAATCTATATCCCTCCTAACGAGCAAGGGTAGTAATTTAACCAAATAATTTATACATATCTTGATGTAAATTTTAAAAACTGTTATAACTTTTTGTAAAACTTGATTGAAAATGTTGTCAATAAACGTTTCTGAAAAAAAATACTGGAGGATCTCCGTGGAAGACTGGAAGTTGGAAGAAAATAGATTCAAGGACTGGAATAGCCTTCAAAACGGCAGAGAGTGACCATGTTACTTTAATATTTTAAAGGAAATTTTAAACTAGATTATAACATAATATTATTTATATAAAAAGAAACCAGACAGCAATGGAAAATATTGATGTTGATCTCAGAAACAGGGGTCGAAATGTTTTGAAAGAAAAAAAGGAAGGAAAAACTGAAGGCGACAGTATATTCTATATAAGGATAAGAAACTCTGGAATACTTTGTCAGAATAATAATGAATTGTTACGAGTTGAGGAGGAACGACATGCCTTCATTGAGAAGGTAAATGGTTGGGTAGAAGGGAGAGCCTTTGAAAGAAGAGGAGAGGATATTCAGTAAATACCTTTATTTGTATTATATAACCGATAGCCCAATAGGCACAAATCATTTATTAATGTGTGGATCTGTATCGGTTTTGGCTTTTCTAGCGAATAATTCCGATCGAGAGTAATTAGATTTGTTCGTGAATTAATCTGAATTATATTGTATCTTAAATTTCCCCGTACGCTGATGATTCCTTGTATACTTTTCGATCCCTTCAGATGAAGGCTACACTTGGTTTATAGATTACATAGTATTTCAGATGTGTACGTGATAATGAGGTTGTCAGACACATAAATTAGTCGATTAATAAAGCGCCGAATATACACATGTGAGCGTAGACTGGATGATTAGAGTAAAATTAGAAAGTATTGATGTATTTTATGATAGTAGATGATATGAAATGGGGAAAGTGCTTTTTTAAATTATAGGCAACGTTTGAAAACATCCATGATGGATAGAACGTCTTTTTGTAACTTTTAAATATATAAGTGGTCTTAAATGAATAAAAAAAAATATTTCTCGGTGATTTCTGACTGATCTGTTGGCAGTTAATCCCGAGAATAGTATACCATGCTGTGACGCTTTGACCGAAAAATAAACAAAAAACATATGAATAGAGGGATATAATTATAGAATATCTCCCCACAATGTTCTGTATGCACTAGGTATAGACGAAATGAAAATATTTAACAACAAACAGAATTCTAGCCTATGTCGTTGCGTCAGAATTGAACTCTGACTGTTTCTCACAGAAGTTAATCACATGATAGAGGAAATCCTATTGATTTGTTTATCTCTCACATTAATATGTCGATTCATCTTATAACAATTGCTTCCTTATCTCGGTTGCACTAGAGGCTATAGAAAATATGCGTATATATATTGTTACATATAATGGAAAGATCGAGAGAGATCAAAATGTCAGATCTCGTGATGTTGCCAGTTATACGATAATATTATGCAACATAATATGTAGCCTATGTTTCAAGTATTTATTAATCATTCTGGTGCAGTATTCTGCGGTTTGCAATTTCCCACCCCACCTATATATTTAACTAATTAAAAAGAAATATAGAAATAGGATCTGGTTAAATATTCATTATACACAATATAGTCTACTCCCTATTTAGAATTATATCATTATACTATTATTATACTAGGCCTACTACTAGGCTATACCGTATATAATGTCATACATACTACATTATAATACTATGTATTAGTATACCTTTTGGTTTTTCTTTTTGGAAAGGAAGGAAGAAACACATTGTATTGTCACATAGTACCCGCCATAAACGGATTACAAAAGCGAGAACACAATTAATAATTAAATACGTCGAGTACTGACTGACCAGCTTTATCATGGGCGCCCAATATGTTCTTCTCTCACTGATGCCGGTGACGACGCAATAGTGTAAATCGTAACGTCGCAACGTTAGTAACGCTAGTAAGAGTCATTGACGACGCATTTTCCCGCGAGGACGGGAACCAATCAAATGACTTTATTTTGCAAATTGATAGGCCCCGCCCATGTGGTAAAACAATGTACCACACGCTATGTACCACACGCCTCTACATACAAATGTTATGTGATACACACTTCACCGTGGAGTAAAATTCGATACCAGCTATTAATATTGCGATTATTACATGTGTTATTTCTGTCATTATCATTATTTATATTTATATTTATCATAGAATGGAACTTAAGCTTACGTAAACTATATGATCACAGTGAGATTACCTCGTTTGGCATGGCATATTAAACAAACAATTTGACTCTAATTGTAATTCCCATCCATCTCTGTGACATAAAGGAGAAGAGAAAACTGTTCTATTTCTCCACATAGAAAAATGTAGAAAAAATAGTTTTTCAAGCGGTCGTACAGGCAAGGTGAACGATGCTCCGTCTACCGATTAAACAACCTGACTTTATTTCTGAATGGAAAATGATATACTACTAAGGGAAACAATTAAACTAAAATGAGCTGTTGTGTTCCAGGTATATTCCAACAAATAAAAAAAACAATGTGCGCTCGCGGTGAATAACGTTCGATTACATCACGAGTAACTTCAGTAGCACAGGGATTCCTAATAAATATGTGGTTTCCGCTCCATAGATCTCACCCCTTCTCTAAACTGTTCCGACGCGTCATGTCTCTCAATATGACACATCGTGTTTGGTCCAATATTATATATACATCCTGTTCCCCCTTCTGTCTATTATATCTAAAGCATAGTTTTTATACCCCCCCCCCCCCCTCAGATGTATATCGTTCTATGAATTTGAAAGGGGCTTAAAAGTGTTTCCGATTGATTTCCCGAGAAAATGTATGCGTTTGCAAAGCCAAAGCCAAATTGCGTCAGCTTTCCCTGCTGGGAAATTTTGGGTGTGAAACGGAAACGTACATACTGTGATTTATAATATTATGTAGATTTTTTTTTCTGTTTCGGTGGAGATCAAGACAGTTGTATGCTATGGAATTTATCTAAGAAAAAGAAGAAGGAATATGAAATAATAATGCTGCCACAAGGACTGTTAGCCAAACTTATTTTTTACTAGTTAGCATAACATTTTTGTTGATTAGGATAACATCAAAATGACCTTCAAGACACCAAGATAACATATTTCTCCACAGTTTACCTTTATCTCTTGATCGTTTTTTTTTCACAATTTGATTAAACTTTTCAGGAAAAAGGATCTTAAAAATCGGGCAGATAACTGTAGAGTGGGCTATATCTCTTCAGCCACAATCTCCAAGTTCTAGTTTTTCTCGGAATATTAAATCATCGACCATGCAGAGCCTAGGGCAAAAGGCCGATCGGTGTAACATGCCCTTGTTGTTGCTGGATATTGCAGCTTGTTACTTCTCCAGGGTTTGTTGTTGTGTCGGATATTGGAGGGAAGCAATTTGTTGTTGCTGCTGCTGCGTTGTGTACAGCGCATGTGCACAGCCATTATGATCGGCAGTTAGCGCATCCGGCGATGCCCCCTCCCTCCCCCCCCCCCCCACCACTCCCTCATGTTCCCCCACCCATCATTCCTGGACTTGTTCCAATTTCTGTATAATTAGCAAGAAATCCATGCAGTATATGAGACATGAAAGGTAAGGTATTGTATTCCCCCTGTTGTTTCAATTTCAATTAAGAATGTGTGGTGATATTGGGTTTCACGTCTGCGTGACTTACGATATGTCAACTTTATCATGTTTAAGATCTTGAAACGTGATGTTCTATTATTTTTTTCTAAGATGATTGAAAAGCTTTTAATAATTTGTATAATATAAGGTCACCTACATGTCATTTAGTATAAAGTCACCAACATATCATATTCTATTATCCATTTTACACGTATTAGAATAAAACCACGAACAGCAAAGCACAAAAAAAGGCCCCTGCTATAATACATTATGATTCTATAGGAGGTTCTCATACGTACTGTTATCATCCCTCCCCTAGACTCTATCAGTTGGGAAAACGTGGCGGGGAGAATGGCGTCGGTGGAACGCCTGACACCATATAAAGAACCCTTCTTCCTTCTCGATTCACCATCTTTCAGTTCATTTTTAGAGTGAATTGGAAACGTTTTCATTAGTAAGTGTGTAGTCGTCCGTATTTTCGTTACCATCACTACCGTTTACATACATTCCTTTTTAGAACATATAGTATATTAGATAGATATCCATATACATGGCAGCATATATAACCCAAATTTTTTTAATGACCTTGGGATATCAAGTTCCGTAGAATCTATACACGCGGGATATGAACATGTAGTTATAGTTGTTGGACAGGTTCATCTCATAAACTCAATTGCTAAATCAGAAGTGTTGACTTTTAAGACATTTTAATATTCTACTTATTCAAGCTGTGACTATCGCACTTCCTTAAAGCCTTAAACATTCATATTTACATCTCAATATTAACCCAAAGTTATAGCTTTAACAAACACCTATTCCTTCTGGTATTGCAGCTATTCTCGTGATATTTAGGTGATGTGATTCCTTAATCAGACCGTAAAAACAATTCAATCAAGTAAATACTTCTAATAATTATCAATTGTGGACACTGTATTGGAGTTTGTAGGAATCAATGCAGACATATATCATCGGCAAGGATTTTTTGGTAAGTTAAGAGTTTCTGGTTGAGGTGGTGATCATCTTTCATCTTGTCATCACTTGGCTGCAAGCTTGTCATCAACCTCAGCTTGTGGAAGACGAACTTGGAAAAGCGATCTCAGGTTGGAAGTTGAGCAATGCTGCGTGAGAGGCACAGCCAAACACGTTAAACTAGAATTAAATCACTCCAACCCTATTTTCTACAATGGATTACCAGAAATAGTGCACATTGAGACATGGTTTTCTAGTGTTGGACGTAAATTCTAAACCATAGTTAATAGTGTTATCTCTCGTCTTATCTTCCGTCGTGACTGGTCGATGCTGTGATAAAAATAATCTCATTTCGGAAAATAGATTATAGTACATCAATAAGTGTATGACTTATTCACCTACCTCTTCCTTACCCCCACCCCGCTTCCCACTCACATACACATTCACACACCATCTCACACACTCATCCTCATCGCTAGCACCCATCCAATAGTTTATCCAATACAACAAATAATATTATTAGATCAAGGCTCAGACGGGAAAAAACAATAAAAGGACTACAAATTGAAGGCAAATGGATATAGGCACTCAACACTGTTGAAACTAATGGGATGAATATAAAATTGCCAAAGATGGGAACTATTGCATTTGTAACGGTATAATTTCGCTAACATAACTCCACAAAAATCACTGAAATTGTTAGAAAAACATACAAAACTTATATCATAGACATTTTAGAGATGAGCTAATCTTTGGATACGGAAGAAACACAAATATCAGTAATATGTTAGTTTTATCTAAACTCAGTTGAAGTTTATTAGATTTATAGCCTATGTGTCTCATACTGCACGAAACGATGCAAAACTGCCAGCTGATTGTGCAGTTTTGAAAAGAAAACTCAAAATCGGCTCTCTGTGATAAAATAAAAAAAGGATTATTTCAACATCCCCAAAGAAATAATGAGTTAGAACCTGTTGCCAGTGCAAACATATACTAATACATCACACTCATCGTCATTGCTAGCACCTATCCCACTGCATCATCATCTTATGCCACTGATTCATCCTTAAATTAAATAACAGTAGTACTCACACTGAATAAAGTAACCACCACAGGCTAAAGATACGGGAAAAATTGCCTTTAACTGCCTATACGCTCCACCACATTTTTACTCTGTTAAAGGAAATCCCGTATCTTTAACCTGTGATGGTTAGTTTAGCATTTCTCATTAACGTAATTCAAATCGAATCGAATTCAATCGATTGCATTGTACATCGTGAAATAATTTCGCAGTGTGAACAAAAAACAATAATTCATTATATCTACTCTGATGAAATTTACTTGTCAATGTATAGAATTTTACATTTACCTCAATTGTTATGCTTATTAACGAAAGAAGATGTTGTGTCATTTCTTGTTACTCAGCTTATTTCTCAAACGAAAACATGCATATTGCATTTTTTATAACAGATACTTGAGCGGAAATATTCATTCATAAAATACAATCACAACTTTACAGCAGTATTACTTATATTACTGTATACTCTGTTAGATCATCGGTTGCTATGCCTACCTAGACCGAAATAGAATCCCCTTATTTTCTAGAAGATAATAATAGAATTATAAATTATATATCAAGGGCGTGGACAAAAAGGAAGAGCGTTTGTAAGCAAGGCTTGAGTCTTAAGAGAATAAATAGAATATACATAAGAAAAATGTTTTTTTTAGAGTTACCGGTTATTGATGTTCAATGCGAGCTCCTCTATACCGACAGTAGATTTTTAAAAAGTGTTACAGACTAAGACAAGATATTGATATCTCTATACTGAGATACCTTAAATCAGAGGTAATTACGGGGGAGATGAGTTTGATTAAACAGTACGTAGTAATATCTAGCTAGTAGCGTAACTATACCCTTTAAATAGGCTATAACAGGCGCTATTATACTATTACTTGGGAGATTTCCGCTACAATGGGATATTTCTTTCTTCCGTTCTTCCACCGCTAAAACACTAGCCTAAACCAAAACACTAAAACATAGTTTCGTTTATTTATCAAGGATTTCTATTATAGATTTTGTGGAATCTTGCTATTTGGGACTATAGAATAACTTCGAATGTGTGACGTTGTAGATATTGTATGTTTATTATATATGTTTGTTTGCATTGTGTGCATGTGTATTTGTGTATGCTCTGTGTTTACATGTTTATGTTCATCTACATAATGTGGTTGTATCTACGGATGTATATTTAATATTATCCATCCACATTTTCACCACAATTAATCACTCTAGCACCGAAAGTCCGTTTGTGATGTATCTATTGCCTCTCTCTTTCAATACATTTATCCCGGAAATATTGAATTTTTTATCTTGATACGTCTCCTACTCCTATGATAATACTGTCATAACTACTGCAGAGAAAAAATACTTCATACCATGATAGCTAGGCATATAGCACAGGGCACGACCCTCATACATCACGGTCCAACGCCAGCGCTTAGATCGCAATGCTGTATGCAACAAAAATATCATCTTCAAATAAAATATAGTGAATTCTTTAATAGCCATACATAACTTTGTGGTACACAAATCCAACCTACATAGATAATCCTATTTACTCCACGTTGATGTCCCTTGTACCACATTCTCATCAGGTTCTATCTATATATATATGGGTCAGATTTTCAGAAAATGTACAATTTGCAGCTGTACACATTTAGTAAACTCTGCTCAATTAGGCTGGAAAATGATGAATACCTGCGGTATAACTGAGTATATTGGGTTTTCTGTTGGTTTAATATATATCTGTTTTACCATTTTAAACTGTATTTTGAACATTATTTTTGTCTTAAATGTTGGTTATTTGCGAGAATTGGTTAAGGTGAATTGTACATTTTCTGAAAATCTGACCCATATTATGTATTCATACATTATGGCAACCCAATTGTTCCCGTCCATCGTGCCTTTATATAAACAACCGGCCTTTACTGATAAAAAGTGAAAAGAAAATACTAACTATTTATAAGGATTTTATATATATGTCCTAGTTCCATTATTTTTGATGTGGAGAAAGTAAGTTTTATATTTACAGATGCAGTCTATATGTAGAGATGAGAATGATAAAGGGAAGGGAAAATAATTTAAGGCAAAATATGGATTAAGGTATAAACAACATAAACATACATGTACGTGCATATCACCTGGAGTGTATTAAGACATCGCTCAAGGTTTTTTATTGACAGGCAAGCAGAGAGACAGTATATTTTAAATGTCGTTACAGACTAGAAACACAAACAATTTAAAGCTGACCTTTAGACTTCACATCTGGATGACAAAAAAATGCTTCTTCTGAAGTTCATATGGAAACGAGAGACGACTCTAGCATAAAGGCATGGCCACTGTTTTGTAGAATTATTCATGGATTTTCTGAATATTCAGAATCAAAACAACGGCTTATACAAAGTATGAAGTCGACATCCGCGTAATAGATATAATAGCTATTTTTAATTAACATGTATGTACATAAATATCAAAGCAAATTTAACAGTAACGCATATATGCAAAAATCAACTGTCACCCTAAATAGTCATACCTTTTTGCCCCATATATTGCCAAACTATGAAATTGGATGAAGATCACATAACAGGAGAGCCTCGACTAACGACTTCCGTATTTTGATTGATTCAACAAGTATATTGTTTCTTTGATCGGTAAGGTTAATATTTTATGTATTTATTTATTTATTTATTTATTTATATAAAACTATTGGGGAGGGCCTTGCATGGGCTATGTGGATGACAAGGTACTGAGAACGCTAGTTGCCATGAGTTTAGACTGAAACGAAAAGAATAATATGTCAGTACATGACCAATGCACTCCTCGTGTTAATTTGCTGGGTATGAATTAATGGGTGGATGGATGGATAAAAGTTTAATTGTTTCATAATGAATTCAACGTTTAATGTATCCCAGCATCACACTACAATTAGCTATCGTCTAGTCATATGTTCATATTGCTATTGGTATGGGTATTAATCATGCGTCTCTGAAATGGGATAATTCAAAATCACCTCGAGTTATAGCTTCCAATTTGAATCGTAAGGAGGAGAATATTGAGAGTGAAAAGTTAAGTTTATGGAAACATGTGCAAGTTGGGACCTGGCACCACCAGCGCACGTTGACATACAACTCCCAGCGTGGGCTCGCGGCAAGCACACGACAGTGCTGCCCCCTGTATCCTCGTACCCTGGTGACGCAAGAGGGAACTACTGGGTGACGAGGGGACGATGCCTCACAAGCTGGTGTAAATGTAGAACACATCAAATGTCTTTTTGTATCTCTTGATGTTTTCCTTGTAAACCACTGACGTGCTTCCTCTTGACATTGGAGAAAGCAAGGGTGGCAATTATACATAACCAGCCTGAGGGTATTGGGGGTGCAGGGGGGGTTGTGGAGGGTGTGTGTGTGTGTGGTGGGTGGGTGTGTATTAGAAGAGGGACTGGCTGGGCTTGTTTTTGTTAGGCTCTCTCTGCGTGCAGTCCATTGTTGTGACTGACTCTAGTCAAAATCAAGACATCAATGGATCTTATAAATTATTGGATCCTCTTTAAAAAAGAATGGGTTATTTTAAAAGATGAATTTCACTAAATACTATTGGGTATAGAGTTTTGTGCAATTGGAACGCACGATCTGCTTGTGTACATTAATTATCAGTAAAATGCTATATTATATCTATATTTGTAATCTATACTTATTTTAGATCCAACTCAGGCAGATTTCGATGCTTGATTGCCTTACTGTATAGTGGTGTTAGTTCAGTTACGCACTGACGGACTGGTAATTCACATAATGTAATATAGTGAAAAGCGTACTGACATGGGTGCACCTCATACCTGTTCTTATAATTATCATACTGATTTTACACATTCTACAGATATGTGTGTATATTTAAATGATGTTTGTATGTATCAGTACCTGTATACATAACAGTATTATATGTATGTGTGAATGTGTTTAATGTATGTGTATACATGTATGTACATGTATTTATATAAGGGGGTTGCCCTGGGTTTTCTCATTCTTATTAACTCCATAAAAAAACATGAATCCACCAATGTAGCAATCCGTCTTAATCCTGCCCAGAACCTTGAAAAGAAAACTTTATTTAATTTAATTTGAATATGACCCCCTACATGCTCCATATTGGTCTATCCCGTTCGACCCACATCTATGTACATGGATCATCCCATATTTATCGACTGAAATAGTTGAAGTTTTCTCCCTTTTTTTCTCTATTTTGAGGCATATTTTCATTTCGACTCACTTTTCTCTTTTCTCCTATACATTACTGTTTATTTATTGCGGACCATTATTCGAGGTTAGTAGATGACAACTTGATATATTCAAAGAACCTATAGCCCTATAGTGATATAGGGTCTTTGATATAGTTGGGTGGCTCAGTGTACATGCCTATATAGATGCAACTGTTTCCATTACCCTATACAGTGCTATGATATCTAAAAATGATATAATAATTGATTATATTAGATCTCACAATTGATATTATGAAATATACATTATAAAAACGTTAATAATACATCCGGTATCTATATCATATTCTAAATACAAACATATTTTATAAATGATTTCCTCGTCGAACCTGAAACCTAATTGCGCAATATAAAAGCATGCATCTTTAAAAGTGCATAGAGGCATGCACACAAAAGTAAGTTATAGATTAAAGAGGGATCCGATATTGGGAGAGATATGTGTAAGGACGTGGACTTTTCACCAGCTCGCTTTGATCAATATCTTGAGGATCCAAATCTGTAAACGATAGCCTGTTTTTCCGATAGGGTCATGACCCCTGAGACGAAACATTCAGCCTGGATCTTGTCATGTTACATTCTCAGTGTGTGAGTGTCAGGGCACACACTGGGACTAGATTACACCCCCCCCCCCACACCCACACACCCACACACCCTTTCCACTCCTCGCTTCACTGTGCTGTATGTCCTCCTTAGTCATTGCCTTGAATGGTCTTGGGGCTATAACTTCAGGCAACCGGCGGAAGACCTATCTAGGCTTTTGTCTACTTAGAATGCTGGTCTACCTTATTGTAACCAACACCTTTTTGCAATAAAGAATCCTTGAATTGAATTGAATTGAATAACCACCTTTGGAAGATACTAAAAGGATTAATAACCTCCATTTTGGGCCTGCTAGTGCACTGTTTGTGCATATAATCTCTCAGCTTCACCTCAGGATTATGCACCAAACAGTGCACCAGCAGCCCCTCACTGTCAATCAGTAATCCTTTAACGTGTGGCACTTCTAGAGAGCCAGTGCAGCAGGCAGTAATTATGAAGAAATAATTATCGATATATAGCAGAGGTCACAATAGTCATTATTACGCCATTGTAATGTTAATAACTCGATCAGTCGCATATAATATATTGTTGGTTGTATTGCTATAGGATTAATGAACTGGACGACTGAAAGAGGGCTCTGGTTATTGATGCCAGTGGCACCATAGTCCTATAATGGCCGACTTCAGCGGACAACTATAGCCCCAAATCCTCCCAAACATAGACTAAACTAATAAATCAGTCGCAAATATTATTGTGCTTTCGCATTATTCAAATTACTGATATCCTACAGGTATTGTCACTTCATTCTTTTTGGGGGGGGGGCACACACTGGAAAAACCGATGAGTAGTCAGATATTTTCCTCTGTACATTATAGTTTGATCAATGAATACATTTCTTGTTAAACAATAATTGTTAATCGAGTGAGACTGGAAGGAAAGTGTAAATCTGCTTAGAAACCCGTCCATTCTGCTCTTATCCCAATATCCAAGAATATGAAATGCAATACTAAAAATAATGTCATTAAATACATTTGCGTTAAATAATAGAGACTATAGGAACAGAATAATGATGTTTTATCAAGAGATGTCAGATGGATTTGACTCGGGGAAGCACTCTCTGGGTAGGGTTTTTCATTTGATGACTTATTATAAGTTATTGCATCGATTATTACTTAGAACTATCATCGCATTATTGTTCAAAACTGTTAATGAAACTGCAATACTAATTTATAACCATTTCGTCCCACCGGCATTATGCCCATGTTTCGCCAATCGGTCAGATAGATCGGATATGAACGGCTTCCATCGGATTTTCCTGACTGGTTTTTTTATCGGATTTAAATGTTTTTCCTCTGAAAATTCTAATGGTAACCGATGTATCCGATGATCACACCAACAATTCGGTTGCTTATGTTTATTCTCCATCCTTTTTATGCATAGCAAGACCGATCATGGCTGTTTCAGCCACTCAGAATCTTAAGAGTGATCGGTTGTTATGGTTCATCCACAAAGGAGGCAAACCAGAAACACAATCTACTAAATACACACCAAACGCTAGGGGAAAAGTAGAAGAATTTAAATGTGTGGGGTTAGGTTAATAATAGATCATAATGCTTACTGTATATTGGGTATGTAGGGGGAAGACTTATATGGTTGGGGGAAATAGGGATAGTTCATGTAATTAAATATATAAATTGATATTGGTAGTAAGTGTGGTACAGAACTATTGTTTAATCAAATAGTCATGTAATGAATCAATTAGTGTACTGTTAAGACTATACTGCTTTTGTACATAATTTTGTCATATCGGGGCGGAATATGAAACAATGCGATGCGATACCCTACACTTTTTTAATACTAACAAGGGTTCCTTTACATGAGTATTAATTACCATAGGCCACTATGGTGGCAGGACCTATTCCCCCGGACCTTCCCCCTAGGAATTTCCCCCTTAGGACCCTTTGCTTTCGCCATATGACTCCTCCCCACTCCCACCCTAGGTCCTAAGGACACTTCCTCCCTATAGATAAGTTGAATAACAACTTCCATCGAAAAAAGAGTATAAACAACACAAAACATGATAATAAAAACCTTGCTGTATAGTATTGGGCTTAGCAGGGTGGATGCCAAATATTTCCCTTTCCGTCTACGGTACTTTGAAGTATTTTCAGCATATATAATAGATATATCTTTTAGATGTCCTCTTTCCTTTAGTACCACATTCCACATTCAGCCATGCTTCCAACTAAAATGGCATAAAAAATGAATGATTGCTTTTAGTCGACTCTTACTTATAGTCTTATAGATATAGTCCACATACGTTTATTACAAGATGATTGAAAATATAAAAAAAATCTTTCTCATAACACAGAGCATATTCTACTTACCCATACAGCATACATTATAGCTGGCCATAGAAGAATGACATAACATTTTAGACTAAGACATGTTTTTCCTTATGAAATATATTTGATATACTTTGCAGGGAATATGGTTGAGAACAACACACAAATAATTGATGAATGTATATGGACGGGGGACAGTCGTAGGTGTGTGAGGTGTGTGTGTGTGGGGGGGGGGCGGGGATAGTCCAGTAGTGTGTGGGGGGGGGGGGGGGTCCGTGGGGAAGGTCCAGGGAGAAAGTCCTGCAACCGCAACTTAACACATCCATGGATGGCCTTTGTTAACCCAGTCGGCGTGCACACTGGGTTGGAGGAGAAATGTAAAAACATATTGTTATTAAAGTATATATACACATGGAGGTGTTGTTTAGTGTATATGTAATGCAGACTGGACATGCTGTGACCCTGTGCCTCCTCACTCTACCCAAGTATACAATATCACATGGTTGTCACAAGGCCTTCTGGGCGAGGGATGAGCAAAAATCAATGAGTTAACTATTTTTCTTGTGTATGACCGCTCCCCATCACTACATGGAACAGTAGAGATGGATACTCTGTCTGCCCCAAGTACAGCCTCACAGCCTGACACTCTGTCAGCCTCCAGTCAACCAATCAGCTCTGTTTTGTTGTAGCAACAGTATCCTTGGTGACAACTGACTGGTGATGACTGCGCCATCGTGTCACATGGTGAGGGCGATATTGCAATGAGGGACTATCACACCAACGCTTTACCATGTCAACCCACGGGTCATCTCTCTTCTCGGTCAACCATATCACACATACCTCACCGTTTGACTTAAATTCTTTTGGAATCATCTAATTTCAAAATATAGAAATATCCAATGGGCCTATACCGGTACTTTTAGAAGGCTGCATGACGAACAGGTCTGTGTGTGTGTTCTTCACGTTCAGCTTCCATGCTCCAAAATTATTGATGACATAACAATAAACAATCATTTTAGCAATTATCTTATCATCATTATGTAAACTAAATGTTTCTCCATAAACAAATGGAAGCTCGCATCTCTATACATGGCTACTGTTCCAGGGTTTACCTTCCCTGTGATTAGTGGCTAGTAACTAGCATAGCCAGGAATTATATTGCTATTACTTACATATTTTCACATTAATCAGTGATCTTTTCAATCTTTGCATGTCAGTGGCTGCATGGCGAATATGAAACGGAATATGATATGTGAATTATCTTAATCCTCATGTAATCTTAACAAATTGCTGCCTTTATGTCAGCCAAATTAAATGATACCAGGTATTATTACGAGTCCAACTCTTAGAAATATATGTATATTTCGGTATCATAACACGCTGTATGGTATATCAATCCACCTAGAGCAATTGAAAAAAAATCACCTGGGAACAAAAAATAGAAGCTTTAAAAAGTAAAGAAATTAACGGCCCAATGGCTCCATTTGTAAAGGGCGGATTTGATCATAACAATAGTGTTTAGTATGGAAAGCGGGACCCATACATATCAAAAAGTCGGCCGAATCCCGAAAAAATCATTTTTGCGGCCGAAAAATCATTTTTTGCGGCCGAAAAATCATTTTTTGCGGCCGAAAAAAGATTTTTTCGGTCGCCGAAATAATTTCTCGGCCGCCGAAATTATTTCTAGTTAAATATACTCCATAGGATTAGAAGCGTAGAGATATATATTTAATACATGCTTTGGTACATATTTGGTATATAATTCGTACAAGAGCATTAGATATGAAATCTGATCCAGCAGGATTAATAGTAGGTAATTGGAATTAAGAAAGTATTAGAAGAATTGTTTTTGGTTAAATTAAATTAACAATAACAAACTGTAACTGGTTTTGTATTAATATGCATGTCAAGAGCAAATACTACATTCACACTAAATATTTGATACAGTCATATATCACACTCTTATGGTAAGTTATTATAATGATTGTCAATCACCATTTTGGACGGAAATGGGACAGGATTTTGTTCTCCCTCTCCGTTCTCTCTCTCCTCCTTTTCTCCGCTCTCTGTCCCTCTCTGTCTCCCCTATCTGTCTCTTTCCTCTATGTCTCTTATATTGCAAATCTATCCTCTAATCTACCCCCCTCTCTCCTCTCACTCCTCCCTCCCTCTCTGCCTGACTTTCTCTCTCTCAATCCCTCTATCTCTATCAACCAATATATTTCTCTATTAATGTAATGCTAATAAATCACCCCTTTTGCTGCATCCAACATTGCCACATACATATAATCCATACATATACATACATGTGTAGGTACACACATGGGCGAAAAACCTAGGAAAAATGGACAACCAAACACTGAACAGAGAAGAGAAGGTCGAAGAAATACATTTTGGTGACTTTATTTAGTCTGACAGTGCCTTCGAAATGGAATCGGTGGCTCTACATGCATAAAGTGCCTAAACAACGGACCTACATGCACATACCATAGCAATAGACATACCCGTATACATACCATACGAAATGCATACCAAAATGGTTACCTTACTATATGTACATATCAAAATCCATACCATACGAATCCATACCAAAGTACATGTCATATTGTATACCTACCAAAATCCATACAATGCACTGTATGTAGTATACATACCATTTATACATACCATATACATACCATTTATACATACCATATATACATACCATATACATACATACCATATAATACACACCATGTGCATACCATATACATACCATATATACATACCATATATACATACCATATATACATACCATATATACATACCATATACATACCATATTTATACCATATGCCATATATACCATATACCATACATACATACCATATATATACACACCATATACCATATACCATTTATACATACATACCATATACATACCATATATATCATATACCATACATACCATATATATACATACCATATACATACCATATATATATACATACCATATGTACCATATATAGACATACCATACATACATTAATGGCTTATACATACCGCATACCATATATATGCATACCACATACCATATACTTAACATATAGTATACATGCATGTATACAGTATACAGTATACAAAACATGCGGTATATATGCACATAATGCACATATGCACATTGACTAACATGGAGAGAGACACAGAGACAGAGACAGCCAGAAACAGAGACTTGTTATGTATATATAACAAGTCTCTGTTTCTGTCTGTCTCTGAATACCTCATCCTATAGAATCTATTTTATAGCTACTTTACCAACGATTGGAAATAGAGGTACAAATAATTGCACAATAATCTTATGAAATTAAGAAAATCGAATAAATATGTTGGGGTATTTAATACAATTTAAATTGTGTAAAAGGCTTAAATGGTTTTTGAGTAATGAGCATATGTATTCTAACATAATTTTAGACATTATTTCGGCCAATTTAGGGCAGTGAAATATAAACTTATTGAGGTATTAAATGAAATTATGAACCCTTCACTCTCTCTCCTCCTCCTCTCTCTCTCTCTCTAGCCCCAGACTGTCTGTTCTGTCTCTCCCCTCTTTTTCAAAACTGAATATATCAAATAAATACATTTCTGGCGGAAAATGAACGCCGCCGAAAAAAAACGAAAAGAAAAACGGGCGAAAAATGATTTTTTGCGGCCGAAAAATGATTTTTTGCGGCCGAAAAATTTTGCGGCCGAAATTAAATAGAAAACGGCCGAAAACGAAAATAAAAATTTAATTTCGGTTACTTTTGTCGGCCGAATTTTTTCTGCCCGAAAATATTAGCCGAAATATTTTTTTCGCTATAGTAAAGTATGGGCGAATTTTTTTTTCGGCCGAAAAATTGATATGTATGGGTCCCGCTTTCCATAGTATCGACCTATCACTTTTTTCGCATGTGCCGCATAAAGTCATGGACGGTGTATCATTTCTATCCTTTAATGCATGAAATCCTTAAGGGCCTTTATTCATTGGGGCATAGTATATAGTGGCCGCATATTCGTAGTGTATGGCGGGAACATGTCATGCGTAGTGCCCGGGGTGGTGGGTAGGGGCAGCACTTCACAGAGACGTGCGTCATTCTTCCAAGACGCTTTCTCCATTTAAAATTGTTAATTCACTTACCGGTACTTTTCTCCCGTTAGTTAATTGAAATCAGCAGTCTTGCCTTCCATCTGTTCATCCATGGGTGTCCCACTAACATTATACCTACCTTGAATCTGGTAAAATATTATTCAATATTTAAAAACTCCTCATGTCACAACAATACTCAATACACCAACATAGTTTTCTAATTAAAGGGGATTTTTTGTGATATTCTCAGAAATAATTCGAAATCGAAGATACAAAACAATACTTACATAACTTAGATAATTATTATTTACCATTAATCAATCTAACAGTAATATTAATCGACAATGCTATTTCACACTGGCATTATTCGACACACCCTAACTATTACTACATCCATTCAATATTGATATACATCAAATCTCGAAATCAGGTTGTACGCCAATGTTAACGAATAAATCGCAAGCCATTTGATTATAAACATTTTATATTACCATCTTCCAGTTTCTCCGAATATAATGTTGTTTGTTGTTGTTGTTAAGTTGCCACTTAAGGCCACTGTATAGGTTTTGAGAGGAACCCATTTAGAGAGGACCACCCATGACTGAATCTGAGTGATCTACACCTACTACACCCTTTGGGATTTCTGGGTTTCAAGTCTTGGAGAAAGACAAGCTCGGAATTGCAAAGACTAAAAGACAATTGTGTATTATTAGATTACAATATGTTGTTTGATGTCTTATGTCTAATTCCCTTGCATTGTACTTTCATGTTTATCCAACTGCCTTTGTAAACAGGGAGCGTGCAACTTTCCTAGTTGTTAATAAACTGAGTTTTACTTCCACTCCTGTGTTCTTCTAATACAGACATTCAAGGCATTTCAGATTACAGTATGTCTGATATTCATAATCTAGCCATTGCGCACAAATAGTTGACCGTAGAATTTGTTTCCTTTGGAAACGCACAATATATACATTAACTTAAACTGATTATAAAGTTAAACAGAAAAATAGTTCATTAAATGATTGATTAACTTAATAAACTTATAACTTGTTAAAAAATAGGCTTCCACAGAGGTGATATAATACTAAATATCAAGTCCGTTTATAGAAACAAAAATGTTTTAAAAGACAGATTATTGATAACCTGTAATTAAACAGAACATATATTGCATAATTGTATATGATAGAGTTGTTAGTCATCGTCAGGACCAATTAAGTACCTTTAGTTCTAAACTGAGAATATTGCTATCGATACAAAATCTTGAAGAGCTTTTTTTTTCTCCATTCCACTTCTCCCATTCGTTTATTTCATCAAATTCATTACATGGCGGCTTACATCGCAATCTTTACATATCAACGGTAGACGGAAATTTATTTACGCAATAAAATATTCCCTGATTAAGTGATTGTTAGTTGGCATGATAGGAGTGATCGGTGAATCTGCACATAGCAAGGACATGGCAGACGACTGCTGATGGTATGTCATTACCAGTCAGAAAATTAAATTTGTCATAAGTAAGGCCTGTAAATAAGTTTTAGTCCCGTTTCATAATTAGATTCTAAAATCAACTTTAGGATGATGATATTGTTAATAAGGAGAGTTAGAAACACAAATGAACGTGCTAAAAAAACTCTGAGATAGGCCGAGGGATAACAGGGCGATACGTGAGGATGGTTATGCGTATTCAGCCACAGTTCCAACAACTGTCAACATGTGAGTGTCATTGCATGTCTGTCTACCTTCATGTAAGGCTGACATGTCAACGCTTGTTGTTACTTGAGTCACTATAATCTTGTCCTTTGGCCCTCCACGGATTAGCCATTAATCTAATCATGCCTAATCTGCCCATGTTTCAGGACTCCAAGAGAGAAATCGATGAGGCTAAAAGGCTATCGAGGGCCAAGGAATGAACATTGCCTTTGACTTAAGCCTATTAAAAGATAGTTACTGGCATCATTGACGGATTGGAAACTTGTTGCCGAATAAGTCCCTCCCTAATATTACAACCTGTATTCTGCTGGTGGTGCAGCTTTGATAGTATACACCGGAGATAACGATACAGTAGCCAGAACGCACAGATACAAGATACAGGGTGCATTGCACTATATACGATTCTGTGTTAAACCACTCTTGTAGGCCTCGTAATTTTCTGAGACTAGTCTGCATGAGAGAACTCTGAGAGACATTTTACCTTGCACAAATGCATGGGTTTCAATGCAACAACCCTCGTATCATAAAACCCTCATAGTCGTAAATTTAAGAGGGTGTTATGAGGCCTTTAAGACACAATCTTATCGTGTATAGTGCAATGCACCCATTGAGAGTTTTTAAGGATTTAATGTATGGAATATAAAAGATGTATTATAAACACAAATTCACAAGTCCTTATATTAGATAGTTTACCACAAACATAGAGGAAACGTATTTTACATCTTTCTTCGATCGCCAATCAAACCATATTAATCAAATATTCTTCAAGCAGCAATCACATCATATGAAACAATATTGAGAATTTGATATTGATATTGAAAACTTAATAACAATCAACAGAAACAATTGTATGTATGTACCTTTTATATATCAGAGTTACATGACAGTCAGAAGTTGAGACGCCATGAACCATAAAGAACTGATATTTTCTTAAATGTAACACTGTTGAATTAAGAGTCACAAAATAAAAAGAATTGAAGAACACGTTGTGTGTGATAGAACTTGGAGATCATACGGCCATATGTTACATGAATAGAAATGATAGTTTCATTTACAATGTTAGATCTAGAGATCAAAATATTATAGGATTTAATGAAATAAAGTATTAATATGGATCTTTACATATAAATTAGAGTGATAGTTAATGAACTACTAATTACAAAAAGTATAAATATATTTTAAAACCCTATACTGATTTTAGGTGCGATTAGTATGTAATTGTACATAAGATAAGGCACCCTATATTTGTAAAAGGAAAAAGAAACGTGTATTACCTATTGCCCCAGGAACAACATATTGGAGTTCAAATGAAAGTAAATCCAAGCAACATCTCGTAACGGGGAATAAATAAATAGCATTTAAAAATTCAAACCGAACTTGTGTCACAGAACTTATGATATTATGTTAAAAGGGTAAAGTATTCAATTAAGGCATGCGCTGAATAAACGCATCTTATATTTCAATCCAAGATTATATTCATCATAATATGCTTGATATCATATTGTCAATGTGAGATCAATTGGTTATAGGTCCATTTATATGATATTGTGTATGTACATGTGTCTGTTATCATATTCCTGAAAATGTCGATGTTTACAGATTCATACTGACTCTTTTTCATCTGTTTAAGGGTGGGCCACTGAAGAGACCACGTGACAAGAAATCAGAGCTCCAGCCACATGACGATGAAGAGGTCAAAGTCTGCCAATCAGTAACATGTTTGTTTGTCATGCGAATGTTAGACACCTAAGGCCTGAGAAGTGAGAAAGAATCAATAGTTTATCATACCCTGTTATTGTGCCTGTATCGCATTATAGACTGACAGGTCAGTCACCGCTTTACACACCAGGAGTAAAGTTACTGAACACTTTTTAAAAAAAAAAAAAAAAAAAAAGTTACTGAACACATCCTCGTGATTCACCTGCCACGATGTAAATAGCTATTGATGAGTTGTGTTGAATCACATCTTTAGAGACGAATTATTCAATGACTTCATTAAACCTGGGCCTAAAACTTTAAAGTTGCGAGTACATTACATCTGGTCGTGGGATGGAAAGTCTGTTTATAAAATAACGTCTCACAGATCGATGATCCAGTTCAAAAAGTGTGAAACTGTATAGTTCATTGTAAGTTTATTGAAAGTTGCCTTCTGATGGAAAACTGAACATATAACGGTGGAATTACTGCCCTGGAACATCCTATGCTTTATAATTGTGATGAGTGGCTATCACGGGAGCCTTATTACTTTAATATGATAGTTCCTGATGTATAAATATAGTAATATCGTGATGTAATAAGTTATAAATCCATGGTGACATTATTGTCTACTTTTACTTTTGGAGCAATTTGGTAAAACTCCCTTAGCAGAAAATCATCTCCTATTAAAGTTTTATGTGCCGGTAATTTAAAGAAGAAAATAAAATTTACAATTCTAAACGTTTTAGATGTGTCAGTATTTTGTTTTTACAATATTGTAAAACCCCAAAAGGATAGTTACAGATATAGGCTAGTGTCTGTGATACCCTATGGTGTCTATATGCCTTATATGTTAACTAACAAGTTTGTTGAAAGAGCGTCACTATTGAACAAGTGCAATATTTAATCTAAGGGGAAAGATCAACTCGTTAGTTAAATATATGCCGTTGATAATCTAAAGGGGGATAGTTTAAAGCAATTTTATCGACTTTTTAAAAAAAATACTTCAGGGCTTTGTTGCACAACGCTGCTCGTAGCCTCATAGCCCACTCTTTGCTATTCATTCGTACATTGTGTAAATGCCGAGATCGTTCCTTAATCTTACCCAATCGTGGTCGTACTTGGGGGTACTGACAAGAACTGGTTGTCAAATCGTGGGTTCTCATTCTTGCTTACCCGTGAGAACATGCAGCAATCTGCCTGAGAAACATGTATACGTGTTTATGAAGGGGCTGATTGCTTTGTTTATGTGTGTGCGAGCTACGGGAGTTGGGCGGCACTATTATTAGAATGGTCTGCCACAGTCAGTGACCCAGTAGAGACTTCAAAGAGGTAATGGTTGGAATAGACCAGGCCTTTTGCCCAATTATAGTCCACAAACGTGCAGTCAAGTATCAAATCATGGTTGATCTTTGGTTAAGAACAATTACAAGTAGAAAAGAGCAGGCTCTTTTGCACAAGAGCTGTTCCTAACTTTCCATACTCCTACTTGTTCTCAAGTCTCCAATGCTCCAATGTATCTCTTACTCAACTCTGGTTTGATATTTGTTTTGTTTTTAATTTTGGTTTGATATTTATATTTTATTAGAATTATTTACATTCTCTCACTATTCATCATGATTAACTATAATTAGGGAAAAAGTGTCATTGGTCATGCATTCATGTGTTCGATGTTATAAAAATTGACAGTGCTGTTATACCTTATGGTAACATAATCCGAAAATTGTATTCCTATACTACTTGTTACCTGTATGCTGGCACTAGCCCAACTGACGATTACCATATATTGATTGGACGGGACCACCGTCCAATCACAATGCACCTGTACCATGTAACCGTGCATAACCCACATATAAGGAAGGGTTGTGACCCCCTTCCAGTCACTTAAGATCTACAATAAAGCTACGCTACTATACTCTACGCTACAGCTCCTTTTCCTTTGTGTTACACTACGTATAACAGTGCTATTCTAATAATAGTACTGAAGTAGATAATCAAAGCCTTCATACACACACTCACACATACACCCGCACATCCACTCTCACAGTGTGCTTTATTCTTTGGAACGAGCGAGCAGGCCTGATACCCATGAACAGCTCAATCTTGTTACAAATCGAGAATTGCTTTGCAAACATTTACAATATTTATTTTTTCCATTTATGTGTTGAAAATAATTAATACAATTTTAAGCACATAATGGTTACGAACAGACTTAACGCTTAGCCCTAACTTTGACTTTTGCAACACCATTTTCACCCAGATATTTTCCATGTTCTTACGATTATGTACGAACGTGAACCCACACATTTGTTGTGTAACAGATTCTCGTCACTACCCCAAAGAACGAACGTGACCAGGTAATAAATAAATATACTAAAATATAAATATCAAACCAGAGTTGAGTCAGAGATTGTGTCTGCATCAACTTAAATACTCCTCCAGGTTCAGACCTGGCTCCTCTCAGTATTCATTGGTCTCTCCTCTCATATGTAGGTAACATCTTTCTCAGAGGGAGGGAAGAAGGGTGGGAGGGACAAACAATGAGTAATAAAACAATGTCAAATCACCCAATATGCAGAACTTTATCAATATGTATACTAGTTATATACCCACTAGTAATAGTGAGTGGGTGAGTTGGCGAGCAACCTTTTCAAACTGTTATTAACACCATAATTATGTATGAGTGAGTGTGTATGTCAGAAGGTTTGGATTGTTGTATTTCTGTGTGGTGTAAGCATTGACTAATTTGGGCTAAATTTTGGAAAAGACCAACTATAGTAATGCCATGAAAAGGAACTCCTCTGGCGTCTACAGGTTACCTGTTTAATAATACCGCATTGTATTACGAGCAAGAGTATGCAACTTGAAAACGTGCACAAGTTTGGAGACTTTAGGACGGGTCCTTGTGCAACAGAGCCTGATCGTTGCTTCTCTTACTCGTTTTTAATCAAAGATCAACCTCGATATAATTCCTAGGCTGGACGTTCGTGAACATTCATTGTGCAACAACGCCCAGGTCATTTACCTTTTAATTTTATGCCTACATAGTGTATTAGTGATACTGCTTTCGTTTGAGAATTGAATTGAATTAAATCGAAGTACCATATGCCTCTGATAGCAATTTTTCCCGCCATATGCGCGGGGAAAGATATAATGATAAGTCTTATTGTTTTTTTTATTCTGAAACGTGATGAAAGTCGGGCTACAGACGAAAAGACTACACTCCACCGCAGAGATGTACCAATTGAAGAATAAAATACACATCACCAATCGAAAAATCAAAAGTTTCAAGACCTGATGTTTGCAAGAGCAACTTGAGATATTTCCAAATAAATTCTAGGAATTTCCTATGACATTATCACTTATCCACTATTTTAGACATTTAATTTGTTGTTTACCCATGGACATAGTGTCACGAGAATTTGCCATATAGAAATCTAAACATCCCAGACGCATGTCATTTCCAAGAACCTTCTTAACTTCCTTGTACGTCTCTCCTCCTTATTCCTAGAATGAATGTTTAAATGGAAGATATGGGTTATCCAGTTTTGCCCCAAGTAGTACATGTGAATCGATGTGATAATAATGGTGTATCTTTATATAGCAAACTTATTGGACACATTACAACGCCAGGGAACCATTAAATGTACATAATCTAATTACATGATCAATTGAAAACAAATACTTGGAAAAATTAAAACATGAGTTTGGATGAAGCAAATTTTGTAACTGTAACAAAGTAGATGTAATTATGCACACTGACTCCCAGATATATGTGTTTACCCACTTCCCAGTCGATTGGTCGATGTACCCCTGGAAGTATGTTTTAACAAGGGTTGGCAAGGAGTCCACTCTAAGTTACTAAGGCAGTTTGGTTACAACTTGCTTCAGTACTATATTCACGTGTACAGTTACAGTGTCCACACATGTTTATTTCAAGTCCAAATCCATTCTAACACAGCTTACTACATATCCCTAAGAGTTCCTAGAAATACATGTTCAAATCAACACTCCAGTGTATCAGCCAGTACTACTGTATGCTTCCAGTTACTTGACTGCACTGGATCCCCAACACACTCACATTCTCACTACACACTAACTAAAGATCAATCGTCAAGCTAGCTTCTTGTATACCCAATAGTGCAGCATACCATTAAAAAGGCGAGAGGTTACATACACAAAGGAATTATCCACCCAGACGCATGGATAACAATCGCCGGCAATTCGTCCACAAAGGAGGGCGCAAGCGAAATAAAAACCAAAACTAACATCTCGTCAAGATTGGTAGGCTGCTCCTTCGCCTACAAGGTATTCGCACAAGACTCGCCCTGTTGCATCACCTAAGAAATATCCGTGCCCAAGAGATAATCAGGCAGAAACGACCCTTAATGCGAGAGCAAGTCATCTCTATTTCGTAACAATATATATATAGTTCCTGGATTTTACAATTAGCTATGCCCCAAAATAGCGAGTTTAGCTGAGTTTCGTTCCGGCATCGGGGCACTACTTTTTATCAGTAGATTCCAATTGCTAATACCCTACATTATAGTATCCCAAAAGTTCTTCTTTTTTATTCTGACAGTACAAAGCCTAAGGAGCCGATGGCATGGCTTCATTTTAAATGGCCCAACGGCAGAAAATCATTTATTTGGTGAACCTTTCACTTTAGATTAAACCATTGTTTTTCTTATTGATTCCAAATCAAACGATAGGAAATAATGTGCCCTAAAATTGTTTTTATTTGACCTAAGATGTCAGTGCTTATTGTGATTGTGGTGCACATTCTGATGAATTAACGTTAGTAAATTGAATTCCATTTTTTGACGCAAGAATTTAAAAGTGTATTGGTTTGTTCATGAACTAGCACGATGCCATTGATTTAGTTAGAATTAAAGCACAACTTTCCGTGAGGCTTCTTCTTATGACCCGAATGGTTTTTAGTCAAGCAGTTGTTTGTGCTATTAAGTAATTGAAACTACGGTCACAATTTAAATCATCTTGGATAGTTATTCCTAGATATTTAAACTTTAATACCTATGCTATGGACTGTTCATTAAGCATTTTAATTGCCATGTTTTTATTAGGATTTCTCAACTGTGTTTTATTGCCCATGACTAGTACTTTAGTTTTTTGTAGGTTAATTCTAAGTTTATTAAAATTGCTCCACTGTATAATGATCACACAATCTTTGGTTGTCGATTTCATATGTTTCTCATAGGGGTTTTCTACATTCAGTTAAACAATATCATCTGCGTAAAGTTGTATAAAGACCTTTGATCTTTATTAGGGATTTGTCAGCCATTTTTTACATCTTTTTAAATAGCATTGTGTCATGCTTGCAGTATTCTCGCAATTATATATTCATGCCTCTAGCATATAATAATATTCATCTGCATCGATTTTTGATGGAACAGACACAAAGTAGTCATACTCAGAATTCAAAATGTATGTGAAATTAAGTAGATAAATTTACATGACGTAGTTTCGTACAAATTGTATTCCTCTGCATTGATTTTCTGCATTATCACTGAACTCACATCCATGATAATTAATCGTCTGCCTTGTCACATTCCTCACCACTACATGCTAGATAGTATATCTAGGTGGTGAAAATCAATGGCTTATAAGTAGGAATTTGTCCACAGCAATAGTATTGCAGGTTGCTATCTCCATTGATTTATCCTACAAAATCAAGCGACAGGCGATTCTATTTCCACTATTGTCAAAAACTGTTGACAATCAAATAAAGATAGCTTTAGTGGAAAGTCCATAGGTCCATGAAGATATGTTTGGCACACTGTTCTCTGTCATTCTTATCAATGATTTGCGTACTGCATATATGTATACATATGTATCAAAACTATGGCTTCTTTATAACACTTTTCGATTTGAGTTTCTCTTTCGGCTGTTACTGCTATATTGGAAAGAATTTTAGCATAATTTTTATTTTGTCCAACTACTTACTTGAGAGAAAATTGTAATGGTAATTATTTGGAATATTGACTTACTGAATCCTTAACCGGTTAGTGATGTTACCTACACTCAAACCGATGAAGTGATTATGATTTATTATATTGATTAATACTGTTTCTTCTAACTCTTACAACATTCTTGTATACGTCGCTCACAATGAGGAAGAACCCGTCAGACAAATGTTTCGCCAGTAAGACTAACTGTTGATCTATACATACTAAAATGCTTGAATGGATATGAAAAGTCGCATAGTGCCAGTAGTCATAAAAGCGTCAGGACTTGTAAAGAAAGGCCTGGATAATCGTCCCGACAAGATCCCTGAAATAATAACATTGCAGAGATCCAGAAGGGAACAGCCCACATAATTAACAGAGCAATATCACTGAAATAACCAAATAAACCAAATATATAACATCCCCCTTGTAGTAACCTGGGACCATGGTATGGACCTGGACCACAAGTAGTAACACAAGAACACAAAAGAAGACCTATTATAATAGATCCTCTAACTCTAAAGCTTGAGTTATAAATCCCGCTGGGATAGGTACAGCAAGTGTTATCTTTGCTAATGTACCTGCCACACCCTTATGTCGTTGTTCCGGCATTTAATATAACATCATTTTTATTTTCTCCTCTAGGTTCCAGCACTTCTGGAGAATATACTTTTGGAAGTGTATTATATCGTTATTATTATGTTCTCCTAAAGGGACATTATTATTTTCAATGATGATTTCAATTGTGAGGCGCTGGTTGGAGCATGGAGTGCACGGAGCGCCTGTAGTCCACCAAGTGCAGCGAGCAGCTCTCCTACTGTAATCAATGCAGAAGCAAGAGAAGCTCCAGCAGCAGCAGCTCCAGCAGCAGCAGCAGCAGCAGCAGCAGCCAGACTGCCTTCCTGTGCCTACTCTACCTCCGTTTTTGCTCGAAACAGCACGTCGCCTCCGTGGCCTAATGGATAAGGCATCGGCCTCCTACTTCTGCCGATGGGCAGCAATTCTCTAGTTGCCTCTGAGATAGCCGGGGATTGCGGGTTCGAGTCCCGTCGGAGGTGAAAGCATTTTCAACCAATACTTAAGCCTGGAGATCAGCTTTCAGGTTACGTAATGCACACGATGGTGAATGGGCGCTCTAGGTGGATGCGAGCTTCTGGATCCTTCCTCCCTGGAACCGTTTTATGTTTTTCTATATTTCAACAGTTGAATCCTCTCCATCTGTCTGCCTATCTAGCTAGCTATACTGCATCACTGATCATGAGATACTAAGCATTGATCAGTAAGAATGATTCCCTATAGGAAGCAAGTAGTTGTCAATTGATTTGAAATGTTTGTGGCCAATAAAAATATTTAATAAAAAACAAAATTTGTACGCCACCTTAGCTGGGGGAAAGGGTGAGTAGTATAAGGAATAGAGCCATTTTCCCAGGGTATTGGATATTGGGTGCAGTAAAAAAAGAAGTAATGTAATGTTTAATGATTATAATTTTAGCGATTGTCTATATCAATCAATTAACCTAGGCTACGTCATCTAATAAAAACACTCGGGTAGGGGTTTACTCAATGTGTAGTACATGTGATAACTTTGTATATCTGTCAACACTCCCAGACATGAGTCTGGGGGCGGGGGGGGGGGGAGCTCTACTACTATCTCTGCTCCTTTCTATACTTTTTCACGAATGGGTGGATGTATTGGTATAATGTAATATAATATACTCGGGCGTGGTTTTCTGATTGAACCTTGTAACATTGGTAGTAATGATAATACAGTACTCCGCCCTTTAAAGATCTTAATACGTTGTACCCATTTTAGTTTCAATGCTTATACTTTTCATAGTATAGTTCGTCATAATAATAATTTCCTTACGTGATTAGTTTATCTAAATTGTTTAATTATCTAATTCACTATTAATTTGCGCCTCTTCTTGTTTCTAATCGCTACTTTTAGTCCCACATAGTTCTGTTACAGTTCTGTTAGGGGTGTATTCCTCTTTCAGGTCCCAGTACTGTTGGATGTATGTGTAGTGTATAGTTGCGTGGTCATCGTGTTTGGTAAGCGCATATCCTTTGGTTATGTTAAGATGTTTGGTGGGGGAGGGGGTGTTGCATTTTGACAAACACAGGTTCCTAATCCCATGGAGATTGCACTTTGGCCATGGCAACAGGTAGCTGGGTGAATTCATTCTCAAGCTGCAGATCCGCGCAGCACTATATATGGCACATGCCCCTCTCCCCACTCGAGATGGCGAATTGGGGAATTCTGCCATCAAGAATACTACGGTATACAGTTGCTAGTGTTCCTAGAGGTAGTTTATTCTCAAAATAGGTTGGTGAAGTACTCTTTGGTGTCTGGGAAGACCAGAGGCTCCACCTACACCACTCACTTGGTAGCTGGCTGAATGACACCTTCTATGGAAAGGTATGCCAGCCGTAGAGAGAGACAGAGAGAGAGAGAGTCACGCTTGGGTGATAACGTAATCTGACCATGCTGTCATTTTCATGGTGTAAACTTTAAACAATATTGACGTGATTGTTCGAAAAATTTCTTTGTATATCTATGAAGAAAGCTCAGAGTGTACTTCTAGCATGAAGCACTCTAAATAGATCATCTCGAACTAATGGTGCCATCTAAGTTTTGCCTGTTAACTACCAGCTGTTACGATCTTACCAATATTATTGTTTGTATTTCTGAGTTTGTCTCTGGTCTATATAATGTACTGTTATTATTTTCCAAATTAGATAACCTGCTAAGACGCACGTTCGCTACAGGTGGTGTTTTTTTATTCTTTTTAACTACTCAAGCTTTGTACTGAAAACAAATTAGAGACAACTTGTACGTCCCTTAATAAGACTCACTAGTTCGTCAGTACTGTGTTATAATGCAATCATTTACCGCGATAATAACACCATAATAATATTTAAGTTACTTATGTCCATCTTGATTATTGCCTGTGCTTAATAATTTTTTCTATTTATCAATGATTTGTTTGTAAAGTAAATAAGAGTTTTTCTGAGAACAGTATCACCGATGTAATGTATTTCCTGAATAAAATTTTCAAAAACTGGAACTCAAAAAGGTCGTGAGATCCAGTACCGGTGGTCCACACTTTTTGTCTATGACAATACCAGTTCTACAGGGAGTCCTATGTAGGCCTATAATATTATGTGTTTTCTTATATAGCCGTTCTGATGCATTCACAATAGTTATCAGAGTGTATGTGTTGATGTCTGGAGAGCAGGGACATCACATAACTTATCAATCGAATTGTGCTGATATTTCAGTCGAACTAGTTGAGCTGTATAAGAATAACTCTAGTGAGTCACTCATGTTGCATACTAACTTACAGGGAGAAGCTGCTCTTTAGCAATACCTAAGATTTATGCCTTGGTCATTGCATCAGACTGAGCTCTCTGAGTCAGGCTTAACGGATAACATACAGATCACACAACCATGTTCATACAATACATATAAATAAATAATTAATACATGTCAACTGATTAAATAGGATAAATGACATTAAAGCCAGAGAAGACATTAACATATATATATGCATATAACCTTAACAGAAAGAAACTTTAGAAAAGATAACATCAGGTACTATAATGTGAGTGATATTAGTACGAAAATAATATCAACTCTTGTCAGTCACGGAATTGAATAAATGTTTTAACCTGGAGACTTCAGCCTTATTTAGATTTTTATCTGAAAGAAACGATTAAAAGAATGCTGGTAAACAATACATGTTACAATAGTACCAAAACAGGCTACGAGTATATATATATAACCTCTTAGGACCATGTAAGAAACCCACAAAACCAAAACACGGGATATCCGGAACGCCATCCTACCAGGAAATGATATGATGTAAAACATCATTGTTACTGTCTCTGACTTCTTAAATAATGTGAGCGCGAATTACTTGAGTGAATACCACTAGTAATTTACAATGTATTTATCACACATATTCTGAATGAATGGGAGCTTAACTGGAGAGTGACCGCCTCCAACAAAACTAGAGAACATATAGGACTAGTTCGGCTGCACTGTGATCACATATATCATGACAGCCGTAATTTATATTTTTCAGACTTGGGTAAATGTCCACCCCTTTCAATTTGGTAACCTGTTGATTGAGCCCAATTGCAATTCCATTGGGTGTAGAATACACCATCGGTATGTTTTGTAGAGCACAGTTGCTTCGAATATATTGCACTAAAATAATTAGTTTTTAGACTATCATGTTCTGAAAACCTCCTCATGTTTCTTCCAACCATTAATGTGTGGAGGTAATGCCAATACGCGAGCTGCCCATACCCAACCTGTGATCAAGGAACTGAGACGTACAGAGACAGACTGCAGATGCTTGTTTCTTCAATCAATTTTTTTAAAGCTATATACCTAAGCACACTTGGTGGCCGAGACTAAATTAAAGATAAAGCCACATAATATTACGTAATAAGTTACGCAATTAAAATGATTAAAGTTTTGATTAAAGAATTAAGTACGAGTAAGGATAAAACCTTGGATCGTTTGGTCAATTAAAAATTACTCGTAAGGTTATAGGCCTACGAAGTTAATCCATTTGCTTATGTAAAAAAAATGGCTCCCGTGTAAAATTCATGTTAATTTTTGCAGACAAACATTTTTTTGAAGCATTTAATGAGCTGAATTCAAAAATCGATGTCTGCAATTTTTTTAATTATTTTATCATACCGAAATTCAAGATGGCGTCCAAGATGGCTACTTCGACAGTAAATGCACATAACTCTGGTTCTAATTAACATAAATGAATGATTTTGGTGTCCATTTCTATGTTTTCCATGTCAGGGAATCCAATGAAATAAAAATAAAGTTCAAGGCACATGATGCCTTTCCGCTAGGGGGCGCTATAAGTAATTTTTCACACATTTTCCTAAGAAATGGTAAGAAATACTTAAAATATCATTTAATTCTTATACACAAATAATTTATTCATTTTATTAAATTTTATCAATATCTTGTTAGTTATAACATTGGCAGTTCATTATTTATGACTTTTTCACTATTAGAATAATTGATAATTCCTGGGAATTCAGCCACAAATTTGGGTCCTTCCACATAGTAATTCAATCTTTAGTCCAGGCAATCTATACCAAAAAAGGGCTAAACCTGGAACAAATTGCAACAGGTTTCTCAATGGTTTTGGATAGTATGAGTGCCCCCTATCAACATACTAAAAGTCTAGAGAAATCTAGGTGGGAAACCATGCCCAAAATCTCAAAAAACAAAATGGCCGCCTCTAAAACTTTGAAATGCGATAACTCAGTGTAAAATCAACATATATTCAAGTGTGAATACCCCTTTTTAATTTTTCCAGGCATTGGGAATCCAATGAAACAATAGTGAAGTCCATATAAATAATATTTATCAAGTTAGTGTACTGCTACAGAGAAGACATGGGAAAATATGTCTAGCAAATGCATCCTGTGAAGTGAAAAAAAATCTCATTTTGTATGAGAGCACACTAGGAAATGAGATTCTGTAATCAAAGCTGTTAGACAAGCCTTTTGAATGGTGTATATAAAAAGAATAGTATAATGTATAACTCTGATACTTCAAGAAATACTTAATATCAATTTCCCTCTTGTATGAGGCACCTCACATGGTCACAATTGGTGTAGATTCCAAGTTTAATCTTTTGAAGGAAGTATACAATTTGTAGTAAGAGCGAGAGGGCACTGGGTAGATACATGGGGGAATTAGGGAACTTCTACAATTGAACCCCCTTCCAAGTTTAAATCTAGTGGACTAGTCTATGTAAACCTTTCCTTTAGCATACAGATATACTGCATCATTTTGATGCAAAATTGCTGTATGTTGTATGATCTTCTCTAATAGCATTAATTTATCTCTTTGGGGCACAAGATGGGAGGAGGAACAGCCTCAATACCAGTTAGTTCCCCCTTCTTACTGACATAGTTCTCAATACAAAACTAATGTGTGATGCTTTGAATATACTAGCCTCAATGAACTATATATGAGCAACAAGAGCAACAAGACCAATGAAGATTTCCGACTAGTTGGGGAAATTA
This sequence comes from Sthenelais limicola, assembly GCA_942159475.1. Classification (NCBI taxonomy): domain Eukaryota; kingdom Metazoa; phylum Annelida; class Polychaeta; order Phyllodocida; family Sigalionidae; genus Sthenelais; species Sthenelais limicola. The sequence continues at coordinate 29,934,335 of OW804099.1, forward strand.
CCCCTGGAAGTTGTTCTCAGCCGGGAGAAAGGAATGATCTCTAGTTCATATACTCTATATGATATATAAATTCTACAACCATTTGATTGAAGGGATTGGGTGGTCTAAGCCCCTTTTAACACTATACATTCAAATTCTACACAATAGAACAACTGGAAGATCAACAGATAGCAGAGGTTTTTTTACCCTACCAACTATAATAATTGTTCTCTAAATGCAAAGATGTGGTGAGGATATGATGCAATGATTGGTAACTGAAAGCTTTGAAAACTTTAGCTGCAAGTAATATCATGAATCTGGAATAAATGTGTGTATATGATAGGTTATAAGAGGGTTTCCATGTAGTTACACAAGTAACTAACTATGCCCATGTCTGGTAATTTGAAATCAAGGGGAATGACCCAATAGCAGCATAACACGTCTCTTGTCTATACCTGCTTGTGCTGTGGTCAACTAATCCGTATCAAACTTTCCTATTTCAGACTATAGAATCCCTGAATGCAGATATGCTTATATTGAAAATAGCAGTTGAATTTGGCATGTGGCACTATTCCCATTTGTGAAAACACAGACTTGATAATAACATCTTTCCACAGCTCAAAGAAGGCAAAAGAGCAAAGCATTTGGAGCATTTATGTATGAGGAAAAATCTAGAATACCAGGAGTGCAGAACACTGCTCCTATCCATGCAATAGCAGAATGTGATATAACATTAAATACTTTTAGTCTATGAGATTCAACTGCTATTTGCAACATAAACATATCTGTATCTGCTTCTGCCTATGCTCCAAAGACAAGCTGATGTGTTCTCTGATAACAAAGTACCCCTACTTGATATGTAGAGAAAGGTGGAGAAGGCTATATTCTATCTCTGTAACTTACTGTAGTACAAAAAAGGCTCCCTGTCCTCATCATGCATGTCCATCCACAATTCCTACCATCTATATCAGCTGCTAATAAGTACCCAGCCAAGGAATATGCTACCAAATTCATACTTGAAAGGGAGATTGGAAATGGAAGTCTACTGACCTGCCCTTGACCAACTACTTCAGATCATTTGCTACAGCTGTAGAGCTACTGCAAGTGTTCCTACCTGGTTATTATGGAATGCACTGCTGCATGTGGTCATGATGGTGAATGTGCAAAGAGTTCAGGCCCTATTTACCAGGCTTATGAAGTCAGAATGTCATGTCAGATGCCATATACAGTGTATGGCTAATTGTTTTTTCCTGTGGAAGGTTCTTTATTTCTAGTGTCACAGCAATGCTTATGACAGCTTGTTTAGTGGAAAGATGTTATCAGATATCCTTGGTCATGAATGCTTTGTACAATCTCACTGTATGGGACTTTGATTTTTCACTTCACAGGATGCATTTGAAGGGCAGTTTTCTTGTCATTTCTTTCATGTATCAGTATACTAACTTGTTAAATATTGGTTATATGGATTTTTTCATTGTTTCATTGGATCCCCCATGCCTGAAAACATTAATAAAGTGTATTCACACTTGAATATATGCTGATTTTATACTGAGTTATGGCATTTCAAAGTTTTAGAGGCGGCCAATTTGCTTTTTGAGATTTTGGGCATGTTCCCCCACCCAGATTTTTCTAGACTTTTAGTATGTTAATAAGGGGCACTCATACTACCCAAAACCATTGAGAAACCTTCTGTTGCAATTTGTCCTAGGTCAAACCATATTGTTACTGGACTACTGTTGAAAATCATGTTTGTGACTGCATTCCTTGGAAATATAAGTTATTATTTATTGAAAAAAAATCATAGAAAATCATCTACCAATGTTATATTAACTACCAAGAGATTGAATGAAAGCATAAAATGACTAAAGATTTTGTGTATAAGAATTGAAAGATATTTGAAGTATTTTTTATTGTTTTTTAGGAAAATATGTGAAAAATGACCTATAACGCCCCCTAGCGGAAAGGCATTAAGTGCCATGGATTTTATTTTTATTTCATTGGATTCCCTGACATGGAAAACATAGAAATGGACACCAAAATCATTCATTTATGTTAATTAGAACCAAAGTTATGGGCATTTATTGTCTGAGCAGCCATCTTGGACGCCATCTTGAATTTCGGTATGATAAAATAATTAAAAAAATTGCAGACATTGATTTTTGAATTCAGCTCATTGAATGCTTCAAAAAAATGTTTGTCTGCAAAAATTAACATGAATTTCACACGGGATGACATAACAGCATAGACTATAAGTAATGTTTACACAACAGAAAATACAATAGAATTTCAATTTACAATAAACTATGAGCATCGTAACTTTGGAAGTTAAAAATACCCTTAAAAGCTATAAATGTAAAGTTACATCCCGCTGCGTCAGGGATAATTGGCGCAATGCTGCCATATGGGCGCGCGCGAGGACTGATAGCTGGATGACCTAGTTTCGCGCGGTTTTAAAAGTATGATGGCTGCCGAGGTGAGTGCGTTTAGACGTCTTCAAACCAATTATCTCAATTAGGAGCTACTGTTTAGAAATAAACACCGCGCAAAGCCTTCTGCTTATGTTGATATATGGAGAAAGGATGTCTAGTGATCTAGGTAATAATTGAATCTCGTCCAATAATATTGAAGTACGGTACCGGTAGGCTACTAGCTCCGCATTCCAGTCACTCTATGACTATGGTCTATAATATTTCAATGACAAAATGAGCTGAAATGTTTAGATTAGCCTACGTACCGTAGGCCTACTCTTTTCTTTCACCAGACTTTCCAATATATAGGTAAATTGGTTAGCCTAGTTAGCACCAGAGCTATAACTCTATAGCTTCAATATGCTCCACCATCTTCTTCTTCTTCTTCTTCTTCTTCTTCTTCTTCTTCTTCTTCTTCTTCTTCTTCTTCTTCTTCTAGGCCTACGCGTCACTATGTTGGGTTTTTTTAAACTATAATTAGGCGTAGGCCTACCGGTAGGCTATGGCTATGTTGGGCCATAATCCTTCAGCGGTTTTTCAATGCCTGGCAGTTTTCATTACCGGTAGTAGGCCTACTTTAAATCATTTTCCACCCCCTGCGGTTACTGGTAGGCCTACCCAAGGCCCTCTCATCAAACTAGAGCAGTTTGAACTGCCCCGACTGTAGGCCAATCAAGTCCAATGGATGACCCTATATTCAATAATAGGGAGTTTTTGTTTGTTATGGTACCGGTATGCCTAATCAGCAGCATCGGCCTAGTCAGTAAATGGTCGTGGAAATAAAAATCTAACATAATTATATTATATAAGGCCTATATTAATGGTTTGGTAACAAAGAGATGATTGCTGACAAGGATCAACGTAATCTCAGTTGATTAAGACAGGTAGAATCAGAATACAAGAACAACGTTTCTTTCTCAGTTTCAGACTTTATAGTGTAGGGGGCCTACCGACTACCGTATCAAAGGGAACTCATTAGTTCATGCTGTCATCTGCTGGTCCTCCTCTCCACCTAAGCCTACTTCAAAAGTTGTACACCAGGCGGAGACACCTCTCCATGACTCTCCAAGATGGAGGCTGAGTTTTCGGGAGTTGGGAAGAGGGGGCTACCAAAATTACGGGAAATTTTACGTCGGCCGCGAGGAGAATCTGAGGTAAGTGTCTAATTATAACGCACAACAGACAGTAAATAATGCTATAATAAGTTTTGTTGGGTATATTTCATAAAGTCTTCGCATCATTTGCGAAACAAATCTCTTCCTTCTCTATTATCGCCCAAAACGATCTTTTTATGATTGAGTGTTGTTTTGGTGAAATTGTATATTATGAAGTCCGCTCTTCATGTGAGACTCTCAAAATCTACCTGACTCTGAACTAAATAGTACCAGACCGATACTAAAGTCCAAAGCTTCTGATCATTTATTTTGAGCACATACCGCAATACAAAGTAGAGAAATTGCCGAGTGTCAGGGCCAGTGTCCCCGCCCTCGCAGACTACCGTACCCGGTCGGTCCTCCTACTAGTCACCGTCCCCGCAAGCTATGGCTGTGAAGGCATGACACAGTTAACAGAAGCCTACCTCGAAGTTGTTTACTTTCTAACCACATCCATTAGTAGCCGGATAAGTACCGTCGTAATTAGTACGGTCACTTTCCTCACCTCAGAGTCAGAGACACCACCGCAAATAATGCCATTGGTCAATGGTCTTCCTCTATCTAGACCGGTTGCACTATAAGCAGCATCTTACACTTTGTTTGTGTATTCTATCATGTGGGGTCGGGGGGGGGGGGGGGTCGGGTCAGGGGAATTTTTTTTTCATGTTTTCATTTTACACTTGGGTTGTGTATTCTGGGTTTTGCTATTAGATAGTAGCCTCTTGTGTATTGGTAGTAGTCTGTTGACTCAATATAGACCTACACTGTCTTGTTAACTTAATAGAATACACATTCAAGTTTTTAACAGCCTACAGAGAAAAAAAGGTAAAACCTGTCAACGCAATGATACTGTTCTTATTGTTTTACCTCTACATCTAGTAACAAATATTAACTTTTAGGTTATGTCGGACACACCGGATCTGGACTTCATATATGAAGACGCCGATAGTTACCCAATAGAAATATCCGGTAAGTATCCCATATGGTATATTTCATAATGTTATTCATTATGTTTAGTTTGCACCCTTTGGTATTTATGATGTGATAATTTAATTCGCCTTTAAAAAGGAGTGTGTTCGTATCAGATAAATTTCACGATTTATTCATAGGTTTATATCCACTGTTCGTGTTACTAAAAGTATTCATGCCAATAATTAATGTCTTTTTACTCCAGAACTTTATAGCTATACAGAAGAACCCGAATTTTTCATAAACCAGCGGTACTTCGAAGAAAGTACCCTTAGACACGGTGAGTAGGCTCTGACAGAAATTTGACTTTATTTTTACACATACATAATATAATTATATTATATGTTATCGTCTCTTGTCAAACCAACAAAATTGGTATTGCCCGTAATTATTTATTTTAATTAAATAAATGCTCCGCTGTTGACATTCTACTTCGTGTCTATATATTTTACTACTAAATATGTTCTACTTTTAATTGTGTGTGCGATCATGTCTCATGAAATACATCATGAAGATTTGCTGCTCTGATTTGCCAGGTGTTGGGAAATGGTCAGAAATACACGATGCAGCACGGAGAACACATATCATGCGTCTGTTGAACGCAACAGATGTATCAAGTCAGGCAAAGAGGATGGAATCAGTGCGTGCCCTACTGTATCTAGCCCAAGGTATTGGTTTTTCCCCAAATATGTTTGTTGACCCTCGTATAAGATTAATAGATTAGTACTAGATTTACCACATTTGATAAAATATTAATATCTTATTTCGTCTTCAAACAAACCTTTATATTTATAACGTACATGTAATAGTATTTTGATTTCCTTTACAACTGCTCCTGTCTCTCTTCTATTAACCAATACTCTACAATAGTCTGAGGGCATCTCTCTATTGTAAAGTTAGCCTCTTCTCTCAAATTCGAATTGGTGAAGGAGTTCTATTCCACTAAAATTTTATTTACAAGTATACAATTATCTAATGAATAAATAGATGTGATATTCTGTACTCGTGGCCCTACATATACAAGTCGTGGAAACCTACAACTACAACTGCAAGCACAAATGTATACCGGTAGTCAAAAATAGCTACCTTGGTCATTTTATGACTTATCTCATTCTTTCCTTGACTTTGTCTCTACCTATAGGAAACTTTGCCGAGTGTGAATTGGAGGAGGACCAGCAGAGATGGTCCCGCCATAATGTGTTCCTTCTCTACGAGTGCGGCGCCTTCACCACCTTCCTGGAACTCCTCAACCTAGAAATTGAGTGAGTTGTTGTGCTTGTTCAGCCTTTTCTTTTGAGGCGATGGTGCGCGCCTATATTGACCTTTAGAAGAACTATTCAGGGGTGTCAAGAAAATCGCCCACATTACTATAAATATTTTGCTACTTGGAATCAAGGCAGAAGCGAGGCGATCCTCGATGGATTCATAATTGTTCATTTCCTGGAAAATCAAAATATATGAAAACAAAACCACTTTGTATCAAAAATAATTTAGATCATATCAAGAAAATGTAACATGTTTGACTGGTATGACATAATATTTACTACGTTACAAACAGTCTCTAGTGATCGAATAAACACATACAGTGGCGTCCTTGTAGACCGCCCTTTATTAAAGCTTTATTTCTATGAAAACTAGCAAATCGAACAGAGTTGGACACCTGTTGGTGTGGCAGTGTTGCAAGGCAGTGCTTGGATGGTTGCTAAGACAAACAGACCTTATTTGGCGCAAAGTGACCTTCAGGACTCACTTTTGATATTATTATTAATGTACACGTAAATAACACCGCACACATATTGCATTCTACGACTGCTCTAATGGTTTTGTAATCATAAACGTTTGCGTGGCTTGCGCCTGTTGCAGGAACGGTATAACAGCACTTGCAGCACTACGCAAGCCGGCCGTGTCTCTGGCGGACAGTACGGACCTGCGGGTCATCCTCAACCTCATGTACACCATGGTGGAAACCCTACGCCTGGAGGAGGAGTCGGATAATGAGGAGTGCCGCAGGCTCAGGGCCAACTTCACATCAGATCTCAGTGGGTCTAAATACAACACTTGTCATATAAGAGAAGCTAGTTATTTAGTGAACGCTTTACTTTTGCTCTTGCTCCCTCCTGGAATAATCTATCTCTTTTCGTATTGATTCGCTCACCTCAGAACTAAGTAAATGTATCTCTAAATTCAACCTGGAGACTATTGCAACATTCGTAAAGCAACCCCCAACAAACAACCATCTGTTGGCATTCTATGAATAGGCTGTCCGTGTATATATTTTGCGGCACCACACATCTATCCCTCTATATCAGCATTCGCTGGTGGTATTATTATTTTAATATTATAAAATTTGTTTTTAAGTTAACATATCCAACTTATAAAATCTAAAAGTACGCCTTTCCGCATTAAATTTAATCATTTTCTCTTTTTTCTTGTATTACTAATTTTTTTAGTATGACTAACTTAATACCTTAACTTCCATATTCCTGGATTACAAATTCCGGAAATTTAAGTTAATTGCCCCCCTCCTATTGCAGGTCAGCCTATAGTAGGAGACGAGAGTCTGGCCATCACACTGTTCGGTATGGTCACCAAGTTCTGTGGCGGTACCGCGCCCCACTTCCCCATGAGAAAGGTTCTCCTCCTCCTATGGAAGGTTGTACTGGTGAGTATTGGCATTCATAAGCAAAGTTTCATTTTGTTTATTTGGGTTCAGGGGACACTAAGAATGCCCCTCTCCAGGCTGTTTGTATCAAAGATGTACATATTCCAATGTACAATAGTTAAACTTCGTTAAGGCAAGTAACATTTCTAAAGGCTGAATGGGTGAGATAGCGGCGAACCTGTTAAAACAATATTATAATGTTACGAGGAAATGAATGTATTTTCCTGAAATAAACTCAGTTAAATAATCTGAATCTCTGATGGAATTAGTATCTCAAATAATGAATTTATAGAACAAAAACATTTGTTTGTATCGATTATTACAATAAAATCCTCATAATCATTTCTCTAGGTTAACTTAACCTTTAATAGTTGTGTAGACAACGTTACTGCTTGCCCCTAATTTGTTGAGAATTAGACCTTGGTCTGTATCAATTATTACTATACATTGACATCACGTCCTCATAATCTATACCTGAAGTCATCTCCTTAGATTGGATTCCTTTACTTGTGTTTCAGGTCTCGCTGGGAGGGCTGCACAACTTCCACGAGAAGAAGAACAGGGCGCGGGAGGTTGCGGAGCTGCCCCAGCTGACGGAGGACACACACGAGGTGTGTAAGCACATGCGCGCCGCCTCCCCGCCCGCCTCAGCAGCAGACCTCATAGAGGCGCAGCAGCAGCCGCGCCGCAACACGCGCGCCTCCAGGAAGGTCAGTCAACTTGAAGGATACTTTTTTGAATAGTTTATTTTGGTTCACAGACAAGTCGGCCCATTGTCAATTCGGACCTAGGGCTTGTACCAAGGCAGGGCCAAATCGTCCCAGGGTAACTGAATAATAATTACAGAGATAAAGAGCCTTAAATCGCATACACAGGTGACTCCCCTAACCCTAATCCCTACCAAAACCAACCCTGACACTAAAGTGGTGGCCCTAAGTCAGTGAAGTAAGTAGCGGAACTCTCGGAATGCAAAGAAATTTCTCATCGAGTAAAGACAAGGGAATGATGTTTTATCAAACATGTACATGTATGTATATTCCAATGTACAATCTATTTTCTATTTTTTACTTAAATCTCAGAACTCAGATCATTTAAATTTGGTCCTTGGATCAAGCAGAAATAAGATTCAAAGGTCTATAATTTGAGCTTTGATCACACGAATAGTTTGAGCCTTCTTTCCCTTATTAGAATACCCAGTGTGTGTAAATGGACTTAGTGATGTTTCATCTGTTGATGTGACCATCATAGTAATGTGTCTACATGTTTTTGGTTCCGCAGATGATGAAGCAGAGTGGTCTGGAGGATCCCTTTGATAATGGGAACGATGACGAGATCTCACGGGAACTAGAGAATTTAGGTGGAAGTGACGACGATCTTCCGCCTACACCTCCCCGCCCCTCCACTCCCGCCCCCGCCAAGGGTTTGCCCTGGACACCTAAAGTTAGGTAAACACCTCCATTGTACATTTCTATTCATAGTAGTGGTATTCCTCCTGAAGTACAGCACTTCAGACTCAAATATGACTTTGTCTTAGCAGTTCTGAAGGTATACGGCATTCACCTTGGAGTGCTACTATTATTGTGAAGGTTCCAAGTCGCTCTCTAAAAAAAGTCATAAGCAGTTCTGTATATTTCTTCTGGCGGTCCAAGTATAGATAAGATATGGATGAAGTATATATGTAGTAGAACCTTTTTAAAGCGGGCTCGTCCCGCTTTTAAGGAATGGCTTGGCCCCGAGGCCGGCCTCGAGGCCGATCGCCGCTTCAACGTTGCCTTTAGAACTGGACGGAAATCCGACTCCGCCGCAATTGCGGCTGACGGGACGCGTCGATATACAGGTCCGCCGGGAGCCATCACTTTACGCTGCAATCCTAAAATGACATATACTACTCACAGATTCTCTATGTTATAACTGGTATGTAAGCTTATCGTAGGCTTAGTTCTGGTTTCGGTAGGCATAGGTAGGGTTTGGTGCTGCGTTTTGCAGCTGAACTGGTAATTTTGCGTACGATTGCGTGATAGGACCCCTACTTCGTCGTCAAACACTCTCCTTCTTCTCCTCCTATAATCCTTCCCAGAGGCCTTCTATATACTCAGTACTAAAAGGGCTAGGGGTTGACAAGTAGTCTCCTCCTCCTACTCCTCCTCTCTCCTCCTCCTCTCTCTCTATCTCTTGCTCCTCTGCGTAATTGCGTGATTGGACCCCTACTGCGTTCCTATGGGCAAATTGCCTTGGATTTTTTTTTTTAAAAAAATGGTTTCTCAGCCTTGGAAACTAAATATTTTTCCCGCTCTCTTTCTCTCTCTCTCTCTCTCTCTCTCTCTCTCTCTCTCTCCCTGCTCCCCGCTCCCCGCTCCCAATGATTGGACGCCTACTGCGCTCACTCTCTCCCTTATATAAGCTTTGCCTAAAGAAATCACTCCTGTCCGCTCTCGCGGTTCGAACCCGGGACCCTGCGCTCAGCAGACCAGCGCTTCTACCCGCTCGGCTATCCCTCTCAGTTGAAAATCGCTCACCCAAACCTAGTGCAGTGTGCACATGCACACACAGCACACACCATTTACCGAAAATAAACGTTTCCAATTCCTTTGAAATGTTGATTTATAAACAGAATCGTTCATTTGGGATCTTTAATAAGAGTCATATTAAGCTTCCTATCTCTTTAGTTACTTTATATAATTCATTAAATAACTTTTAAAGGTGTTTTCGTTGGCCCAGCTGAGTGGGCGATAATGGGGGATTCAGCCCATTCAGTCTTAGCGTGAGGGGAGGCTATGTGCGATTGTACTGTCAGCAACGATCCTATAGCTATAGGATAAACATCTTTAAAATCTTATTTAATGAATCATATAAAGTAACTAAAGGGTTAAGAAGCTTAATATATCTCTTACTTAAAGTCCCAAATGAACGATTCTGTTTATAAAATAAAAAAAAAAATAAAAATAAAAAAAAAATAAAAAAAATTAATTTAAAAAAAATTAATTCGGTCCATCAGTCCATCCTTCAGTCCATCCTTCAGTCCATCCTTCAATCCATCCTTCAATCCATCCATCCATCACTCCATCCATCCTCCCCCCCCCCCCCCTTCTCTCCCTCCTCTCTCCCCCCCCCCCCCCCCTCTCTCCTCTCTCTCCCCTTCTGTGTCTATACTGTACTTGTATGTGCACGCTGTACTTGTGTGTGCACACTGTACTGTACTTACTGTACTTGTGTGTGCACACTGTACTTGTGTGTGCACACTGTACTTGTGTGTGCATACTGTACTGGACTTACTGTACTTGTGTGTGCACACTGTACTTGTGTGTGCACACTCTGCACACTGTACTTGTGCGTGCACACTCTGCACACTGTACTTGTGCACACTGTACTTGTGTGTGCATACAGTGTGCACACTGTACTTGTGTGTGCACACTGTACTTGTGTGTGCATACAGTGTGCACACTGTACTTGTGTGTGCACACTGTACTTGATGTGTGCATACTGTACTGGACTTACTGTACTTGTGTGTGCACACTGTACTTGTGTGTGCACACTGTACTTGATGTGTGCATACTGTACTGGACTTACTGTACTTGTGTGTGCACACTGTGTGCACACTGTACTTGTGTGTGCACACTCTGCACACTGTACTTGTGCGTGCACACTCTGCACACTGTACTTGTGCACACTGTACTTGTGTGTGCATACAGTGTGCACACTGTACTTGTGTGTGCACACTCTGCACACTGTACTTTTGCACACACAAGGTACTTTTGCACACACAATGTACTTTGGCACACACAATGTACTTGGCACACACAATGTACTTGTGCACACTGTCGAAATTTTCTGGAATAAGGTGAGATGCAGTGAAAGCTAGTGGAGGTGTGGAGGTTAGAGATAACTTACAGTTTTAAGTCCAATGCACTTCGTAAGAAGATGCATTTCCACTGGTTTCCATGCTTCAAGGAATTCCATTTGAGTACTAGAAGCCCTTTTTCGTACATCCATATTGCACACACACATAAAAATTCCATTTGAGTGCTAGAAGCCCTTATTTCGTACATCCATTTGGCACACACACACAAATTTGAGAATTTTTCAAAATCTCAAAATTAGGATCCATTCTCTGAGCAAATTCCTTTGAGAATGATCCTGTAAAGCACAACTTGAATAATTCCAGTGAGATGAGGTGAAGACTCCATGAAAACCATTTTTGAAGACCAATTCCTATGATATTTTCAATTGTTGAAACCAATGGTAGAAGAGTCTTGAAAATCGTCCAGCAAATCTCTAGGTGTAGGGGTAGAAAAAGGTTAAAAGGTCCAATGATCACCAGATCAATGGAAAAACAGCTGTAGTTCTGTTCAGTACAAAATCCTCTGGTCTACTGGCTGACCAGTTAGATGCGGTTGCCTTTTTATACGCAGTAGGGTCACGTGACCTGTCATTAAGATACATTAACATAATCAAGAAGGATTAAGATAGTTCATTAAGATTCCTTCAATTTTCCTTCAATTCTATGCTTAATAAAGCTTTAAAAATCGTTTTTAAAGGCATAGTTAGGCCTCTTTTCTTAAAAAAAGATATTTAGCATGATTTGGAACAAAAAATATTGTGTATTTCAAGAAAAAACGACGAAAATGTAGATCGGCGTTGCGGAATTCTTTGAGGCATTCTTTAAGCATTCAGTGACCCGTCTGAACGCAGTCGTTTTCTCGATGGTTACACAAATTTGTGAACAAATAAATATGTCTGACCCATCTTTGCTTCAAAATAAACATTATTGTCGATTCAGATATTCTAAAATTGAAAATTGAGCGGATATTTTTGGTTCTAATTTCGCTATTCTATATTAAGGAATACGTCGAGATTCCAAGATGGCTGACCACTGTCAAATTCTGCAAATCATTGCAACGATTTGCGCATCGAATAATGATGAAAATAAAAGAGAACTTGCTTGTTTCACGGTGGATATTTTGTCTACACGTTGAAATCTATCATATTAAATGTTTCTGGAAACATTTTGGTCATTATTAAGAAAAATATCGGTGCCGACTATGACGTGGATTACGCCCATAGGGTTAGTATAGAGTCATGTCAGTCGGCGATATCATTGAGCAGATAATTATTGGTTCCAAACGGTGGAAATATCGGGAATTATATCGCCAATGGTATTACATATGATGTATTTTGTCTTGATTTAAATGTTAGTTGTGTTGAATGATCATGACATTGTTTATTTTCGACGATTTTCGATTTCTTAATGTCGGTCCATAAGCTTCAGTGCTGAGAAGAGGGCTTGTCAAAATGGCGATTTTTATCATGGTAGACGACGGCCACACGATGGTTTCTCATGTATTACAACTTAAATACTTCATTTCATTGTTTTAAATCTAGTTGGTGCGAGATGGAACATGTCTGACCATCTGCTGTTAAATTCTCAGCAGTTGAATATCATTATGTTCGTCGGAATTTGACTTTTAAGATCGGTTCGAAATGGAATTTTATTATTTAAATCAGAGATTTAGGATTTATCTGGAATTTCGGCGAACGATTTTTAGGTCTGTACAAGCATAGGGGGGGGGGGGTCGATGGTACTTTTCCTCTCCACATCCCTACCCCCTTACTCTGATATATTCATATTTTTAATTATAATTATGATTATGTAATCGACCTATATTTATACTTATAATAAAAAATATACTTAATTTTTACTTATAATTACATTATATTATATATAATTCGAATAATTAAAAGCCCGCTTTATACAAGCTTATGCTTGTAATTCTTGTCTGTATTGACTGCATGTAGGCTGCCATATTGATAGCTTGATGACGCAGTAGGTGGTGTACAGAGCCGAAGGCTGCCGTATCCTCTTTGTATTGCAAGCGTTTGTTATTCACGTTAAAGGCCTAGTCCACTAAGCCGAATGTCATGCAATTCTCACAGAAGTTAGTGCAAAAGAGTCCTCTGCGGCGCAAAATCGCATGAGAATCGGATCAGTGGACTAGGCCCTTAAGCCTGATATCCACTACCACATAAAAACTTAGAAGGGAAAGATAAGACTTTTGCATTCGTACTTTAGTTGGTTATCTCTTTTTTATCTGGATAAAAGTATTCGTCAATGAAAATGAGCTTTAGTGCTATGTAAAAGCCTCTACTTCCCCTTGGAAGTTTTGACGTGATTAGTGTATATCAGGCATTAGAATAGCTTCTCTCAAATATCAAGTGAAATTGGATTAAAACAAAGATCGTAATTTCGTCTCCGTTCAAGCCACTTTTTCTTAAGTTAACTACATCACAATATTATTGTTATATATTATAAATCTCAAAAGAAAGGAATGACAGAGTTTGTTTCTGTTTTCAGACAAAAAGATCTAGAAAATTTTCTAGAACACACCCGAGGAAAGTTTGTAGGGTTTCAAGTACAGAATGACAGCAGGTCGTTGGCCGGTCTTCCTCAACCTATACATGAAGGGGTAAAGGTGCTCAAGCAGGTGGGTGGTGTGTCTAATGGCAATTTGTAAGTTGTATATTATTATCTATTTTTATATAATTAATAGTTAAAAGGCAACGCCTCAATTAGTCCATGGTGGACAGTGCGTTTTTTCATGTGAACTATTTAAATATTCTATTGGCCTTAAATGAATTAAAAAAAAAAAAATCCATTTCTATTTTCAAAATCTCCGTTTACAATTAAAACTGGTCCAAGTCTTCTGTCAAAGACAATATCTATGCATCATGACAGACCATACTTCTGTTATATTGAATTGCGTGTACAGCAATAAGTTCTTAGTTACAAACTGCAATCTACTTTACATTTGGCAATGAGTGAATTATTACTATTATTCAATCAACGATTGATCGTCTAAAACGCTTTTACTCATGAGTAGTTAAATGTTAATGCGGGATGATATGTGTTCCTAAATCCCACGAATTTGTAAATATAAAAACGAGAGAAGTTATCCCACTTTTAACATAAAAGTTGGTTTAAATTCGATGAATTCTATTCTATTTAAATGTTTCTGTGTCCCCACAACAACTTAGAGATCACTGTTATCCCATTAAAGTTTAATCAGTTAAGATAAACCTGACACTTATAATATATTTGACTAACATTGCATTACAAATATTGTATCTCTATAGCACCTGTACGTGTCGCTGTCAGAAATTCAAATTAAAAAAGAGGAAGAATTAACGCGGAACCCGCTATCTAAGGTGAGTACCAGGCCTCTGCGGGACCGTGATGGCCTTAATTTTGAAATATAAACAATTTGACCAAAACAAATCTTACATGCACTTGCAATTTTTCCCAATTTAGAAGATAAGTGCGTACGTGCCCAGCCTCACAAAACATTTATATTAACAGAAACCATGTAAGTGCTTCTTTTAGACTTTTATATTACTGCCATGTCTTGGAAGGTTTTTTGTCTTCCATAATAATAAAATAGTTCTTAGCGCTACATTCCTACATTCCAGTTACATCAAACATTGCTCCCGATACACATATTTTTTATATCAGCGCTCCTGTTTTTCCAACACATAGTTCAGATGTGGTCTTTATCTCTTACAGAAGGAGAATCAGATTGAAGAGAACGCCGCCGAGCTCTTATATTATGGAATGTTACCTAGCCTGCCTCAATATATGGTAAGTCTCAAGGATGGCAACTAGTGGCAGCAGGTGCTCCTCCCAACTTATCACCTTCGTTGTACATCTACTTACAGTCCGGTGCTATATTAGAATCATAACTTTATGAACGGTATAAGAGCCGATACTCCTATTTGCTCAGGATGGAACCTCTGCTTCTCACATGTCTCAAAAAAATGTTAATTGACAAAATTGTAATTCTGTCTTCGATTTCCACTTGTATATAGCTTTTCTGAAACAATACTTTAAATGGTGTCAATTGTACAATATATCACTAAAAAAGTTTTTAAATCTACTTTTCTTCAACTTCACCATCAGTGTAATGATCGATCTATAGGATCTTTATTCAATGAACATTAGAAACAATATATTCTGCAAAGAACTTTTCCTAATTTAGAAGATACTTCCCTTGTATGCGTTTGTGCTCAGCCCTACAACACATTTATAAGAAAAAGAACCATGTAAGTGCTTCTTTTAGATCTTTATATTTCTCTGTAATTTCTTGCAGATTGCTCTCCTTAAGATATTGCTGGTTGCTGCACCGACTTCCAAGGCCAAGACTGATTCCATTAATATATTGGCAGATGTCTTGCCCGAGGAAATGCCGTAAGTGTATTGGAGCCTGCTCACTCTAACACTCTGTATGACAGACCAATAAACCCAAGGTCCCTGTCTATAATAGACTAGGGCAAGACATTATTAACCCCCTGTTACATTGTATTAGTTGAGGGATTTTAATTTATTCGAATCTTGCGGTCGGTTGCGGCAGACCCTCGCGCAGTTGGCATAAATTTCTGCACCCTGGCGTCAAAATATTTGATTTTTCATTATGGTATAGCCACAATGCTCCTAATCGCATGCAAAAATTGTAAAATCGCTACATGGATCCTGCCTGCGAAACATCATTTATCATTTAATTATTATAACTTAAAAGTTGGATTTGCAGCCTAAAACAAATTAAGGACAAGCACTGTTTAATCGATTTGGGGTTTGTTTTATTAGAGGTGTGATGCGGAGGGATTTTGTACAGTGTTTAATGCTCTATGTGTGTGTATTTAACAGAACGACCGTACTACAGTCGATGAAGCTGGGTATTGATGTTAATCGTCACAAGGAGATAATCGTCAAAGCGATCTCTGGCCTGCTCCTGTTGCTGCTCAAACACTTTAAACTGAACCACATATATCAGGTAAATCCCACTCCTCCTTATCTACCTAATTATTAGATAAATGTTGTATTCTGTGCCCAGGTATACACACTGTAGCTATCGACATGGTATAGCCAAACAACAGTACAACTATATTAACTAAAGTGGGTATATCACCAGATTTATACCAAAGAATAAGTTAAGCACGCCATTTTAACTTGCTCTCAAATAAAGTGAAAACGATTTAAATAAATAAATTACAGGGACAGATTTGCGGCTCTAAAGCGACTATGGGAAACTTAAGACTACACAGATACAGCACAAAACCAGGGTCTATTAAAAACATGAAACACTAATTGAGAAATTGTGTATTTGCATTGCAGTTTGAGTATATGTCGCAGCATCTGGTGTTCGCCAATTGTATCCCACTAGTGTTGAAGTTTTTCAACCAGAATATCAACTCCTATGTGACGGCTAAGAACAGGTGCGTGCCTCTTTTTCGAGATAAAAATTATTCAAAGCTTCCTTCTGAGCTAAACCAACCGAAAACACTTATTTAATTCTGTAATTATTATATCCCTAGCCCATAGGAAGGAAAGGTTTTGATATTGATAATTAAGAAAGAAATAAATATATTTTTCATATATTCATGAATATATGTTTTATCAAACATTTCCATTATTTTCAACCTTTATTGTGTCGTGCCTGCAGTTTTGATATAAAATAATGTCAAAGAAATTATAAGCTTCCTAACATTCTCTTATATTGGTGGTAAGGATTTTCCCAAAGGCATGTTGAAGTCATTATAGGGGCTCCCCCACTTGGTGGCAAGAAACAAGCGACTGCTTGCAATCATGAGCAATATCGCTATGTGAAAATTTGTCAATAAAATTTATTAAAAAAAAAATGCATCGAGGCTAGACCTTGCTTCTCACTGGAGGAACATACACAGCTCCTCCACTGGGTCGCAAGGCCAAGCCATTGCTTGCGAGTCGCGATGCAATTTGATCGCAAGCATGTCAAAATCATAAGATATTTCTGGTATTCAGTTCCCTTGCAATCACTTATTCCTTGTGACCACAGAGTGGAGGAACCCTATACAAATTTCAGCATACGCAAAACTGGACATTCCAAAGAGTCATGAGGTCCTAAACACAAAAGAACTGGGCAAAATGATTTTTAAGCTTAGCAATGTGTCTTTCTGGTACGGCCAGAATGGGTCAAAAAGTAGAAAGTTTTAATCAAAAGAGAGAATCCAACTTTAAGCAAAATTGGTCGATTATATTTTAGTGTTCAATCTGTGTCTATCTAATTTTCACAAATGCTACATGCTTGTATTTACTTCTTTTGTTTTCTCTTCTTGCAGTATCTCCCTTATCGACTTCCCTTCATGTGTAATTGGTGACCAACCTGAGCTTACTGCAGAAAGTTTGGTAAGTGAATCACTCTAGTCCCACCCTCCCCTCTTCTACTTCTCTTCCTCACTTTCTTTTCCTCTCCTTGTCTTTCTCGCCCTCTTTCTTGTGTTTGTTTTCCTATTTTTTGCCTCATTTTGTCTAATTTCTTGCCTTTCCCTTCTTTTTGTTTTCTTTCTCATCTTTTTGCGATCCTTCTCTTCTTTCTATTTTCTCTCTCTTGTCTGTCCCTTTTCTTCTCTTCTGTTCTGTCTTCCTCTCCCTCATCCTTTTCCCCTTCTCATCGACCACCACCTCCCTTCTCTTACCTCCTGCCCCCCCCCCCCCCAACCCCAACCCCACCCCCTCCCGCATGTCTCTTCTCTCCCCAGCACCTGATCAAACAAATGAACCACATTTTTCCTACTCCTGACAACAAACCCTGACCCGCTCCTCTCTTCCCATTACAAATAAGTCAACCCAATGGTCGACCATTGTTTGAATATGTTTCCCGTAACACCTCTGGTTCACGTGAATGAGTAGTTCAGTAATGTACCAATGCATATCTTCTCTCTATGAATTACTTTTTTAAAAAAATAGTTTTTTACTGATATTTATAATAGTCAGTTTAATATATGATTATCTAGGTCTAGAATATTATGTTAGAGATTGTATATGAGTTATATTTTGCTTGTCATTTGTTGACTGAATAATTATGTAGACAGTGCTCTTACTGTCCGCCCTCCATACCACACTTGTGGTTCTCAAGTCTCTTGTGACTGGTGTGACTTGTGGCATATCTGTGTGTATCTGAGGAAGTTTGTGTGGAAGTGTGTGTGTGTGTCGGGGGGGGGGGGGGGTGTATGTATGTGATATACGCGATGTGTGCCTCATGTATAGATGTATGACTGTGTGTGCATCTATGTGTGTGGATGTACAGCTGTATGTACATATATGTATGGCTGTGTGTATACTTATTGCATGAATTTATCAAGTTAAATTGTATACATGACAGAGTGTCCGTATACTGTATGGGTGTGAGTATGCCTTTATGAATGTGCGAGCATATGTATGAATGGGTCTGTGTATACATGCCTGAATGTGTGTACATATGTATGTATGGGTCTGTATACATGCCTGAATGTGTGTACATATGTATGTATGGGTCTGTGTATACATGCCTGAATGTGTGTACATATGTATGTATGGGTCTGTGTATACATGCCTGAATGTGTGTACATATGTATGTATGGGTCTGTATACATGCCTGAATGTGTGTACATATGTATGTATGGGTCTGTGTATACATGCCTGAATGTGTGTACATATGTATGTATGGGTCTGTGTATACATGCCTGAATGTGTGTACATATGTATGTATGGGTCTGTGTATACATGCCTGAATGTGTGTACATATGTGTGTATGGGCATGTGTATACATGCCTGAATGTGTGTACATATGTATGTATGGGCATGTGTATACATGCCTGAATGTGTGTACATATGTATGTATGGGTCTGTGTATACATGCCTGAATGTGTGTACATATGTATGTATGGGTCTGTGTATACATGCCTGAATGTGTGTACATATGTATGTATGGGTCTGTGTATACATGCCTGAATGTGTGTACATATGTGTGTATGGGCATGTGTATACATGCCTGAATGTGTGTACATATGTATGTATGGGTCTGTGTATACATGCCTGAATGTGTGTACATATGTATGTATGGGTCTGTGTATACATGCCTGAATGTGTGTACATATGTATGTATGGGTCTGTGTATACATGCCTGAATGTGTGTACATATGTATGTATGGGTCTGTGTATACATGCCTGAATGTGTGTACATATGTATAAGTGTGTGGAGGGCGGGCACTTCTGTTTCTCCTCATCATGATCCACTCTGCATTGTTGAGCACTTTGCATTTCAGGAATCCTCCATGATGGTGAGGACTTTATTGTACCGCCTCAGGTTTTCCTCTCTCTGTGTTTGCATTCTTGCCCCTGTTGTATATTAGATGTGCGCCGGCTCATGCTGCCCCGCCACCGCTACCATAAGGAATAAGTCTCTATCTTAAGTCTAGTCAGGGTAACCCTTAGGTACGGAATAATGAACCTAGTGTATAAGGAGGAAGGCATTTACTCACTCTACAAAACTACTCACAGATTGTGTCGCCATGTTGTTTCTATACCTGGGTAGAGCAAAGTTATCAGTGTGTTGGGGTGGTGAATCTACATTGTGTTATTGCCTTGTGCCGTCATTACGGTGGGAGTTAGGGTTAGCACCCACCCTTGTGTCATTGCACCAATAATCTAAGATGTGTCAGTGCCATCCTGGGTGGGTTCCACTCCAGTAGAGTGATGCAGTGAGAGTGCACCCAGAACTGCAGCACGGATTCCATGTATTTAGGTGCTGGCTTCCCAGTGGCCAGTGGGATTTGTGCTTTGAGGGGCGGAGCACTGGCCACGCCTTGCACCCTCTAAACCAAACAAGCAAACAAAAAAAAGTGGCCAAGCATTGTCACCACCTCCCACCCAAGCACTAGTGGAAGACCGGCCGTAAAACTGAACTAAAAATAGCCTGGTATGAATTACAAAGTATTGGATTGAATTGGCTTGGAGTTATTGGCCCCTCTAGGGAGAGCAGACGACTTATTACATGAAACTTAGTTTCTTAATGAGTAGGGCAGACACATCAAGACACATCATGAGCTGTAGAGTAAGTCATACGCAATTTAAGAAACTAGAGGGATGCCTGCCAATGATTTAAGATATCTAAAAGTGTATTATTTTCATATTGTCCAAGCATTGTGACAGCAAATGGGAAGATGTATACTTTCTGTGATTTACTTTCTAGCTTCCATTGAAGTATATAAGTACCCAACCACCCTGGTCTGTCAATATGTCTACTGGCTGTCGACAAGACGTAAAAATCCCTCTCACTCACTCACTTATAATTGTTATACGTTATATTAAGGCAGTATACGGCTTCAGACACAGGCAAGCTTGGTGTCATATCTTGCCAGTTGACATCATCATTTTCTGTTAGCGAATAATACAGATTACAGAACATAATATTATACCTATGCCCCTCATGCTTTACTACTCCACTCGGAGCATTAGGTCGTCATACATTTATGGTTTTGCCTATGGACTACTTCTAACCCCTTCCATGCATTCGCAGTATATACTGGGAGTTGATGGTTCTGCTAGATCATCAGGTTATTGAAGATGACACCATAAGAAGGAAAATGAGGTTTTTGAATGAGAAGAGATGAGATGGATATATAGCTAGTACCCCTGGTATGCCTATAGACCCTATGCTACTATAGCCCCCTCTATAGTCTAATATTGTGCTCGTTCTCCATCACTCACGCTGCCTTAGGCTCTAGTAGTAGTGAGGTTTAGCGCACTCTTACACCAGACAAGACGAATAGACCCATGTACCCTATCTTATACCCAGTCCTTCTCCCTCTATCGCTTAATCTGCGTGCTTCCATACATACTCTTTTATCTTACCCTTATTACTGTCTTTTTACTTGCGCTCAGCTTTTACATTTTCCTTCTCATGACCTTAATTAATATCTCTGTCTCTCTCTGTCTCTGTCTCTGTCTCTCTCTCTCTCTCTGTCTATCTCTCTCTCTCCCTCTCCCTCTCCCTCTCTCCCCACCCGTCCCCCTTACGTTTCCCATTCCTTTTCCATCTCTATCCCTTTCACTCTCTTTACATAAGTGAATCGTGGGAAGAAGGTAGTGAGACATATTCAGTTGTTCTACAGATAAGATTACAAATACTATTAAAATTACAAATACTATATAAGAGCACCCGAGTCCCTATATTGGGCATGAAGGAGGACGCTACACCTCTCCACTTAAATATTCGCCCTCAGTAGTCCCTGGTTTTGTGCTGTATTTCATTCAGTGAGTCCGCTTCCTCTCTGTGTCATTTTATACAACATGGCCACTTGTGTGTATTCATAATGGGGCTGACTGTAATCATGACCTCATCACGGGGCTAACTGTAATCATGACCTCATCTGTTACGTCTAATTCTATATATTTCTCTGTGTTTAAAAACAAGTTAACACTTTCCTTTTAAGTCTTTAATCCCGAATGGTGTACTGTGTTATGTGGTGAAGAGTTTTGATGATGGGGTTTGCATCCAGTCATATTATTCTAATCATGGTGTAAATACATCAGAGGCTCCAATCTGACCGGTTGTTAGGAAGGGATGTCTTGGGGTCTTGAGGCTTGGAGAATTGATTTAGTAAAGCAACACATATCGTTTATATATAAAAGTGTCTTCATCATTTAACAATACAAAATACACTCTCATATTACAAAGATATACCTCAACGGTACATGTCACATATCAGATAATAGCTCCTTTTTATTCTGATAATTAATGATATATTCTATTGCCTTAATCATTTTTATTCCAGAAACATCATTTAGTGTTTTCAGTCGATGCTTATATAACTCTTGATCAATTTATTACAAAGACCCCCTCCCTCCGACAGTATGAGAAGAAGCAAACTATTCACTACGTTATATATCAGAATTTACCAACTAGTCTAAATGTTTTTATATATATTTACGACGTATACATAAATGATAAAACCGTGTTTTGTTGCATGAAAGAATGCTACAAACCCCCACTGGTGGTAGTGCCAATTGTCAACACCACTTCATGTATTGCTGTCTGAAAATTGGGGGTTGGGAAATGAATGATAGGTATGACTATACCCTAGGGCATATTTATGTACACAATGCCCTAGTAACTGGAGATCTGGAGCCTCTGATAGTGTTCTTACTCAGTCAGTATACATGCGTGAGTATGGACATCCACATAAGTTGTTGGGGTTGATGCACTTGCTATCTGAAGGTCATTGAGACGCCAGTCTGGGCTCTGTGAGCATGCGTGTGTGTTGATTCGGCTGCCTCCCACCAGGCAAGACTTCTTACATCAGGGTTAGGATTCATGTCAAAGTAATTTTGCAAACTTTGCGAAATTCGAGAACCAGTTTGGGAGCAGCGACCAGCTGCCGATATTGTTACGACTTGGTGACTTCAAAGGCGTTTATCAACTGGTTTGTGGCGTTCGCAAAGTTGTTAAAATAATTTTGATGTGTTTCTGCTTACGGGGATTACATCTATCATTATCCATCAACTCACCCACCTCTCTCCTTCCAACCATGCAACATTTTACTAACCAAAGAACAAAATAAAGAATCATCTCACCAATCAACCAATCATTTCCCAAACACGTAAAAGGATTTTATGATGAGTTTACAGTCGTTAATTTGTAGACATGAAACGAGGAAATAATCCCTAGCGTCCACAAAAATGTTCTGAATAAAAAGAAATATTTAGAAAATTGATCCACCCAGCAGGGAGGTCGGGTGGTGCAGCGGTCTAAAGCATTGTTTTCGAAACCAGAGGCTCGAGGGAGTACTGGATTTGAATACCATAAGCATCCTTCCAAAATGCTGCCTCTCCTCCCCGCCCTCCGTATGACTCTTGCTATGGCTAAGGGTGCAAACAAACAAGGAACCATGATTTACTGCCGTCCACTCAGATATATGCATCTACTCTGGTCCCACAACCTTGTTTCCAT
The DNA here is from genome assembly GCA_942159475.1 of Sthenelais limicola. NCBI lineage: Eukaryota > Metazoa > Annelida > Polychaeta > Phyllodocida > Sigalionidae > Sthenelais > Sthenelais limicola. Next base: position 29,957,361 of record OW804099.1, read on the forward strand.
TCACTCTTTCATATATTCATCAAAACTTCCATTCATGTAATATAGTTGATTCATACTCATCCTAGCATTTAATCACCCCAACCCCGCCTCCACCATCCCTGTACATCTATTGACACATATCCATTCATGCCTTCAACAATAGCTGATAAATTTTCAATACTAATGTCATGAACAGTTCGTCTAATAAAATCAGAATACGTAATGCTACATCGGGGATCGAAACTATAACATTCTGAGTGTCTCCTATATTGTGAGATAGAAATTCTGTTCATAAAATCTGCGTCACAAAAATATCCACGATGTATTTGACCCTTCATAAATGTAACAATATGCAATGACAGAATAATCACCAGTGAAGTCGCCCCTTTAGAACCTAACAATGGCTGAATGTTGCAAGGCCTTTTATGATTATGAAAGGGACTAGGACTCATAGTTTTTCTCCGTAAGTAAGGATAATATCATCATAGCCAAAAATACAATCGCATCTTTATAGTCATGGATCCAAGAGTAAATATATGGATATGTATTACTGCAATTATCGTACTATGACTCTATATATGATATAAATTATTATGTATTATATTATTGCTTGTTCTGCAGGAGGCTGGGGACAACCAGCTGTACTGCTGGAGGAACCTCTTCTCCTGCATCAACCTGCTGCGTATCCTCAACAAACTCACCAAGTGGAAGCACTCCCGCACCATGGTAAGCAACACACCAGTAAGGCCCTTGTCCACTAATCCGATTCTCATACGATTCTAACGGAACCTAGTGCAAAAGGCGCAAAATCGCATGAGAATCGGCTTAGTGGACTAGGCCCTTTAGTCATTCCACCAGCCTTTTCACCCACGTTTTAAGTAAGGTTTTGTCTTCCATCTCTACAATGGATGTTCTGTGCATGTTTGCTACTGTACTCAGGCAGGTACAAGGGAGTAGCAACGAACACTATGGGCGACTGGTATATAGTTGAAAGTAATGCCACTACTACTACTAATGTCAACTATTTATACGTGCATCCCTATTATGCTCTTCCAGGTAAAGAGCAATCAAACTACCTGGGCTATATGTGGTACTATTGCTGACAACAGTACTGCAGTGTCACCTGGCATGCAGTGGCTAAATTAAGTCCCAGTTGCGGATATTTTAGTTCAGTCAATGAGTCGTTGCTACTCCCTTGTATATACCTCCCTGCTGTATTGTACTAAAGGACCAGTGCTATGGATTAAGCCTAAAGATAGCCCCCTGTGTTGCAGATGCTAGTGGTGTTTAAGTCCGCGCCCATCCTGAAGAGGGCACTGAAGGTGAAGCACGCCATGATGCAGGTGTACGTGCTCAAGCTGCTCAAGATGCAGACCAAGTATTTGGGCCGTCAGTGGCGCAAGTCCAACATGAAGACCATGAGCGCCATCTACCAGAAGGTGCGCCACCGACTCAATGATGACTGGGCCTATGGTAACGGTGAGTATGATAGAACGTCGTGTATACCAATAGAGGAGGCACCTCCTAATAGACATACCAGAAGACTAGACACTACAATCATTCAAACTAGATCACCCGCAAACCACTCTTAAAAATGATGTGCTATATACTGTATATGGGTGTGGTTTGGAATGTGTGTATATACAAATAGAACATAAGGCCCTGTTTTAAAAACAGCCCTTGTCATCAGTGGCTAAACGGTTGGAATAATCTAGATCAAAACCTGAAAATAATAGCCGATCCTTTGGTTTGTATGCATCATCTAAAAAGCAGTATCAATGCTACAAACGTAATTCCATTATTTGTAGATTAAACATCCTATATTTTGTGCTGTTATGTATAAAGTATATTTAATAGTACGCTTTATAATGTACTGTAGTTTGTATTATACCATAGATTACCGTTTTCACTCATAATCTCCCAATTAATCAAACTCCCAGCTCATCTCGTTAAACTCCTTATTCCCAATCCGAGCTCTTATTGACAAATATTTGATCATTTTGTTGAATGAATCTCAGGGAAATAGGGGAAACCGGGCGTAATCCCAACACTACTACTAATGCATATATATGCCAATGATAGCACCCCTGACTAAATAAAACGGATTTTTTTTAAACATCATAATTTGAGAATGGATTATTGGCCCAACATTTCACATTGTTTCACCTTAGGGCACAATAAAATAACAATTCCAAAACCCACGAATCCATCGTTCTTCCACGAAACAAGCGATTAACAAGTTAATCAGGTTTTCAAGTCCAGTTAGTAGTGTAAAATCCCACCATTGTTCACCTTAGTTTGTTTATACTTGGCCTTTTAACAAGCCTCTGTCCGGGTGTCGGTACCCACTCACACTGTTGTAATGTTAAGAGTGTGCAAGAAATCTGTATCGTTGATCTAATTATTTCCTGGTACTATCGTGGTCTAGCTAGTATAAAGAGACGAGGTGAGTCTCTCATGCTGTGTCTTAATTTGTCATTTACCCTCAAGCGTTCAATACTCTAATATTCTATTGCCTTGTTTGGTTAAATATTCGTTGAAAGTCATGTTAAAAGACTTTCTTTGTTTCAATTTCTTTTACATAACATGATATTATTACTTCGATAAACTTGTGTATCCGTCGTCGTTTTACGTACCCCGATATAAATGTTCTGTACTTTATATTTATTTGTCCCAGAACATACCGTAATCATATCCCTCACTGTCAAAGAGTTTTAAATTCACTTTTTAAAATCAAAATAATATCATCTAACATTAATTAACTTTTTCATAATGTGAGATTATCGACACTGGTGAAACAAGTCTGATACTCTGTTGTAATGATTGAAAAGGTATATTATGATAGTACCGCACGAGTAGATGGTCTGGTGTAAAGGATCGCATGGACCCAAGACGATTCTTTTCACATGGCCCACGAGCCGATAGGCGAGTGGGTTATTATTGAAAAGAATCGTCGAGGGTCCATGCGATCCTTTACACCAGACCACCTACGAGATGCGGTACTATTTTTACTCCACGGTGGTAATAAATTAATTATAAATTACTGCAAAAAGTCCTTTATTTACTTACGAAGTTCCTGCCATTCTTCTCTCACTGATGCCGGCGAAGACGCAATAGTGTACATCGTAACGTCGCAACGTTAGTAACGCTAGTAAGAGTCATTGACAACGCATTTTCCCGCGTGGACGGGAACCAATCAAATGAGTTTATTTTGCGTTTATCATTAGGCCCCGCCCATGTGGTACAAAACAATGTACTACATGGTATGTACCACACGTCTCTACATACAAATGCAATGTGATACACACTTCACCATGGAGTAAATGCCATTTTCGCATTTAATCTTGTTGTTACAAGTTTGAGATCTTTATTATACGAGAAACATTTTTTATGATTTGTTTTTACTTTGTCCATTAAAAACAAAATACCGTACTGTACACTTTCGCAACCAAAGAAAAAAGTCAATATTTTCAATATTGTTTAAATTTTAATTTAAAGTTTGGTGGGGAAAGAATGGGGCTGGAGGTATTTTATGATCGACATTATTTGAGAATGCAGCTTTAATCATAATGCGTTCTACAAACCTTAACTACTTTGATATAAAACATTAGTATTTCTGTCCACTTCAGACATGGACGCTCGACCGTGGGACTTCCAGGCGGAAGAATGTGCACTGCGGGCGTGTGTTGACCGGTTCAACAACCGGCGCTACAACATCAACTGTGAGGAGAACGATTTCCAGCCTGTGGACAACTGTATCCTCAGCGTGCTGGGGGAGACGGTAGAGCTCAGTGATGACTTCAAGGAGAACTACGAGCAGTGGCTGGACATGGAAGTCTTCTCTACCAAAATAGACTGGGATCAAATATTACTGCACTAAATGTGGGTGGGAGGGAGGACGTTTGTGTGATGGGTGGGGGGGGGAAGGGGAGGGGTAGGGGCTTAAATGATGGGTTCTTGAGGACTGGGTTTTGTTTAACCAAAGACCCTGGGTGTGCTTGTGTTAAAGACTGAAAGGGATGCACTGAAGTGCGAGGGGCCACTTCGAAATTAATTTACAAACTTTGGAAACTTCAGTCCTCATCTGTGGTAGTAAGTGGCGGCCGTTTATGAATGTTCGCAAAATAAATATTGTTGTGACACCCACCCTGCCCTCACGTGTAACCAAAAGACAGCTCATGCTCTCATGTGCTCCACTATTAAACTTAAACAACTGGAAAGCATGCATCAATTAGTGAAATGTGGGCTCTTATAAAGGTTTGAAGTGGTTGAGGATTTCTGTATGAATGGCGTACATCATAATGTATACAACTGCCTGAATATAAAGTAAGATACACTTGTGATGGAATATTGAAAGCTACAATTATACTCTTCAATATTCTCCTATTGTCACAGCTGTTTGGTGATTTTAATCGGGTAGGTAATATAAAGTAAGGGAGTAGAGACGGCTTACTGTTTGTAAGCTTTCATGGTAGATTCGAGTTTTTGTAACGCAATTATATGCACTATAAAGTGTAATAATTTATTTATTGAAAAATCTACATTAGATGAATATCTAAATAACACTTGGTTGAAGTAACAATGCCTTCACTGAATAGGAAAGGATGGTTTCCATCTTCCTTAATCTCCCCATCTCACCTGCAAGCATAGATATTCACTCTCTTTGTCGCCCCGTCAAAGGTTTAAAGTTTCTGGTCACAATTTAAATGTTTGGCACTATAGATGGATATCTGGTCATCACACGCCACCTTGAAGCATCCTATCAGGCTTCAGCTGAGGACCAGGTAATGATCCTCACAAAGATGTTAATGGTTTCTATACAACGAGTCGTTGGTTTGAAACAGCTTATCTGTCACACAAGGAGTGAAAATGTGCGTATCAGTGCCAAGTGGTGAAGCCACAAGAGCGGTAAATTCTTGTTCTGACCTCATGAGTATGTGCATTCAAAGATATCAAACACCTAGACAGTTAAATATCAATTGTGTTTTCTAATTCTCTAATCTACAGACTGGAGCCGTCTGCGTGTGGGGCATTAGGTTATGAGATGCAACGATTCCTTTATATATACCTCCCTTGGTTAAACACATGCATGCTTTCTATGTCCTGGGGCAGGAGTGGGGTGTTGTGAACTTAATGGAAATCACAATCCCACCTATTATTGTTACTAATGGACGTGATTGATGTTGCTGTATGTTCGTTCTCATCTTCTGTTGGCTTGTAAAAAAAAACAATTTGATATAATTTAATGGGAATTTACCGCTGGATTTTGCCTTGAACTCTCCTATGACAATAGTATGGGTTGTAATGTAAACCAAGATTACTCATTTAGTGTTTGTGTAACTGAATTTTAGATCAGATGATTTTGGAGTATTTATATGGACTTTAATTTATACCTTGGTACTCCGTGACGAATTCAAATAACAAATTGGGGATTGGGGTGATATGAATCAACTCCTGGAGTTGGGAGGTTATTTATTATACGTAATGTGTGGTATAGCTCGTATGGGGTTTTGTTGCCTTGTGACTGAACTGTAAGAGGGTGAGAAGCAGCACTGGAACCATCGCCAGCTTGCTCCTCGCATTATGTACTCAATGTATGATAGGTCTCCTGCGTGTAAGGCTGAAGATGAAGAAGTAAATAAAGGCCAACTAATGATAAAACCGGTATTTCTTGTTTTCATCAATTCTGTTCAAAGTTTGTGTTTAATGTGACTGTCACTGGGAAAACTGGGTTTTCAGTATTTTCACTGATATGAATTAAGGATTTTTTTTAATGGAAAGTCCACCATTTATGATCATGGTTATGCGTTTTTTGTATTTGTATTCAAAGGTATGACCAATAAAAACATTTTTTTCCAAACAAAAAAAACTACCACAGAACCACCTTGTGCGATAATTACGCAACTTAAAATTGTTAATTATTATGAAAAATATCACGTCATGTTACACAAGATAAATATAGAATGCACATTCAGTTGTTAAAGTGCAAAAATTAAGGTAAAAGAGGAAAAGGTTTTAAGATGGTTTATTAAAGCAGAAGGATCTGAGTGGTTAGCGCGCGGTGAATTTAACGCGCCGCTAAGGCTCCCGCGCGGCAAAAGTATGATGGCTCCCGTGGTGAGTGCAGCTGGCTCCTCAACCTCCTCGTAGATATTGTTCGGCTTTAATGCTGGCGCGCGAGGCCTTTTGCCTATGGAAATGAATAAAGATAAAGATATTTAATGTCCCATATGACTTGTTGGTCATATCAATTTCATAAATTGACTTAATTAAATGTAATTTTACGTAATGAAAGCATTAGACAGACATTGAATAAAAACAGGTTTTAGCCGGAGAATCGAAATTATGCCAACCTGTAAATCTATGGCGGGTGTCATAAGCCTGGGACATAATCCATTCAAACAGTGAAATAAGACAAGTAAAGCATAATCACAATCACAGGGCGATATAAAATATATGATAACATACAAATTATAGACCGTAAGATAACGAAATATCCTCGGAAAGTACAGAAGAGAATAAGATCGTCGGAGGTTTGTTAATTATTGTTATACAGCAGTAGAATGTACTGGAATTACAACAGCGGTGGTTTCCGTCATTCCAATATTGACTACAATAATATTAGTTTAATTCTTAAATTTAATTAATGATATTACGTAACTATTGCGTTATATCTGCATATTTTTTTATATTTCCTGATAACTGATCAATTATTTGTCACACATATATTTGATTCTCTTATGTAATGCTCTAGCCCCTTATTTATTATCTAAAATTGCTCATCTTATCTCACAGGAAGCTTATGCACACAGGAAGTGGGGAGTAGTGTTGTATGGGTAAACCACTTTTTAAAAAAAGTTTTATTCAGAATAACCTGCCATCGGGGATTTTACACAAATGAATCATGATATCCCTCGTCCCTTTATAATTTCTTTCTCCGTACACACTTTTGTATTACTCTGTTCTTTTCTCAATGTTCTTCAGATAAAAAATGCCATCCCCAGGGATTGGTTGCTCTGGGCTAGGGGAATAGCGCCTCGTCAAGATGATTTTGTTACGGCCAACGTCTGCCGAATTAATGAAAAGGAGTTAAATATTTATAACTGTTCGAGTAGAGAAGTCCTCAGGGAGTTATTTACTGCCCCAAGGTAAAAGCCTTTTGGGACCGTATAGGTGTGTTATTTAGACGAACTCGCATTCTTAGAGTTTGTTTAATTTTAGAATAAATGACTGCAGTATTCTGTTGGGATACATGGATAAAAGCAGGTATAATGCATTTCTAAACTGGTTCTTACTGATGGCTAAGAATTATATCCATTGCCAGAGGCTATTTTACCACAACGTCTTTAATTAAATGTCAAAACCTTCTTTAATCAAGTTGGTGTAAGATATAGAGCCATAAGCTATAATGCTGTTTTTAATAATTCTAGTCGCAGATGGAACGACAAAGTTGACAAATACATGAAGGCTATTGTAACTATTCTTAGACATATGTAAGTTGTTTATTTTTCCTAACTTTCACATTATTAACAGGTTTATAGAAACCAAGAGGGCAGGCACCTTGAATAAAATATATATATAAAAAGCTTTAATGCCGATTTCTCATGAAATAACTTCTGCTCAAGGTAAATAATTAAAGAAATAATAATTCCTGGGTAACAACCACTTTATTTTCTATTTACCCTACTAGCGTTTGGGAAAAGAAAGTGGAGAGCACTGGTGATATTTGGGACAACATAATTATTTTTAAAAAAAAGGGTCTTGACCCCTCTTGACCAGCCAGCCCCTAGTTAGACCTATGAGTTTGGGACAAGTCTAGCTAGCTATAAGGGCTATTCTAAAGCCGACCCTTTTTGAAATCCTTGAATCAATGGTATTCTCTTTTTTTGGTCTATGCAAAATCATGTCGGTCTCCACTGTCACAATTAAGCATAGACCGATGGACTATCCTTCTAATTCTCTATATTTGCACACTGCCCTTCGCCACCACTGTTGCAAATTGGGCAAATATGTCTTTGAGCAAATTAAGTGTTTAGTATCAGAGATACCAAATTCGATATAGATCCGATAAGATATTTTTTTATTTGCTATAGATTTGCCCCAAATTTCCCAGGGGAGGCGGGGGATGAAGGAAATACATTAACAATATTCTGTTATGGCAGGATTTGTTGAATAAAACCTTAACAAAACAATATTCTGTTCCGACAGATTTTTATTAGGTCATGAATGTGGTCATGAATTAACGGGATTCACACATATCTTAAGTTAACATGAGTGAAGCGCTGATTTCATATTGCTATCTTATGTCCTGTTGAAATCATATGGAGCCTTTGTGACTCAATGCTAAGTCATTGGGGTCGGGGGGGGGGTCCTGGATCGGCCCCTGTATGGATACTGTAGGCCTACCTCAAATTCACCAAACTAATTTAATATGACGTCATAACAATCCTCGAAATGACATAACAATTATTGAGATGAGAATAGGCCTACACCCTGTGCATATAATCTATGCAGGAAATAGATCATTATTTCTCATGTATAGACAACTTCTAATTATTATGAAAATATTTGATAATCCATGAGAGTTTTACTAAATTAATTCTTGTTAGCATCTAATTCAGTACCGGTAGGCTCATTATATAGCCTATATAGCCTTCCCGACGACCCTCCCACTTGTGTATACGCCACAGGCAGAGCCGTAGCATGGTTAATAGCCCATATGTGATGCGTTACAGGAAAATGAGTCACAAGTCGTAAAAAATAGATTTTGAGATATCATCAGATTTGAAACCATGAGATCAAGCCGATTCCAATGATAGGAACCTAAACATTAAGGGCAACTAAGAAATTCTTCTAAATTTTATGTTTGAAAAAAAGTTTGCAATATTCCTGGATGGTTAATTACCAGTAGGCCTAAAGTAATTAAATATACTCCCATATAATGACATTCATTAAACGCAAGGATATATTTGACACACTGTCTTGAAATTTGGTACATGTATTTATGCGAATTAAAGTGGCTAAGATAGTTAAAATGAGTAGTCATGGAATCGTGTGAAACTTTGTCAGTGTAATCATATATGATAGGTATAGCAATATCTGAAGTATTGAGTATCAGCATTGCGTTTTCATTCAATGATTAGTGAATATGTGTAATGAACCTAAACCCATGTCAAATCCATGAGGAGACCAGGAGGTACTGCCAGATTTAGCCCTGGGTGGCAGTAATGGAACTAATGCCCTTTGTACTCATCAGTGCCAACCTGGGGGTTACATAATTCCAGATGTCATCCCAACTGACAGTTTGAATATTGGATTGGAAAGCCAAAACGATTTTGCTCTCTATTTTACCACATATCTGATATAATATGAATGTTAGAGTTTTGATATCCACAGGAGTTATTTAGGAGGGTAAGGTGAACCAAATACTAGAAAATGAAGTAGAAATTCCGTTACTCGATAATCTAGCCCTCAACAGTGAGAAGTGTCACTTTAAGGCGCTAAATCCCCAAACGATCAGAACAATCCTACAAACAGTTACTTTATGTGAATGAATCACTTTGAAAAATATCATTATCAATGTTGCGACTTGTAACTCATTTCCCTGAAACACATCACATATATAGCCTATATATTTATATTTTATGGGGATGTAACATGTAATAATGTACTTTATTATATGGAATAAGGACACCCCCCCCCCCCCCCACACACACACCTTTCTGTCTTATTATTTATTTTTTTAAATTTTGTTATTAAGCCTTCGACTTCGAATGGCAGGAAATAGGAAATAAGATATAAGAAATACTCTACTCTAAATTCTATTCCATATAGCCTAACACATTGGCCTACAGGTTCAACACCATAATAACAGTCGAGCGTTTTAACATATTTTCGCGGAGAGGAGAACGTATTTCGTTATTGGAAGTATGCCTCCGTGATTTGTTATTCATTTAGGCGCACCGGTAGAATGATTGGTATGAGTGATATAAATCCTTGCGCTGTCCATAATCGTGGCGGTACCCGACGGTGGCGCCATCTCATCATGAACCCATTACAACGGTGATATGATGCAGAAAATGGTGTCACCTGCGCGGACAACTTCCGGGCTGGAGGTTTGAGGAGGAGGAGGGGCTGATTGCAGCAGCTCCAAGAAGCACTGACTATTCTATTCACCTGCTCGCCACACCTCAATCGTACTCCCGGATGTATACTAGCACTACTCCGTTCCTGGTTACTCTTACTCCGATCTTGGATTACCACTAGGGAAGAAGAGACCCAGGAATCGCTGCTCATCGGACTACGAGGAGGAGGTTGAGTCTTATAGAGAGGTGGGTGCCCGCTGTGCTCGGTCGGGCGACCAGCACCCAGGGCCAGACTCCCTGAAAGAAGCACAGTGTGATAACCAAGAGGCAGAGACAGCAAGATGAATGAATCCCCGTCTGCCTTTCTCCACATCGGGGACATTGTTTCCCTCTTCGCCGAGGGAAATGTCAGTGGATTCATTTCGACTCTGGGGTAAGTGATATATAGATCTATGACTATGTGTATTGGTGCCTTAAACTTGAAAGCTTGACTGAGATTATTAAAGCAGGTGAACGGGAGGGGAGCGAGATTCTCGCTTTCCGCCTTTTAAATAGCGTTACACAGGTGACACGTTTGTCCTCGATGATCGTCTGGCTTTACTTTAGAAGTGACGTCAATTTGCTTTAATTCATGAAATTGCCAGCAGTTCTCACTAGACAATCTACCAGCTATAAATACCCAGCTGTGGCTGTGATCGGACCACTGCTCATTGTCATTAATTAGATGCATGCATGCGTGTGGTGACATATGAAGGGCTTTAAATAGCTTTAAATCGACATGACCTTTTCTTAGATGGACAAATAAGTGCAATGACAATTGACACAGACACTTTCTTAGCCTGCCAAATCGACATAGACTTTAATCGTCCCTATTACAAAAAGAATCAAGTGACAAACGACAAGAAAATTGTCTTAGTGACATGTCACAAACGACAATTGCTGTTTCTTGGTAGTGACAAGAGAAATCAAGACCACCCCCCCCCGCCCTCAGGAGCCCTATATGCATGCTTTTTCTAGCTATACTATACGGTACCATAGACTATCATGCATAGCACTTCTCAAATAAAGTGTATAGGTGTTGTCACCTTAAATAGTAAAATACTAATACCGCTACAATCCTAAGTGCATGCTTTTCCAGGTCTGTAGGCCTACCAATTCTGACATCCCAGCCCTTCATATTCTGTGTAAACCAGGCTTTTTAATGGATGTTTCCGTTGTTGACCAAACCTAGCCGCTTTAACTACAACTTGTAGGCTACAACATCCCAAGCCTTCGGCTGTACATGTATGATAGTCAATAGTTGGCACGAGTGACAAGGTATTGCAGGGTTCCCCCTATTTCTACCGTCCTTTCTATGAAGCGAGGTTAGAACAGTAAATATGGACTTGATACATTGAGCCCGAGACGTTACATGGTTCATGTACACATATCAGACCGGCCCCCATAGTATAGAGCACAAGCACTACACGTACCGTGTAATCGGGTTGTTGAGATAAATCAAGTCCCTGGATTAATTCATGCACTTTCATGTTGTCCGCTGGAAACCTTATCAGTTATGGCTATTAGTAAATACCGTATTTAAAAAAGATAATTTAAGTTAATAAAAGTCTTCAGTATTCGTGAGCAGTGTATGGATATGAATATTAATACAGCTCTTCAGTATCGGTATTTGTGTACAGTGTAGAATGTTTGCTGGGGTGCAAGTATTAATAACATAATTTAGGCAATATTCCGACATAAAAAAAGGAAATAATTATGCATGTGGGTCCAACTCTCTTGTTCTTCCAGCATATGCATATGTATAGATATACAAACTACATATACCGGTTATCTTGATTGAGAGACAATGCTGGTCCATATAAACTTACTGTTAGACTTATGAAAATGGTCATTAATTCGAAAATGCATTTTCCTCGTATTTTTTTGATAATTGTGTATGCATCTGTTTGAAATTACAGTTAGTATTGTGTATAGGCCTATATATACCAGTAAATTATGTAACGAAAGTTTGGGGTACACACAGAAACCTGTAAAATAAAGTTCAATACAGTGATGTGTTTATTAAAATAAACGTTTACATTGTTTCTATGTCAGTACAGCACTTTTTAAAAAAAACAACTACCCCCACCCTTCCAGACGCACCGCCCCCCCCCCCCACACACACACAGGTGTGCCATTGCACATGATCGGTGTTTTGTGGTGCTGTCTGCACCACCAGATATTCTTGTCCAACGCATAGTGGATGACATAACAAGTCCCAAATTCCCCTACATTAACCGTCGCCGCTGCTATATAAATAACCCCTGTATGGTGCTCGCTGCGCAGTGTGTATAATCACAGACCCCGTGTCTGGGTTTGGGCTGTTCAGGAAACTGGAAAATTTGTTCCTAATTTTGTTTTCACAATCATGTGTTGTATACATGCACTTGTACCGTAATTACTTATTAAAGAAAATTTAGTAATACATAAGCTGCCCGTATTTAAGGAAACAGACTTGTTTGTAGGTGTATTTAATAGTGTATATCATAACAGATAAAGTATATTCTACACTTGTATGGTGAGATGATAGTACAACGCTCGAGTGTATGGAAAACCATCATTATGGCCAATAAAGTTAAATATATTGCAAAGTTTAATCTCCGCGAACATATCGTGCAGCACGGTACTGTAGTTAAAATCCCCCTTTACACACGATTTATCGACGGTCCTTTTCCCCTAACACCAAACACTCCCTTATCACTCACCCTGATTAAATGCACGCATTCACTTATCGTTGGAAGACGGGTCTGTACTCAGAAATGTGCTACCTATTTTATCATTGAGACACTTTTAATTTATTCCATACTAGTGCTACTAGTGCAACTAGGCACTGTTTTCAGGTTAAAATATAATGTAAAACACTGATATAAATTAACCTTTAATAGATACCAATGGTATACGGTACCATGTAGTGAAAATCAAATAAACATTATTCACAAGGAAGCTTGCTATAGTCATTTATCTCTCAAACGTGTTGTTTGTTTCTGTAGGACCCTCATCAACTCTCTTTGTTGAGCATAGACCTAGTATGTATATAATGTATATATATGTATAACTAAACAATGAACAAAAATATCCATTAACTGGTGTGAATTTGACATATATAGGAAGATGTTTGTCTATTTTGTCTCATGTATGTAATAACATCATCGTGTTACGCTCAGGTAGACAAACTGAATGGCTTTGGCATCATGCAGGATACTCCACCTATACATAATGAGATCTAATGCGTTCGGTGCCGCCCCACCCCTAATGAAGAGGGCGATTACCTGAGGTTCTGTCCTCTGGACTTGAGGTGCAGGAGGTTAGCGTCAAGGTGGCATTGAATTTTATAATCCCCTTACGGCGCTTCATGCTTTCGATCGTGAAGCTATATAATGCGACTCATACATGGTTGATATAATTACTCTGACCTGTCATTCCATGTGTAATGTTGCTGTTGTTGTGGGTACATCATCATATATCTTTCTGACCAATTTCCCACCACTCTGACCCAGTTATTAAACTTGGAAATAAACGTGACTTCCTTCCACTTCCCGTATGAATTGTCAAACGAAAAATATAAGAAAATCAATCTTTTTAGAATATGTGAAGTTTAAATTAAGGAAAAAATAGAGAAAATGGAACGTCAACATGAGCACAGAAATGTCGATTGTTCATGAACGATACACCGTTCATGATTAATAGGAAAATAGAGATGCTTTTCAATAGATACACAAATATGGTTGATTGTGTGTGGGACGAGGCAACCAGGAATATGAAAAGATATAGCAGTACATGTACAAGTAGTAACTCTTGTCAAAACACAAATTTGTGTTTCGTTAATGATTATATTAACAGTTGTCTTCATTGAATTGTCAGTATTAAAGCGAAAGACAAATGAAGGAAATGGAATTGTACGTTTGAACGCCACTAAACCTGAAATAAATCTGACAAGTATTCATTGTTTAGTAACAATTACATATACTATGAATGGTGTAAGCCATGAATCTGTGAGGTGAACAGTAGACCAGTTATATTCTGCCGTGCTACTTCGGCATATATTGAGAAGCAAATTGTTGAGTCATGAATAAAAGATACACACGTTAGCCAGGTCGGCAAAACCTCCTGACAGGCCCAATCTGTTCTCCCTGCCACATCCAGCTTCCAATATTCAGAATCTATCTGCGACATTCGGTTATGGGAGTTTTTAGTTCAATGTATAGATATATATAATATATTGTCAATGACGTTTCCCCCTAGACAGAATATCCTTCTTTTCAATGCTATGGAAGAACAGGGATTCAACAAGGCTGCCCATTAGACATACAATTAACACTTTCAAATGTGGTATTAAACTAGTAATTCACTGTTTTGGATTGCTTTGTGTGAAAACGTGGAAACCTGAAATCTATCAGCCGAACAGTTTTATTTTTCTTTGAGCATTCCATGTACTTGAATAGCACTTGATAACTTTCCGTTTGACACCCTACCCTGTATTGAAGGAGCTAGGGGCTGGTAATGCGGTTGAAGATTCCATATATAATATAATATCGTCTATGATTTATGACCCCCGTCCCCGACCTTGTATGACTAATACGGTAATTGATCCACGCCTCTATAACTGATGCTTGTTACACATTAATAAATGTCTACCATTTTGAATCAATTTCCACAGAATTGCGGAAAAAAACTATTGAAAAACTCCATATTTAGTATATATAATATTCAGCAAAGTTTCAAAGAAAATATCTTCTATGTCTTTTATCCCCATTACATGTGATTTTGGATTCCATATAGCATTTATATGAGGTACAATATTAGTGAAAACGTTCTGCCTGATAATGATATTGCGCAATATTGTTGTTAAATTCGGCATGGAGTATAAAACTCAGTGGCATATGTAACCCCTCTATTGAATGAACTGAAAGTATGGGAATTTTAAATTGATGATCGCTATTTCCACGGTTAGTGGCAGCCCGACATTTTTAACCTTCAAGCAGAGAACGCAGTGACTTGACATGCAATGGTATGCAGATTGAATTAAAGCACTATCGGATGCTAATCTAGTTGGGAAAGTAACCAACGAATAAATCAAATAGATGCCTGGGTTCAGTAAGTATTAAACTGGTAGGGACGTATGTGTATTCTACTACAGTCACATAGTATGTTCATGTGGAGCAGGAGCAGGAGCAGGAGCAGGAGGCTGGGTAGCTATATGATCTGTTGGAGAGTGATTGCCATCATTAGAAGCTACATCTATACAGTTTACACATCCAGTGTGTGCATCATTGTAGCTGTGGGAACTTAACATGTAATGGCAGTAAAATAAAATATATGTTACGTAATATTGGGGAAATGATCTCATGTAGTTAAGGATTTCACCCACCGTACCATAAAATCGGTCGAAATTATGCCATTGGCACTGATTTAAACAAAACAACACTTTCACAGGTTGATTAATTCCTTACCAAACCGTGCCTGCATAGATCTGCAAAATTTGGCTCGGTTCATATTTCCTACTTCTTGACTTGCTGACACTATCCAATTCCCTACCCGCCACCAAAAGAACCAATTCATGTCTGTCTAGACTTTCCTACGACACAACTTTAGATTCAATAGGGGACTTGCATGTTTGCCATTTTGTATCTTGATTCGCTTTGAAATATGAGAGTTGTACGTTAGGTAAAAATAGGACAGTTATTCAATATTCAGCACGGAATATTTATCATGTAGGTATCACCTAAAATTGTCAGAGGTTTGACAAGATTTGATAGCACAAATCTTCATCTTTTACTTCATCCCAGCACGTATTGGGGGTTTTAGATATATCATTTGTATCGCCTAGAATATTGGTGAAAATAAATATTGGTGAAAATAATCTGCATAGTTTTGATAAAAGTGTTCCTAATATAATTTGTATGTCAGTTATGTACTCACTTAGACAAAACAAATTAAGGTTATTAAGGAGGACTTGTTTTCCTGCTCTAATTATCTTTTTTGTCAAAAAATCATTTAAAATTATGAAAGGTCAAACAAACTTTTAGGTGGGGTAAGTTATTATAGGTAGGTGGAGGGGGCTAAATCGGAAACATACCTATTTATTCTTTGGGCTAACCCTAACATGCACGGTAGTATAAATGCGCAATGGCACTTCACTATTTGTTCCTGTTTGTGTCACAGGTGTAGATTCCTTCCATATATAGGAAATATTAATTCGTAGTCAACCTCATGCATACCGTCTAGGGGTATTCCTCCACCTTGCCTCTCCTATCCTGACCCGGCTTCTTATCAACTCAGGCTTTATCCGGCGTAAATTAAATTCTTTGTGACAAATTTGTAAATATTATCACATAGTTATTAGAATAAACACGATGCACAAACTGTGTTAACTTGTCTATAATGATATATAATTATCATATATATATATATATATATATACGGAATGCTGCGAATTTCATATTTAGATACAATAACTGAAGAAAGTTACTAGAATAAGCAAATACAAAAAGAAAATTAAGGGCACAATTTGCCAGAAAGCTTGTGATTAATAAAACCAACTCGAACAATAATTTTAATCTCTACTTGACAAGTTCATCATTAGAATAAACGGCCCTAACCACTATACAGCGAACCTTCCCAAAAAGAAAATTAACAACCCCCCCCCCATTATTCTTTTGATCTCGTAAGAATAGGAAAGATTGAAGGAGAACAAAGTTGGAGCAGACAAAGAATGAAATTAATGGATGGGTCGGCAACAAAGGAGGCAACAACCACAATTCAGCGGCACGGGGACCATGAGAGATACTGTTAAGGAGACATGATCGCCTGACACCCGATTGATCGATTGATGTTCTATTTTACATGTATTATAATGTTGTCTTTACTTGCAGGTTGGTGGATGACCGATGTGTGGTCCAGCCAGATGCCGGTGATCTTACCAACCCCCCAAAGAAATTTCGGGGTAAGTCACTATTCTGTTCTCTTGTGTTTTTTGATATAACATACCAGCGTGGGCTAGTTATCCTGCAGTGCCGGGTGTACAATCTCTTATCTTTGTCATGATAGGGGACATGCATATACGTCCTCCCGAATCGTGATTCATCATGGGAGTTCTATGTCAAAGTGAAAGAAATCATTCCATATTTAGCATGGAATCTCGCCAATGTAAGCTATATCATACATTCAAATAAACATTTTTTTTTATTTCATTAAGGCCAGAAAGAATTTACATGTATTGTAGTTGTAAATGCCATTTACTTTAATGTTGCCTTCAAATTGATGTGAAATGAGTGAAGTAAATCTTGGCCCAACGCATGTAAGCACTAAAAACCAAGCCATTACCTTCGGTGAAAGAGGCGGTTACGTGACCTACTTACTCCAGTAATGGCGCTTGTGTCTTTAAGTAATTAGTGAAAGTGAAACTACAATAGCGTCTCATAAACCTACCAGACGCCAATGTGTGTTCCGCATCCTAGCATCAGCAAGAACGGAGTCGCAAGGGCTAGCAATCGTTTGTCTTTTTGTGTGCAGAGTACCGTTTGTTCCCCTCAAATCGTTTGTGCAAACGATTATTGATACTGCTAATTTCTATAACCTTATAGTCATTTGTTCATTTATTAACCATAATTCCATCGGTCTACATAGCCTGACAATTGTGTGGTTAAAACTGCTCTATAGGTGTAGTTATGCTGTCAGTATAGCAAACATAATTTGGCGAACTATTTGCGTGTATTCTGTTCGCTAAAATTACTCAGGTTATTATACGCACCTCAAAATGAAAGGCCTGTAAAAGTAAATATACTGTACGTGCACGTCTGGTACTATAACTATTCCCATTATGGTATAGTATTGCTTATATAGTCGGGTGAGTTATTTACCTTAATGATTTAGTAGTTTTCGTTTATTATTTCAATGATTAAGTGATAGAGAAGGTTAATGCAGGGCTTGATGTAAGCTGTGTGGGTGTGCTACTAGCATGGTTATATGTTCACATTCCTACAATAAGCAGATCAGCTGATCACCTTGGATGAAAATCCTATTATATGTTTAGAATAGAGTTTCCAGTCTCAATCAATTCAATAGTTTCGTTCCAACAGCTAGCTACTGCTAGCTATTTATGTACCCATATGCCTAGTGTAATTCCTTCCTGGTTCCTGTGGTTTGCTGACTGTGTCGAGATCATTTCGAAACAGAATCGATGGCCATTATGTGCAAATCACTTATACAGCAATATAAGGGATCAATAGACAATATAATATAAGGGATCAATAGACAATATTATATCCCTTTTGGTCTCAGTGTAATCAAGGCCAGCTAAGCAGGCTAAGTGATGAGGTAATCGGCTACAATGTATGAATGTATCTTTTCTCTCGCAAATGCAGGTTTGTAGTTATTTAAAGCTGCGTTCCCCGCTAAATTGTTCAAAAACTATTTTCCAATTTTTTTTCTCGATCCATAGAAAGTGTCCAGAAGAGTTGAATACTGAAAAAGAAGAAAAAATAGTATTACATCTGTTTTTCATGAATTTGTGGCCTTTTTTGTAGAAATCTTCATTAATAGATAGAGACAGAGTGTATAGCTGACGACCACAATCAGACTATAGGGCAAGACTCCCACCATCACTCTCCATAATGCTAGGTAAACGAGTAAATTGTTAGCAACTGCTAGGGGGTGGTATTACCGCTTTGTGCGTAAGTGTTACTAATGGTTGATCTTTAACATGGGGCACACACACAGTGAGTAGCGACAGTATAGATAGCAGGAGATGTTTCCAGGTGTTATAGATTTGCCTGTTGCCAGCTGCTAGCCTGAGGTAGCGGGCTGACCCCCTGACCCGCTAACAAGCCCCCGCAGTGACCCTAGGCCAGCACAGTACACACCCCTGTCAGTCTACTCCAATATAGCACCACCTCCGTCTCCTCGGTGTTAAAGTTCCTCTGATCATGTATTCTTACGAAAACTTTTCCGCTTAAGGCCCAATTCCTTTGGGTATATATATGACATGTCATACGATATATTCATCAAATATATCGCGTGCAATATGAAATATATTGGCGAGCAATTGTGGTGTGGTACGTTTTATATCGCTTCAGTATCACATAACTTTGAGGCTGATTTTATAAACAGAATTGACATCATAAGTCCAGATATATGAGGTCCTCGCCACAATAAAGTTAGCGTGCCAGTGCTGGTAGTAGTATGTGGATGTGTGTGTGGTGACTGGTGACCAGCGGGGACCGGGTAGACTGGTGTACACTGGTGTAAAGTGATACCTGGTCTGGTAGTGTGAGCCCCTATTGTCTCTCTCCTCGTGCTACTTATATACACACATACATACTACCATTAGTTGTCCCCTCCCTGCACCTAGTATAGGGTGGCTACTCCGCTCTCCCATCCATACTGTACATACATCCTTGATACCCACTGCATGAAACAATGCTGATGTGCAAGCTAATTGCGCCTCTTGTCAGAAACCTGTAAAAACGCTAAGTGTGACTTAAAATTCTCCGATACTATGATTAATAACAGACAACATATTTCAACATCCCCAAAGATCCTGTTGCCAGTGAAAGTATACTAAATACATACATGCACAAATACATGAAATGAGAAGGAGCAAGACAATTCCGTTTGATGTAAAAAATAGATCGAAGTGACGTTAAAGGATCACAAGTGATCAATAATTGCATAGGTATTAGCCAGATTCTGCATATAATGGGAGGCTGAAGTGTATGTTATAATATGTTGGTACATTATGTAACAAGCTGCGCTATAGCCCGAACCACTAAATAAGGCCCATAAACATTATGTTTCCAGACATCTCTCCAATTGAACCCTGATAGCTTGTTATTTTTTTATACGAGTTCTGAACAAGTATATATATTATCAGAGCTTACAATGTGGGGAAGGGTTTGGTCCAACTGTCACTTTTTAGAAATTATGTTTGATGGTCAAGTTGCCATGGCAACTGTTTCTGAAAAATTTTGAAATTGTAAAAACATAGGGACCTTGTGGCAATCAAATCTCTCTCATTTGATGAAAAATTGATGAAAACTAATTTTATCTCTGCAAGTTGTGATTAACAAATTTCCGCATCTGATGATATATCACATGTGTGATTCCAATATTGTCCCAAGGAATAAAAACAGTAGGAGTCGAGCGACGAAATGGTAAAAAATGACCAATTTTGGCCTGGTTTGGGGAGACATCAAAGAGAAGGAAACATTTTGTCTTTAATCAGAATGATAGACCTGCCAGATTATTTCATAAGGCTGATGTCCAAATTCCATTGATAATATGATGTATTGTAGGTATTGAATTCTCAAAAAATTAGCTCTAAGAAGAAATGAAATGAAATTAAACTATTGTAAATTCAATTGGAATACTAGTTAAAAGGCAAATATAGCCCAAAATATGGCCAAAGTGATGACATTACCAAATAATGGAGCATAGTTAGGCTTAGTTGGTCGCCATGGTTACATCAGTGATTTTAATTAAGAAAAACAATTCAAATCTCAAGTATGGCTCTAAAATTATAAGTATACCAAATTATAAGTTACACATTCCAGATTAAAGCATTGAATTTTATATTTCTATAAGTGTCCACGTCATGGGCCTTATTTAGTGCAATTACCTATAGTTACATGACATCATACCTTTTACTTCTACACTCACAGAAATTTCAGGTAAAAGTGGAAGCATCAGACGTGTGTGAACCATATACCGTATACATTATGTGGCAATCATGTAAAATATAGTGATCACCAATAGCTTTTATTTCACTAAGTTTACTTGGGAAAGAAGTTTAAATTCTGCTGACGTGCATGTCTTCCAGTCAAATCCCAAAACGTTCTAAATTCACAGTTTACAATGGTTAGGAGATTTACAATTGATTCGGTGAAAAACATATACGCTGGCAAGTTAAAGAAACATTAAGTCTTCTGTTTTCCTTGAACTACATTAGCTTCCTACTTTTCTTGACTTTACGTACTGTGTATGTACAATATTTAATTGACATTAGCGAGGCCGTTGATATTAGGCGTTGTAAAACAATTTAGCAATCACTTGTAATAATACTCTTCCTGACCAGTCCTTGTGCGGATTCAATCTCTATCATTGCTTGTGGTGTCCATTATCTATCGTTGATGTGGAGGCGGGGAATGATTTAGTTTCTAAAGATGGCTCAGGAACTACCATTAGTTGTCCCCTCCCTGCACCTAGTATACGGTGGCTACTCGGCTCTCTCATCCATACTGTACATACATCCTTGATACCCACTGCATGAAACAATGCTGACGTGCAAGCTAATTGCGCCTCTTGTCAGAAACCTGTAAAAACGCTAAGTGTGACTTAAAATTCTCCGATAATATGATTAATAACAGAGGTAACCCAGGTAATGAAAAAGTTACAGGACTGGGTTCCGACTATCCTGTCCATAATACATAATGAATTTAAAAGGTTAAGTTTAGCTAAACCCACTCGATCTCTATTCCAAACTACTCATTAGGTATCACACACAGAGAGTGAAGTGTAAGTTGATGTGTTATGTTGGAACGGACCCAGGAATACCTGCATTAAGTCGATGAAGTGGACGTGTGAACGCCCGAGTGCTCGAGTAGCCTTACTCAATACCGTACATATCCTCAAATAGTGGTCCGAAGTTCTGTTTCACAGTGAAGTTGTTACACTGCTATTGATCCAGAATATATAATCACAAGATCTTTTAAGGAATGTACTCTCGAGTGCTGATGTGTATTGACTGAATTCGTAATTGGTTAATAATTGTAATTGATTATATAATTTGATAAAATCTCAGTTGATCATTAGTGACTTGATGAAAAAGAAATATATATTTCAACAGGTTTGAAACATTAAAGATGGGTGAAAACATAGAAACATAGAAAAAAAAGTTGTAATGAGGGAAATCGGGCTAGAGAGGGAAATCGGGCTAAACATTGTAGGCATTTGCAGATATATAATCTCCATAAGCAATCAATAAACATTTTACAATACACTACAATCATCTTTATGTACGGGTTCAGCTAGTATAGTACACTTTGTCGTCATGGTCACTGAGAAACCTGAACTGCCTGGTGGAGGTATACATGCTGCTGTACGTGTGCTCCGATAGTCACCGCACCTGTCATAATATTATTATTTTGTATTATTACATTTCAGGCCAAACAATACAGTGTTAAAAAAGACGCATGTCGATCAAATCCCTATACTTCTTTTGAGTGTGGTTGGTGGGGGGGGGGGGGGGAAGATATATCAAATAAATATTATAAACATACCAGGTTATAACACTTATGTTAGACCTAGGAATGAATACATGTAATTTAATACTACAATACTGAATACTACACTATATTATTTAGAATGAATAAGGGTCAGTATTTCCACTATCGCATGGTAAAAGTCTTCCCGAGTAGACACGTATATCAGTAGAACCTCAGTGAGTGGTAGTTGGGGCAGGTGAGGCCTGCAGGTGAGCAGATAGTTCCTCCTGTGAGAGTAGAAATGTAGTATTGCCTGTGCTTTCTCTCTACACATGGTGCCTGCATTGTGTGTCGCCTACACCCCTACTACTGCGGTAAGGCTATATGTGACAAGCATGGTACCCCGTCCTGTAAGTTATATGTATGATAACCCTAGTGGGGTGGCTGTAGTAATTCCATATGCTGTACTACCAGGCATGTGCGGGTACAGTTATGTAGGTTTTAGGGACCCATTTAGTTTTTAATCCTGTTTTACTTCCAGTTTTTTTTTACTAGACCCAGAAGTTGAAATTTCATATTCCGTAAATACCAGAAGACATGCGTAGGTACACAAGATATGGGCGGTTCAAGGGGGTTTATTATTCCCATTAGTTTCCACGTAGAAAACATGGCTGTTTTCTCACAACGTCCCAAGGTATTTACGTAGCAGTCTAGGCTCAAAGTTGAAAGAGTCCCTTCAAACTGAGGGAAAGCCCCTTGCTCCAAACCGCAAAGTACCATTATAAACCCATTAGGACAGCAACATACCAATATACTCCCATTAGGACGCCAACTCCTGGGCCAGGAAAGCCATTAGCGCAGTGGGCGTCCAATCACTGACAAACCAGTCTGAGAGGCTTTGAGCCTAGGCTGGCAGGGCAAGTAGGGTTGATTTGTTCAGCTATAGTGTCATGGAAATACTTGAGCTATACATGTACATGTAAATCCTGTGTAACATATATCCTTGGACTAGTTGTGTGACGTAAAGTACAGGTAGAATACAGTGAAACTGTATTCAAATAGTTATACATATAATTACCATTAATCAAATGAACCTAGTCCATTCATGCGACAGAGCCAGTTCTAAATCTTAAGGAAGTAATTATAGATATTTCTGGTAACCTTTGATTCCAATTATGTATGATAGTTGGTTGAATTTCTCGACTTTATTTCTTTGAGACCTGTCCGACGTTTCAGACTTTTCTGGACCTCTTATGTGGACCTAACCTCAAGCCATGAATTATACAAAGACATAAAGGAACTCATGGTTCAACACTGTGTGGGACATCGCGGGTTAACTTATACTTATACTTATGCAGGTGTATTTGTCCCTTTTGACCCACGGAAGGAGTTCCCAGTCACAACATTGTATATGTACACACTTATTATATAATGGGGCGGCGGCAGGAACATATACGGTACTCACATGATCACCTTATCGTATGAAGTGGCTTATGTGATCGTCATATTGTACTCAAATGTGATCGAGAACTGTTCATGTGCCATTGTGTTGTTTGATATCACCTAGCATTCCCAGCTCAGTAGAACAGAATATTCTTCAGAAGTGAAACTCCACATTTTGCTGCAATTATAAGTTTCTAAACGAATTTGAAGTTGAAAGAACAATAATGATTGAAACTCTGTTAATTCAACATTTAAATCTACAACCACTAACGATTTGCTGTATAAGTCTGAAACCTCAACCTGTTGGATCTTTTTGCAATTCGCAATTTTTCAAACACTGCGTAATAAAAATACCAGTTGCGCAATATTACATAATAAATAACAGCGTTCATATTGGCTCTTGAAGTAAGTGTATAAGAATATATTAAATTTATAAAGTTAAAAGATTTAAATTGCCACTGACCCTAACATCCCGGGTTTAGTGGTAAAACACCTGTCGAGTGAGTGATTTGTCATCTAACACTCATCCGGAATCCACAGTTAATCTGTGTGTATATATGTACATGTAGGTGGCCTTAGTAAGGGCCACCCATGTGTCGTCGACGCATGGGTGTATTGTTACCCTTACAAGTAAATCCAATAGTCACACACCGGTAGGGCTTGAGATCCTCCCTATGAAGGGAGATTGACCCACCGACTGTATCACATGATAAATAAAAGTATCAACAACAACAACAACAACAACAACATGTACGTTAATTATTATCGGGATAAACTTACCTTTTCTCGAAATTTAATTTACTGTTCTAGACGTAGGCACACCTGTAGATGTTTAAATATAGCTTACACAATTTATATGCGAAATGACATTGTAAATTCGTAAATGCTAAAACCCTACATGGTATCTAATCTAATCCAAAAGAAAGACGACACACTCTAGCTCGCATAGTGCGGATGAGGATTAAGTAACGCCGCGGCAGTAGCCGCGCGGTGTTTTGACGCGTTGCTGCGTGTCCGCGCGCGGAGAAAGTATGATGGCTGCCGAGGTGAGTGCAGCTGGGGGGCAACCTGGCTATTCAAACCTGGAACCTTTTTAACACACCCTCGCGCGTGAATCCATAACATGATAAGAAATAATTAATATTAATAATGTGATTACCTTATGTCACATGGGGCCGTATATCACGCAATATATTGTTATATGCAATGTTACGTAATAAATGTTTAATGAGCCTTTGACAATATAAATTTTGGTTGGAAAAAGGCATTTTCTGCCAACCATATCACGGGTGAAATAACCCTGAAACAGAATTACCTTGCATCTGCCAAATACAAGTTCAGATATTCAAACAGAACAACCCTAAAAGAGTACACATCAAGTAATGAGACCTTAGACGGATTGTCTATACGAGAAAATAGGTAGAATAATATTTAATAACAGAGCGATTCCCCTCAAACAGTGCAAACCAAACAGTAAATATGAATTCAGGTACATTGGTATATGAATATCAACATGACACAATGAGGCATTACAATGTCGTGAAACAAGACCCAGGGAGAATCGTTTATGTCCGTCCCTCCTGACGTCGTTTACCGTGAAGTGGTGAAAGTTCTTGATAATTGAATATTGTTTTAATTGATGGTAACAATTCTTTGATTCACTATTCTATTGAGCTGATGAAGATCTAGCGATATAGTTCGGGTTGATATCCTCTCCGGAGAGAGATCTTCACCACTCGGCCGGTGGATAGCTGTTAAAATAGCCCTGAGTGAGGGGTTTATACATTGAATTGAGAGGGAGTTGACGAGTCTGATGGAGGTTGTAGACATGGTCCTTGGGGCTGGTTTGACTGACAGGTCTGCAGGGCGTTTGACGCAGCATGCTGTGCCAGGGGACTTGATCAAGTTGATGTCACAGACCGTCAAGAGGTAGGATGCACAAGGAGAAAACCGTCGTCGCCAACCTCAGGGCTCATCCTGGCCGTCAGGGGTATCTTGACGGGAGATGGCAGATCTAGTCCAATGACCACCCTAATCTCCAGAGGACCATCCCAAGCCAGTTTCATGGTGCTTGTCATATAGTGGAGCATTGTAGGCTGATTAAGGTTGTTCATGCTGATATGGAAGCGGTTCCTGTCGTAGTGAATGGGTATGAAGGGCAGGACGGTGGTATTGCATTTGTTATGTTAGACAGCTACAACTGTTAACAGTAAACTACTGCAACTGTTAACAGTAATCTGAAACGCTGTTACCAGTAACAGTCATTGTTGCTGTTTTTCCCATAAGCGACTCAAATTTGCTAATACAATCGTATACATGTATGTACCATATCGATCGATCTTGATCGCTTGTGTAATAATACCCCTTTCACACTACATCTCATAAAGCGATTTGAAGCACTTTCCATCGATCCTATCTGCACTATGCCTCAAAGTACTTCATACCCCAATTCAAAGCGAAGCGAAGTGAATTGAGTTGTAGGGTAGGTGGATTATCGGACATACATTGTTAATGTTATGTATGACATTAATAACATAATAAAGATTTTGGAAATATGATATTAATATTTAATGAATGATACCTAATTAATACTATTATGATTAGGTTGGGAAATGCGTGTTACATAACAAGAACATCAGTAGCAGCAATAACCTTGGATGTTATGTAAGCAGGGGATAATCTCTGGAAGGTGACATTGCATAATGCTCTCATTGATTGATACAGGTGTCAACAGTGAAACACTGCCTGTGACATAATAATGGAGGACCTAGATCAGTCATTCAAAATATGAATAAAGAAAATTAAAAGCGTTCATTAAATTGACCCCTGTTTGACCCTCACACATGAAAAGAAGACTCAACAAGTTCTTCTGTATGTGTGTACATGGTATCAGAACAATTCTAGCCCGAAAGTCTCTGTCACTGAGGGAACAGCATCACCGATATGCTTATGTCTACAACGTTGGACAGCTTCATAGACAGTACTCGTATACGCTGGGCAGTGAAAACAAGCATTAACACGTGAAGGTGTTACAATTACAGCCCTATATTGACCCTTAGATGGTTATACTCTGTGTTGTAGAGCAATGGGAGTGAGAATGGAAAGGAAACAACGCGAAGGCAATGGAAGTTGTAGTCATCATAATAAGGCATTTACTTGTGAGCAGGCGAGTAATATGAGTGCTGGGAGTGTGGGGGTGGGGGCACCTTGCAAGGCGTATCCCGGCAGTAACAATGTCATCACAGGTAATCACAGGTAATAAACTTGTATGAGAAGGGGTGGGCATCGCCCGACAGCAACTCCTTCAGTACTGGATGACAAACTGTGAATTTAATCAGAGCAACAGAGTTGAGCTGTAATATAAGAGATAATTTTCTAGTACTTAGTACTTACAATTGTATTACATAAATTAATGATATGTAGCGACGTTGCGTATAATTATAGGCAACCCAATGTCAGAGCTTCTACACTTTTCATTGATGTGTGTCTTTCATCATTGTATGCAATTTATCTGCAGTGTTTAATATGACAAAGGCTGTGTGTGTGCTGTGGGTAGGGGTGTGTGTGTGTGTGGGGGGGGTTAATTCGCATACATTTCTCAGATGTTAGTTTTATGAAATATGATCACTGTTAATGTTATTATATCACGTTGTGTTTTACTTGTGATCTTTCTCGAATTCCAGACAAGATGGATGGCGATTTTAGACATCCAATGTTATCATTTGCATGAGTGAAAGTTTTCTGCCATGTTCCAGAAAGTGTGTATTATTTCTTATGCTCTGTATACGCAGGTTCAGAAAACAAATCAGGAAAAAGCTTGCGGCGACCGAGCAGGTCGTAAAACCCTGCAAATCCTCCACCAATTTCTTTTAATCTCCCTCAAATAGATTTAGACTAATGCCAATAACTTTTCTTCTCTCTCACAAATACATTCTTTATTTCTCTCATCGATTATGAATATTTAAATACAAATTATCTTTTATTTTCTCAACAGATTGCCTTTTCAAAATGTGCCCGATGAACAGATACTCAGCCCAGAAACAGTTCTGGAAAGCCATGAAACAGAGCGGCGCGACGACCACAGACGCGGTACTACTCAAGAAGTTACATGTAAGTAGTCTATTTATAGAAACACTCACTCCTCCTCCGGCACTGGATGTAAATAAGAGTATCTCACGACGTCTTTATATGCAACGCATGCACCTGTTAGCATACCCCAGAACTAGAAATTTATAGTTCTATTATGCATACATAGCAAAGTGAATACCATCTGATTCATTATCAACTTATATCTAATAAATTATTGTTAGTGTACTTTGTTAAAGATTTTTTTTTCAACTGAGAGGCCGATGTCCTCAGGTGGGAGTTTGAAACAGCGTTTGTCACATAACATTAGTATCACAATATCATAGATGAATACTGTAAACGTATTGATGTTTGCGCAGTATTTACTTTCGCTATTTTAGCGCACCCACCTCTGTGCGCGAAAATAAATCCAGCGCGAGAAGTATAAAATTGCAGGAACAAAGTGTGAAACTTCCTTGCTGCGCGAATTTAAATCCGCGCAAAAAAGTGTTAAAGTACTTGGTCCGCGAAAATTTATCTGCGCGAAAATAAATACGTTTACAGTAACAGAAATGCCGCGCCACTACTGTGGGGAGTGGAGGTATAGTTTATTAGCTTCCATGTCATGATTTTAAGCAAAATACAATATAGGATGTTTGGTCATACAGAGCCCTACTCGAGCAATGCATGGTATGGTGCGTATGATTAAAGAAACCAGGAAGGATGTGAAAAGCAGGCCCTTCATGCCTGATCCTCATGTAGTATGAGATGGCAGGGGCCACTTATCTGTGCCTCCTGGATAAATAAAACAAATGGAAAAGTCTTAACACCATCGGGGAATGGGGTGGAGTTTTTATGAGAAAATAGACGAACCTGGAAGTGAGGTGCAATGCTGTATTTATGTCTAGTGTTGGGTTTACAATATGTTTTAGTATGTGTTAGAGGATGGACAGGAAGGAGGGGAGGGGGCAGAGGGGAGAGGGAGGGAAGAAGAGAAAATATTGTGAAGTGAGGGAGAGAGAGACATATATAATATTGGTAGGAAGAAAGAGAGATGGGAGAGAGAAGGAGGATAGAGACAGTGTAGTAGAGAGAATGAAGCAGAGAGAGTGGAAGATGTAGGGAGAGAGAGAAGGAGGATAGAGAGGGAGAATGAAGCAGACAAAGCAAGACAGAGGGAGAGAGAGAGGGAGCGAGGGAGAAAGGGCACTGTGACTGGTATCACGGCATAGGCTGTTAGTGTGGAGGAGGAGGAGGATGTCCACCAGTGTAGACTGTTGTACATGGCGGCGGTGGCAGCGGGCAGTATTTGTTGACCTGAGTGATAAGATAAAAGACATTTACTTTATGGCTGATAAGCGCCTCCTGGCCCGGGCACATAGTGTGGAGAGGCCGGCATCACAGAGTGAGGGACCGCTTATGTGTGCCGCCTCAGCCAGTCAGTACCAGGGATCAAACTGAGTTGTCGGATCTCTGGTATGCGATGGGGGTGGAGGTGGGATGGGGGAGATCATTCTTATCAATTATATATATATGTTGGTTGTGTTGATTGAATGAGTGAATTCTATTAAGAGAGCGACAGAGTTTTTCAGGGAATATGTATTACAAAAATGCATGTTGTTCCGCTCAGAATATATGATATAAATATACGTTTATTTGTACATGTATACTGTATATTAATGTGTGTGTATACATGTATACATGCATAAGTGGGTATGTGAGTATGTGCATTTGTGTGTTACATATATATCTAGGTGTATGTTAGTGTGTATTTTTAGTATAGGCTTGCACTGGCAACAGGTTCTTACTCATTATTTCTTTGGGGATGTTGGAATATAATTCTTTTTTAATTAATCAGATATCTGATTTTGAGACGATTTTAGGTCGAAGTTTAACCTTGCTCTTGCAAATGAGCGTCTCGTGGGTTCCTGACAAAACTAAATCTACTGGAACAATCCGCTTGCAGTTCAGCATTATTTCATGCAGTAAGACTCAAAGATGCTATAAACCAGACATCGCATATCCCGCGATAGAGTTTAGAAGAAACGAGCATATTCCTGGTATTTCGGTTTCTCCTGTATCCAAAGACGAGTTCATCTCTAGATTCTTTTGGATATGAATCTTATACACGTTTTTGTATGTCTTTTTAATGGGTTTACTGCTTTTGGTGGAGGTGGAATTATATACCGTCACACAGGAAATATGTTCCCATTTCTGCCAATTTTATATTCATTCCATTAGGTTCAACAGTGTTGAGTGCCTGTATCCGTTTGCCTTCTTCAATTTGAAGTATTTTCGTCAGAGTGCGTGCGTGTGTGAATGCGTGTATTTATGTGTATAGCTCCTCACTCAGAGTAAGGTGAATGCGCCATGCACGCTGAAGCACAACGTAATGGCGGCGGCCGTGACATGCTCCAGAGTCTTGCTGTGCGACTCTTGCAACTCAGTGCAGACGACAATTATATCTATTTCTTAAGGTATCCTTGCAGGGGCATGAGTCGCAAGAACTGTTACAGGGGCATCTGTAACATTTACACTTCCACTGGCGCAAACTTTCAGGTGCAATGTCCATACTGTCGCATCAACAAGGTCACAAAGGCGATTCAATCGCGTGACTCTCGCAATGGGAAACATGTCGTTGTGGTTAAATACAATATGTACATGTGTAGGTATGTATGTAGGCAGCTGCAGGGTCTAGGCTAGAAGAGGCACCAATAATTGCAGTCTTGTTGTGAGTTATTTTAGTCTGAGCAGCACCACCAGACTCACTCAGGATGCCTGTAAACATGTCTGTGTGTACAGACCCAGGCCAGAGCCTCTATACCGCCGCCAAATCCCTCCCTCCTCACCCTATGTACTCCCGTCTCTATCAATACTAGTAGGATTTTGTATTGAAGCCTTAGCATATCCAAAAACAGTTCATTGAATTCGATGCAGACATTAACAAATTTCAATTTTTCATCACTACATCACTTTTCCATCATTTAATACATGTACTACACAACTTGAAACAGAGTTAAGTTATTGGTTGTGAAGCTCTTTGAGGAACTAGATTCTCGAAATAATGAAGATGAATGATGACATTTGTCGTTGTGTTTAAATCAACGGACTGCTATTTTTACATTAGGAGATAAACTATACCGTACTATTTTCCACTGAGGCAGGTCTTCCAGATGGACCTTACTGGTGAGATGACATATCTAAATATAGAGACTGCTGTCAGTTAATCAAAATTATTATATGAAACGAAAAATACATAGATACATAGAGACAAGACTATTCAAATGAAAAGAGATAATATTGTCTTATTAAATATCATATACAGAAAAAATACAGTCGTCCGAAGTAGATATGTAAGATCAGCCTAGGCTACTAGATAGTCTTTTATATATGGGTCAGGGATTCGGAAAATGTACACTCGGCAGCTGCACATACATAGTAAATACTGCTAGATTAGGCGGGAAAACTGTAAATACTTATACTTAATGGCACGACGGAGGTTTGTAATCGATCAAGATGGAGGCTCAAATAGGTGGAGTGCGATTTGAGCTGGATTCGAGATCAATTACAAACCGTACAGAGTTACTATTGGACATTTATTACATACTAAAGCATCAAGAGAACTCGATTTCTATTAGTAATGTTACCTTAGTTTCTTTCTATCGTTCTTGTTGAATCATTACATGTAAGTCTCAGTGGTAAGTTCTGTATTTTCTGAGGCCCTGATGTACGTTTTGCTTATCAACTTATTAGAGTAACTTCGTTTAATATAATTCAATAGACATCGGATGTATGTACATGTCTGCCTTTAGAATGTGTACATATTTGTTTTAGGCCTGTAGGTGTGTATAGACATGCACTGTCACACACCCATATCGCTGCCCCTGAGATAGAAAGATTGAAATGTTATTGATTTTCATCTCTTAAGACTCACCACAGAGCGAGCAAGGAGACATTTGACCCTGGCGTTTATCTATGAGGGCGCTGCTCCAGGCCCTCCTCCCGCCTCTAGCATAATCTATGTTGGATATCAGGCGTTTCTCACCTCATTTATAAAAACATGGAAGAGAAGAATGGATCAAGTATATTTCTCTCACAATATTCTCACACTATGTATTTCTAGCAACCCCCCTCCTCCCTGGTCTCTCTCTCTCACTCACTCACTGATTCGCTCACTCACTCTCTGTGTCTTTCTCTCTCACCCTCTTTGTGTCTTTCTCTCTCCAGCTCTCTCTGTGTCTTTCTTCTCTCTCTCCCTCGCTCTGTGACTCTCTCTGTGTCTTTCTCTCACACACTCTCTCTCTGTCTTTCTCTCTCTCACTCTCTATGTGTCTTTCTTCTCTCTCTCCCTCTCTCTCTCTCTCTCTCTCTCTCTCTCTCTCTCTCTCTCCCTCCCTCTCTGACTTTCTCTCTCTGATTATCTCAGTGTCTTTCCCTCTCTGTCTTTCTCTCTTTCTCTCACTCACTCACACACACACACTCTCTCTCTCTCTCTCCCCTCCCACACCACCCTCTCCCTCTACTACTTCTACAACGAGTCAGAAGTACAATTGTACAGATTTACATGCAGATGCTACTAAGAAATTGAAATCCGAATACAAGCATCCTTTCGTTAACGCTCGCTCTCTGAGAAACCTGATATCATTATATCCCTTTAGATCACCTTTTTTAATACACTGTCCCAGGTTAGTTTTTTTAAGTCGTTGTATGAGGACTCCAGAAATTTAACATTAATAGATTTTAAAGATATGATGAACACATTTAATTCGGGTGTCCCAGCCTTTTTGTAGTCACAATGGTTTAAGAATATTTAGCTTCCTCAGTTGTTCTTGGAAAACATAGACTTGTGCACAATGCATAGATAGAGTTATGTGCTGTATGAGATCATTTCTCTCTTCTGTCTATGCTCACAAGCCGGTGTTTTTGAGGCAGGTGTATGCAGGGCATGCATGCTTAACTACACCAGGCTGTATGGCTGGGGAATATCTGCATATCTCCTGTCACTTGCTACTTGTATGAGATAAAAAGGATAGGAAATTCTTTATTGTATCTGTTCAAAGAATGCGATAGTGCACATCTGACATCTTATCAGGTTTCCTGTGCATGCCATTTTGTCCTCTTATAAGCTTGATTTGGGCAATAAGCATTCCTGAGTTAGACAATTACAGTTAGATAAATATAAAGATATGCGTAAGTCAACACAGGCTCTTGCTATACACATGGAGGTTTTGCTCAGACGACACCTTAATATAAGGGGGTAGAATATGTTTGGCACGATTTCCGGAGATATCGGACTGAGGAAGCCATACATTAATTTCTTACAAATGACTGGGCAGTGGAGCTTGGCAATGGCAAACCCAAACACTAGTGGTTTCACTAAGTTTGAAATCGACCCTTATGGTCTAAAAGAATTAGACAACCTTTGTTTTTGAAGGGCCTTGGGCGGTGTGGTTCAGTATGAACCTCGGCCACATCGCCTATATAATTATATTTTAATATCAAAACAGTAGCTCCAGGGCTGCTCTGCTCGTGTTGACTGGACCAATAGAGATCCCACATAAGCCTGATATATTCCACGTGCTACTCATGTGTAGAGAAGTAAATCCTTCTCCTCATTCGTGTCTTATTGAAAGCAGCTTATCATAGCTGAGTGCACCCCCTCCCGCCCCACTACTTCTGGGGATGAAGCTGATAAGAGCCTATACCTGGCTGTAATAACAGATTAGGCTTAGAGTAGCAGATCCCTGTAGTATATATTGTTATAAGACAAGCCTTGGACTGACCTACCTATAACTCCTCCTGTGTATCACTACACCCAGTGTCTTTTAAGGTGGTGTCTATGATGTTTGGGGGGACAGTTGGGGGCCTAAATCCTTGTAAGTTATTGGAATCAGAAACAGGCCCGGAACAACATGGAAAGTGGTGAGGTTTGTTTGAGGACTTTAAACTATCATGGAATCTTTGAATTCACCTTGAAGTTTCTGATAATTTAATTGCATTGGATACAATAACCAATCAAGCAAATGCTCCTGCCTATAGATTCAAGACTTTATAAAAGTATCTAACGTATTATTTTTCCTCGCCATGTCTTAGAATTAGTTCTGACATCAGAGTTTCTTTTACTCTGAGTGCTGAGCAAAGCTGGGGAGACCCCCTAATGTATATGGGTTATTTATAACATGCAGTTACCATTTCATCTGTAAACTTTGTAAACCTTTATTTATGCCTTCCACACCCGTCTTTTAAGGTCAAATATGATTTGTAAATAAAAACCTCTCTCCAACCTCCTGCCAACAAGCTCTTCCCTTGGCGCTAACAACCCAAACTCCATATTTGAACAGAATCCTTGCGATTAGATAAAAAATAGCCCACTTAAACCAATCTCACTAAACGTCCTCAAAACCTAGATTTATTGTACGAGGAAGGTTATGTTGTGATAAGAAGCATGCAGCAGATATCAGGCTATTATATCTGATAGGATGACCCTGAGATGTTTGGCACTGCCATATGTAAGGTGTGCTTATCTCACATCAAAGTCCAGCACTTGTCCCACTGATATAGGGAGTACTGCCGACAGCCTTGGCTTGGCTATATTTATGATTTATATACACTTTTGACTAAGCTTTGGGGCTCCTCATTATAGGGCTTCTGAGTCATCCACTAGTTCAAGCCATTGCTTGTTAGTGCACGCTGATTCGATTATATATCAACATTTTGATATTAAATTTTGTTCGATCTTTTGCTAGCAAGCAAATGAACGATTGGTGGCAACATCTTGCAATTACAAGCGACAGCTAGCGATAATATAAGTGACATGAATACAAGCGATTACTGGTGATTACGCTTACTGGTGATTACGCGATTGACTGCAAAGCATGTGCGGTGCCCCCCCCCCAACAAAAAAAACTGTTAACCGGTACTTGTTTTATAAAAAAAAATAAAAAAAATAGGCAGAATATTGTATATTGTATAAATAATCTATGGGATCTAAATGTATTATGGGAAAGATGAAGAGCTATGAAATCTAAATGTATCATGGGAAAGATGAAGAGCTATGACATCTAAATGTATCATGGGAAAGATGAAGAGCTATGACATCTAAATGTATCATGGGAAAGATGAAGAGCTATGACATCTAAATGTATCATGGGAAAGATGAAGAGCTATGACATCTAAATGTATCATGGGAAAGATGAAGAGCTATGACATCTAAATGTATCATGGGAAAGATGAAGACTCAGAAACACCTATTTTGAAACATTAATTCTATACAATTTCCTGCTGAAGATCTTGTTTTTTTACGGCATACACCACGTACATCTCCGAGGTGTGTGACGAGGTGATTACCTGGTATTTATTGCGCCCACAACAGGAGAAGTAGTTACTGCCAATCACACAGAATATTGTAATAAACAATTCCCTATATTTCCGTCTGGTTATATTTGGGATGTTTTCGTTTCCTAGCCACAACTCCCCTACTTATATTTCCTTCTTTAATATGGCCTGGAAATCTACATGACGGTAAACCAGCACCACCTGTACACACCTCCTCCTGCCGGCACTGAGGCACTGAGTCGGATTGCACAGATCTGACAGTTGATATCTGATTTGAGAGTGTTGTGAAATATGACTCATACGACTGAGAAGTGTAGAGAGATCAGACAAAGCAAATCTTGTTTGTTTATAAACTGTGTGATGCAGCGGAATAAAGGTGTGCGCCTGATAGATTCCACGTGTACATTCCAACATATGTGTTGTGGAATTTGTCGAAAGCATTTTAGTATTGTTTCACGCGTTTGTCGTGTTAATTCATATTGATATTTAACCAGGCTAATATTGATATTTGACCAGTGGTTCAGCTCCTAGCTTTTCCCAGGGCCCTAGTACGCTATCAGCCATTGTTGAGAGAAAACGCACTACTGCATGGGTGCAATATCAGGGTCCTGATGCCTAGATCGACAAACTGACATAGCCATTTCTTATGATCGACAAACGACATAGACCCTTTCTTAGAGGGACAAATCGACATTGGGATTCTAGGGACAAGGGACAAATGCTCATCCTTAGCGCGACAAATCTACATTATAAGGGGTAAAATCGACAAACTGACATAGCCATTTCTTATGATTGACAAACGACAGACACCCTTTGAAAGTTTCTTAGAGCGACAAATCGACATGAGATTCTGAGGACAAGGGACAAATGCTCATCCTTAGCGGGACAAATCGACACAGGAACCCCCCATCAGAGCCCTAATATCTAATATCGTAGTCTTCATCACTATCATACTAACTGAGAAGAAGTGAGTTCTCTTGTTTAAAACAGTAGCATCTTGTCATTGCCTTACCCACGGCCGGCCGTTGATAACCATGTGATGCAGCACTGGCCTGGAGCAGAAATTATGCCCACAGTGGGTGGGGTTCGAACCTACAACTCTCGCGTATTGTGAGACCCCGTCTGGGTCCAAAGCCGCCAGCACACATCGGTGTCTCTAGATAGAATAGTAGAAATGGATAGCCTGTCTGACAAATAATGATCTGCCGCAGGTCCTGTTGGACATGTACAAGAGTGGCCATTGAGTGACCACTGACAGCTAGAGTAGTATGTAGTGCCTAGTGTTACTCCTCATGGCTTACTCGTCACTACTGAGACGCTGATCAATACTTACTCCCTCCAGCGGTATTGATCGTCACCAGCTGTTATCTGCAGCGTCTCTGATTGTGTCACCATATAAAGGTTAATCTCTATCTCAACATACGTTTGTGTCTCCATGCTTTATTTCTTTCCTTTCTCTCTGTCGGCGTATGTCTCGTTTTCTCTCCCCTCATTTCTATGTCTCCCCTCCCTCTGTCGGTCGGTCTGCCCCTCTCCCCCTCTCTCTCTCTCCTTCTCTTTCTCTTCTTTCTCCTTTTCTCCTTCTCCGGTTCTCTCCTCTATGTCTACCTCTCTGTATGTCTTTCGTTCCTTTTGGGAACTTCTCTGTCTCCCCCCCCCTCATTCTCTCTCCCTATCCCTTCAATCTCCATCTCCTTCTCTCGGATCTTTCCTTTTATCCAGATTTACCATGTTATGAAACATTACGTAACCTTGTGTAACCTAACGATATGTATGTTAATTATTAATTATCACCCATTTAATATATCATCATATTACTAAATCGCTAATTATGCTTAACTACCTAATAACCTAGTCAGGGTCCCTACTCTTTCATCCTCCCAAGCCAGGGCGAGACCCTGGCTGAGCAAGTCGAGAGGAGAGACGGCCCGCTGTTGGAGGATGTACTTCTTGGACCCGGCCTTGATCGTGTATCTCTCTCTCTCTCACACACAATCTCTCTCGCACTCTCCCACTCCAATTCCCACTCTCTCTCTCCTCATTCACTCTCCTAGTCTCTTTCTCTCTTTCTCTCCCTTTCCTTCTTGTCCCCCCCCCCCCTTCTCTCTCCATTCTTCTCTCTGTCTATCTTCTACTTCTTCTATATGCCCCTTCCCCTACCTATATATATGCTGCTTTATAACTAGATACCATGCGTTTTCTACGACTTCCTCTAAGACTACATCAGGGTGTATTTCCCTTCTCCTGTGCCTACTGCAGACACTGGAGGACCCTGTTCTTATCTACACTGCTTCTCTCCTTTATGATGTCTCTATTGATCCATCCCTGCCCCCTCCCCCTGCTCCCCCCTCCTCCCTGCCCCCCCCCCGCCCCCCGCCCCTACAAGTGCTGACAAATTACCCCTCACACATGCATGCAGGGCTAATTTGTAATGCTGGGGCCATGATTAAAGGTCGCATGCAGGAGCCAGTACATGCCAGCCAATTTAGCAGGTCATGTGGTTCGCGGTAGAGTTGTGAGTTCTTAGACCAGATGAAATGTGTTGGTGTTAGTATTACATGACTTATGTCATATGAATGCCTTAGCTTTTGCTTGCTGGCTGGGACAAAGCTTTGTTAGATAGCTGTATTTTCTAGGTACAATGATACCTAGTCAATACAAAAATGTTAGTTTACTGGAAATTCGGTGTGGATTGAAACACAAAATGATCACAACCTTATTCCATCTCCAAGGATAACTGACGCATATATTAATGGGGACAATAAATGTGCACCGTTATGATCGACCGCAGTCATGTGACGTAAATTTATGATGCATTCCGATTGGCTAAAGATGTCGTCTGCAAGGCTTGTTGTTGTCTCCCGGCAAAAGTAAACGAAGTCTTTTAGACATGAATATAGCAAGATCAGTAAGAATCTAGAAAAAATCAGCTACTCGGCTAAATTCTAGCCAGGAGCAAGGCGACCAGGGACTGCTGATTGTCTCTGGGGTTGCGTCGATGATTCAGGCACCATGAGCCCTTCATCAAGGAGGTTGAGAATGTTGAGAACAAT
Organism: Sthenelais limicola; assembly: GCA_942159475.1. Classification (NCBI taxonomy): domain Eukaryota; kingdom Metazoa; phylum Annelida; class Polychaeta; order Phyllodocida; family Sigalionidae; genus Sthenelais; species Sthenelais limicola. The sequence continues at coordinate 29,995,560 of OW804099.1, forward strand.
CCATAAATTTGGGCGTAATACAGCAAATCCCTGTTTGTTTTGTAATCGATCTCGATGCCAAACCACAGTAGTATAGGGCTTGATCAGTCACAAACCTCCATAAAACCATTTGGTATAATTATTATCTGTGGACACAGATCTTACCGTTCGTCTCTGTTCTAATGAGGTAAAAACAAAATCGGGGAGCTGGTTCTTGGAAGGAGAGATGCGGAGATTATGTGAATTTAAGAGGAGCAGAGATTGGCATAAAGAGCATTGGGGGATAAATATAACTACTGTTTAAGAAAGTGTGATAGAGGAGATGGAGGATGTTGACGGAGTTTCCTCAACAACGGCATGGACATGAGCAGGATTATTTAAGAGGGGCGGGGTGGAGCAGGAGCAGGTGAAGTTTCCCACATCAAGCATCCTGATGACGTGGAGGGAACCGGATCATCCACCATTGATTCAGAAACAAAATTAATTTTGAGAGCTGAAAGAATTATTTTGGGTAATTAATTAGTTCTTATATTTCTCATCCCCTCCCACGTTTCGCTTAAGTGTTTACCGGTGCAGGTTAAATTAGTTTAATTAGTTAGGATGGACTGATGGGGGCGGGGGGGGGGGTAGGGATAGACCTTTCAAAACTTGACTTCAATTGTTGATGTGGAAGAACTGTGACTCTCCCCTCCCTCTCACTAACCCTCCCCCAGCGGCTATAGTCTGTTCGAAAAGTAGTTGACACGTGATTCCTTAGAGTCTTTAGGAAGGAAAAGTGAGAGATTTTTTACTTCTATTTATGACAAGGAACTGTCAACCCTTTACCCAAACGAATCACTCATTGCAATCAACCATGGGGAATCAGGACCAGTATAATCAGCTCTTCCTTCCATCTAAGCAAAACAACAGCTGCTGCACATGGAAGAGAGGCAGCTCAATACAATACAGCTGTATATTCGGCCATGGTCGGTCGCAAACGGCCATGGTCAGTCGCAAACGGCGATTCAGGGGGCAAAGGTTTAAAGTTAAAAATCACCCACTTTTCCTTCCCCTTAAAGGAACAAAGGAATCACGTGTCAACTACTTTTTGGACAGACTATAGTAGTTGTAGTTATTACACAAGGTGGACAGCTCATGTTACTACTCAATGTAGCCTGCTAGCCTCCACGCTCTCACTTCTTTTGTCTCTTTTATGTCTTTTTTTCATGCACGGTAACCATTGCTGTCTGCCATAGTCCTTCTCATCAATTCAGAATCCAGCCATTTTTATCTTTAATTGATTTAGTTAAATATCATATTATATAATGATTACATGTAGTATTAATATCCTTATTTCACAAAACACACATGCAATCGGGAAGTTGACTTCTGATTCGATTAGTCAATGCCCTTGGCTTATCAATTAAATACATACGAAAGTGCAAGGTTATAAGGTGTTCAATTTACGTCACATAATAGATAGGAATGAGACATTCTCCCCCCTCCTCCTCCCCAGCCCCCTCCCCGCTGCCCAATATTAGAGGACAGCACAAATATGACACTACAGATACTCGTTCTTTGTTTAATTTAATGATCCTAGCTCAGACTTGGGTTTTGTGATTATCAAATAAATCAAATTTCTGATACTGTAAACGTATTTCGCGCACATACATTTTTGCGCACTAAGTACTTTGAGACCTTTTCGCGCGGATTTAAATTCGCGCAGCAAAGAAGTCTCACACATTGTTTATGCAATACTTATGCCTTCCGCGCGGGATTTATTTTCGCGCACAAAGGTGGGTGCGCGAAAATAGCGAAAATAAATACTGCGCGAACATTAATACGTTTACAGTACGTAGAGATTGTGATCTAATCGAAATCCAATAGACGAGTCATATTTTCCCCAACTTATTAATACTGCATGGTTGCCAGTCAAGTTATTAACTAATAACATAGATCTGTTCGCAACTTGAGAGCGTTAATAAATCCAAGCAGCTCTATGTCAGCTTTACTTTTCTTTTGTTCTTTTGCTCGGTGATAATCATCAATAGACATTAAACGATTTTTATTTCTATCATCAATCTTATGTCTTTTTGTTCTTTCCCAGACTCATCAATGATTAATTATTAATATGTCAGTTTTAATAAGGGGCATATGTGTACAGTTAAGTATCTATTGGCTTTAAATGAATAGAAAAAACCCACTGGATTTGCTTGATGTGCATCACTAATATTGAAAAGAATATATGGTCTAGGACCTGTTAGCATGTTTCCTCTCGGCAATAGATTAAATAGTGGAAGACCAACTACGAAGCTAAACTAAACAGCCTGGTATAATACCACAAAACAGACCAAAATAAAGAAAACTTAGACAAATACAAAGACCTGCCTATATGAGAAGTAAAGGGCACGTAAATGTCATGGCGACAGTGGGCAAATTAACATGAATGTGTTGCGATGTGTGGATCAGAATTAAACATTCCCCATAGGCTTAGCATTGCGGGCGATAACTAATCACTCTATACATTGCCCCATTAAAGGTTTTAGGTTTAACGATTACGGTCAACATATATGTAAACTTTTTAGTCCTATTGATAGATATCTGGTCTTTAAATTTATCAAAATGATTAAAATAATTATGTCCGCAATGCTAAGCCTATGGGAGTTTTATGCGACATGTCCACACAACGTCATGAAGCGACTCAAAAGATCACTGCCGTGGACTTCTTTCGCTCCCTATTGTGAGCTTGAGCACTGGAGGCCGTGAGTGAGTAGTGGGATACGTCCTATTTAATTACAGTGTAATAAGTGGGAACAATACCACACATGTTGTGTATCATGAGATTATTACATGGTATATGTAACTGCAGGGGTGGTGTGAGATAACGACCGTGTGTCCCCACTCCCCCAGGCAGGCCCACTACTGTGAACCTTTAGAGTAAGATCAAGTCCTCTTACTTTAAGTGTAAACTCATGTAAACTGAGCTGAAAGGGATTATACTGTCAGAACTAGAGGGATGGCAGGAACAATATTTGTTTATATTCCCATATTATCCAAACTTATTGGCAAGAAATAGGAACACATGTACTTCCTGCATTTGGAATTCTTGTGTCATAAATGTGAATTTTTTATCAGTTGTGGGAGGTTTGCAGCATCAGACACGAGTAATAGATGGTTGACTGTTGACTTCATATTTTGGTAGAGTTGAAACCACCTTTTTCAGTGCGAACAAAGCTCCCTCAGTCGTCGAATAAATTGACCTAAGAGAATTAAAGGTTATTATATTATGCGAGGCGAGCTGCACTGTCCTGCAAAAAGAATTAAATGTTACAGAGGAAATATTCAATATTCAAATATTCCCTTCATTAGATATTTCTGTGTGTCACTGCTCAACTCTGTGCAGAACTCTAGATCTCTCTGCACGTTAGCCTATGGACTAGACTCTTCAAGGCTATAGGACTACTGGAGTGGGTGATGGTTCAGCTAGGCACGGTCATAGTGGATGCGACCTCTATAACGGAACACTTCAACTGTGTGTAGTTCTGTGTGTTTTGCTGTTCAATAACAGCCGTAACGCCTCCAGTGAGATATCTTACCCAACTCCTCCTCCATTTCCTATACTATTGATTCCCCATCTGCACCTATTAAAACTACTAGGTGAGCTCCAAGCGTGAAACCTGCATTTGTTCATCCATTGTAGAAACCACAACCTACAACTAAAACTTTAAAGTATAGATTTCTGTCCCTAGCACTGAAGAAATGTTATTTTCTATTGATTGAAAATCAATTTCCATTTGCTGTGAATACCTGGTATCTACCACTAGCAATAACAGAGAATTTTCTTGGTGACAAACGACAAACGTTGTTTCCTGGTAGTGACAAGAGAAATGACCCCCCCCCCCCCGCCCCGCCCCCGCCCCCGCCCCCAATCAGCAGCCCTTAACAGTCGAAGCACAATTACCTGAGCCCCATGTGGAGTGTTCACGGTCATGACTATACATGAAAGGCCGCATCCTCGCATTTAAACGCATCTATTTATCTGTTTAACAGAGATCACACCATCGTTGCCTCTTTACTATAAATGGATCATTAGATACACTCTATCTTGAGCTCAAATGAGAGGCATCCTTAGTGGCCACACACAGAGCTGATAGAAAATGCTCTTTGGATGTTCTGCATTCACTGTTGCAGACTGTGGACGTCCGCGTGTGTCGGCATTCATAGATATGGCTGTAGTTTGTGTTGTGAACTCTAGATGTTCGTCGTATTGAGCCAACTCAGGCGTATTCGCATCCTATTCCATAGCTCAAAAACATGTTTTAAACTGCAAATGAACTCGCTTTTGTGAGAGAATTTTCTATGTCCAAGATCGAGCGGGTTGTCCGCCAGTGTAATGATCTAATAGAAGAAGACTAACGAACGTCTGATCTTCATGAGAAGAACGAAGCAACTGTTTAATGGTAACGTAAGATACAGGCTCCTCCAGGAGATTACATGAATAGTAATGAGTGGGCGGAGCCCTTACGTAATATCTATGGCATAGCATGTATAAGTAGACTTGCACAGTCCTAGCTAGTTAAGTATAATTAGCGATTTTAAGTAATGTGATAATAGGTGACAATTAATAATAATATAAAATTACGTAATGTTACATAACACAACTTCTTATTATATTTTGAGTTTCGGGATATAATTATTGGAGAGGCGTTGGAGTTAAGTAAGTTACGTCTTCACCAACAGATTGGAAGATGTACAGTGTGTCATCAGCATGATTTAACCCACGTTTAGATTCTACCAATTAGTATGACGCGGTCATTGATCCTCCTTCAAGGATTTCCTACTCTGGCCGCTCATTACATTCATCACATTACATTATTAGACTCCAGGATATGATATGGGACTTGCATTATACTCCATTTTGAATCATGATTCATATGGAACTTTGGATTAAAAATCAGAGTAAAACGCATTTATTTATCTGTTAAACAGAGATCACACTAATGTTGAAGGATTTGTCGAACATTGACAAGTAACACCATCGTATACTGTTTAAAATGTTTTATTGTGAAATTTCAGGATGCGGAGGAAGACAGGGTTTTCTCTAGCCGTACAAAAAAATTAACACCGGCATATACCATGTTTTATTTCCTGAAGAAAGTTTTCCCTGTTCATCATGACATGTAAGCAGATACTGTCATGTGCCGAGCCATGTGCCGTGCATGCAATAATAGTCAGGTTTTCGTGTTTCCCGTCGGACATTTGGGTTTCAAATTATGCTTGTTTAAGAATGGAAAGAGAGATCCCGATTGTGCATTTAATATGCAGTCTATGTAGTACATTGTTTCATACGTTTTTTTTTGTTTTTAAAAAAAAAAAAAATCCCAATTAAGTTTTTTAACATATAATTTAAAATAATAATATGGTCTCTGGACACCTTTTTCAAAATGAATGTTACTGGGAGGTGTGGGGAATATTTAGAATGTATTTTTCAACTTTCTATAAAAAATGTATTTCAATGGCAGCCATAATTAGGGCATAAACAGTCAAATTTACAACTGCTGCGAGCCTGGCCTCTCTATATAGTGACTCTGTGCTGCTTGCTGCAATATCTACACAATGTGGAGGTTTTAGTGGGTGGGTCCGCCATGAAGCAGTTAAGTGATGTTGTCACTTAGCTGATAGCGCTTAGATTACCATTTGCCACTATACCACCACTGCATATAACGTTCTTCAGTATGGACTAGGGATAGATGTGATACTCTAGTAATAGATACCTGTAGGCAACAGTGTGAATATACAGCCAATATAAAGGTTCATATTGCGCCCATCTCAATCAGCAGGACATATGATGAGTAGGAGATATGATGGAGGAGATGTATCTTATTGATTCTAGGAATTAAGATGCTCTGTTAACAAGCTTACTGTAAGATTAGTCTAGGCAGTAACAAATGCCCCAGGCGCTCCCTAAAGCCTTGGATACACTGGGCGCTGATTACAGCTGATTTCACCTTGGGCGTAAATAGGACACTGCCATACTCATAATTCCATGATATCAAATATCAAATCCAAATATGATTATATAAGGTTACGCAACATGACGTAAGTCATTATTGAATATGAATTTATTATACATAAACCTTATGAATATTTCATGTACTAAACATGACAGACACGGTCCCGAGAATATCGAATTTACGGTTGACTGGGTTATAATTGTTAATAATAGTCATAGCATGTGCCCACTAAGGCCGACAAACTAGCTGAGACGTACACGATTTTATACCCCGATGTGTTACCGATAAGACTGCTGGTGTCGCAATATAAGTAGAGCTCCTGTATATTTTCAAGTAGTGTACATCGCATCGGCTCTGTGCATGGCAAGAGCGTCCTCTCTGCTGTGTTAGGTTTCCAGAAAAGTCTTGAATTTTGAGCAATTATTCAAGGCTTAGAATAGCGTTGAGAATGTTTAAATGACCTGAACACCATTAAATGCTTATTGAAAATATTTACATTAATTTACAAATACTCAAATGTCCTGCATTTTACAGTTTATTCCTTTATACACGTTCACTGATTGAGAAACATGAAGGTAGATTCCCATTTGCGAAAAGAAATTCCTCTGGGGAACTTAACTGGCAGTGACACTTTAAATATGGCATTGCCCGTCACGATAACTAACTATAATTAACTAGTAACAGCCTTGGAAATCGCCTGAAATAGGCCTCGAAATCAAAGCCAAACATACTGAGACCACTCAGTCAATGACTCAATGAAATTACGCAGATCTACTGCCGAATGCAGTTTCTCTGTCTCTACTAGAGCTTGTTTTGACGTTTGCCCACTCTCTGGTATGGAGGAAAAATCTGAGGCAGTGGCTTATATAAGAAGGTAGCACTGCCCCCTAGCGGTAGATAAGTGCGGTGGGGGAGGCCCTCTACCGGCAGACTCCTGTGTAGAGAGGGACTAGTGAGGTCTGGCAAGAGTCGAGTTTATTATCACTATTTATCTTCTATTACTAAAAGAAAAAGTAGAAAGCGAAGCAGGGGGAGAGTGGCTAATAGGTACAACTGCGTGGAGAAAAGGGGGAAGGTGAGGAGAAGAGAGAGCGATATGGTAAAGAGCCGCTGTGACTACATGCACGGTAGTGTGTGTGCATGTATGGTGTCTTGAAACAACGGCCATGTTTCACGCCTTCCTCTGCATAATTGTCATTAAAACGTGTCTCCATGGAAACCAATACGTGCCGAGGCTAACTGGTAGATTGTTTTGTTGTATAAGTATTTAAAAAAATAATTATGGGTTGATATAGTAACATGACCTGACAACAGGTAGAACTAGTTGTCATAACGACTAATTAGAGCGCCATATTATCATGAGTAATTCTCTCTCACACACTAATTAGCCTGTTGTACTCTCAGCTATTCTTGTTTAAGGACTCATTAGAAGTACTGTTTGTCTGTATTTTATGATAAAATGAAGACTACCGACATCCAGACTGGAAAAAGGAATTTGAACAAAATAAATTCCAGGCCTGTGATCGATCTATGATCTAATGAGCATGGCAAAATATTGAAATTGAATCGCACAGAAATTTTCGAAAATACTCGTTTCCTTCACATTGCCTCCATGTGACATGCATGACACGCTACTACCAATGCTGTTCCAAGACTACTGGATGAGTAACAATTGAAGTCAATTGTTAAATAAATGAATGTATTATGAATAATTTGAATCGTGGACTTCGCCTGAGGACTGGATTCGGAGTTTATTCTCACATTACTCAGTTGCAACAGGGCCTGGGTATGGCCGAGACATAATAATCCAATGTATAGTTTAGATATATGGATCATACACCAGCTTTGAAAAACCGGTTGAAATGGTCTGGAAAGACCTAGAAAAGTCCTGAATATGTTATGACAAAAGCTGTGGAGACACTGACCCCGCCCATTGCTTGTCATTCTGCAGTCTATATAATTGTATGACCTCATAAAGACTAACGATTACGTAATGAATGAGTAATAGATAATGAGTTGATACCAACTCAGGTAATATAACTTTGATCTCTCCGCCCTCGTGCACGGAATAGTTTAAGTCTATTTCAAGCCTACTGTGGATGGAAGGTGAGATAGGGCTCCTCCTTGGTTGCAAGGTCAGGCAAACCATTGCAAGGACCAATTATTGTCATTGAATATCAAATAATTGTGATATTTGTGAGCAAGCAACGGCTGATTTATTTATGTCAATATTATAGGATCACAGCCGGCGACAATCTATTTCAATATCGCTCTGCAATCAATGATATCTATGGATCGCAATCAATGAGAACAATGAATGGTAATAGCGGTTGTCACTAGATCACAAGAATCAAACGATGCAGTCAGAAGACCCCGTGATCCTGGATTGAAAGTTGATTGCCAGCGCTTGGCAGCAAGTGGAGGAGCACTGGCGATTGGGTCACAATAATTAGATATTTGTCTGATGGATCCTTGCGATCTAGAGGACGAGCCCCATAACAGAAGAGTCCTAATAGAATGGTGAGCGTAGTCATTCAAAAGTGGGTTTGCGATTTTCGGTCATCCAGAACTGTAATACCCCTTTCACACTACACAACCGAAGCGAAGCGTAGCGAATCGTTGCGAACTGGTTTATATAATTTGCCCCATGCAGACTGCAGCAGAGAAGCGCTTCAAAGCGCTTTGACTAAGTTGGTTCTATTCAGACTGCAGGCAAGTCGCCGTAGTCTTTCCCATGTGTTTATAAGCAACGCAGCTGATTGATGACGCCAGAAACCACTTCGCTTCGCTTCGGTTCCATTCACACTAGCAGAATTAGCACTGAAAAAGCGACTTTACCCCTTTCACACTACACAACCGAAGCGAATCGTTGCGAACTGGTTTATATAATTCGCCCCATGCAGACTGCAGCAGAGAAGCGCTTCAAAGCGCTTTGACTAAGTCGGTTCTATTCAGACTGCAGGCAAGTCGCCGTAGTCTTTCCCATGTGTTTATAAGCAACGCAGCTGATTGATGACGCCAGAAACCACTTCGCTTTGCTTCGGTTCCATTCACACTAGCAGAATTAGTACTGAGAAAGCGAAGCGACTTGTATAATTCACCTCAAGTAGGTGGATTACATAAGTCGCTTCACTTCACTTTGGATTCGGTTTGGAAGCGCTTTAGAGTGCAGTGTGAATAGAACCGACCTCGGGGAAGCGCTTCATAGCGCTTCGAACCGCTTTGAAAGGTGTAGTGTGAAAGGGGTATTATCAAACCTGTTGGATTTTGTTGGTCCCGAAATGAACCCCCATGCAGAGAATCCACACACCCCCTTTAGTAAGCCAAGCCAGGGGCTGGTCCTGTCTCTGCTTACGTATCTTTATTTCATTACTGCAATGATTCTTGTGTCTCACTCTGTACAAATTAACTTTGGAGCTAAGTGTGTCAGGAGACAGCTCCATGCTTAAAATACTTGTTGGAATAGAGCTCACAGACTCCTTACTGCGCCTGTTTATACCCAAGTGAAATGCAGTTGTTTTTTCGTGCAGAATGAGCAATGCTTGTGTCTAGATAACAGTAGGAGAAGGGCTGGATTAATTGATGCTTGTGTTTGCGGCTACTACCTGCTACAAAGTGGAACATCTGTGTCCATGCATCTCTTTCACCGCTTCTTTCACCGCCACAGAGTGTCTTGCCGTTTTCTTTTACATATTGAATCTTGATTCACATGGAATTATGTGCGTTGTATGTGTGGAATCAGGATATCAACTAGAGGGACGGTGAGGTATGGATAAGGCCAGTAGTAAGTTATGTAAGAGAGTGATAATTCGATATCCATATCTGACAGAACGTGTTCATACCGGAAGCTTAGGTACTGGGTTCGAATCCCATAAGCGGCCTTCGAAATACATGACCTCACTTCTCTGCCCTTGATACGAGTCCGACTGTTGTGGAGGGCGGAAAAAAAGCAACCATCCTAACACAAATACCAAACTAAGGGAAGTATATAAATGCTAAATATGTGGTAGGCATGACTGGAACCCTGGGAGTGAGACGTAGAGCGGCGGACGCTGTGAATATACCTTGATAGTGAGCTTGGAAGGCTTGGTGGTGGTGGGTCATGTATAGGAATGGGAGGGCGGGGGGGGGGGCGCACATTAGTATAATTAGCGTTAATTGAATGAATGGAGGAAATCCTGGATAGAGGTCGTTCTGAAGGGCGGATGATAAACGTGGGGATGGGACTGGTTGTCAAAATGATTTTGATTGAGATATATATTTAGATTGTTCCCAATGTTCACCTTGATTTTTTACTGATATGTTAACTATCTTATGTAGCACCAATCAAAACACATCATTTACGTCATGTGCCCATAATAAGACATGTTTACATTTATGATATAGCTCCCAAATAGAAGTCAAGTAACTAAACATGTATCATAAACATATTGATAGAGAACTCACCAAGGCGATGGCGGGGATGTTGTATCCTGCAACACGGATTGTGAACATTCCATGTAATAAGCTTGTCTTCTCATATTGACGCTACAAATAGTACAATGCATAATAATCGCAAAGCACGCCTCGGGAGCAATCATTGTTGTTTAGTTTAACTGCTGGCTACCCCCTTTGCCAACCAATGGAGTAGCAGAGGGGCAAACAAGGGAGGGTCGGATACAACCAGTAATGCATCACTTGTACGTGTACATGTTCCCTAAGCTATGAAGACTACAGATAGGGGGTGACATAATTATTAGTTTTCAAAATTGTATTCAGTTTATTCAACTTTATTCAGTTTTAGAATCTTTATTCAGCTATATAGGGCCTACAATATTTTCAGTACAATAATACACGGTATTGTTATACGTAGTGTAACACAAATGGAAATGGTAGAGACATTGTGTTGTTAGTCTCATAATTTTCTAATAATTTTCTAAAGTTGTAAATAAGAGAGAATATCGTTATTTTAAATTGCCTGATTATAACTAATTATTATGTTGTTATTTCTGACATTAATTATGTATGCCTCTGTATTTATTTGAAGGGAGGCCCGGAAGACCAGTTTTCTGAGGGTTCTTTTCCTTTTCTGATGTACCTTATGTAATGTCTGAATAAAAATACGATATATAAATTGATGAAGCCCTTATGTAACCATAAGGTATAACAGTATTGTAGCGTTGGGTGTTTTGTCTAAGGCCTCTCTTCCCCAGTACCCCAGCAGGAGTGCCCATGCTTCCAGGCTGTGCGGACTCATGGCCGCTCTGTTAATACAACCAATCTGTTATTATTCATTAATTATGTATCACTACTTGCTGCCAGTTACATGTAAGATTGAGGGCACCCGGGGGAAAGAGTTATCAGTGACCAGGATTGACCAATTCTCGATAATATAAAAATATTGAATAATGATTCCTCACTGTATTAGTACTTCCCTCTGTGGTCCATCTTTATTTAAGAATTCGCCTTTTCAGTTGCATTATATTCATCAAGGGGCAGTAGTTAGTCTCTTGTTTTGATCAAATACGGCGATTCTTTACAATCTTAAATACTGTTGTATCAACAATAGTGTGCAGATGCGCTCAATGCGCTAGGTTCACACGTTTGAGGATTCAATTGGTAAAGTTGGCTATTCTAAAGATAGCTTCTTAGATTTGAATTGATTCAGGGATTATCTTCCACTGAAACTTGTGAATATCGATTGGCCTACTATATAAATAGCTCTAGACTCCACAAATACTCCTCCTTATACAAGACTCATAGAAACTAACATCTGCAATAATCGTGCAATAATGTTATATCAACAACAACACTCATATATATAGAGAGAGTGACGAATCTTTTACATTAATTAAACTTTTGACTTAGAATAATATAACCAATAAACAACACATGGGCAGAATTACTATGTTATTGCCCATTCCAGTTATATAGTCTTTTATCAGCAACAACTCTCTATCCTATGTGTTTCGTATTAATGTGTTATTGTAGATAGAACAGAGCTGTTGCTGTGTGTATTACTTCACCACTACAGGGTACATTCTCACATACCTGTAATGCTAGACCTCATGTCTCATAGATTATACTGGTCTCCTTGCTCTAACTTATCGCCTGCAAGTGAACCATATTTCTCTACATCTAACTGGCAAAAACACTGTCAACACTATTACTTTTTCAAGAAAAATCAACACCAACAAATGCACCTCTCCAGTCTGCTCGTCTCCTCTCTCGTTTTTTCTTTCGTTTTATTTAGCCGCTCACCTGTTCTTTGGGTTCACCCCTGTTCCTTTGCTCCTCTCTCAAGATCCTCTCTTCCTATCTCCTGGTGTAGAATTTGTTTGTTTAAGTTTATTTAATCGTCAAACGGCACAACTCTGTATAACATGTACATTTCTTTGCCTCTTACCCCATTTTCATGTTACACGCTTTAACAACTTAATCTATTACAACCATGACTAACTGCCAATAACACACATAGACTGACAGATTACTAGTTTGACAAAATAATTAGTACCACTAGTACAACACATGTTCATTAGTCATCTTTAACTTAACTTAACTTAACTTACGAACTCTCATATAGCTACTTTATTTGCATACATTATTACAGATTCACTATAGCTTGATGAATAATAACCAGCACCTCTCGAGTTATATCCTGCAGCGAGTCTAGTGCATAGGACTGTTTAGGCAGATTTATTAAACTATAGTAAAAAAATGTATATGTAGAGTGTAATTACGATTTCCTTTCCTGTTAATAATCTGTATATCATTCCCGTGTTCCCCTCCCTTGGCGATACAAGAGGTTCTTGTCAGCACGGACTAGAATTTTGAGATATATATGTCTTGACGTGTGGTGGGGAGTGTGTTTATAAAATCTGTCACACAAATTCTGTGATTCAGAATGGCCCTACATGTAGACACATACGGTTTATTCACGATTGTATAGTCGCAGATCCAGAGGTACTAGTAATCCTCACTCCTCATCCCTCACCACACCCCTGCCCCACTGTGCACATACACAGGCCAGGCACTGCTAATGTGTATTAGCTTCTACTGCTACTGTCCTCAAAGATGTTGCCCTCATTTTTATTTTATTTCCCCTGCGCTTTAGGATTTCGTAGCTATTTCTGATGTCTTGATCATCATATTTATGGCAAGTTGTTTTCGTTATCCGACCTTGATGTGATCAACCTATTCAACCAATGTAGGGATTGAGCATTTCGAAATAGATCAATATCAAGACACATTCACTGCATGTGCTTAACATGGTAAAAGCAGCCATTGATGAAGCTTGGCTTATTTTTTAAATGTGTCGTGGAATGAAGACGGCCAAAAGTTAGTGCAAGGGCAACCTAATGGCTCTATATCCTCCATATTCTGGTGCTGTTCTATCCGAGCTACCAGGTCCAGCCAGGGCTGCCCGCCACACTGACCCAAGGTGGCCCAAGCCTACACGTGTTATTATATATTATGTTTAATGTTCTTATAGGGTCTCTGATTCCATCCAGGCTAAGAAATGTGGGGTGCGTCATTTCTTAAAAGCAATCTCAGTTTTGTGCTGAAAGCAGTAATTCCATGTTTAATGGAGGAGAGTGCCACAGCATACAATAGCCCTGCTTCAATGAGGGTATTTGACCTCAATTCACTCCCACCTGTTATCTACAAGTCATGCAATCTTACAATATCTAACAACACTCTCCCCCTCCCCTGAACACTCACATTGAGCATTAAGGCAGGTATCAGCCCTACTTGGCTGATGAAGGTCAATTTGACCTAGTTGTGTAATATGGCTCTGTCCTAGGTGTGAATAATGAATAATTGAAGGGATTAGTGGTAACGTGGTAACGTAGGTGGAAATGATAGAAACCATTCTACCACCAATGGCATCATTGTCAATTACTCAAGGTCCTGCCATCCTCCACCACCCATTGACTGAGACCCGAGAAGAATAACAGATTGATGCAGACCCTGTTCTCATATTGACTTCTGCCGAATGTATTACATCAAATAAACCGTCGTGAAATCTGTTATTCTTGAAATCGAAATGACATGACAGACACTCGTGGCAAGTTGTTCCCTATAGGTGTGGGGATAGGAGCATGGCCCCGACATCTCTGTGTTACATTAGACTTTATCGCACCAAAATGTTATGTTACCGTCCAGCTGATGGAGTAAACGGGACCCATGACTACTAAAGATTTTGCTATGGAGATTTTGTTCATACATGTGAGAAAAATCTATACAAGTGCCCATCCCTTGTATGATCTTGAAACGTCCTCACAGATCTCAGCCACTTTTAAAGTTGTTTTTTTAAAAGGTTTTGTGGTTTTCTGCAAAGTTACTCCTGAATTAGTATTTATAAGGCATTCACAATTTGGTAGTTGTGGCTGTAGTTGGGCTGCAGCAGCTGGGATCCTGAGGACTGGTGTAACTGGATAAGCCGAAACCTGCGTGCCGTGCTCATTGTCTCATTTAAAAAGTGAATAATTCAGTTTAGTTTTACCAGGGATGCCGCTAATTGTTGGCCAGATGAGAGAACACCAGAGTTGAGTGGCCTCTGGTAATGAACAGATCAAAGTCCACTTATTCCAATCATTGCCTGCTTAGCCTCGCCATTCGCTTCTTCTGTATTTTCTTATCTCTCTCTGTCTCTCTCTCAGTTCCCTTCTCGATCTACCCCTCTTTGTTTAGTTCTCTTTCTTTATCGTTCATTCTCCTTCCCCTCCTCCTCTTCCTCCTCTTCTCCCCCCTCCCCTCCTCGTCCTCTTTCACTTCTCCCCCTCCTCCTCCTCCCCCTCCTCCCTCCTCCTCCCCCTCCTCCTCCTCCCCCTCCTCCCCCTCCTCCTCCTCCTTCTCCTCCACGTCTTCCCCCTCCTCCTCCTCCTCCTCTTCCATTTCTAGCTATTTCTTCCCCTCCTCTTCCTCTTCTCCCCCCTCGTTCTTCTCTTCCTCTTTTTCCACCTCCTCCTCCTCTTCTCCCCCTCCCCCTCCTCCTACACACATCCCAGTTCTATATCCTTCCTTTGGCCGTCGTTACTAAACTCATTATTGTCCACACATATACTAGTAGTTCTAGATTGTGCGCCCTTTACTGCAAGCCTGGCCGCTTGCCCAGCCGCGGGAAGTCTTCCAGCAGGGTAACAGGAGAGCGATAACCTTATCGATTAAACGTTTTACGTCGGTTACATACGTGCGCCTTGTTACCAACATACCGGCTCACATGTTTACATCTCATGTACTGACATTGTCGATCAAGGTTACAGGATCTAGCTTAAACGCCTCCTAGCTGTGGCTCATGTAGAAAGTTCTTCTGACTTTTTCTCTCCCCTTTCAGTTTCACATCTCTCTCTCTCTCTCTTTTTCTTCCTCCACCTCCCTCCCGCCGTCGCCTCTCTCTGATCATCTTTCTGACTTTTACTCTCTCTCTTCCTCTCCTCTGTTTCTCCTCTCTGTGTGTCTCTTTCTTCCTCCCTTGCCCTCTCTCCTCTCTTCACCTCTCCCACTTCCCCTCTCTTTCTCCCCTCCTTTCTCCACCCCGGCCGCTTCTCTCTTTACTTGTCTATCTCTCCCTTCTCTGTCTCCACCCCACCATCTCAAGTCTAGCTGAGAAGGCCTATAATCTCCCCATGTGCCACCTTGTACCAAGTATTAAATATGAATGTGCTGGTGCAGGCCTCTTGTAAACAGCGGGCTCACATAAGGTGGTCTACTGTAGCCAGGGCCGGTAGAGGGCTGATGTTCACATCCGGCCCTACAGCTATGTGTTACCCACCTCTGTATCCCCTGCAAGTTTGATGAGGAAACCAGCGATGAATCTGTTTAGCCTATCTGCGTTACATATCTGTAACATTACTGAGCCTAGGCAATGCTATTCTTATGGCTTTTGGCAAACTCCTTAGTACCAACTACTCATTGCTTGGTTGATTGATTGATTGATTGAATTCGTTATTTTTAGTATAGGTTGTATGCAAATAGAAATATTCTGTTCTTCTGTAAATGTCGAAATTAGATTTATTTGGGATTTATAATAATAAAACACTATTCTGGCGCTAAGCTACATAAAATCATTCAGTATGTGTCTACTAAATCGTTATAGCTGCCAAAATGAAGTTATTTATTGACGTTGTTTCTTGTTGTTGGTTTCAGTTTCCCCTGTAATATTGCCACACACATATATATATATGCATGATATTATTTTCCCAACTCCATTTGGGGGCCAAAGATGTGATAATATCGCACGGGACATGTCATATTGCATATTAGGAGATATATATCACATTTCATATTTCTCAACCTATCGCACCATTTTGGCGAAGTATGGCGGTGATATGCTGAAATAGCAAATGCGACACTAATCAGATGCGGTACTATTAAGTGGATTTAATGTTATCGCATCCCAAACAATACCGCATGCATTAAAGAGGCGATGTAAAACATATATCGGAATCCATCATATCATATCATACTACGTCATATCTCCTACTAATGGAGCCTGGGCTTGTATATAGCATACAAAGTGTGGGGGGGGGGGGGGGGTCGTCGGGAAGGATAATAGCATAAGCATGTGTGTGTGTTGGGGGGGGGGGGGGCCCTCATCAGTTATTCATAGCCCATAAGTCCAGGGTGAGGACAAGGTGAGGGCCATACGGCTGCAGGACCAGCCCCACTCCCCATTCTCTGCCGCTAAGCTGTTATACAGCAAAGGCACACCTGAACCACCGCTGCCACTATACCCATCAAGGCTTCATCTGTCCCATAGCCTTTATGGCCGTTAGTACGCCACCGAGGAATTGGCAACCAAGTCTGCCTAACATCTGATTTCTGGGTTACAGCAAAGGTCAGATCTGTCCACTCTTGGATGATGTTTACCCATTTCTCCTTCCTCTGTCTGCCTCTCCGTCGCTACTCCACAGCCCCCCCCCCCCCCGCCCCATCCCCCACCCCGCAATGTTTTGGGAAATGATCTTCCCAAGGTACCTGTTGATCCAGCCAGCAACATGTGATATAAAGGTTCTAAACAGGTATAAGAGTTGTTGTGGGTTCGAACTTCACGGTGGAAACCATTATTTCTCCTCTGCCACAGTGCTTGCTGACTGGGCTATGAAAGGCCGGTCGTGTGTGTGACTTTTTGTGGCACTATACACGTTAAAGATTCATTGCTAATATTCGAAAAGAGGAGGATATAGCAGCTGTTAGTGTCTTTCCACCCACGTTAGTGGAAGACCAGCTGTATAGAAGCTGATCTATATTAGGTCTCTAAAGAGCCTGATAAAACATATATACTGGTAATACATTTTACCGATCATTGTCATCGTATACATAGCGTAGCCTGACTGTGTGTACCATTTCCATGCACTACTCACTATTGTGGTATGAAGCTATACTACAAATAGTGGCATAATCGTTATATAATCGCAAGGGATAGCGATAGCTTGCGAGCACTAATTCAATGGCAGAAACACCGTATTCTTGGGATGAGCCATGCATATTCTTATAATTATTTTCATATACATTGTACTTGCTATCAACTCTGACACACCAGTTAAATACTAGCCGTCCTCCATTGCAATCCAGTTGCAAATAAGAATTGCTTGCGTCTTACTAAAATTCTTACGATGTATAAAGTAGTGTATTAGTGAATCCAATGTAAGTCTGCCCCATATTATCTACATCTATAGGTGTGTCACGTGTGGCCTGCCTATACATAATTATAGAGTCTGCCCTGTATCCTTCCTCTGCTGAGGTATGCAGGAAATGGGATGGCTCTAATAGTGGATTTGCATATATGCAACTGCGCACTTCCGATATAGTACCTGCTGGGATATATTCAGATAAGAACTGACATCCATCTATTTAGCAACACTTTCTCCGAAAAGTAGAATATTTCCCCAATACTGTAGCTTGTATAATAATAAATGACCTACGAAAACCAAATGCATGATGGGTAGGATGAAGATTATTATATCATATCTAACACATACAAGTGTGGCTTAATATATCTTCTCAGTTGTATACTGAATTCGTCCCAACATACCCTGTAACAGTCAGATTTGCATGCGCCGTGGTACATGAAACTCCCTTATTGACGGCGAGGCATGAGTCTAACGGCCATGGTTTTAGTAAGGATACATCATATATGCTGCTGGACGCTGTTCATATCTATTTAGATGTCGCATATAATATAACAATTGACTATTATGGCATAAAAGATGACATTCGGATGGCAGTGAGGATGCATGGAGGACATGCTAAGATATGTTTTTTTTCTCTCCTGAATATTGCCTTTAGATCATGTTGGAAATGGTCTTAGTGGAACTAAGGCTATTCAAGGCGCGTCTGGTTGAGAGGTAATGCCGACATACTGGCAGAGCAGAACTGAGAGAAGACTGAGAGGGAGAAGGAGGGGGAGAAAGAGAAGGAGAATGTGTGTATAGGAATCAAAAGGAGAGAGAGAGAGGGAGTGTGTGTGTGTGGGGGGGGGGGGGGGCAGACACAGAACAAAGAGGAGATAACTCAGTGTTCTCTCATCTCACTGTTAACTGTAGATCTATGCTTGCCAAATGGTCCATTAGCCGACCGTTTATTTACATTTCTAAAGTAGATAACCTCGAATCTAATTTGTATCCAGCCAAAAGTTTCCTTGGTTATAATTCGATTTCTCTTCCTCTTGCAGGTAAGTACCCAGTCCTGCTCAACCAATGACCTCTTACGCCGAGGTCACTTGAGGTAAGAGTGTTACCATGACGTCAGCAAACCTATCTGGATGCGTTGTTGGGCCACCAATTGATGGAGGGCCAAATCACTCACCTTTTTAAAAGATAAATAAATAAATAAATAAATTCCTCGAATAGAAGCCTGGTCTGAATGGAAGGCAGGTGTTTGACTATAGAAGTCGGAGGTTTGACTAGAAGCATAGTCTGACTATTAGATGAGGGGGGAGGGATGTACATTTTAATTAAATAGATAATACTACCGAAAGCCAAGAACATGAGGCAGGTGTACATATGGGGGATTAAGATATAGTATTATAGACCTTTAAGGTATCTATGAAGTGTCACCATTGTGTCACCATTGTAACAAAACCTCTGGATTCTGGGCCAGCGTATATATGGTAATATATACTGTCTATCAAAGAAAGGTTAATACAGAAGCTACATTTTAACTCATCCGGGTGGAGCTAATATGACCAATAATCTAGATGTTCTTAATATAGATAATCAATATAATCTTTACCGGATCGATATTTCTTATATCCTACAACCGCCTAATCCAGGTAACTGTAAGGATTGATCTCGTATTGTTATGAATAAAAAGAAATTGATTAGTTAATAGATATCTGATCAGTATAGGTAATCAATAAGAGCATTTGACATTAATTGGAGAAGTCCCTTGTTAGAGGAGTGTTCGCCTCCCACCCATAGATAGCAATAGCACAGTCTAGTGTTTGTATTTTCAGTGAAGTGGATTCCTCCCTTTCCACCTTCGTTAGTTTATGTGTGAATAGTTTGCAGCCAGGCTCTTGCCAGGCAAAATAAATATCATACATGAAATTATCAGTCTCTTTAAATATTTATACCAGGAAAGCCACGATTAATAAACTTGTTCTGTTTGATGCAACCACCTACCAGTTTTAATTTAACGTAACTCTTTAATAACTTCCGCTTGTGGCTTTGTTGTTTGCCGAGTAAGCAAAAACTGTTTGGTGGAGTCAGAATTGGGCATCCGTTTTAGTCTCTGGCTTCCTGAAGAGCTTCAATATTGTAACCGGGTTGTGGCATGGCTAAAGATTTCATATCACCTTCTATCCGGTGTATTGCCGATTGGGTTACCAATTTAAGGCCAGCCGTTTGTAATGCTGCCTATGGAAATATGCCTGTTAATGAATAATCGAAGAGTGGTGGGTCTGGCACCTGTTAGCGTGTTCCCTCCATCTCCCTTCAAATGACCAACGCTGTTGACTAGGGTACACTACCACAATACTTCCCGCTTCAGCAAATACTGGCCGTTACGATGGAACTCCGGGAGTAAGATATGAAGGCGAGGAAGTGTTACAAACATGTGTGAAATGGGTTATTATGTCCATCATACTGTTGCAGTGTGTATACTTGCTTTATTTGCATTCCTGCCAGCCTGGATGCGACCACATAGAAATAAACTTTTGTGGACCAACATTAGTGGTATGAATCCATTGCCTTTGGACACGACTATATATGCATGAAATCTTTATTTATTATTCAATATTGGAGGTTTGGCACAAAGGCTCAAGTCCTGCGGCTTACGTGTATAAATGGGAAGGAAAAGAGAGAAAACTTGAGCAGTAGATTTTTTTTAAACTTTTTTTGCATTGCGTCCACAAATAATCTCATCAAAGACTAAAAACTAATCCAACTTACAACTCACTCCGACCTAGTATACGACTAATAAGTGGATACATGTACTCTTTGATATGCTCTGTAAAAGTCCACCTGTATACGAGTGGCAAAGATTGCCTACCAATCAGTGTGATCAAGTGGTTGTATGCTCGTAACACCCCAGTGTATTTACGACTCACTACTTCTAAGTGGACATATGCCATGTTAGGCATCAAGCATCAATCGTATTGCTTCACTGTATGGCTTGTACAAACACTCGGGGGTTGGTCTGTAGTGACCCTTGGTAGAAAAGACAAGTCTACATTTTAACCTAACACTCAGTATTCCATCTAAGCTACTAGGACTGGTTACAGCACGTTTAGTTGTATGCATGCACTTTCCCAAGGTAACTCAGGGCTACGCCTACGGCACCCTCTCCCTGAATTTTGAACCGAATCCCTCTGTATTCCCGTGTTAACGTCTGGTCACAGACAACAACTGTATAGTGACCCTCGGTAGAACATACTGGCTTGCCCCTGGATGGAAGGAATCGAACCCAACACCACTGTATGACATGCTTATGGCTGTTACCATTTAGCCTAGTGTGGACTGCCTTTTTTCCTACTTCAATCACCGCAACCCAAGGTCAATAAAGGCCCCCTACTGGTCCCAGTCAGATGTCTTCCAACTACTCTCACTCTCTCTGGTATCTAATCATGGACCTTTGAGTAGTCATCTTCCCTTGGACCCTCAGGTAACTTAAGTTAAAAGCCCCTCTAAATGTAGGTTTATGTTCATGTATACTCTATTGACTGGACCCAGAGCTAACAATCTTATAAGGGTGGACCACCTCAGTGCCTGTATCAGTAGTAGCGGAGATGGCTCTGTTGTGGCCAGTGTTGGCGTCCATCATTAAATCTCCTGCTTTCTAAGACTCATCGCCGTCCAGGGAAACCAGATTCATTTCCTTCCTCTTTGTGGAGTTGTTCAAAGCCCCTTGGACCACCCTGGATGTCTGTCAATCTATCCCTGGTGTAAGGAAGTGGCTCCATACAGGCTTACATCCTTTCTCTAAGTCGCTTTTTTTCTGTCTCTCGATTCCCACACTCCTTCCCACCCTTTATCCTCTATCTGTCTCTCCTCTCTTTGTCTACTTAAAGCCCCTCTAAATGTAGGTTTATGTTTATGTATGCCCTATTGACTGGAGAGATCGTGGAGATATATAGTGTATATACATGGGTCATCCAAAGGCAGACACAAGAGCAGTTATCACCGTTATGCGCAGCTCCTCGTTGAATGCATACACTTTCCTCTGCTGGTCAGCCTCATTAGTCACGTGATCTAATGAGGCCAATCATGGCGGCCATTGTTGGCGGTCGGCTCAACTAATTATGGCCTCGGCCTCCAGCGCAACCTCCACCACCCATCAACCTCCGCAATAGCGGGCTTTGCTTACCCTCCATCAATTAATGCCTACATGTCTTAATTCTTATTCTGGAAAGACAACAGGTCTTCAATAAGTGACGTGGACATAGGAGGTACAATATTTACACCAGTATTATGATAGCAATAGCAAGTTACAGAACAATATTTTAAACTCGACACCAAATATGAGCACAGTTCTGTTCTGTTTTTAGGTATTGGATTCTGATAATGTATTAACCAAAAGAGGAAATGGAGATAGGCTTTACCTTTCATATATACACAGTTTATGGCAGGGTAATTAAACAGCGGTGATTTCTCTCTGATGTCGATGTTTGGAGGAAAGAATACCATTAGTCCCTGTTAATCGGTTAACGTCCTCATAAAAGACCAGCTGGGCCATGGGGAAAGTCGGGTAGCCGGCGTTTAATGACACTTAAATGACCAAAGCATCTGCCCCCTTCCCCCTTCCCCCTTCCCTGTTAAGGAATCCGGCGCCAAACTATAGATGCTAAAACTGTTAACCTCATCAATTAGTAATAGTGTGAGTGGCAACCTCATCCTCACCGCAACCTCCACAATAGTGGGATTGTGCTCACCCCATCTAGAATCTCTGAATGCTTTTCACACTGGGTCCCACTGTTAGTAACCACTCATTTACGAAAATAAGATAGATGTTGAATTAATAGATTCTATTAACGACATCTAGAGTAGGGTATGTTGCATGCATATATATATATATATATATATATATATATATATATATATATATATATATATATATATATATATATATATATATATATATATATATATATATATATATATGAGCAATTCCACCCAAAATGCGTCATTTTGGTTGAAAGCCAATTAACAACTCATCCAGAGGCTAAGATTATTTTCTTTTATCATTTTGGTATTAAAGACATATCAGTATATGAGTATTGATGAGGAGATTCTTTCTCTACAAATTAATGATCTTTGAACTGACCCGATGTAATCTCATCTATTGTCTAATGGGCAGTCTGACCTAGAACAATGTAATGATGTATAGGGTTGTCGTTGTACTACACTCAGTGGTAGTTTACCACCGGTTTGTTTCTGCTGTCTAAAAAAGATGAAGGTTTTATTCCTCCCGCAGGCGTTAAGTGAGATCAGCGTCGTGCTTATTTATTGTGACCGACTCCTGGCCCTGTGTTACTTGCTATATAACTGCCAATCGGGGCTCAACCCTGATCCTACCATGTTTTCTCATACAACCTTCAGGCCTTGCGTTTTCAGGTGCGCCATAGCTCGCCTATAACATACTTGGGGATGAGCCATTCTTTTTCGCACAGAACCTAAGAAAATAGTTTGTCTTGGTATGCTGATTTAATTCTCTGCCATTAATAATTCTGCTCCCTTCAACATCAACATAATTACTCTTATAGAATAAATGTAATCATACTGTGTTCAGGCTATATCTATGTGGAAATATGGGGAAAATCAATGATTACGAGGTTACAAATATTCCCTTAAAAATCCCTCGCAGAGACAGTTTCAGGAGAGTAGTTTTGGGCACACAAGCCTTTCACTACCGTCTCAGATTGACAGTTGATGTCATGCAACAACATTACACAGATTCCATGTTTCTTACGAAAGTGTACGATATAATGCCAGATTCCAGTTTTAGTAACCTTGAGTGACCTGGGGTTGGTATGACTTGTAATATGGAGGTGGCAGATCTTTTCGTATGATCCGCATGTGCTCTATATGGGTCAGATTTTCAGAAAATGTACAATTCAACTTCGCCAATCTTCACAAATAACCCAAATTTCAGACGAAAATAAACTTCAAAATACAGTTCAACCTAACCAACCCGATTGCTAGAGTCAATGCAATGCCAAATATACTTGAATTTACCTAGGATTGACCAAATTGCAGCCTAATTTAGCATGATTTCCTAAATATGTACAGCTGTCAATTGTACATTTTCTGAAAATCTGACCGATATGCCACCTCTATTGTTTTATATCTTATGCCTCCCGGAGTATGCAATGACTTTAGGGTACCCCAGCCCTGTCTATCCTGGGTCTTTACATATGAGAGAGACAGTGTTTGTTGGTGTACCATTGCTACTAATGGTGGAGGAGTCTATAGCTACTGTATAGGTGTAAGTTTACTGATGTTCCCGCAACCTCCCCGTCTCAACAACCCCACCATTCCTCTCCCATGGCTGCCCCCATTGGGATCAGGGCACAACAATTCTGTCCCAACAGCAGCAGGACATAACTTTGGAAATCGCTCTCCTTAATCTCCTCAATTGAGTCACCGATTTTGAATAATTATGTACTAACAGATTTCATGTAACATTTCCCTGAATCCCCTGTACATAATTGATATGAAAAGTCGTTACATTTCGTCGTTACATTATATTTTATGCTGTTCAAAATATATTTATATATTTAGAGAGCGGGTCCAGTTTATTTAATCAAAAACATCCACCAATATCTGTCTATCAAGGAAAAGTGACTGGTTAGGTTACATCTTACCCATGAGTTTTTGCATCTTACTAAAGAATACATATTCTGATAATCCTACTGATGTTACTACCTGCATTCGTGTTTATCAGATTTTTAAATGATCCTTTATTTGCATTGTTTATGTCTTTTTGTGAAACCCATGAGTTTTGCATCAACTTTGTTACAAGAAACCTTACTAAAGAATTTAGATCTAACAGAACCTTTACATAGAGAGTATACATCCTACATGGCCTATCAAGGCATTCATATCCAATATAATCGTAATCAGTCGTACGTCATCTTTATTTTTAACTTTCGATGGATATACAAATTAATAATAAGTTATTCTAAATGCAATGAAATGAATTGAATATTGGTTAGATACACAAAAAGTGACAAAGACTGGTGGCATCCCACTTTATAGCCCGCACATGTTGTTTACAGTTGTAGCGTGAAACTCCCCAGTAAAAACCTGGCGTTTATTGCGCTCTAAAGCTGCGAGGCGGACGCGCCATGGATACCAGGGGATGATTTGCTGAATGTTTGCCTCCACAATTATCATGTAGGCTTGCGATGTGAGGGGTTTAGTGGCTGTGTGTGGGGGGTGGGGGTGGGGGGAGGTGGCAGGGGGAGAATTTTATGATGTGTCAGGTGTGGGGAGAAGGAGGATGTGAAATGTGAATATATACAACACTGCATTAAACTATAACCAAAACCAGGGAAGAGAAATGCCCGGAAGCCATAGACGGTGACCAAGACTTAAGCCCAAGAACACGCGCCCACGAGAGCTACTCTCTATGTAGACGATATATGAGATTGGTTCTGGCTTTATTACCCCCTCCCCCGGACACTAATTCTATTTCAAAAAATGAAGTTGCTTTTGTCGTAATCAACTATTTTTAAGACGCTATTAATCTGTTCCCGCCTGCTCGCAGAGAGGGACGCATTAATATGTAAAGTCACAGTGTGCGCCGGATCTACTATTGTTACCCTCGAGTCAAAAGGCGACATAATCTTTCACCACTCGGCGAGGCAATCAATACTCAAGGTATAAGGCAACCACGGCCAGGGGTGTAATAACGTCTCCTGCGTTCTTGTTTTATTAGTAAATAATGGAGGATATTTTATCTCTTTGTGCCGTTTGTGTTTGCTTTTGGTTGCTTTATACCCTTAGCGATCGGAGTTAGGTTAAGGGCGGGGAGGTTATAGGTGACGTCTTTGGAAGGCTGTTTATGGGATTCATATCCAACAGGCAAAACGCCTTCAAAGCCACCACCCACCCCAGACGATCTCTCACTCCCGTATTTTATTTTACTCCAGGTCAGAAGCATTCATCGCTTTTGTGTTGTCCCAATATATTGTGTCTGTCTTATGCCTTATGTCTCACGTCAATGTCAGGACACGCCTCCCTTCAAGAACTGTATAAGCTGAAGGAATATATTTCCCTTGTTCTTCATAGAAATGGCCATCGCGACATTCATATATAGCAAGTAAAGTTAGCATGGAGGATGGTTAGAGAACAACAAATCTCTGGGAGTGAACAGGATCCACGACACACAGTATACTGTGTTGTGTCTACCCCTGCCCCCCCTACCTCCCCCTGCCCCCTGCCCCCACCCCTCTCCTCACCTGGACGCCCGCTGTTGTGTAGCCTAGTGTGAGGGTTCTCCCCACCACCTCCCCACCCGCAGTTATCCCAACCTCTCACTGCACGAAGTTGCTGCTCAGTAAAATGAGCATTGTGACATTACCACAGGCACTTCTTCCGCCAATCGGACACACGTATCAGACTTATCTTATTGTCATCTGAGAGAACCAACTATTCGGACTACCTATCAATCCTGTTTTAAAGTTTTATTTTGGACAGGACAGACACGTTGAAACAACCTGGGTCCGTCGACAAAATATGATGGATCACCCCCGCCCCCGTCAATCGCATCACACCATCCAGATGGATGGGTACATCTAAACATGTCTCCCGATTCTCTATTATCATAGAGCTCTTTGCTATCACGCAACCCTCACTAATGTACTGAGGGCATTATATGATTATATACTTAGCTTCTTCTTTCAGATATTTATTTACTTGAACTCCAATGGAATTTCATTTATGAATATCAAATTAGCTAATGCACACATAGCTGTGATACGTCACACAAACACTCCTGTTTATATAAGTTGTGGGACGGTACACTTATAAAGAGCTACATTAGTATAACATGGATGCCACCACATTAGTTCCTTAGAAATATTATGTGTAGCACCAGAGGACCGTGGTATAAACCCAGAACTACACACTTCAAGAGCAGCACTGATTTACCTATACACAGTGTGTCTGTTATATATTATTATACGTTGTGGTTAGAATTATATCTATTGCAATGTATGGCAAAGGTTTACAACCAATACGATATGCTCAGCTCTCTCTCACACCAACATTGCTCATTAGTGCAAGCGATGTGAACCATTTTGATTTAATTTTCGCACACCACCTTGGGACATTCCGTGCCTTCCTGGACTGGTTGCTGTTACAAAATGTAGAATAGCTTGAATAAAATCACCATTATGTTGACAATGCATTTTAGTATGGAGACTAAAATGGCACAGCTGTATCCGATCTTAAGCCTATGAATATACGCTATTCTATGTATGTAAATCATGTGCTGTAGGGCGTATTGCACAATTGCGTGATACATTAAAACAGAATCATCTCGTTAAGTATTTACCGCCAGTGTGTGGCCGAATATTTGCATAGAACTCCAAGGATATCTGTGATATGTGCACTACAAGAATGTCCAGGCGAGGCCTGCGTTAACCACCAAATATTTCCTGTAAATAAGGCCGCCCTGGAGAGCTTGCAAGGCGTGGTAGAGTATCTTGATACAAATAAATCAATGCCCTGAGTCGCTGTGGGGTTATAAGGTGGTCGCCTTGCATGGTCCCCACTGCCCCGCCCCTCTACCTCCACCCGCCTCCACCCATCCATCACTCCATCTCCTACCCACCACTATACCGTATTCACAGGAATAGAAGAGCTGGGGCTTCTATTCCACTTAGTCAATACCATGCCTGCAGGACAGGCTGGTATCAGGTGTACATGGCAGATCCGTGGTGAAAAGTCTCTCAACAATAATATTATATGGCATGAATCCTGCTGCACCACCATGCAGCCCTACCTTGCTACTATGCACTATAGCCAGGTCCATTCCATGGTTGAAAGGTCAGCTAGCCATGAGTCCTGAGGTTTTCTAAGTTGTAACGAAATCAATAGGTTTGCCACAGCTCAAGGTAAACGAAATAGTATATATCTCGCATGATTGATGACATGTTTATAGACTATATTATAGCCTTCGGTAAACTCGCAATAGATTCCCAATGAATTGCCGATACCAGGGGAGAGAAAAGCAACCCTAGCCAATTAACAAAATCTAAATATTGTTATTTTCAAGTCGTAATGAAACAACTTGATAATCGATACCAGGTCCTGTCCCAGTGAACAAGAATCGACCGGGCCATATCACTAGTCTAACTCCGCCCGCCCCCGTTATGTGATAATAATTTGTTCCCTTACTTCTGCCCGCTCTTATATTCCAGACCAGGCTTTTATACTAACTAACTGGGTCCTGTGCCTGACTTCTATTCAGAACCCCAGCTTCTATTGGAGGAGATACACTACATCAATCTTCCACGCTTAAAACGGCGACGTTCATCGGTATTGAGATAAAAAAAAAACGCCTCGCTCGCATTTCTCATCTCCAATATTCATCAAGAAAATGTCTCCGCTGTTTGAGGGACAATGCATCAAGTTAAAATGTTGGATTTTCTGCTAATCAATAACGGCTCCATCCTTTATTTAGTGCTGGGAGATGAATGTGTTTCTGTTGGTGAGACAGGATGAGAGGTTTAGAGGACTATCTGCTCGGTATGGGGTAATAGATGTTTCCTGTATATTTGCCTCATGTTTGATGTCTGCATATATAAATATATTATATTGGAAGAAGAAGGTGGATAATTATGAGAGGTGGGGGGGGGGGAAGAAATTGCAGCAGATAATATAATAAGGAGGGTCAATGTTGGTATGTCTGTCTAATATAAGCTAGATATTGAGAGAACTGGGTAGATGAGCGAATTACATAAAATACAGTTTGGACAGTTATATAAGATAAAAAGAGATAATGGTTGAAAAACGGTTGAGGAAAGAGAACGAACGCAGTTATAGGGACTGGAAACAGGAATGATGGTATGGTAGTTGTCTATTGCCAGGCGGAAGAATAATCATACATCATAATCTGCTGCTCAGGACCTGGTCATACATCTGTGAAAACTATCAAGCGAAAAGTGGGGAGACAGGGAGAGATGACAGGGGGGGGGGGGCGGAGAGAGATAAGGGAATCAGGGCAAAGTGGGGAGGCAGGGAGAGAAGCGCGGGTGACTGAAAGAGAGGGAGAAATAAGGGAATCAAAGGGAAGTGGGGAGGCAGGGATAGAGGGGGCAGAGGAAAAGAGAGAGGGAGGGATAAGGAAATAAAGGGGAGTCAGGGAGGTAAGGAAATCAAGGGAAATGGGGGGGGGGCAGGCAGAGGCGGGGGGGGGTTAGATAAGGGAATCGAGGAAAGGGGGAGGCGGGGGGGGAGGAAGAAAGAGAGATAAGGGAATCAATGAAATGGGGGAGGCAGGGAGGGAGGTGGGGAGGAAGAGAGAGATAAGGGAATCACGGGAAAGGGAGAGAGAGACAGAGATAAGAGAATCAAGGGAAACAGAGACAGAGACAGAGATGGAGACAGAGAGATGAGGGGGGTAGAGAGAAAGAGAGAGAGAGCCAAAAGGAGAGAGAAAAGTTAGACTATCTAAGAGTCAGAGGGAGACAGAGAAAAGAGAGCCAGAGGGAGAAAGAGAAAAGGGAGCCGGGGTGGGGGAGAGAGAAAAGAGGGTCAGAGGGAGATGGAGAAAAGAGAGTCAGAGGAAGAGAGCCAGAGGAAGATAGAGAAAAGAGAGTCAGAGGGAGAGAGAGAAAAGAGAGGCAGAGGGAGAAAGAAAAGAGAGCCTGAGGGAGAGAGAGAAAAGAGATTCAGAGGGAGATAGAGAAAAGAGAGTCAGAGGGAGAGAGAAAAGAGAGTCAGAGAGAAGAGATTCAGAGGGAGATAGAGAAAAGAGAGTCAGAGGGAGAGAGAAAAGTGAGCCAGAGGGAGAAAGAGAAAAGAGAGCCAGAGGGAGAGAGAGAAAGGAGTCAGAGGGCGAAAAGAGAGTGAGAGAGAGAAAAAAGATGGTCAGGTCAGAGGGAGATAGAGAAAAGAGAGTCAGAGGGAGAGAGAGAAAAGAGAGCCAGAGGGAGTGAGAGAAAAGAGGGCCAGAGGGAGAGAGAGAAAAGAGAGCCAGAGGGAGAGAGAAAAAAGAGATCCAGAGGGAGAAAGAAAAGAGAGAGAGAGAGAGAGAGAGAGAGAGAGAGAGAGAGAGAGAGAAACAGGGTCAGGTCAGAGGGAGATAGAGAAAAGAGAGTCAGAGGGAGAGAGAGAAAAGAGAGCCAGAGGCAGAGGGAGAAAAGAGCCAGAAGGAGAGAGAAAAGGGAGCCAGAGGCAGTGAGAGAGAAAAGAGAGTCTGAGGGAGATAGAGAAAAGAGTGTCAGAAGGAGGGAGAAAAGAGTCAGAGGGAGAGAGAAAAGTGAGTCAGAAGGAGAGAGAGAAAAGAGAGAGTCAGAGGGAGAGAGAAAAGAGGGTCATTACTCTAGTGTTTCATCGTTTTTATATGTTTTTCTCTCCCACCCGCTGCTGGCTGCCCAGGAGCACATGTCACAGCTGGAGTAGCTCCCTCTGTTGCTAATAGCTACACCCATAGCCCCCTAGCGCGCTCTTTACTCCTGTCTATCTCTCTAGTGTCCTATGGTTGAGATGACAGTGGGGGAAATATGTCATTATTGCACTAATGTCAAGAATAGAACATTGCTGTCCAGTCTCCACTCTAAGAACTACCTGTTAGGGAATGAGTTTGTAACAGAGGCAGTAGGCAGAGACCAAGCCGATGGCTGAGTGTCGCATGCCGGACAGTGAGTTGAAATATCAGGGCCTGGATAGCACAAGCTGTCTAAGAGGATATTATAATATAGGATCTTACTTGGAACGGATGCCATTTTGATTTCTTTTCATTTTGATCGTATTAATTACGTGTAATCAAGTGCATTCCATACTTGTTAGGCTCTGCCAATAGTGGACATGTGTAATGTTTGCAGCCAGCCCGGAAAATGAATACATAAGAATAAAACATTGTTGTTCATGTTTAAGTGTTGACCCAGTGGTATTGGCAGTGGAGGTGCTAAGGATGCATGGGGACTGCCTAGTAGTGCCGCAGCCTGGCAGTGAAGTGAAATGGAGTGGGAGGAGATTAAGCTGACAGGAGAGAGAGACAAGAGTGAGGACAGCAGTTAAACGTTTGCCTCATTCATCTTGTGCTGAGAGCAGGAGGAGATAAGCAGGCCTGGCTACAGCAGTCGCTACCACCAATACTGACCTCCTGGTGGGGGCAGGGGGGTTATAATGGGGGAGGTGGTGGGGATGGGGAGGGAATTCTGGAGGTGGGAAAGATAAGAGGAGGAGTGGTAGATGAGGGGAGAGACGAGGGGTAGAAGGAAGAGGGGAGGGAATTCTGGAGTTGGAGATGAGTGAAGAGGTGACGGAGATAAGAGGAGTTGGGGTGGAATTAGTGAGAAACCTGGGGGGAGAGTGAAGATGTATTGGGTGGGACATGGAGGGTATGGGATGGGACATTTGTTGCTTTATTTCCCAAAAAGTTTAATTTGTGTTTGAGAAAAAAAGTAGATCTTTCCTGCATAAAAAAGCAGCTTTTAATGCATGGTTACCTGGACGTTTCAGTTGTGTTACTTGTATATATATGACAGGTTGGGGGATAGGGGAGTTAGGAGATGTGGAGGTGAAGGAGTCGGGTATGGAGAGATACGGTAGGTGAGATTGGGTAGGAAGGGGAGGTGGGGGCAGGTGGAGTTCATTTAGCTCTTGATACTCCTGGATTAGCCTCACCTACGTTGCCGGCATTTATTTACACCACTTGTTGATGGCCAGCATTCCTTGCACATTACATGCTTCATACATATCTGCGCCTGGCTCGTCGCTATGCCCATGTCTTTCTACTGCTATCACTCTAGCTACTTCTGACCCCCCCCCCCCCCCGCGACACGATACTCTTAATAGTTAACAGGCGCTCCAGCCCTTTGCCTACCCCAATAGGGGATTTGGATGTACGACATTTTGTATCTTGATTCGCCTGGAATTATGGGAAACGTATGTCAGTCAAAAACTAGGTAAAACACTCCCATGTTCATATATTAAGTATTTAGCAATATATCATTATAATTTTTGTTTGATTGTTATGATAGTGCATGTCTTCATCTGTCCCATCATACGTTTGGATTTCTGATATTCTTTTATTATTTTTTGTACAACATCGGATCGTTATTCATGAAAACAGATTTCTGATATTCTTTGTGTAAGCTACAGCATTGGCACATTTTTGTTATATAAATGTTGTCAAACAATGGTATGTCAGATGATGAATCTCAGCATACATTCAGTCAATACTTGCTACCATTGATTGATGAGGCTTGTCTGACCTGAGGAGATCAAGCAGATATATTTGTGGCGTTTGTGAAGTTTGCCAAATATATTTTTAAAGTGACCCCGAGCTGACAAGCGCAGGGACACATGTAAGTCCCCTATTTTCGTGTTGATCTGTTCCAAGATGTGCACCCAGTGTACCCACTGGTCTATGGAGTGGGGGGTTAGGTAAATAATCAAGGTATATGTGTGTGTGTGAGATGGGAGCCATGCCTACATCCATATCCACATCCATATAACGAGGTCTGACTGTAACCACGTCTGATATTATATGGAGTATAAGGTAGCCTAATCTTTATGTACGCCGGTTATTAGAGTTGTAAGTGGGAGCTAGGTATGCGGGTAATGGTAGATTTACAGGTAGTTTATTACATACCCTCCCTCCTCCGTCTTCTCCTCACCTGATATATCCAGCAACTGGATACATCCAAGAGAGGGAGATAGTAAGGGGTTTGTAGGTAACGCTGCCCTGTTACAGTGCATGCTCTTATACCACGCATGCCTGTAAGTGCATATAGGTTTCTGTGCATGCTGGACTTTTTTCTAGTACGCACATAAAAACAAATAACTTGGCAACCCGTCACAGTAGCTCACAGTGCAAGTCAGATCAAACGGACAGAAATATTTAGCCTCAATTTTATCAAAAATAGACTCAGTACGTTAAATGGCTGATGGTTAAGATAGTAATGGTTGTGGAGGAGTGAGAGAAAAGTTAAAGTTAAAGCAAGAGTTGGACTTGCTGGGACCGGTAAATCGTGGTGGTAGATTATGCCATGATGGATGAGGCGGTCAATGGGGAAAAGAGAAGGTGGAGGCGGAGAGGACGGGAGAAGTGGAAAGACGAGTTAGAAATCAAATGGGAAGAGGAGTAAAAGCAGGAGGATGTTGGTAGACGAGGTGGAAAGTAAGAGGAAGGAGAGTAAAAGGGAGAGTATGGGGGAAACACATGGTGGAAGAGGATGGGAGAAGTGGATAAAGGAAACATGGCAAGTGGAGTAGCTCGTTGCCTGGTTTAATCAGGAGAATAGCAACACACCACACACACCCAGGCCCTCTCGTGGCCGCCCTGGAAACACTTGCCAAACATATCACTCTCTGCTTGTCATACCCACTATTACTGATGTAAGCAAGGCCAAAAGTGATCTCCCTCTTTTGTAGTCCGCTTTCTACAAGTGTAGATAACATATTCCCATCATAATTGCACCATCCATTGAATATAGATTTTAAACAATTTTTCTTTCTCGCTGTTAACATGATGAATTGTAAACAACTATTTTACTCCACGTGAAGGCGATGTTTAATCTTGTTCTTAACCCATACTTTTCTCCCTCCACACACATGTATTATGTCATAGGTGTGTGCTGTAAATCATGAATATCAACATTATCAGGTGTGCATCACTCCCAAACATACGATTGGCTAATTGCAAATAAAGAATGCTTGCTTGCAAATTAGTTCGATTAGTTGTATGTATGAGGCGCGTCACGATACAAACTTCTGATTGTCATCAGAGTTAATTAGCCAATATTGGGTTACACTGGGCAATTAAGACGTTTTGAACTCAGTTTGTAATAATTGCTGGTGGAACTTAGGAGGAAGGGGATGGGAGAAGTAGATAGACGGAAAGTAAGAGTAATAGTAATAGAAACTTAATTTACTTGATGTACACAACTGTAGAGAGGGAGTTCTGCGAACCACTTTGCTGTACTGGGCATTGATTGCATTGTAGCAGCAGTTGAAATAAAAGTTGAAATATTAGTAACATTTTCTAAGGTAATACTCAACCAATGCACGATATTCTTCTGTATATTAATTTGAGGTTTTGCACTGGTTAGTTATCAGGTACTGTGCTTGCTCTTTTATTTAAATGGAAAATGTTGTAAAAAGATGCGGGAAAACTAAAACATAAATTCCACTTTTATCTGGATATGTGAATGTGGATAGCACACTGATTGTCTTTGCTGTTTTTCTTCAATAAATGGGTTATTAACGTAGCGTCTATTGTACTTGCAGCACGCGGCTGAGCTGGAGAAGAAGCAGAATGAGTCGGAGAATAAGAAGCTGCTGGGCAGCATCATCCAGTACGGCTCCGTCGTCCAGGTTAGTCCCGGCCTACCACACATTGTATTTCTACATTTACCTTGCATCATTGAAGCTGCATTCCCAGCTAAATCGCCCCAAACTATTTTTCTTTCTTTCTTTCTTTCTTTGAACCGTATCCGTGTAACGGATACTCAGTTAGTATGGACGATTTGAATAGTAAACATGAAGAAAGAGGCTTTTATCTCATAAATTATTACTTTTTTCCAAATTTTCATATTCCTTTTGGTATTAGCTGTTCTATAGCGGCACGGATTAATAGTGTAATAGCTTTTACCCATCTAGACAATATCGTAACATTTTCTATTTCGTCGCGGTATTTAGGACGATGAAAAAGATGGATGATGCGGCAAATGATTTGGTTTTAAACCAAATCCTTTAATACTCTTTTTGACAGACGTCGGGTGGTACTGCAGCTTAAAAAACGAGCATCATGAGTTGTCTTGTAAGAAACGTCCAGTAAGCACGACAGTTAAAATAGTCAGCCATCTCCAGGAAATTATTCCTAAGGCTTTTTTTTTATTATTGCCTTCATCTCCGTATCTTTATAGATTGCTGGACCAATAGTTACATTCTAGCAATGGCAGTGATAGCAATATTTCTTTAAATTCCTGCTTTCTGCTGGGCTATATACGCCCTTCCTGCCTTTGAGGTTTGGTAACTGGTGCGTACTCACTAATTTCCTAACATTTTCTGAAATGATTTGTGCCGATTCCCTTGCGTTTATGACCTCCCAACTCTTCTAGATGTTCCACTTCTGCTCTCGCCAAAATTCTAAATATCTGATATGCATGCCTAAAGAAATAGAGAACTTAAAGAATAGGAGAATTGAGATCCATCTAAAAAAGCTTGTGTAGAAGCTTATCATTTATCAATACTTATGATGCTTCTACCATTACCAAATCTGAGGTATGGCGCATTGGAATATGAAAATACTGGACTTTATTATTTATCATAATGGAGATATCGACTATTCCCTTCAGTATCGTCATCAAATAATCCTAAAACTTTAGAACAAAAGATTTAAATTTGTAATTGTCTCCCACGTTTCTCAGGCAATCTCAAGGTATCAAACTTACTCGTATGTGTGCCATCTTGAATATCGATTCCCATGGCTGTAGGCCCTATGGTAAACGCGATAGAAATCATGCCATGTTCAGCATAGAATATTTTATCAGTGCCCCCAAGTCCCATGTAATGTACTGTATGTGTTGATTACGCAAGTCATCATCTTCCCCATGGTGCATTTGGATCTCAGATGTCATTGTAAAAATTGGTGGAATATTCTAGCTTTATTTGTGAGAAATGTTGCCAAATATAGATCTATGTATGCCTGATCATGCATCTGTCGCGCTATTCTCTGTAACAGAGATGCGCATTGGCACCTACAAGTCCCCTCTCACCCTCCACCCTCTGCCAGTAATCAAGGCGCTGACAACTACCAGCGTTCGTGGGCAATGTCCGCCATGAATTAAATCACTTCACATCCTGCCAACAACCAGACCTCATTGCCTGATCCTAATAAATAAACAATGCGCAATTAAAGCTAACTAATGCATTCCTCAGTAGTCAAGCCGATGTCAGAGAGAAAGGCTTAGGGAAGAATGGATGAACCCAACCATATTTAGATTAAGTGTCACGAATTTATACCCAAAAGGCATGCCATCAAGGAATAAACTCTCCTGGATAAACGGCTAATGCGCCCAAAACAATGGACCCCAATAACCAAACTAGAATACTAGCGACCAGCTGCTGTCTGTCTGCTTGGGAGTTGTTCCTCCATCCTCATGATTGAAGCAAACAATACTGTACTTTATACAAGTAGAAAGCGAGAGTGGCTAAGAAGAGAGCTCTAGGTTGGTATCTACTGCTAATCCCGGCTTGTCCCCCTCCTCTCCTGCTGCTGCAGGCTTAATGCAGGCAGATAATCTGCTGCATCAGCTGATTACTGGATCAACATGTAGGCGTGGCTATATGAGCGAGTAGGTGTGGCTTAATCTCCAAATGTGCATGGCTACAGGGATTGCCATAATACTGACATGATGACCACGTAAAACGCCCAGTAAAACTTAGTTGCAGGTAGGGCCTTGGTATTAACTGGATACATTATAATCCAATAGATAGATAATATATAGTTGCCTTAAAAAGCTGCTGGCATCAGCCATAATAGCATTGCAGTGACTGGCCTAACTCGCGGAGAGACAGTTAATCTCTTAACGTTACTTTATGTCTGAATTTATTCATACATAACCCACTATATGACTGAGAACATGAAGATGAGTGCAACTAGTGAATCCATGCTGACGCATATCAATGTATTTTAACATCATAAATTAATATAAAAACGAATTCTGATACTTATTTTTGCATTGCACGTCGTACAATATTGAAATTACATAGATTTGCAGGGTATTTCGTGGAAAACTTTCGGACAATTTTTGTGGAAATTTGTATTTTCATTTGTCTATATGGACCTTATCTTGTGCACATGCACTAAGGGATATTGTTCTAGGATTTGTTCCTAGGTAGATATGTCTGGGGTATTGCGGCAGAGGACGGCGGTATGACGTATTCATTGAAAAAACTTGTGTGTGGATAAATAACGGTTTGCTTGTTTTGATGGCTTTGGAAACCCACAAATTTCCTGTTTCTACATTCACCCTATTTTGTTGGTGAACACTTAGTCAAGTGGAAATACTGAATAGGTAATGCCAAAATAGTTACAATAGTTTATGATAAACTGAAGTCTGTGAGGTGTAATGTTGGTATGTGGCTGCTCTATTACAATTTACATGCAGTAAGCTCTAACCGGCTCCATAGCCATAGTCTGCCTTACCTGGTCTCCCATGGTGGCTGAATAGACAAGCGTGAACACTACTATTGCCGCCATCATTGGCATAATCTCTCTGCATTCTGGCAGACCATTATAATTTATAGACGTTTTTCACGGAGCGATGAAACATTTCGGGCGTGTGGTGGAAGTCTGGCGCATAACCTACAGTCAGGTTCAGATATTAGAACAAAATTGTTTTCCATCTGAATGAAGCTTAAGTGATGAGAGTAGGTCCTAACATACTCAGATCCACTGTATTGTAAGGAATTTAATGTATTTAACCACCTACTCCATACCGATTCGAAATCATTTTCTCTTTCTATGTATGAACCCATTTTCTCTTTCTACGTATAAACCTATAATCATGTACGATCTTTAATGGGAAAATCTTGTATTTGGCAAAGGGACATATAGTTGCTTTTGTGGATATAATGCTACATTGCACCATAATGATCTTCATTTACCTTGTATTATAATGGACTGATTAAATGAAAATGTAGCTTTCCATATTTTCCCATTTTCTGCTCACAGTTGCTTCATCTCAAATCCAACAAGTACCTGACAGTAAATAAGCGACTACCAGCCCTCCTAGAGAAGAACGCCATGCGTGTCTCTCTCGACTCTTCCGGTAACGAGGGTTCCTGGTTCTACATCGTGCCTTTCTACAAACTCCGCTCTGCCGGCGACAATGTAAGTTACTACTGCGTATATGAATACTATTAATTGAGTTATTAATTTGATGAGCGCGAGGCACAACACCTTTGCCCCACTTAGATCTAAAGTCTGGGACCGTAACTAGGCCAAATGATTTAAACTATTCAGAACGCATAACCCATGACCAGATGATGACATTTTATATTTTAATTATGTAGTAACATATATGATGACATTTTATATTTTAATTATGTAGTAACTATATGTTAACTCTTATGTACAAAGCGGCTGTTAAACCTGCAAATGATTGAAAACAAAATGAAAATATGTAAGAGAGATATCATGGCATGAAAAGTATAATGATATTCATGGGCACCTGTTTTGGTGATTCCAAGATACCTTGACTCCGTGTCACATATTTTGAAATAGTATGTAATTATCTTTTTTAGAAATAAAAGAACTTATTTTATATCATGACAAGTACTATAAATCAGAAAAACTGGCTGAATTATCATTACTTCAATTCAATTCAATTCATAAATTCTTTTATTGATGATGTTATTTCAGTTACAGGTTGTTCGTTGTCTGGTTAAATACAAAATATTTAGCCAGTTCTTCCGGCGAATGCCTAGAATCTTGATTGGCTTAGTTACAATACAATTTGAACAGTAAAATCATGAATTAAATGATAGTTTTACAACAATTGATAGATTAAATGATAGTTTTACAGCAACAGCAGAAAAAG
Organism: Sthenelais limicola; assembly: GCA_942159475.1. Taxonomy (NCBI): domain Eukaryota; kingdom Metazoa; phylum Annelida; class Polychaeta; order Phyllodocida; family Sigalionidae; genus Sthenelais; species Sthenelais limicola. The sequence goes on from OW804099.1 coordinate 30,033,741, forward strand.
GGTGATGAGATGTGATGATGAATTAACAGGTTGTGATATCGGTTTTGAAGGACGGATACATAGACTAGTCATGGCTGTATAAGCCAGCGACTGAAATATATTTACTTTTCAGTATTGAGATACATTCATTCACTTTTCAGGACTGTAAGGACAGTGTTTGCTGTAGCAAATAGTTTGTATCCTCACAGGTTAATGTAATAAAATGTATATAAGTTCTCGTGAGCCGACTTAATTTCTAATCCAGGCGGATTCAGCCCCACTGTTGGGGGTTCACAGAAAGTTCATTGCACAAGTCTGGTTTATAACGAAGTTCATGATAAATACATCAAAGCTCACGAGATTCAGCAATAGACAACATCTTACATACAGTTATATATGAATGATCTACATTTTATATATGAATCAGTGTAATCTGTCGATATTGACCTTATGAAAGGTGGCTTGGACACTAAAGCAAGGTATCCTTCCTCCCATCAAAGGCGAATACCACCAGATCAGATATTAATAGATGTGTCATTTATATTTGGTATACAAATTGAATTGTTACATCCGTAATGTGTACATCAGAACATTGTATAGATCAAGAGCATTACAGAAGATCAATAGCAGTGTAGTTCAACAATCAGAATGGATTAAGCAGTCTGTCTGTGTACTTCTTAAAGGAGAATTTGTCAGATATTATGTGAGCCTCAGAGCTGAGGGCATTCCATCTGGTCTGACATTTATATATTAAAGAATGCAGTTTGTTGCACTAATTGAATACCCGAGAATATCGTCTTATCTGAAATGGCATTCAAGAAAATTGATTGAAATAATTATTTGAGTTATATTGGTGTCTTTTTACAGGTGGTGGTAGGAGACAAAGTGGTGTTAAACCCAGTGAACGCCGGCCAGCCATTGCACGCCAGTAACTATGACCTCATAGACAACCCCGGATGTAAAGAGGTTTGTATGCGCGCTCATCTCACTTATACTCTCTCGCTTTATTGTATGAATAAGTCAAGAATTCGAGAATTGTGTGCATTGGTAATTTAAAGAATATCCTTTCCTTTGAATTGCCTCTTAACTAAAATAATTTTAATTCAAGATTCTTATCATTCTAATAAATGTATGAGTGTAGAACCAATGTTTGCCCCCTTAACTTTGCATTATTCCTGCCAAAATATATATCTCAGACAGGACGTTAAGAAAGTGATTTAAAACGTTCTCAGTTCCCGAATTAAGAACTTGCAATGTAAATTTAATTATTCTGATTTAAAATTTCATTTGATGAGAACAGAATAACAATCGCAGATTGTATTATCGTCAAACCTTTTAGCAGTAGTGGTGAAATGATTATCATTTAATCATTTAGGTGTAACTGTAAGCTCGTGCTATGTTTGTGACTTGTAGGGCGGCGTTGTCTATTACGTAAGATGCCATATTGCAGGGATGCAAGTCTTCAGTATTTGTACTGTTCAGTATTTGTACTGAACTCAATATTTATTAAAACTTCCCCAAATTGTCAAATTTCCCACTTTTCCCACCAGTTACAACCAAATTTCGTCAGAAGTTTTTTTTAAAAAATCTGCTTGGCCAAATTGCGTCAAAATTATATTTTCAAAAATTTAAATTCTCAAAATCATTTTTTGGGAGTCATCATTCTCCCCGCCCCTTAAATCAATTTAAATATTCTGTACAGTACCAGAGGCCTTATAGTAACAGAGCTATATATAGGCTACTGTATATTGATAAGAATTCACTCTCTATTTTCCCGTAAATTTCCAGTTGTGTTGGCATGACCTGACTTGCATCCCTGGTTATGATTCGTTGGTTTTCTTTAAGGCAGTTTTCTATGCTCCATTCGATCCTAGTGGCAACTTCTTGAACTATGGTGGAAAATTTGAATTTACTGCAGGATTTGTTTAAAAAAAAAAATAGGTTGAAAACCCCCGTTTGATTGTTTTCTGGAATGTTTTAAACAAATTATACTTTCGACTTATGTTTCTTTAAAAAATGGGAGGGTCATCGCTTAAATTTGTTTGTAATATCTGATCTTGTGAACAATATTACTAAAGTGCCTCTGGGCCCTTGTCGTCTATAGCCCTTATATGTCAATACATGTAATGTAAAAATGTGCAGTTTTTGTGTAAAAACTGTTGATATTTCCACCATTGACCCCCAATCGCTTTCCGGTTTTCCTGTTGTATACATAATAATCTACAAATTGTATGAATTCTGGAACAATGACATAGATTTACCATGGTGAAGCTAAATTTGAAACTTTCCATTTGGGTCGTGTTTTGTCAGACCATATTCATGCAACTTGTACCATTCATGTAATGAATAATGAGTCATGGAGTCAAAGATAATCCCTCCTTAAGAATGATTAAACTTTAAAAAAATAAAAAAATAGAAATAAGAATGATTAAACTTTTCAAAATATTCCTATCACGAATATGAATACTTGAATATTAACTGCTTAAAGCTTGAGATTCACGTTTTTCATGGGTTATTACTTCTTTTGATATGCCTCACTTTACGGTGCCATACCTTAAGAACAAGCACACTGACCCATAATGACTGTCATTTCTATGACAAAAACTCTTTAATAATCAAATGCGGTAATAGAATTTCAGAACATGACATGGATTGTCTTACTCCCGCTTAAAATATTCGCGCGTGACGCTCTGCACAACCGTATACCATCTAACCTTCCTTCACACCCTACATGTATATTAATTAATCCTAATTCGCCTGCTTAATTCCTGATTCCACTCACCTGTTTATCTTGATTAACAAAAAAAGAATGCCATACACTATCTAAATTATAGAAACTATTTAGAAAAAGAAACGTTGATGTCAAATGTTAAGTGTTGACCAGATACATTATTCCATGACACCCATAGATTCTCAGGAAAGGATGCAGATGTGGGCAAGGATTGAGCTATACAACATAAACAAATATTCCACTTTGACCTGGATTCCTATAAGCCATAATAAGTACATCCATCTTAAAATGGTATTGACGTTACAGGGTAAATTAAATAAATATATGTACCTCCATTTTAGGTGGACTCTTACGGCCGGTTGTGGTTTTATCTGTATCTGGAACATCCTCCTCCTTAATTACTTTTCTTGGAATTTAGATTCTGTTTTTATCAATAGCCATGCATATAAAATACTCGATTCCTCAATCCACATCTCTTCCCTCTCTATAACTTTCTCTAAAGAACTGAGCAAGTTAAGGCAACCCCATTTACGTGAACTTTCTCCTAACTGAGTACTAGTTTTCTGTGGGAAACGCAATCAGTATAACTCTTAACCGATCTGAACTGAAGATATGAACTTAGACATATTAGGTGGTGAGTTGGTATAGACTAAGCTTAGACTGCAGAGCCTCACACAGATGTATGATGAATGGTTTGTTTTGCAGGTGAACTCAGTCAACTCTAACACATGCTGGAAAATTACACTTTTCATGGACTACAAGGAGAATCAAGAGGACATCCTCAAAGGGGTAAATATTGTCATTTTATATTGTAACTACTCAGTAACTTCTGAGCCATCCCTGATGAAGGACCTAATGGTCCGAAACTGTTGGATACTCATCACTCAGAAATAAAGCAAAAAAACTGAATTACAAATGCCTCTTCCTTGGTAAAAGACAACTATTTAACACGTGAAGATCCTGGTTGGTAATCCTCAACCCAACATTTTATATTGTAGTTCTACCAATGTTATTATGTTTTATTTCGTTGTTTTGATGATAAAACAGATACATTAATTAAGTTATGGCATTTTGTGACATCAGGGGGACGTAGTACGCATGTTCCATGCAGAGCAGGAGAAGTTCTTGACGGGAGACGAATACAAGAAGAAGCAGTTCGTCTTCCTGCGCACCACGGGCCGCACATCCGCTACTGCCGCCACCAGCTCCAAGGCGCTCTGGGAGGTGGAGGTAAGGTCCAAGGTCACACAGTATATGGGTCAGATTTTCAGAAAATGTACAATTCGTCGGCACCACTCCTCTCAAATAACCCACATTTAAGACAAAAATGTGCTTCAAAATGCAGCTTAACATAACATAACTGATACATTAAATCAATGCGATACCAAATATACTCAGATATACCCGGTATTCTTCATTTTTCCGCCTAATTTATCAGAATTTCCCAAATGTGTAGTGCTGCCAATTGTACATTTTCTGAAAATCTGACCCATATATAGGGGTGGAGCTATTTTGACATAATATTGAGCTCTGTGGAGTCCAAGGTTGAGAGTTTTCTGCCAGAAAATTTGAAAATCTTTCACCAGAAATCGCATCGAGTCCAAAATTCTCGATATAACAGAACAGGTGTAAAATACTAAAATCTGCAATGAACGAAATATTGAATATACATTATACATATCATTTTCCGGCATTTTAGCTGGTGTCGACTTGGATAAAGTGACTTCTATGGTGTATTCCTGTAGTCTGTGCATGCAGGTATGCAGATATCGTCATACTGACACAAACCATGCATTATAGAGTCATTACTTCCTATTGTGTTGGGGATGACTCTCTGCTCTTTAAAGTTTTGATGACTCTCTGGTGGTGATGATCTTAGAAATTCTGTCATTAGTAGAATGTTTTAATTAAGCGACTCCATCAATCACGCACCAAGACCTATCAGAATCAATCATTCATTCATTTATTCCTAAAGGAAAATCTTGATCTTTTCAACATCAATCTGAATCTATCACTTAATCTGATGGTTGCAGGTAGTTCACCATGACCCGTGTAGAGGGGGCGCTGGTCACTGGAATAGCTTGTTCCGGTTCCGGCACCTGGCAACAGGCCAATATTTGGCAGCAGAGGTAAGAATGGAGCATTGGAGACATTGCATTACCTTAGAAATATTAATAAGTAGCTATAAACAGATCCTATATTGAAGCATTAGTCATTTTTTGTACAACTTGTTGTTGAATTAGGCATTTCCCTTCAACCAAAATGATATTAAATGCATTTCTGTGAACCTCTTATATACATACCTAACACTAAGTGCTCTTCCTCCACAGGTGGATAACGATCCCACACCTGACGTCATGAGAGACAAATTACGCGGTGCTCCTAACGCGCCCGTATACGCTCTCGTATCAGTACCACATGCTCACGACATCGCCTCCATATTTGAGTTGGACCCTACCACCATGATCAGGGGGGACTCGCTAGTACCTAGGTAGGCTTTGGGACAGTCTATTGTGGGATAGGTTTGGGGGACAGGCAGCAGATTATGCTACACAGTACCATTTAAAACTTTTGAGATCGTGCTAAAATGATTTCACAAAATTTGTGAAGCCGATCATGAGCCACTGCCTCTTGATAGTACTGGAATGAGTGTATGATAATCCTCACCACATATATATATATATATATATATCACTTATATCAATCTATAGATATACTGCTACTGATGCTAATGTTTTTAAGGAGTCTAGTCAAAATGATTTCTGGAATTTCGTGAACCAGTCCTCGATCGAGCTGCTGTGGATACACCTTGGGTGGACTACCAAGGAGTTGAACAACAGGTTTGGGCTGTTCACGAAGTTTACTAAATAATTTTGACGAAGTTCGCTTCTCTCAGTGAGGTTTGGGGCTGGTCACCATGACCTCCTGACCACATTCTGACCTTCTGACATTGTAGAGGGCGCTCTGCACCGCTCACCCGCGTCCTGTAGTCTACTTCTTTATTGATGGGCAGAAAATACCTTGTAATAAAATCCCTACTGTTCCATACACTTCTTATTGACATTTCTTCGTTTTACCTTTTATTAGTTGAAAATTTCATGATGTATGAGAAATGACATGAAGTATAGAAGGCCTTATCGGTAGTATACTGTCCCGAGGGTAGTATTTATAAGCTGACTGAGTACAGGAGGCACAAGTAGAGCTTGTCACCCGCTATTTCTCCCTTACTAAGCAAGGATGAAAGTTTGTCCTTCATGTGCCGGCAAAAGAACCAGCCTTTCAGATGCACTGTAAACTGTTTCAACAAAAATATATATATATATAATATTCCCTCTGAATCGGGTCTAAATTGCTCGAGATGTTGGAGCATGTGGGTGTCTTTTCTGAAATTTTATAAATGTACATTTTTTTCTCCACAAAGGCTTACATATTTGCCTGCATCGCCAAAGTGGACTATCAGAATGAATGTTTCTTTCTTCACTAACCAGATCATGATGTTGTAGGATATTAACTAGCAATTTTGTACAGAAATAGAACCAAGAAAAAGAACATTTGATTTTTCGTTCATAATTATAATTAGCTGAGAATGCATCTTTAAAATATTTTCCGGCATTTTGTCCAGTGGTGACTTTCATCCCTGTGGTACTGTATTATTACCTCCACCTGTGGCCGCCCCTGCTACTCCAGCAGTGGCGGCCGCTACTGCTTTACATGATGTGAGACTAACTCTGGCCATGTTATGAATGTTTTTAAGAGCCCAGAATGGGTAAGTGACCTGTCGCAGGAACATAAGCTAGATATGTTAGGGTACATTTTTGTCCCGTCGGTGTTTACTACCTAGATTTCAGCACATGAGACTGCTCTTAAATCTTCCAGTTTTCCTCTAATTTACCTTATCCAGGGATAGAATCAGTGTCTATAACTTATCATAATCATCTTAAGAAATTAGATGAAGAAGAAATTATGACAAGTGTTCTGATAAAATTTCCACGTTTCTACTTTAGTCTGTAGTGAAGGAACGTACGTGCGCCATTTTGTTCATGTTGTGTTTTATTTTGCATGACTTTTACGGTGTATCGGAAATAAGTAATTTGCATCTAAAATAAAGACCACGATTTCTAAAGCATCCACACAGATTATTTATATCATTAGATGAAAAACATGTTAGTATATATAATCATTTTTACAATCAGAGATATCAGAACAGATAAAACTATCCCTGCAGCTGCGTTATAACATAATGATTAAATAGTTTTGATTATTTTTGGAATGGATGTTGAACTAATTTTACCTCGTTCATATCACAGGATAAACTGGATTGTTTTTGCTTTGCTGGTACATAATTTCATTTATTACATTTATTACATTTAATGTCAATATTACGAGAGGTTTTGTTGTAAATCTAATTTATGAATGTATTCATTTTCCTCCCTCCTCTTCCTCCTCATCAGCATCTTCCCGTCTAGCCATATCTCTCTACCTTTAAGTGCCCCAGACTAATAGGAGCTAGTTCGTACACTCAGTTGACAGTAAACATGCATGGATTATGATGAATAATAAATAATTATATATACATGGTTACCATGGCAACACGCCACAATATGACACCACACATGATACAATATAGAGCCGCCATTTTTCAATCACCAGTCTGTATTTGTATTTGTCTCTACGTTAAGTCCTTCTACAGTATCATGGTGGCAGCACCAGTCTTGTCAGTAGTACATCAGTCAGAGAGAGAGAGCGAGTAGAGTACTTTATATACAAGCTCTCTGGTAGTCTTCACCGTCACCCATACGTACACACACCAGTCTAATGTAGACGGTGGCAGGCCTTGGGGATGATGCCTTCATGCTCTCCTCCATCTCCCTCTCCATTCCCATATCCTCCGTATCATTCTCTCTCCAATCTCCTTCTTCTAATCTGTCCTTCCTTCCTCTCGTCCTCACGCTCCTTCTTCCCCGAGAAATCATCCTCTTTATCATCTCATCATATTTCTTTACTGCTTCTGGTCATCAAACCTCTCTTCTCTCACTCAGATGTCCTCTCCAACACTCACTTCATTCCCTTCTTTACCTCCCATCCTCCTCTTTCTCTCTCACCATTTCCACTATCTTTATTCCACTCCTTTTGCCACGTCCTCCTCTGTCTCTCCCCTCCTTTACGTCCACCTCCCTATCCCCTTCCCTTCCCCTCTTTCTCTCCCCTCCTTTACCTCCACCTCCCCACCCCCTTCCCCTCCCCTCTTTCTCTCCCCTCCTTTACCTCCACCTCCCTACCCCCTTCCCCCTTCCCCTCCCCTCTTTCTCTCCCATCCTTTACCTCCACCTCCCTGCCCCCTTCCCCTCTCCTCTTTCTCTCCCCTCCTTTACCTCCACCTCCCCTCTTTCTCTCCCCTCCTTTACCTCCACCTCCCAGCCCCCTTCCCCTCCATCTTCCCCACTCCCCAGGCCCGCCTCTGCTACCGCCCCCCAACCCCGGGTACAACCCATCATTAACCTGTTTGCTGCTGTCTTCAGGTCATCCTTTGTACGACTGCGGCACCTGTGCACCAACACGTGGGTGCATAGCACCGGCGTGCCCATAGACAAGGAGGAGGACAAGCCCATCATGTCAAAGGTGCGCATCTTCTATACACCGTTACCTGGCTTCTGCTTTATTATATCACAATGTTCTAATAATGAAACAGGTTTTATTCATTATAAACGTCTCTATCTCTATAGATTTCTCTATCGGTATACTACAGTCCTCATTACGCAAGGGTACCTCTGCATACTATTGTATATTATTTGCGCTGGTGGCCCCTGGCTTACCTAATTATCATTTCTTCAATTTCAATAACAAAATTCATAGAATTTAATCTACAGTTTTAAATTCGACTTTTTAAAAGGGCCTGTTTAATAAAAGAAAGAAAAATCAACATGTGATGTAGTTTAATGTGTACCTTTCGTAGGCTATGATCAAGAATTCTGAAAAATGTTGTACTTGTATGGAGCTTTATAATTGCCTTTCCCAAAAGCTAATCTAAAAATAGAGACGAATAATAACCTTACCCCCGGTTGTTGCTCCACTGACTGTCAATGTGTTGCAGGTGAGCTGTGCCGCCATCAAAGAGGACAAGGAGGCATTCGCCATCGTGCCCGTGTCCCCACAGGAGGTGCGCGACCTGGACTTTGCTAATGACGCCAGTAAGGTGTTGGCCGATGTGGCCGGCAAACTAGAGAAAGGCTCCATCACACAGAATGAACGCAGGTTAGAGGAATTGCTAGATGTTCTCAGATTTAATCTGGGGAATAGACATAAACACATTAGAGGGATGAAGTCTCTAATACTTGTATATATATAATGGGCTGTATTAAACATTAATAGTGTAGCTAAGCATATGACGAGCTTCCCAAGGCTTGCATGTTGACTCCGGGGATGAAAGGTTTCTGGTATGGGCTGGATAAAATGGCAGTCCATACTCTTGGTGAGAGATTTCAGAAAAAAATGGAAAAAATTGTTTACACTAAATTGAATTTAAAATACTTGAGCTGATAGAACATGAGCATGTAGGATTATTTTAAAAATCTAATACATATTATGCGCTTGCCCACGAAAGCTTGGAACATTTTCCAGGATTTTGGCAGGGAGGGTCCGACTTTTCATCCCTGTGACTGCTTCATGCTTCAAATTACTATAATAGTACCTGGTATTGGAATGAATAAAAGTTAGTGCTGTTAAAGAGTCAATGATTAATGCTGTTATTGAATGCTGTTTATTGCTTAATCATGTTTACCGGCCCGACAGGGCTGGTTGTGGGTGGAGGTTGTACTAACATCTACCGCTCTACCATTTACCTCCTCCACCTCCATCAGTGGCCTCCACAAGTAAGTGTGAGGCGCTATTGTGTAGCAGGAGGCTCCAGTAGTTGTAGTCTAGCAGTGCCTCCGCCTTTATTTCTCTTATGTACCACTTCTACATTAGGAGAGCAAACTCTGAACCCTATACTTCACGCTCTCCCTGTGCCCTCATGCCCATTTGGCCCTCCTTCAGCCCTCCGATTCTCTCCATCTTCTACCCCTTACACACCTCTTCTAAAAATGATTTAAAAGGGTTAGAAAGGGACCATCTATGCTTCTAGAACTGCCTTGTCACACCAGAAGAAATCTAATATGGTGGTCAAGCCATATAATTATTTGGATGTAGAGGCCTTATTATTCATACATATGACCCGAAATCCCTGCCTTTATGGCCTTTACATCCATAAAAGACAGGCAAAACTTTCAATATCAAGGAGAGCAATTCCCTTGGGCTCAGGATGCAAATAATCCTTAAAATGAAAGCAACTTAGTAAGCAGTACCCTGATAGACAGTCCCTATTGTTGACAGCTGAATGTAGTCTAGTGGAACAAATAGTCCAGGAAGCCCTCCACCTACCCTCCAACTGGCTCCAACCATCCCCAATATAACGAGCCTGTTCTCTCCCTTACACTTATAGATTATATGTGTGAATTTTACTACTATTTGCATGGTTCTCTTATTTCACTCGGTAGTGTGGTTAGTTCATTTGTTTCTTTATAAAACATACATTTATATAGTTATATGGTCTGATGGTGATTTAGAAGAACTGGAATGGGAATGTCTCTGTAGACTTGGTTCATTCTTGTTTACAAGTTTTACCTTAGTTTCTATACTGTGTGAGGGAGTCATATATACACGTGTAACTCACAATAGGTTCTTCTAGATAACTCGGGTTGGCACACTGCTGCACATTGTTACTTTAACCATGCCAAACATGGAGAGTGAGAGAAAGTTGAGCAAGAGAATTGAGGGTGAGAGAAATAGACACTAAGATACTAATGAAATACTTAAGAGTGATTGAGCAAGATAAGCAAGACTGGAGAGCGAAATTCTTAAAGTTGCATTCTTGTCTAAATTCTTGCATAATTGTTGTAGACCAAGATAACCCCGTACTATTAAGCCGATAAAAAGAAAATAATTTTCTGGTCGAAACTAACAAAGAATGCATCTTTACGAGCAAGAGAATTAAGAGCGAAAGCGAGAGAGAATTTGAGTGTATGGAATGTTAGAGATGCCCCGCACTTATGCCCTGTCCTCACGTACTGCAGTCACTCACTGTGCCCTTGCTTGTGACAGGATTGTGACACAGCTCCTCACTGATGTCATCTACTTCGTGGCCGAGGCCGAGAACACGGGCATTGACCCATTGGACGTCACTGTCGCCAAACCTGACCGCGAACGCCAGAAACTGCTGCGAGAACAAAATATCTTAAAACAGGTACAATATAAGATCACTTTTAGGAATAATTGTAGTACTATTTTCTCATTAATGGTGTCAGTTAAGGGGTATTTTGTTTAAGAATAAGTGTTGAAATGTTACTGATATGTGTTTTTGTTTACATATGAGTCATAGCCTTCATTATACATGCGACCCTGCTGTAACTTTTAAGTTGGGTCAATTTAGCTTGTCTTGTGACTCGTTACATATGGAAAGAGCAATATACAGCGCATAATTTGTGAGGGAAATCTTATGTATAGACTTTCCTTAAAGGATAAGAGGCACTTATGACTATAGTTACGGTGCTAACCTTCCCCTGTGTGTGTGATGTTTCAGGTATTCAAGATCCTGCAGGCGCCGTTCCAGGATAACGGGGAGGGTCCCATGCTGAGGATGGAGGAGTTGTCCGACCAGAGACACGCCCCCTTTAGACACATCTGTCGCCTCTGCTACAGGATCCTTAAACTCTCCCAACAAAACTACCGCAAAAACCAGGCATGCAACATCTTCTCTCTACTCAGCAGAAACAGACACACTTTAAATTGATCTGAAATTGGGTTATGTGTTTCTTTAGATTCAACTGGTCATGACTTGATATTAAATTAGAAAAAAAAGGAAACACTGTGCACTAGAATAACCGCAGATCATACATGTGGGTCAGATTGTCAGAAAATGTACAATTGGCAGCTCTACATATTTAGTAAATTCTGCTAAATTAGGCAATTTGGTCAACACTAGGTAAATTCGAGTATATTTGGCATTGCATTGATTCTAGCAATCTGTTTGGTTAGGTTGAGCTGTATTTTGAACTTTATTTTTGTCTGAAATTGGGGGTTATCTGAGAAGATTGGCGAAGTTGAATTGTACATTTTCTGTAAATCTGACCCATGTATGCAGTAAGTGAAATATCTAAGGCCCCTGTTTGTGTTATAGGAGTACATCGCCAAGCAGTTCCCCTTCATGCAGAAGCAGATCGGGTACGATGTGCTTGCTGAGGACACCATAACTGCCCTACTGCATAACAACCGCAAGCTACTGGAGAAACACATCACCGCCTCCGAGATTGAGACATTCGTCAGTCTCGTCCGACAGAACCGGGAACCCAGGTACATAATTCTTTCTTTCTCTATGACAAGCTGTGTAGTGCTTTCAGGCTGTATAGTACATACATAGGGCTGAGGTCTAGCCCTCTACTTTGTAACTTTATATATTAAATCTACCAGTAATGTGTATAAGCCATCTGCTGTTATATACCCTGTAAGACTCTGTAAGCCTGAAGTCATGGTAGGAGTAACTCTTGTGTACCTCCTGCTGTTCTTTTTAACTCACATTACCATAAGGTCATACTTTCTCTTTCTTGTCTGCCATATGAGTAACAGCTTATTCAGATTTATCATTAAAGCAATTGTTTTACTTTTCATCGCTTTATTGCCATAATATGCTTATATACTATATATTGACAGACCAATATTAAAATATTTGCTCTTATTTATTATATTTGGTAGTGTTTGTGGTGTTTCTGTCTTGTCACACCGGTACCAAACCCCGGTGTTCATGAGTTACCATAGTTACTGGTGTATATCTATATCATATTTTTCTCTGTCCCCCAAAAATACACACTTAAAGCGAACGGAGGTAAAACACGATTCTATGCTACAATGTTTCATTCTACACTGATCAGAACGAAAATCAGCCAGCAAATTTGATCCTTTTTTTAGATTTGTGTTTCATTTAGCCTCATTGCTTTCGCCATTGCGTGCAGATTTGTTTAGCCCTTTTGACTTTTTAGAGTTTTTGGAGCAGTTATCCTTTCCTCCAGCTAGCAATTTTTCCTTTTTGAGATTTTTGAAAATGATAATTTTTGACTGATTGTATTAGGATAAATAGGATAAATAGGAGACAGTTTTTTCTCTTGGAGCAGCTTCAGCTATTTCCTGGGACACATGATTTCCTAAATTGATGCCAATAAGCAAAGCACATCAATACTAAAATGTAATAAACACCTCACCTCTCCCTCACTAAATGGCACTCTTGTCTCTCCCTCCTCTTTTGCTTCCCTCTAGTGCTCCTCCAGTCTCCCACTTATACTCGTTCACCTCCTGCTCCTCCTCCAACTCCTCCCCCACTACCATTTGCTCCCCCTCCTCTTTCACAATCCCCACTCGTCCACTACTACTCTACTACCACCATATCTTCTCCCTTCTATAAAATATCCTGCTCTTCCTCTTTCTCACCTTCCACCTCCATGTGCTCCTCTTCCCCTACTTCCTACTCCTCTTCCTTCAACTGTACAACCTCCCCCTCTTCCCCAATTCCACCTGCTCCTCCTCCCCAAATATCTGCTCTTCTTCCACCGACCCTTCCTCCTTCTCCTCAACTCTGTCCCCTTCCCCCGCCCCTCTTCCTTCTCCAGCTACGGATCCTCTGCTCCTCTCCCTTCTCTTCCTCCCCCCCTCCCCCCCGTGTCTTGCCCCCCTCCCCCTCCCCCCCTCCCACCCATCTCTGGTTATAAGGTACCCTCATGCGCCTCATACCCACTTTGGGACGCTGTTTTTATTTATTATTTTTGTGAGGTTGTATTTCTAGTTCTAGTGGAGACTTGCCGGCTGTATTTTTATGACTAGAGGTGGACTAACCCTGACCGCTGCTACTGCTGCCCCCATCAGGAGTGCATCGTCACTACTACTAAACTCCCTGAGTGTTGTGTTCCACAGTCTCTGTACCTTGCACCAAACTATTATATATACTTACTGCCCTCCTCCTCCTCCTCCTCCGCCGCCGCCGCCCGCCACCCCCGCACCTGGTATTCTAACATTAACAATTTCCCTAGACTCTAGCTCAACCTCCCACTTATATCAACCACCTAGAAACATCCAGATGATACCTTTTCTTTTTTATTAATAACAACCATATTTTGATTAATTTGAAGAAAAAAAAACATAAAAAATGAAAATGTCTGTTTTTTTTAGAAACAAAATGTTCCACTGTTGGAGGGAGTGTTTGTGTATGTGTTTTCATTTTCACATTGTTATTATTTTTTCATTTAATTATGGAACCCATAGAACATTTAAGCACTATTTTCAGGTGTCTGTATGATAAAAAGAAGTACAGATCATTTATCGCTAGTGGCTTGGGTCTAGGGAAATGGAGAGTTCTTGTGTGATGCACCACTAACTTGTCCTCCTCCTTCTCCTCCTCAGAGACGCGCTCCCGACGCTGTCTCTAGTTGTACAACACTTGTGCACAATTATTAACTTATTTCAGTCTCACGGATGTTATCTCTAACATCTCATGTCTTATAAAGCTGTATCGTTATATATAACAGTAGAGTATTGTCATTCATTAATGAACTTTAGACATCTTAATGTAAATGATTTAAACCTAAATCATTGTTGTTTGCATGACCATTAAATACTTGATATGGAAATGATTAAACATTATATTATATATACATATTTGCCATAAAAGCTCCAGGTAAAGAGAATGGACAATGGTTTGACGTTTCTTGTTTGACTTTATAGCAATACAGGGGGAAATATATTTCCTCTCCATCACTGATATATTTCCCTGGCAACTTAGAACGCTAGATAGGATCCCAGATCTTGACTAGATTTACATATGTTTATCATCAATTATTTAGACTGATAATGGCTGCTTCTCAGTTAGTAGACTAGTGGCAATGTTATATGTTATACATTTAATATTATTCAAATATGGAGAGTTTTTCTGATAATTATGGAAATGTAGTTTTATTTATGAGAGTAGGTCAATAGGGAACCCACACCTCCCCAGGCCCCCATAGCTCGGACTGAACACACTACAGTAACCTACCGCGAAATCTTGGTGCACATATTCTGAATTATTTTTATTATCCATCTATAATATATACAGCATCACAACCCTGGTGCTATAAAATATAAATTATGCTTCAACCACACCTCGTAAAAATCCATGATTATTGCTGTTTGCTTGTAAATCGTGAGACTATGTCACATGGGTGTTATACAACATTTGTGATACGTGCGTGTGCTAAACATCATATATCTACTTCCATATGTGTGTATACAAAATATCCCAGGGTCTTCGCGGGTCCTCGAAAGGCTTGAAATCCTTGAATTTGGAAGAATAAATTCAACGCCGGGAATAGTTTTGAAAATGGTCAAATTGGATTGAGGACTTTCAAACCAATATAGGGGCCTCAAAAATCATTAAATCTGCCTTAAAATTTTTGGAAATTGACAGATCATCAGATATCATGTACTTTGCATTTTATTCACTTAAACATATTTTTAAAACTTAGAGGTGGTTCTTTAGATGTAGCATGGGCTAGCGTGTGGTAGTCATTTGAGGCCCTGCCATTTTCATTAGCCACCTTGAAAACCTACTGAACTAGGTCTGGAAAAGCATTGAATTTGTTGCGACCAAACCCGCGGAGATCCTGTCCCTTCCTATTGTGGCCAACCCTACAACAAAAGATCTACCCCCGCAATCCTACCTATGTGACGATGATACAATTAACACAGAACCTCTCCCAGTCTATGTATAGTAAGGAGGGTCTGTAAGATGGAGGGGTATGTATAGGGGTGGACAGGTTGCCTGCTACTGCTACTGTATGTTCCTTGGAGGGTGTGTGACTCTGTGCTGTTGGCCATTGCAGATTCCTGGATTATCTTTCTGACCTGTGTGTGTCCAACAAGGTGGCCATACCGGTCACCCAGGAGCTCATCTGTAAGTCTGTGCTTTCTGAGAAGAACCAGGACATTCTCATAGAAACGAGGTAAGTATGTTGTAAATTTTATGGGTGAAGAAAGGGTTATCATTATTTATTTCTGGGCAATTCTAAAAAAAATGTATTGGCGACAAAAAAAATCCTGACCAATAATAAAGTAATAATAAAGTATGATTATATTCACATTTTTAGCTATGATGCAGTTTTGTCTCCAGGTGTTAACTTCTGACTAAAAGACAATCGTAGTTTGAAACCTGTTATAGTCAAAAGAGTAAAGTAGCCATTTTAGAGCCTGTTTCCTCTCTTGCGCTTGGTATGACCAAGGCTGGTACAATAGGATATATCGACTTACTCCCAGTGACTGGTAGTAAGTCCAACGTCTGTGTCACAATGGGGATAGATATATATATTTTTAGATAATTCTGCCAGTGTCCCATGATTTGTGTCACTGCCCGGCGAGAGGCATGATTGTCGCAACTGCAGTACAAATGTTGCCAGTATGCCATATCCACTTACTCAAATTACAGTAATATTTCCAAGTTTGAAACTGCCCTTATGGCCTTATTACGACTCGCACCAACTCATTCAGACCATGACATAAAGCAATTAAATCTCAAACACCCTCTCTGCCCCCCTCCCCCTCCCCACATGTACTAGGTTGGTGCGGACGCAGGTGGAGGTGGAGATGGAGGTGGAGCAGCAGGAGCTGGGAGCTCCCCCTGAGCCCATCATCACCATAGAGGAAGAGGAGGAGGTCGTCCTCTTCTGGGACTCGGGCGTCAAGAGTAAGAGTGTGCGCGAGCTGGCCATGGGTGCAGCAGACAAGTTGAAGGAGGACGTGGAGGTGCTCGAGTATTATAGGTAGGTTACACTTGAGTTGCTTGGTTCTTGTTGAAGGGATAAATGCACTACCATGGGTGGGGAGGGCTGCATTTAATGCATCTTTGCATATATCATATCTCTGTCAAAAGGATAAATAATTATTATCATTATATGTAATAAAAAAACGCGTGATTAATTCTAACTTCTGTTGTTATTCATGTCTAAAGTGCAATGTCATACTCTGGAACTGCATTATATATTTTTTGTTAGGTTCCTTTTTTCTTAGATAACCACCCAAATAGATAAAAAAAAAAGATCAAGTATGGGGCAAACTCTAAGGACCCCATTAGCCTGTTGAACATTGGGTTAATTACTTGCACTATAATGCCACCTACTCATGTGTTACAGACATCAGCTGAACCTGTTTTCTCACATGTGCCTCGACCGTCAGTACCTCGCCATCAACATCCTCTCCCCACAACTAGACATTGATCTCATCCTCAGGTAAGCCTCCTCTATCACACTCTGCCTTATTGGTCAACTCTCAAATCAGCTAATTACAGGTGTGTCCTATTATGGTCACATGATGTAAATGGTGCAATGTGATTGGCTAAAGACATCTGCTTGACAAACTTACCAAAAGACAATGCTCTGCAAACACAACTTTGTGTAGACCTTATTAGTTTTAAAACATCGGTTAAATTAGAGAAGATAGTTGAGAAAATCTAAGTAAGTGTGATACTCTCTTGTAGATTTGTAATTAATTTTGGAACGATCCCTAAGTGGAATCAACTTGCTATTTGGTGTAATTTTGTGATTATCAACCCACGCTGTGTTACTCTCTGCAGGTGTATGTCAGATGAGATGTTACCGTATGAGTTGCGTGCCTCCTTCTGCCGGCTCATGCTACACATGCACGTGGACCGCGACCCACAGGAGTCGGTCACTCCTGTCAAGTATGCCCGCCTCTGGTCGGAGATCCCTTCTGTCATCTCCATAGACGAGTAAGTGCCTGCAGAGTCAGTCCTGCCACTGTATTGCTGGAATTCCCCCCAAATCTACCGATTTGGCCACTCAGATGATCAGATAAATCGGTTGTGAAGGGATGTGAAGAGAATATAATGATAGGTTGCATCGTGTTTAATGTCAACAGGCTCATTGGATGAGAATCCAACCACAAACGGATAACATTATGGATTATATCATGGTTAATATCCTTCAATAACAATCTGAACAGTTCTGAGCACCACCTTTTTATTACGCTGTAAAATTACCATGATCCTTACATCTCAGCATGTTATCTTGAGGTTGGTTCATTAGCAAGGGTCTGAGACAGGAGTCGTTGTAAAATTGAACACTTGAGAGCGAGTTCATGTGTAAGTTTGTGTAAGACTTTCTAACATGGCAGTTACATTAGTGTAGTGCATGCGCCAAGAGTGCATCAGTAATTTCTCTGTCCAACAAGGCAGCATCTGACAGTCCATCGTCTACAGTTCTGAGGTATACAGGCATTACCTGACAGCCATGACCCTCTAGCATCTCAGCCACTGTCCACATGAAGCCCACTTTCCTATTCTTTCCGAAATTTAATGGGAATAATCTCTTTTATCATCAGCCATAACGCATTTTGCCATCAGTATTTACCCATAGCTACACACACAGCGAAGAAATGAGGTGTACATATTCCGAAACAAAACAAAATTTGTCCTAATGTTTCTTATTTGTTTCTTTTATTGAACAAAGTGTTTAGGGCATGTATATTATGTAGGGAGTACAGGTTTTGTACAAGCGTCATTGTTCTCAACAGAGTATAGGAGTTTACGAACTCTCACTGGGTCCAGTTTATTAGATGTAAAACAAACTGTACCAACAAACTTTAAACATTTCATTAGACAGATTTCTTATGTTTGTAGTTTGTAGTAGCGTGCGAATGTTGTAGGTATAACCATGTCTTCCTATAACAATCGACGAGCTCGTTTTTAGGTTCATACACTAATATCTGAAGAAGACTAGAGGTACTGCCCCCCGCCCCACCATTATAACCCGCTCCTGCCAGTCAACCTGTGCTTAACTACTAGCCAACAGCTAAACAATGACTATTCACTGGCGTGGCACTAAATCTATCTTATATTCATCCATATTATAATGCGAATTTCAGTCGAGATTGTTTTCGCTTCTGGCTAAATTTCTTATCAATCTTTTTTTTACGACCAATTTTGCTACCAGGTAAACGTAATTAAGAACTTGCGAGTCCTCTCCCGTGCCTGCTACACTAGAAAAGGCTGAAGCTGAAGCCAAAAATGCTCTACTATAGTGCAGAGCTGAATTACCCGTGTGAGGGATCAATTATTGGCAGAAGTTTCAGATTTTGGAAAAAGCTGTTGCTTCACCCGTAAATTACCATTCAGATAAATACAAATTCAAAGCAATATACAACTACACCACTTTTCAGAATTCTACAGCCTAACTTTCCTTAGGTACAACACGAAATACATTCCAATGCCTTTTTCTTTTATTGTCATTGGGAGATTTTGAAGATTTTACTAAAGGTACCAACTGTAGACAGAGTTTGATAGGATTTGTTCAATTTCAGATACGAGGACCATGATAAGAGAATGTAGGTGTTGCTAAAACTTAAGGATTTGGTTTTCTATTAATCATACTTCGTCATTAATAACAAAATACTGGTGATACTGGATAATGTGGAATTGATGCTTTGTGCTTGCCAGGTCCTTTACCCCTACGCCCCTTCACCGCCTGGTTCACGCCGGTGTAGGTCTAGTGGTAACCTACTACTTACTCACTATACCCTTAGTTATACTTCATACTTAAGCTAGTTTACTCCTTGGCGTTAGAAAGATTCATTTTCATGTTTCATTTAGAAACTTGTTGTGACCTTCAATTTTTCTTCCAGTAAAAGCAGTTTAGAATACTAATGCTGTTCAGGCGCAACTCATAATTGCCTCTGTTCGTTTGCCTTCAATTTTGACTGTTTCTAATTTACTGTTTCTTCACTAAAAACAAATGGTTCATTTCATGTGATGTTTCATTTCTCACATGATGTTACATCTCACGAATATTTTGGATTTTACGCCTCCGTTTTTGCCATAGCAATGGTTGGATGACCTCTGTGTATCACTTTGCGCATTGCCCTGGTTTATGTAGCGTGAGATGTATTTATCCCCTCCTCTTCATATCTACCTCCCCATACTTAAACTAAACGATGATCCATAATTACTGTTAAAATACAGGGATGAAAGTACTTGCTAGAAACCCGCCATTTCTATGCTCTGTGTTGATTCACTAAACACCCCCTCCTCCCCCTCCATCTGAACCAAGTGTCTGAAATACTTAAATCTGCTTTCTTTTTAAAATTTAATATATATATATATATATACGGTATGTCCCCTCCCCCGCGAAAGCTTGACAATTTTCCTCCTGCGTTTTGGCAAGACCCGACTTTCATCCCTGAGCATATTCTTATGTGTATATAGTAGTGTGCGGACAGTAAAGTTACTTTCTCAGCTGTCTTTGACCAAAAAGTAAAATTTTCTATTATTTGCCCTTACTTTAACATATCTACCTGAAAGTTATCGTGCCATAATTGTAAGGGGCTTTACCTAACTGTTTGGTTTTAGGTCCTCTAAAATGTCCATATTTCCATCTCTGCATACACCAAAATTCCACCTGCGATCAGGAATGGTTCACATGCTATTTTGTACACTCCCGGTCACTTTACAGCGCTTGTTTACATTGCTTACATCTGTTTTGGGGTCTACTGTGTACCCCGACGAACTATGTATCAATGTATAATGTGGGTTTATGGAATAACTTAGACAACCAATTTTGGGTCGATTTAGCTGAGAATGCATCTTTAATATCAAAGCCCTCTACATCCACCTTAGATGTCCGCTCCCCAGATCCCGACCGCATAGTGTCAGAGGGGGTGACATAATCTTCTCTCCCTCTTTGCCTCACTTTAGCTACGAGTCCAATAAGACCAAGGATCCAGTGAAGGAAGCTGTGAAACCAAAGTTTACAAACACCATACTCTTTGTGGAGGACTACCTCTGTAACGTCGTCAACAACACATGGGCATTCGCTGACAAAGAGCAGAACAAGTTGACCTTTGAGGTAAGACCCTTTCCTCAGAACCTTCCACAGGCCAACCAGCCTAAACTGAGAATATTGTGATGATGTAAGATTCTGTTCGGCTAAATATAGAATTAAACCAACAACCATCAAGGCTTAAAGCGTGGTGTCCACTGGCTGATTATCGCGAGGGTTGGCAGTCGAAAGGGAGTAAGGCATGCATGACAAATCACCTTTTTTCCCAGATTTTGTCTAATTTTCTAATACATATTCATTGATTATTCAATCGTTATATTGATTGGAATGGTTTTCTAGCTACATTTTTTATGACTGATCTTCCTTTTGTGGTAATCGACATATATGTAGGCCTATTTTTGTGATTTAAAATGTTTTCCATTTGCAATGTCAATAATTCAACCAAACGCATCTTTGGCGGTCATTGACATTTTAAAATTTTTTAAAATCATCCATTGACATTTTATCTGATTAAATTGGTTTTCTATTTTGACATTTTTTGTTGGTTGTAGATAGGTATTTTTAAGTTCTTATATTTGCTTCGCTGTCTGGATAATACTTTTGTCTAATTCTTAATAACATTTTGATGGGTTTTTCATATATTATCCATGCTTGCTTTGCTCTGTAATAGAGAAGTCCTCAGCCCGGTTTGGACCATGCTGTGAGTGGTGCGCACTGCTCCCCCCTAGTGCCCAAATATAGAACTGTACTTAGTCTGTAGCCTCGCTAGGGGGCACCAAGATGCACGTTTTTTATTATTGCACATCCTATTAGGGCAAATTTGCATGAGGAGAAGGATGTTCGGTTAAGATTTACATGTTTTAAACCACATTTGGTATCATATCTTTCACCACATTATTCAGCCTATGGCAAGTTTTAGTACGTAGCATCTGATTATTACCAAAGTCTGTCTAGAACATTCCCAATCTTATGCCATAACATCATCGAATTAAATGTATCTACATGTCAGGTGTTCTCTAGAAAAATCGTTTAGTTAATAGACATACTCATAAGCGCATATAGATGCTTGGTCTATTGTTTACATCCTGGTAACAGCTTTATAACATTAGTTGCTTGTATAAATCTAGATGATACTTCCACCTTTTTTGCAAAAAGGAAAGGCTCACAAAATCTAAAAACGCAGCTCCTGTTTTGAAGCATCCTGAGGTTGAGATGCCTCTGGTAAGTGGCGTCCAGAAGGCGTTTAGACATCTGCCCCACCACAGGTTTACCTCCATGTGCCTACACCAATTCACTCTGTGCCCTGTTTGCAGGTGGTGAAGCTGGCCCGGCATCTTATTTACTTTGGATTCTACAGTTTCTCGGATCTCCTCCGCCTCACCAAGACGCTTCTTTCCATCCTCGACTGTGCGCCCGAGAACGCTGTACCTACAGCAGCCGTCATTGACCGTAAGTCTCCCTCCTCTCTCCTCCTCCTCTTCCCCCTCCGTCCCCTCCTCCTCCTCCTCCTCCTCCTCCCCCTCCGTCTCCTACTTACAAACTATTTCTCTCTGCCTCTTCTCTCTCCTCTCCCTCCTCCTGCTCTTTCTCCCACTCCCTCCTCTCTGTACCTCTCTATATCCCTATGTACTCTCCTCCTATCTCTCCCTTTCTTTCTCCTCTCTTTCTCTTTCCTGCCAAGTCATGTTATACATACGGTTTAGGAATTACTGAATGAATTACAATATGCCCAGTGTGCCTCATATAGCTAACTCTGTCTTGTTTTACTAATATTTTACATGCAAACAGCTCAAGATGTGGGTACGTACTCAGTGTTATCTGTCGTTCACACAGTCAGATAGTCCAGTTCACACAGTCAGATACTGCGTACTACACCACCCTATGTTATCTTGTACACCGCTCTATGTACTTTTTCCAGAGAGCATAAACATACTTATACTCGTTTGCCTTGTCTGTCCTCCTGCTGCATCATATTTTTCCTTTGTCTGAGGTTTATCATCTCACCCAAAAAGAATCCAGTAATGTCAGGATATTATGTGGGTTCGTGAGGAATTGCTAATAGATTTATTATTCTAATTATTTATACACCAGAACATATGCTCATATGCTAGTATATGAAATGGATTTTGGGTGATATGCTTCTTCATGTTCATATACTAACATAATTATGAGATGATTGCACGGCTCACGTACATAGTATTTTGTTATTTATGATCTGCTAAACGTTTCTACAAACGAATTAATAACTAACCACATTCTAAATGGGAGATTTGGAGTGGTACTATTGTAGGGCACTCACCAGGGGTAAATCTACACATACAAAAAAAGAAACTCAGATTTAATCAGGTGAATAGCAATAAAAACTGATTCAATAATGAAAGTTGTCCGGTATGTGCCAGAAATTGGGCTTTCATGTGCTCAGTGGAAGCAGTTTCAGGAGTAAAAATGGAAACACTATTGTCCCTCTGAGTTAATATTCCAGCATTTCCAATGGTCTCAACATTCATCCCCTCAGATATATAATATATTGCTGTTATTCCTTTGGGGGAGTGAAAAGAGTAAAGCACTAAGTACTTCACCTTCGCCTAGCCGATTTTGGTATCGTTTGAGAGCTCACACCAAATTATCTTCTCATCACCAGCAAGCTTAGCTTTGTGCTGGATGTGAGCACTCACATGACAAATAGGCATGGCAGATTGTGTATCATCAGCTGTCCTCACATGATGGTTGAATAAGACCAATCATCGTGTGGGATCGCTGGTGGCAAATCGGGTGAAAAATCGGCTTGGTGTAGTGAAGCCTTGAGGCAGGTACATACCCCCTTGTACAGAGCTTGGTGTTTGTGTATAGCACCGTTTGGTCCATGAGGGCCCCACTTTCCTTGTTTCTTGTATATAGATGTATTCATCGTTGAAGGATATACTATATAACAATTGCTGTGTTTTCTGTTGCTCTCTTTTGCTTCCTCCTCGGGAACAGACTCCAAAGAGCCAGCAGGTCTAGATTCAACATTCAATATTTTATACTTGTTCATAATCGTTTCTCGTTATTGTGTGGATCCTCTGAGATAATTCCCCATCTGTTCCCCACCAAGCATTACCCCCTGCATATGTCCGCTAGATATTCCTCATTACTCTCTCTTATTCACTTTATTTATTTCTTTATCTACAATCAATAAAAACATCCTTTTTATTCTGTTAAACATTCCTGGCAGCACCCTTTTCCACCTGCATTTCCTACTTCAATATCTCCCTATCCGGATATTTACAATGAGGAGGAAGGAAGAATGGAGAAATTGAGACGGCTCTGAAATATTGTAACTGTCCGGGTTGGTTGGTAATAGAAGACATTGTGAAGGGAACAACATTGTGAAGGGTTGCGAGGTAAGGGTAATAATAAAAACAGCCTGCTGTGGCTAAGAAATGTTTCCTCACACCCAGGAACTGGTGGACGTTCAGTTTTTTAAAACTGAACTAGAAATGGTATAATCAAACAGTCATAACCCATCACCCCTAACCTGCTTCTACCTGAACCCCCAACACTCAGGCATGTTCACATCACTACACACAGTTGTTGGTTCTACTCATTAGTTTATAATTTATTTGTTATTGTTGTTGTTCATGTACCTGGTTGTTGTCTAGACCAGCGCCTACAATCCTCAAGGGACACACCATCAGAAGGTGTCTCCCTCCCCACTCACATATATGTGTCGTATATCATAGTTTACTCTTGCATGACTCTTTATTTGTTCTCTGTAGGAGGCTGTTGAATCTGATTGTTGTGTTGTTGTTAAAGTTGTTTTTACTAATTTATAAAAACTGATAGTTAATCCTGGCAAATATGTATAATGTGTTCCTTGGTAAGATCGATATACGTATATAATACATAGCTTTTTCAGCGACCTGTCGCACGTGAAATTCTCATGCTTAAGGAGGTTAATATTAATTTTTGGCTCCTGTATGAAGGTCAGGACAGTGGCGGAGGAAGGATTTAACTGTATTTGTCCACTCAACAATGACCTGGCCCCTCACCTTCCCGGGCACCTCTCAAAGGGGCCACTTCAAAATAATTTCTTGAATTTTTCATTATAATAATTTGGGTGCAGGGTGGCTGAATGGTCTCCCCAGGCACCAGTGGAAGAGCAGCTGTTTGAGCTGAACAAATCATCTCTAAAACTTAAATAAGAATTTTGCAAACATCACGAACCCATTCATGATATCAGCCAAACCTTTCAACAGTAACAATGGCACTCTCGAATACAAATTGTTTTTAAGATGCTTTCAGACCACGCAGGAAAAATATTTTCATGAATGGTATTGCATTAAACTTTCCAGTGAAATTAATCTATTTTTCTGTGTTGAGTAAAAGACAAATTGAATTAAATCTTTACTAATTTGTATTATCCTAATACAAACTTTCATTATACCAGACGTAACACCTTGACCTTTGCTTTCTTAACAGCCCGCACGGGGGTGCTTCGTAACATGGGGGCAGCGGTCACCAGCATGGTGATGAGATCCAACCACGAGGGTGCTGCCACCACCGGCGGCCCGCAGAATGCAGACAAGGTGGTAGCCTTGGTGGACGTGGTTAAGCACGCCACCGCCATGACCAAGAAAAAGGAGGGCGAAGAAGACGTACTAGTCATGGATACCAAACTCAAGATCATAGAAATTCTTCAGGTATGTGTGGTCTATGCATATATGCTAGAAGGAGGTAATTCTAATTCCTCTACCGAAAAGTCCTTTGACTAGTATTTGAGTGAAAAGAATAGGGGAGTTGCATAGCCGCCATTTTGAATCTGGAATCGCATGGAATTATGGGACTAGTGGTACAGTCTAAAACCTAAGGAAAACATGTTATGTTAAGCATGGAATATTTATCAATGCTCTAATGCCAATATCCATGTGTTATACACGTTTCTATGACACAAGGCTCCATCTTTCCCATCATGCATTTGGTCTTCATAGATCATTTATACAATCTCTGCTATTAATGAAAACATTCTAGCAATTTTCGATAAAATATTGCCAAATATTTGTATGTCAGATTTCAACAGAATCCATCCCAGCATGCACTGCAGTAGACATGCGCAGTGGCACATGCAAGTCCCCTATTGAACATATTACACCTTATAATTGTATGTGCAATGATGAGTTGACTTGTTCCTTCAGTTCATCCTGAACGTGAGATTGGACTACCGAATCTCCTGCCTGCTCTCCATCTTTAAACGAGAGTTTGACGAGAACAACGCGGCCAGGACTGCTGAAGGTCAGTATGAAGGTCAACCCTATCTCTGTGTACTATGTCTCCAGTATGGAGGTTGTATGCTAACAAAGGTATTGCACCACCATATCTGTAAATGTATCATTTGTACCTGGAAGTCGATGAGAGGGAGGAGGGTCAAGTTGTTTGCACGTCGCCCTAGGTCTGCTCAATGTATACTATGTACGTTTTATGTACAACTGGGTCTGGTCATCTATTGGGACTTTTTAAATTCTGGGTATTATCACAATGTTTCACTTAATTAATGTTATACAACAATTATTTGCTCTTTTAAGAATCAATTCTTAAAGTTGTTCATATAACGTTGGAGGATCTTACCTCTGTTTCCTCCTCCTTGGTAACTAGAGACTACAGAGTGTTATACTTGCCTGTAGCGGACACAAAGAGATGCTCTCATTACATGAAACTTTGGTAGCTGTCCACATTGCAAGCATGTAAGGGAAGATAGATGTGGGCCACCCTTTTACTGACAGCACTGATACAAAGATCTTCTCTCTCCTAGGCTTCCCTCTTGTTGAATTGGGGAATCTTTTGAACGGAACCGAATGGAAAATGTTGGGACCTGGGAAAAAACTCAGTTTCTGTGTACTACTCCCTTTGAGAGCTTAGAGTTGCTGGTACTGGGGCTGGGAGATAAAATTTTTGTTAGAGAATTTAAGCACGCCCAATAATGTTAGAACATTGTATGAAAAAGTATTTGTATATAAAGATATTATATTTTTTCATTCCCAAACTATTGATATTGAGCGATGCATGACAGTCTCTCATCGCCTCCTCTGGGAGTGACAGGTAACTAACTGTATATCCTCATATCTTCGTGGTAACCAAGGGAAGCTATATCATTTTGGATAAAGGATTATGGGAGCTGAGGTTGCATTGCAGGTGAGAAAGACTGTTCATGCAGACTTAGTGTTACTGCAAATAACCCCATCCGGTCATGCGCTCTTTGACCACCTCTATATATGTTACCAGGATAATAGGAGATTTCTTTTTTTTTTCTCTTTTTTTTAACGTAATGATATAGGAGATGCTGTAGTTAATGCTGCAGTCAGGGTGGATCCTTTAGCTCTCCCTTACATGCCACCAACAGTAGTACATATACATATTCATTATGATATATGTACGGTTTCCTTATACTGTCTTTCTCTACCAAATCAGACCTGGAACTGGATTTCAACCAGGGTATTGTTGATTTGCCCTATTCTGTGTCGGCCGACCTCCCTTGCCTCAAAAGCTCCCATATTTTGCGCCTCTCATATTTTGCTGTTTTGATTAATATTTTCTATCTCTGGAATTTTCCCACTCTTTCTTTCCATTCTTTTGCATGATCATTGAATTTCTTTCTTCTGATGATTGACTTTGGTTTTGCGTTTTGTGTTATTATTTTTCTCCCTAAAGATGACGAAGATACAGAAAGTATTGGTAATACTGGTAAAGGTACAGATACTGACACCAATCCTGGCTCCTTCACTGTCTTATATCCCACAAACAATTCCTCTACTGGTATCTCCCAGACAATTGGGTCATGACGTCACATCCTTTTGTTCTAAATTAATACTTCTATGGAAAGGCATAAAATTTAACTTTGCCTGAAAAATTTGCCTTTGAAAGATCGTGGTCCTATTTTGTTGTTGAATTCAATGGCCTGATGTTAAGTCTTTATTATGTTTACTGAAACTTGATACGCTGTGACGGAGTGACGTCATACTCAGCGTTTGGTTGGTTCAAAGGGTTCACTGAATTCCCTAGTCACTAACGGTTCCTGCAGGGAGGGAGTACACTTACTTGCTGTACATGCTACACATGTGGCATTCAAGAAACCCTGCACTGATATTGGCCGGGTCGTCTGTCACTCCTGGTTGAAACCTTGCAGTTATGAGTAATGGGTTTCCATACAACGTATTTAATTAAAACTGCCAGATTTGAGTAGGGGTTTCCGCACGACCCTCCGCCATCAGTGAAGCCATATGCGTGGTTACACATGCAATTATGTTGAAGGTGTAGTTATGGACGAAAGTATAGAAAAGTATATTTGGAATGAATGAGAGGAATCAAATGGGACTTAAGGACGATATCGACGATAATGCAATATTTTGGCAAAATAGCACAGTTAGAAAAAAACTGGCCATTTTACTCATTATTATTTACTGTATATATATAAGTCCACTGGTTCGGCTCCCGGGATTCCATGAATGGAGAGGAGGGTAGGCGGTCCTAAGGCATTATAAACGTTCACTCATCCACAAAAAGCCGCCTATACTCCCTTGGAGTAGACACCCTAGTTACATGAAGAAGACACCATGACTCACTAATGCCTTGGAGAGCCTCCCTCCACACCCAGCCATAGATTAACTACTATTGCTTTACGTCACACTCATGTGGTCAATGTCGACTATTATTGATCAAGTTAAAATGCTTAAGTTTGAAATTGGGAATATATACATAGACACAACAGTTATTACAAGATGCAATAGCTATGCTTACCGTAGAGTAGAAAGTGTGAGCTTTATGCATTGTTTCCACACAAACCTAACTGGCTATTGACAAGTTTATCACCAGCAAAGCTCTAGCTTCACTGCCTCAATGCCTTATGTACTGAATATTAACTAGCTGGTTTACTGCTAGATGCGTTTTTAAATAAATCATACCCTTTTAGTATTTCATTAATTAATTATTAATTTGCCTAGTCTATCTGGCGTTTGGTGTTAGACTAGTTTTTGCTTGTTAGATTACTATTGATGTTCTAGAATATATTAGTATTGAAGTCTTGTTACAGAATAGCTCCTTTGAGTCAGCATACGTGTACATATTGATACTTATAGGATGGACAGGGAGGTATGCATATACATATATGTACCTCCCTGGGATAGAACCTGCTTTATAGTTTCGACTCCGCTGTATGGCAATACCCAGTGTGACTTCATCTTTAACCTCGCTGCCTTTTCCTCAAAATTCGTCCTCTTTATCTGTGTCATTCCTTCTCATCTTTTTCCGTTTTGCCCATTCTTTTCCATCCCCTGCATCTTTCCCTTCTCCTGTCTTCCTGCATCTCCCACTACTCTTTTCCCCATTGCCTCGCCCATGTCGGGTCTCTCCTGTATTAGCAACCGTGCTCTGCTCTTCTTGTGCTCATCCTACGACTACAGCCATAGGCCTTGCTTTCTCTACATAACTTATGTCCATGTCTTGCCCTCCTATCTTATGTGGTAGGTTTAATATAGAGGTAGGTACTGCAGGAGTATTCACCTTGGTTGTCGCTTCGGCTGCTTTTGATAAATATATTTGTTTAATCCAAGTATGATATTGTCTAGAAACATAATAGAAGGAGCATGTCATGGTAATACTTTCATACAATAAAACGATATTGATGTTAAGAGAAGAGTGTTCAAATACAATACAATTTCCCTATTAGAATTCGAACTTTTCCCCAATCTTCACATCTCAATAATAGGATCAAATGTATTGTATTCAATGTTTGAAAGTTATAGGGAAACTCTTTCTCAATAGGGGACTTGCATGTACGTCATCCTGAATCCTGTTCCACTTGGAACTTTTGTCAGCTATATATGTGATAGCTCAAGTTTTCATCGTCCCCACCATGCATTTGGATTACATAAATCATTCCTACTATAAACTATAATATTGTGCCTTTGGGGGTAAAAAGGTTGCCAAATATTTGTACATTACATTTAAACCGAATTTATCCCAGCATGCACGGTAAACGACGTACAGACTGTCGCATGTATGCAAGTCCCTTATTGTCTGTTATTAGTTCGTGTGGATAGGTTACAGATATAGATGGAATCCTTCCTGGTCTTCAGGCAGGATTCTATAACTGGTGATACAGCACTAGATGGGAACCATCACTCACTGTGCATCTCTCTTTCAGGTTTGGACCTAGAGAGTATCGGGGCCCAGGCGGAGGACATATTTGGGGGCAGGTATGTGTTCTCTATGCGTTATGTATCATATTTCTCTTCTCGGAGTTGCGTCAGTAGTAGGCCTATACGTTTACAGTCACGTATACAGTTCCCATTATCTTACGTCTCAGTTACGTCTGAGCCCTGTTCTATGTATAGATATAACATGATACTGCTGACTATATTAAATATCGGTGTGTGTGCGCACTCTTCACTGTTCATTTTTGGCTGCCAACCAGACAAGAAGACCCGTAAGTGACATTACTTAGTTAATGTAACGAGTGCCGCATACGTTCTTTATACTTACGGGTCATGTCAAAATACTTCGCGAACATTGCAAATCACTTGACGAACTCTTTTGAAACCAACCAGGGAGGTATGCATACTCCCTGAGTCAACCACGGCGTAACAATAGCAATGTTGCCAGCCGTTGGATGCTCGTGAAATGGTTTGCAAATCTCGCAATTTTTTGACGTGATTCCTCACTGTACTTTTAGCGCCATATGTGGCGAGCCCCTGTACTAGCCACCACTGCTACTCTATAGTACAGGTAGTCTAGACATTCACGAGTAGACCTTTTTCTTGTCTTCGTTCTCTTAACTGCTTCTCTTGTTTATATGAACTTGCTCATACTAGGTACATAAAGAAAAAGAAACGGAAAAAAGGGTTCTACGTTCCCTGGTAATAATTCTCTTCTGTTAGTTACTGCCTGAGATGCGCTGCTCCCATGTTACAGCAGCAGACGCCATGTTCAACTTTTGTTTTGTACTTTGACCTTAACTTTGACCTTGAGTTGAGTTCTGACCCTGCTGCTAGAGCCCAGCCTACATTAACTGTATGATACCGCATTTGTATGTACATAGAATATGTTCTCCCTACTTCCAAAACTCACATATGAACAACTGGGGACGCAATCACAAAAAGAGAACCTTAAGTGAAAATTAGAAATGCCCGTGGAATACTTAGTTTCGGAACTACAAAAACATGAATGATTTGCAACTACTGGAAAACCAGTATTTTACGCGCTCAGATAAAGTTCAAAATGCTTCAGATAGCAGAGCAGGTCATAGAAATTTGCTGTATTTCCCTCAAATGCTCAAAATAGTTGTCGCATCAATATTACACTTTGTACACAAACAGCAATATGTAGGTACCTAGCCTACGGTACCTGGATTTTCTATGCTTCAGCTGACATTATTCCACACGTTTGCTTTTCCCTTCATGAGTAGGTCTTGTGGCCATGTATAATTATGGGTTGCCATGGTGACATTGATGGGGTTCTTCCCCTATTCTCTGTGGGAACACCTTCCCCCAGTTAGAGGGTAGCTTTGTTAGTGCATGGAAGGGTGCCTATCATTACCTTATGCATGTCCTCTTCACTTGTAACCTTTTACGTGTTTGTCTAGAGTGACAACTACTATTTGCCGCCGCCAGACAACTTTCCTCTAATAACAACTTTCTTTAAAGTTAAATCTTACTCCGTTTTCAGCGGTCCTTTTATTCCCCCGCCTCCCAGAATATTCCAGCAACTTTCTCCTCTCCTTCGCAGTCCTTTCCCTCCTCGCAGACCAGTAGTCCCTGTCGTCAAAATCTTAGATCCCAATCAAGAGGCACCTCCACCATCCGCTCCTCCTTCTCCACATGGCCTCGAGCTTGCCTCAAGACTCTGTCACAAATTTACTGCCAAGCTTGCAGCTAAAGGTGTGTTCACTCCTAAGCTAAAGCTAGCAAGTAGATGGGAAGTGGAGGAGGAGGAGAGAAAGAAAATTCGCGCCATTAACCAGAGAATAGTGTCACAGATGATGGAGATGGTGGGCACCATCTTGTCTCCCCTCGTGCCAGAGCAGACGTCCATACGTCTCCTGCTGCAGGCGAGCGTCACCAAGCGTCTCCCACAGCACGCCCTCTGCCGGATTTACCGAGTGCTGCGCGTGCGCATTGCACAGCTGCACCTGCCTGCCGAGCACCATGGCATGCACCGGGACCAGTTCTTCTTCCGGCAGAGTGATGTGGTGCAGCAGCAGCAGACTGGGTATGGTGTGCTTGTCTATGAGGGCCCACCTCCGCCTGCTTCCCCTGCTTTACGCAGGTTCCCCCAAATGGAGACATCGGTACTGCTGGAGGCGGGGGAGACAGATGAGCCTGAGTACGAGGAGTATATACACCCGCCCCCACACTCTTTGGCTCCTCCCCCTGAGCCTCCTCATCACCATGGTGATGGTGACCATAGTGACTCAGATAATGTCAGTAATCAAACTGATGACAATCATGCATCTACAGATAATGATAGTGACAATGAAGATGGCAGTTTTTTTACCAACCAAAAGTTCAATAATAGTAGCCCAGCAGAAGCCAGTGCTAAGTCACCTCCCTTGTCTTTCAGTGGAGCGCTAAACCTTAACGCAGCTGGAAACTTGATGGAGCAGGGTCTTGCTCAAGGCCTTGCCTCCACCACCTTTGCCATCATTCCCAATGCTCTACGCCAGAGGTAAAACTAGCTAAAGAAACAACATCCTGCAGCTCTTGCTCTAAAACTCACTCCTTACTTCACCTTTTGCTGCTAAGGATGCCCATACTGGCATACATAATTATGGACCAGCTTGGGCTGAGAGTCTGTTATACACATTTTGATGAATGCATGGTGATGGGTTAGAGAATCAAGCTGAAGTTGCTCAACTTACAACGTTTACAATGGCAGCTCGTAATTTATAATATGATAAGACTTACGGGCGGTATGATAAGCCTTTGAGACAAGACCTGCGTATGACCTTACTATGGGTGCTTGCCTGACACCCTGTCCCTATATATAAGCTTATGATTAAAGATCCTTATCTGTCAAGTAAGGCTCCTTGTTAGATTATGAGGGGTCATGGACTGGAGGTGGGTGGAGGAGGACGGAGGGGAGGCCCTGGTAAGCAGATGTCCAGTCTATTACTCGGCATGAGGGCCTTAGATTTAATGAATGATCCCGGAGGTGATGGTTTCCTGCTTCTTTACTCTTTACTCATTATTCATCTAGTATTAACTCGGCTACACTCATCATAAGATCATTTGGCTTACAAAGCCGTCCTCTTACCTATCTCTCTCGCCCGGCATGTTACTAATTGTTACTGGTATTAACTATATCTGTATTTACATCATCATTGATTAGATCCAATATTTAAATTAGCACTAGAATATAACAACAACCTGGTGGTAAAGTTCCTTCTCTACTTTTCTTATTCAGTGTTATATAGACCTATATGGTTCGGTTCTCTTACAAACGTCTAAGGTAAAATAAGGTTCTCTAAGATAAGGTTTAGATCTAAGTGTATAATATCTCCTACTCTGGTCTCACACCTGTACGAGGTAATTACTACTCAGTATAACTGCTGTGAACATGCTGTCTAACAATCTATGTTGTATTCAAGTGCTGAGACTGCGGAGTTAGACCTGGACGGACAGGGAGGTCGCATGTTCCTGCGCGTTCTCCTCAACCTGGTCATGCACAACTACCCAGCGCTCGTATCGGGTGCTCTTCAGCTGCTCTTCAGACACTTCTCCCAGCGCCAGGAGGTCCTTGGCGCTTTCAAACAGGTACCATATAGATTTATTCTCTCCTTTTTTCCACCTCTCTCTAATATGGTGACTGTGTTTACTGTAATAATATTGACACTGCTTAGCCTACATGGCACAAGTAAGTAATTGGATCTTTTAAGACCCCACAGAGGTGAGTGAGCGGTGTCATATAATAATCTAAAATGTAAAACGTTCATTATCGCCCATGCATGAATGGCTATGTGTTGTTGTTTCCAACATCATATAAAAATCTAGGTTTCACAACTTTCTGGAAGAAGAAATGTTTACAAATATTTAAGGTCAACATGGAAGATCTGTTGTTAAAAGATAATAACAATGTAGGCCATGGTATGATAATAACATAACAATGTAACTGAACTTTAAATGGAAATAAAACTATTCATATCACATCTAAAAAGAAAAACCCGTGGAAGTGTTTCAGTATTGTTGGCCTAACCCAAGCATCCCTATACTTCCCCCATACAGGTGCAACTCCTGGTGTCAGAGAGTGACGTAGAGAACTACAAGCAGATCAAGGCGGACCTGGATGACCTCAGACTGCTGGTCGAGAAGTCAGAGCTCTGGGTCTTTAAGGCCAAGTCTGAGACGGGCAAGAAGAAGAAGAAAGACAAGGACTCTCCAGATGATGACAAGGTAAATGTTACCCCCCACCCCTTCCCCACCTCCATATCCACATTCCTGATACAGTTTGTGCCTCTAGCTTTGAGTCCACTCACTCCCACTGATATCCTCCTCTACATGCTCCATTCTCTCTTTACATGCGGCGCTAGAAAAAGGTAAGCTCCCTGGTAGTCTTGTTGGAGTAGACACACGCTAGTTAGCTATTGGAACAACATTCTAGGTTACCAGGGTTACCTCCCTGATTTCCCCAGCTTATACTACAATCCACAACTGTCGTGGTTAACTGACTGAGATCCGGGTTGTGACGTATCAACATTAGCCACTTTTTATTTGCATCGTTTTGTTATATTGCAGTTACTTTCTCAGCTAAACCCACGCAATTCTTCCAATATTTGATTCTTCTTGATCACTCTCAGAGATTTAAAGATTATTGACATAGTTATGGTTATCAACGCTTTCCAATATGCTTATATATATTCCAATAGTCTTATAAATATATTCCTTAAGTTTGGGAGGAGGTTATCATGCCATGTTCAATTCATGCGTATATAGGTGTGTACTTAAATTAAAACACAAAAGAATTTGGGAGAATCTTTAAAGTTTTAACAAAGAGACTTCCAGCTGTGAAAGGACAGACTGGGCAAAAGGTAGAATTTGATTTTATGGATATTAGCTGAGAATGCAGCTTGCAAGTGGAAGGGTACAAATTATGTTATACCAGCATGTGCTTGAGTGATTGTGGTTTACTCAAAAACGTAATATATATATACGAACCCATTGCCAGCATTCTGTTTTTATATTGATGATTATGTTCAGAGAGGCAGTGTTACCTTACCTTACTAACCTAGACTGACTGTCGCTTGATCCCACAGGGCGACAAGAACAAGGAAAAGAAGGAGAAGAAAGACAAAAAGAAGGTGGCCACCAGTATAGTAAGTATGGTTTGGAAGCAGAGGCCCTTGTACAACACTAACATATTACACACTAAGCGTGGGGTTGCTGTAAGGCAGCAGAAGCCTGAGGGTGGTTCAGCTCTTCACCATACCTGAAGGCTGAAAGCAACATACATCTCTAATACCTCCTCCATTCGCCTCTTTCCTCCAGGTACTAGAGGAAGACCACCATCGCTGTGATCTAGTCCTGGTACAAAATGTAAAACGAAATCTCTAATACCCACACAAGAAGGGACTTTAAACTATTTCTAGTTGATCAAGGCATATTAATAATAAGTAGAATTGGGGGTTATGTCGGGCGTTAGTAATTTGTGTTTCTCTACAGCAGAGAAGACATTTTTTCGGAGTTGGCCCGAAAACTGCCAAGCCCACTATCTTCTCTTGTATTGGATATCACTATACATCCCTTTGGGTATTTTGGCTGGTCCCGATGTTCGTCCCTATCTTTTTATTGACCAGTTAAGGTCCAAATAAAAAGTGCAATTTTCAACCCAACAGCCCTCTTATTTCAACCAAGTAATATAACTCATCTACTTTTTTTTTGTTCAAATATTTTTATTTCATACAGGAGACATCTCAATTTACACTGATGTTCATAAGAGCCCCTGTAATCTATTTATTTAACAATTGGTAGTAGGGCTTCGATAATTATACCAACTTATATCGTTCTTTTTATTTTAATATATGTGTGCTAAACATAGCAATCTGATACATTATTTACAAGTACTTGTCACGTCATGATAAATAATGAGGTGGTGAGGTGAATGAAATAAAAGAAATAATGCAAATGAAATGGGAATAGTACAGACTATTTGTGTCGTATCTATTCGTTCGTAGCGAGTAATGGAAGACGTTCATTGCGCTCAATATGTGAGAGTGATCGATATACAAGTATTCAAGTGAATTCATTTGTAACAATATCAATGACATACACTTTTACCAGCATGGTTTATCCGGTTATTTACAATCCGAACTTGAAACTCAATCGGTTGGCAGCACCCCTCCCAACATTTTTATTTATCAATATATGAGACTTGACAAAAGGTGATGCACTTGGTAGCAAGGCTCAGGTCTTCCAGCGCACGCCTGTCGCAATTCGTTTGAGATTGAGGAGAGTGAGGCAAATAATCACGTTAATGACTATGTAAAATACACAAACACTTCTGAAGTGTAAAACATTATATGGTTACACGAATTGTTACTGTCTCTAACTACTGGTAGATTACTCCACACTGTACGGAGGTGAGTTTTGATGTTAAGACATTTATGCTATACTAGCAAAAGTACCCGTCCTCTGGACGGTCACCCTCTCTCCCCACACTTCCCCCTCTCCCTCTTTTCCCTCCCCCTCTTCTCTGACTTTCATACCTGTTTTTCTCTCCCAACCCCATCTCCGATCCCCCCCTCTCTCCCCTCTTCCTCATGCTCCCCTTCCCCCTTTCTCTCCCTCCCCTCTCTCCCTTCCCCTACATCTCTCCCTCCTCTCTTCCCCCCCTCTTCTTTCCCTCCCCCCTGTTGCTCATGAATCAACCACAAAAAAGGAGCTCAGAAAATTACCTTGAAAATTTAAAACATAAAATTCTTCAGTCTCCCACTCCTCTGCATGTCAAGTCTTTAACACAGGCTAAAGATACAAAATTGCCTTTAACTGAGTAAAAATGTGGTGGAACATATAGGCAGTTAAAAGGCAATCCTATATCTTTAGCCTACAACTTTAGTTAGGTTCTCCTGGACGTAGTTTGTGGGAAATGACGTAGTATCTCACAGGGGCTTTCCCAGGCTATAAATAGAGTGTGGTTATCCCGTTTTAAAAAAGGCTTCAAAATCACATTTCCACCCCAAATACCTTCACAAACCACATACGACGACATCCAGAGAGGGGGGAGAGACCTCTAAAGATGAGTAAAGTGGTTTGTAAAACAACAAATTCCGAGAACATTCTGGACAAAGAAAACCTTCTTTCTACCATTTCTTTTCTACCTCCTTTCCTAGAAATCGCTCTAGCTTTATATTATATGGATACCAGTAATCTATTTACATAGTTTTAAACAAAAACGCTTAGTGATTCATGTGGCTAATGACATCGACTGTTTGTGTTGTTAGGGCCTGACAGGTGAGGGGTCGGCCATAGAGCTGGACATGGGGCCGCAGATGACGCCAGACGCCATCCAAAACTACAAGACCATCAAGGAGATCCTGGAGCGTCTCACCAAACTCTGCATCACAGACGCAGGCGGGGAACGCAAGCCACGCAAGCACGAGCAGCGACTCTTGCGCAACATGGGTGCGCATGCTGTGGTGCTGGAACTGCTACAGATCCCTTATGAGAAGGTGAGGGGGCTGTAATATAATAAATACTGGTTAACTAACTTGTTGATTTTCTATTCACTTGCATATTCGAAAATGGATGGTGGTATCACGTGACTTCAGACTTCAGATATAGAGAAAAACTGCAAGAATAAACATTAATCCAACATACAATCATCACCAAATCTTAATAATTCTACTTTACCGTGGGATATCATTGAATATTTATGAGACCAGGGAGGGTTTTAATATTTTCAAGGGGGCTATTTACTTCCGCAACCCTATGTGTTGCTCATACAAAGTTTTACTTGTAACCCATATTAGGTGCGGAACTAAATAGAGGTCTTCAGAGTTTGCATTAATGTGTGTAGTATTTTCTCAACTCGTTAGTTAACTGATTTTATGTCGTTAATGCTCTACTAAAAAAAAACATTTTAAATCCACTTTGTAGACTTTTCCATGGAAATAATTTCAGTGATTCAGGTGGGATTGCGTATGTCAGTGGTACATGACTGATGTATCTCAATCAAGATGCGTTGTTTCATGGCAAATGCCTATATAATAAAGCAGTGTATTGCATGTTTACTATGTACGTGTCCACCCATTACATAGTTTATAAATATACAACAGTTATAATTCGGCTTAGATATTTGGATATATGTTGGGTATTGTTCAACTGCTAAACTTCTATGTTCTACCAACAGAACGATGATATCCGGATGCACGAACTTCTCCGCCTCGCCCATGAGTTCCTCCAGAGCTTCTGTCTGGGTAACCATAGCAACCAGGTGCTCCTGCATAAGAACCTTGAGCTGTTTCTCCAGCCCGGGGTATGTAATCATGGTTAACTTGTACATGGTCTAGTATAGAGCTTTATCCCTGTGCTGCAGGGTCTATCTATACATAGGTTAGAAATGATATCTTTTACTTAATATTTATTATATTTGCTGAAGCTGAAGCGGTTGTTAATTTTGTGTCCATTACTGCCTGGGACGATCTGGTTAAAGTAGTAAAGATTAATGAACTAGTACACTGCCACTTTCAGCAATATCAGAATCCAATTCCTAATTAGATGGTGGCAGTTTTATTTCTTATTTAAACAAATATTGTGATACTGGTTTGTTATTGCTAAGACCCATATGGGAACAGGTGTATTATTTGTCCTGAAGAAGCTATGATGTTTTAACTCCGGGAATATTTTGCTTTCATGACTAAAGTTGCTGGAGACAGAGACGGCTCGGGCCATCTTCCAGGACAACATACAACTATGTAACGAGGTGACGGAGCGGGTTGTGCAGCACTTTGTGCACTGCATAGAGACGCATGGGCGCCACGTGCAGTACCTGCGCTTCCTACAGACCATAGTCAAGTCTGAGGGCCAGTACATCAGGAAGTGTCAGGACACAGTCATGGCAGAGGTAGGAGGCCCTGTGTGTGTGCTCTCATTGAGTGTACTCTCTCTCTCTCTTTCATCATGTATAGGTGTGTCACAAGACTTCAGTATACTTATGTGAGCCATCTACGTCACAAGGTTACAGGAGCCCATATAGGGGCACTCACTGGAGGTGCTCCTTGGACTACGATGGAACCAGCTGACACCTGCCTGCCCGCCTTTTTATTTTATTTTTTCCCTTTTCTGATTCTCTTCACCAGTCCTCCTCTCTTTATTTCCGGTATTCATCTTCTGTGGTTTTTATATATGAGCCCAACTTGCATTAGACCTTCCCTGTCTCTGGCCCTACCCAAATGCGGGTTGCAAATGGAATGATGGGTCCATAAAACACGAGTGAGATATTTGTCTGTCTTTCATGAGCGGTATAACCAGAAGTGAAAGAGTGAATGATATCTCACTAATGTTTTGTGGATCGGATTTTCCATATTCATCCTGGATTCTCGGATTTTCCATATTCATCCTGGATTCTGTTTATTTTTATGCCATGGTGTACAACTTAGTCATAATTTGTTATTTTACCTTCTCTTTCTATTTCCCAACTGTAGGAGCCATCTTGATCTGCTGGCCAAAGCCATGTGAAAGGGTCAAGTTCATAGACTCTTTCTATTGAAATGGACCAATCAGGTGTGGCCTTGGCTGTTGTAACAACAGCCTACATGCATGGTGGGTGTGAAAGCTGATTCACAATGCAGATTTCACTGTTTTTGTGAATATGGCCACCTATCATGGCATAAATAAATACCCTTCCCTATATCCCCCTGCCACATCCTCTGTCACCTTGTCCTCTTCCCACTACTAAGCTATGTACAGGCATGCGGCATGTTCAGGCTTCTTGCAAACTTTGGTTCCGTTCATTTCCCCTGAATGACAGTATAAACCCTGATCACTCCTAACTCGGTTTTCCCCGGAGGTAACTCTCAGAAAAGTGTTATTTACGAGAGAATGTGTCACATAGGGAGACCGTGTAGAGGCTAGTGTTTCCCCTCTCTCTACT
Source organism: Sthenelais limicola (assembly GCA_942159475.1). Lineage (NCBI taxonomy): Eukaryota > Metazoa > Annelida > Polychaeta > Phyllodocida > Sigalionidae > Sthenelais > Sthenelais limicola. The sequence continues at coordinate 30,073,464 of OW804099.1, forward strand.
ACTACAGTGCCCTCACACACCGGGCGTCCGTACTAGCCCTACACCAGGTTTCCTACCCTAAGTTTCCCATAATTATAAGTTGAGTGTAGTTCTGTATCTATATCTACCCATGGTTTAGGTTGCAGCTGTTTTTCCCTGTCAGGATCTGTTTTATATATATAAGAGTCAATAAAATGTGTAGCAAAGAGAGGAATAAAGTTATGAGCGTGTATTAAGCTAGAGAAGAAGGTATCATATCGCCCTCCAATTCAACCTCTCGTGAACTAAAATAGAACTACAACTAGTACCGCCACTATGACGACCACCACCGCCATGTTTAGATCTGTTGTAATATACAGGATGTTTTAACGCGCAGGCGCAGCCCAAACTGTATGCTGGGTAGGCTAACCATTACGTGTTGGTGTTCCATTGCAGAATGAGGAAGTTGGTATCCAGGTGTAACTATGAACCTATCACGTGTTGTGCATCCCTCGTCACATCCGGCAGCAGCATTTATTAATTACTATATTATCGTTCCCGTGATTGTGTCTCTATGGAGATTGAATATTCGGTGTCTCCCCTTCCCTGTACTTAGTGCCATAGCTTGCATTCGTTATTATACAGAGCATCTGGAGGTCGTAGTCTTTATGGTTATAATGGTTAGCATGAAGCATATGATGACTCAGCAATTCATTCAGTATAAACTTCTTTTGGCTCTTTGTATTAATGATCAGTACATTATGAAAATAGACGCTCGCTAGTTTTGTGTCAATTGAATTTTTTCCGAGCTTTTGAAATTCTTCTAAATCAGTTACTGATATGTCTATTAGCATGTGGAAATCTTGCCAAGTTATAACTTCTTAACTTTTCCAGTTCTTATCGTAATTTGGTTCTAGATTCTCATTCCCTTCCCTCGTTACCCATGGCTTGTTATTGAAGTACCTTACATTTAATAGAAGTCGGTGTATGTAATGATTGCTCAGTGAATATAAAATGGTTTTGCTGCTCTTACATTATTTACGGTAGGAGAGCTGTTGTTCACTCTAGCCGAGAAAAGGCTTTTTGCTATTCTAATGACCAAGACTTTGACCTAACTCTCCATTTCTCTATTAGACTTCTTGATTCTTAGTGATTTTTATTCCTTCAATATTTTGATGGAGGAAAATGACTTTAGATAAAGCAGTACAATAAGAGTCATGGCGACTTATATCTATAATCAATACTATAAATAATAAAATGAGCTTACCTACCTTTTCCCTCAGGTCTTTCCTCTGTTAACTCCATTTCACCCCCTACTTGTCATTTTCTGCTGTTGTCTGTATTTCTCTATCTCTCTCTGTCCCCCGCTCTCTTTCCTCTCTCTCTCTCTCCTACCTGTACCCACCTCTCCCTATACTACTACTGCCTGTACCCACATCTCTCTATACTACCACTGCCTGTACCCACATCTCTCTATACTACTACTGCCTGTACCCACATCTCTCTATACTACCACTGCCTGTACCCACATCTCTCTATACTACCACTGCCTGTACCCACATCTCTCTATACTACTACTGCCTGTACCCTCATCTCTCTATACTACTACTGCCTGTACCCACATCTCCCTATACTACTACTGCCTGTAGCCACATCTCTCTATACTACCACTGCCTGTACCCTCATCTCTCTATACTACCACTGCCTGTACCCACATCTCTCTATACTACCACTGCCTGTACCCACACCTCTCTATACTACTACTGCCTGTACCCTCATCTCTCTATACTACTACTGCCTGTACCCACATCTCCCTATACTACCACTGCCTGTACCCACATCTCTCTATACTACCACTGCCTGTACCCACATCTCTCTATACTACTACTGCCTGTACCCACATCTCTCTATACTACTACTGCCTGTAGCCACATCTCTCTATACTACTACTGCCTGTACCCACATCTCTCTATACTACTACTGCCTGTAGCCACATCTCCCTATACTACTACTGCCTGTACCCACATCTCTCTATACTACTACTGCCTGTACATCTCTCTATACTACTACTGCCTGTACCCACATCTCTCTATACTACTACTGCCTGTACCCACATCTCTCTATACTACTACTGCCTGTACCCACATCTCTCTATACTACTACTGCCTGTACCCTCATCTCTCTATACTACTACTGCCTGTACCCACCTCTCCCTATACTACTACTGCCTGTACCCACATCTCTCTATACTACTACTGCCTGTACCCACACCTCCCTATACTACTACTGCCTGTACCCACATCTCTCTATACTACTACTGCCTGTACCCACATCTCCCTATACTACTACTGCCTGTACCCACATCTCTCTATACTACTACTGCCTGTACCCACATCTCTCTATACTACTGCCTGTACCCACATCTCTCTATACTACCACTGCCTGTACCCACATCTCTCTATACTACTACTGCCTTTACCCACATCTCCCTATACTACTACTGCCTGTACCCACATCTCTCTATACTACCACTGCCTGTACCCACATCTCTCTATACTACTACTGCCTTTACCCACATCTCCCTATACTACCACTGCCTGTACCCACATCTCCCTATACTACTACTGCCTGTACCCACATCTCTCTATACTACTACTGCCTGTACCCACATCTCTCTATACTACTACTGCCTGTACCCACATCTCTCTATACTACTACTGCCTGTACCCACATCTCTCTATACTACTACTGCCTGTACCCACATCTCTCTATACTACTACTGCCTGTACCCACATCTCTCTATACTACTACTGCCTGTACCCACACCTCTCTATACTACTACTGCCTGTACCCACATCTCTCTATACTACTACTGCCTGTACCCACACCTCTCTATACTACTACTGCCTGTACCCACATCTCTCTATACTACTACTGCCTGTACCCACACCTCCCTATACTACCACTGCCTGTACCCACATCTCTCTATACTACTACTGCCTGTACCCACATCTCCCTATACTACTACTGCCTGTACCCACATCTCTCTATACTACCACTGCCTGTACCCACATCTCTCTATACTACTACTGCCTTTACCCACATCTCCCTATACTACCACTGCCTGTACCCACATCTCCCTATACTACTACTGCCTGTACCCACATCTCTCTATACTACTACTGCCTGTACCCACATCTCTCTATACTACTACTGCCTGTACCCACATCTCTCTATACTACCACTGCCTGTACCCACATCTCTCTATACTACTACTGCCTGTACCCACATCTCTCTATACTACCACTGCCTGTACCCACATCTCCCTATACTACCACTGCCTGTACCCACATCTCTCTATACTACCACTGCCTGTACCCACATCTCTCTATACTACCACTGCCTGTACCCACATCTCTCTATACTACTACTGCCTGTACCCACATCTCTCTATACTACTACTGCCTGTACCCACATCTCTCTATACTACTACTGCCTGTACCCACATCTCTCTATACCACTACTGCCTGTACATCTCTCTATACTACTACTGCCTGTAGCCACATCTCCCTATACCACTACTGCCTGTACCCACATCTCTCTATACTACCACTGCCTGTACCCACATCTCTCTATACTACTACTGCCTGTACCCACATCTCTCTATACTACTACTGCCTGTACCCACATCTCCCTATACTACTACTGCCTGTACCCACATCTCTCTATACTACCACTGCCTGTACCCACATCTCCCTATACTACCACTGCCTGTACCCACATCTCTCTATACTACCACTGCCTGTACCCACATCTCTCTATACTACTACTGCCTGTACCCACATCTCTCTATACTACCACTGCCTGTACCCACATCTCTCTATACTACTACTGCCTGTACCCACATCTCTCTATACTACTACTGCCTGTACCCACATCACTCTATACTACCACTGCCTGTACCCACATCTCTCTATACTACTACTGCCTGTACCCACATCTCTCTATACTACTACTGCCTGTACCCACATCTCTCTATACTACTACTGCCTGTACCCACATCTCCCTATACTACTACTGCCTGTACATCTCCCTATACTACTACTGCCTGTACCCACATCTCTCTATACTACCACTGCCTGTACCCACATCTCTCTATACTACTACTGCCTGTACCCACATCTCTCTATACTACTACTGCCTGTACCCACATCTCTCTATACTACTACTGCCTGTACCCACATCTCTCTATACTACCGCTGCCTGTACCCACATCTCTCTATACTACTACTGCCTGTACCCACATCTCTCTATACTACTACTGCCTGTACCCACATCTCCCTATACTACTACTGCCTGTACCCACATCTCTCTATACTACTACTGCCTGTACCCACATCTCTCTATACTACCACTGCCTGTACCCACATCTCTCTATACTACTTCTGCCTGTACCCACATCTCTCTATACTACTACTGCCTGTAGCCACATCTCTCTATACTACCACTGCCTGTACCCACATCTCTCTATACTACTACTGCCTGTACCCACATCTCTCTATACTACTACTGCCTGTACCCACATCTCTCTATACTACTACTGCCTGTACCCACATCTCTGTCTCACCCGCTCTCTCTTCTCTCTCTGCTCTGTCTTTGTGTCTCTCCTATCTATCCTCCCTTCACTCCCTCAACTAGAAACTATATATTTGGTCGACCTCCATATATACTGGGATCTATGGCCTGCATATGATGTTTTGTAACTTCTATATAGTAGGTTCTTGTGTCAGGTGTTGTATCATAATTGCCTCCTCCTAATACTAAATCTCATATACTGCTTGTAACTTCCATTAGTCATACTAAATCTAAGAGAAGTAAGAATCTAGTTATTAAAGATATCTGATAAATGCTGATTGTTGACACATGGTTTTCTCAGAGTTACCCGTATACTCTCTCATGTACTACTGATTTAAACCAGATGTATATTTACCAAATGCACAAGTCTTTTTCTTCTCCTTCGTTTCATCCATATATTGTCAATATTGAAAGAACAGTGGTTGTGCTATCTAGCTATCTGCCGGCACTTTTCCTACCGAAGTAGAACTTACTCTTATATTCAGTTATTATGATCTACACTACGCTTCATTTGGTCATATCATTATTGTTATCATTCTATATAGGAGGCTGTTCTCTCTGGTCTTCTTATTACCCCCCTGCTATTTTCCCTATCAGGTTCTCTGCCGGGCCTTGATAGCCTTGAATTTAGAAAAATAAATTCAAGGCCTACAATAGTTTTGACGATTGTCAGATTGATTCAACGTATTTAAATTTAAAGAATTGTCCGATTCCCTACCCTTTGTTTCTGCAACATTTAACATATATATATGCACACGGCAGTAAACTGCCAGTTCTGGGAAATCCTATTGGTCCTGACCCCTAATGTTGCTCGGACACGCTGCTCTAGTTTCTAGATTACAGACATAAAACTCTAAAATACAATTCAGATTTATGGACATAGCAGCCTTGAAAGTCAGCTGGAGTCGGCCTTGAAAAGCTTTGAATTTATTGTTACCAGACCTGCAGAGACCCTGCCTACACATTGCCTTGTATTCCCCCACACCGCCGTTACGGCAGCTGGTTGCCTCCCTCTTCCTCCTACTTACTTCTCCTACTAACTACTTACTACTACTACTACTACTACTACTACTACTGTAGCCGCCGCCCCTCCCGCTCCACTCATGTGTCTGTTTTTCTTGGCAGCCTAAAGTCATATACAACAGGAAAGCACAAGATATGGTTATGGCAGCGGTCAGTATCTCCTACTCCCACCATCCATACTACATAGTCTTATTACTACTACTGTTATTATTCATGTATTATCTTGATGTACATGTGTCCACGTTAAGCTACTTGCTGTGCCTGCTGTGTCATGTTAGAGAGGTTTACGCCTAGCCTCCACCCTCCCTCCCTCCCTCCTTCCCCCCACAGTAGTTGGGGCCACTTTAATTATTTCATAAACTTCACAGACGTCACAAATCTGTTCACAACCAGGCCATTCGTTTTAAGGCGCTCCGCTCCTTAACATACCTTGAGAAGAGCTTTTCTGTTTTAGCTCACAGAGCCCCCAAAAATAATTTCCTCTATTATGAACATTTTGCTATCTGAGAACAGATTGCTATTGTGAGCACAACATTTTTAGGCAGTATCCACAAAGAATTATTGAAAATAGTGCAATGATAATAAGGTTAAATTATTTCTTCGGTCCCACAAAATATCTGTCTTATATAAATGTGAATTTATGTCTGAACGAGATATGCTGAACTCTCATTATCATTGACAGCAAGTGGGGGCTATTCACGAACAGCTTGGCGAATCATGAAGTTTGAGAAATAATTTTGATGTGACCCTTTACTATGTCTATATAAGGTATACCACAATAAGTGCCTCCCTCTAGTCTCCCTCTGGTTAATACAGTGCCTACTTTACAGTGCACTCACTAGTTTTGCATAGAGTCGGTACTGGGTATACGGTTACGTCTTACACTGTCTTCACGCTCCCATGCCTCCCCTTCAAGTATTGGCCAAATCCTGACCAACAAAGTCAACATTATCAAGTTGAGAGCAGTTCATTTTTACAATTCATATTAGGGCCGCTCGTTTTAAATGTTGAGGCAGCTAAAGTTGAGGTTCTAATGACCCCAGCTGTAATAAACCACCACATACATGTATCGTTTTTGTTAGCTCAAGAGGTTTGATATATGATTAAGAATTATTATTATAACTTGGGTCCACTAATTTAGCTGTCGCCTCTTCTTGCTTTTGCTACCGGAAGTGGAATTTCCCTTTCCGCTACTCATAGATAATCGTACACTACCATATATTCCTATCTGGTTTTTTTATTTTAAAGATTTTATATAAAATGGGTGTTTCAAATCCCCTGGTCGGGGATTTCATCTGTTCCCAATGTGGGCATAATTTCAGTGCATCAGTACAATTTTCAATCAAGACATCCTAAAGATCACTGATTTCGTAGATGTGGGATTTCGAAGCATTCTAAAAAAATTAAAGGATGTTAGTCTAAAATCCATGGCCAAGTGTGACAGCTAGGTAACATCTGGGCTGATGTCTCCAATTTTACTGCAACGATTAAAGACCGTTCACATCATTATGAATTTCTTAGGTTTGGCTATAAACTGTGTCCCACTATCCACAATTGATACATGTGGTTACACATTAGTAATGCAGATAATTGTATTGCTGTAGGCCGATATTGTGTTGTAAAATTTCAATAACCTTCCATAAGATCGTAAATGATTTATCTCCGTAAATCGTGATCGAAAACCTGGTTTTTGAATCAGGGTTGATTTCTGGGAAATGTCAGATAGATCCTCTGAATCAGATCATACCAACATGCCCAGGGCATATATTCTTTTTCTATTTGTTTATTGTGGGAAAAATGAAGTATACCATAAATCAATCTACATTAATCCAGGAAATGTTGTGCTGATTGGGGGAGAACTAAATAATGTTTAGGTGGGAAGTACACCTCGTCACGAGGAGACTCATTTGTGTCTTTCCTTGTTCAAAACTCATGTTTTCTGGTCGCGTTTTCATCACTCGATTGAATGGAGAAATATTATGAGATACATCAAGTGTCAAGTCTGGTGTGGGTCAGTGGTGTAGCCTGTGTGTGGTACAAGAAAGGTAACTCATAATGAAAGGACACCGTGTTTACAGTCGCTATTCCTGTTGCCGTACATTGGCAGAATCCAATGGTTGATGCCTGTACAGGGAGACTGGCTGGGAGACTTGGGAAACCTAGTATTCCACTTCTCATTGTATTTTAATAGTATAAATAGCGTATGTTCTAAACTTATCAAAAACAATATTATTGTCAAACAGATGAAGGAGTCAATCAGCATAATGGACACGGTTTTAACAAGTGTTATCTTGTCCTGCGTGTGAGGCCTGAGTCTGTGTAAACTATTACAACCCGAGTCTGATAAACGTACCGGGTATATCAAGTATTTTATTTCCCCTGTTTTACTATCTTTTTCATCGGGGAATGGGCCACTTACTCCCAGAAAGGTTTTTCAGTGATAAAGAATGATAAAGGGTATGAAGAATATGGTAGAATACATTTGTTTGGTGAATTATTTATAGCAGGAGAGACACCATGAAGGCTTAGAGACCCTCTCTGCGCTGGTTTAAGTGCATGAGGCATGCTGGTAACTGTGTACATGTCACAAACAAGTGATTTCTTCTAGTCTGATACACAATATATGTTGTGAGAGTTAAGTTTAAGACCAATATTATACACACTTTTTATTCTGTATGGCTCATTACCACAACTGTCCCTTTTTATTTCATTCCATCCCAAGTAATCGTGGTCATTAAATGATGATATATTTAGTATAATATATATTTACAATTATATTCCCACATTTAAATAAACATATGGGGAAAAAACTTAAATTGGGGAAAATTTGGAGGATCTATTACAAATCTATGGGTATCAGCACCAATTTAAGTTGTACCTTTCACTGACTGATTCTTGCTGTTGCGTGATGGGAACATTATTTTGCTTTTGTCTCCCCCAATGTCATGAAAGAAACAGTTCCGTCTCTCAGAGGTGTACCTCTGTGCCTGCAACTACAAATTTACCTTGATACAACTTCTTCTATTGGTAAAGATGGGACTACTGAAGCAGAGGTGTGAGGGGAGGGGGAGGGGTGACACAGCGCTCTAAATGATGGGTTCCAGTGCCTGGCTAAAGCTTGCACTAAGCTTAGGCAAACGTTTGGTCAGGAAGCCTAGAGGAAGCGTGTCTTAAGCCCAGCGGAAGCCTATGTTTAGCTTACGGTAAGCCCTGCTACCGCCTTTTCTGTAAATGATGGGGGTATGCCCTAAGATCAAACCTGATTGTTTTCCGCTGAGCTTTAGCACACGCTTCGTCATGGTAACCATGGCAGGAAAACAAGTATTAACCATGGCGTCGCTGTACATTAGTGTAAGTCATCAGCCAAGCAGTGGGACCTTAGCTTAAGATCTAGGACCCAGATGCTTACGGGACCACTGGGTTTGACTCCTGTGGCAGCTTGCTGTCACTGTCACCTCCCCGCCCGTCATATAACTATGGTTGTTGGTAAGGGTGTAAAGCAAACCAACCAACCCACAGAGTGGTCTGTGTATGTATATATATAAGGTTATAATAGCGCAGGATAAGGTGATGGGCCACTCCTCCACCACCTCCCCCATCCCCACACACTGTACTACCCAGGGTGGGTAGTGCTGTCACCTATATATGTGTCTAATCAGTAAGACCCTGCCCACACACAGCCGATTTGCCTCCCGATTGCCCCCCGATTTGGGTCTCCTGATGAATCCTAGGATTTCATTTCCAATCCTTGTTGATGTTATTTGAAAAATATAAACCAGCACTTAAAATGGAATCGTAGGATTCATCGGAAGATCTAAATCGGAGGGCAATCGGGGACAAATCGGCTGTGTGTGGGCAGGGTTTAAGTTGTCTCTGTGTTGTGTCTCTAGCTTGGAGGGAACGCCACCAGCGTCCCCACACCAGCGTCACCTCAGCGTCAATAAGGCGGCACCAACATAGCTTTAGCCGTGGGCACCAGCACCCAATACCACTCTACTATGCTATCTATGTATCCATGGAAACACATTTGTAAACTCTGTGTTACATATTACATAATTACTAACACGAACAATTTAAAGCGAATAAGTCTGATGTTGGAATTTCTCTAAATGTTTGTTTCCTCTCCCACTGCTTTCCTTCTTCTGTGCGTCCTCCTCCTCTTCAACCATAAACAGATGGTGCGTATACAATACCTAAGTGCTAGGTGCTCCACCCTTAAATCAATGTCTCAATCTCTATAATGATAACGATGGTTACACGTACACTTAAGCTGGGCAAATGGGGACTAGAGCCTAAGGCATATGATAAGTAATAACTGAAGGGGTATAGGGGGAGGTGTGACCAAGAGAGAGGGCCTCATCTTCACCCCTGCATTATAAGCCATGTGTATATGTGCTAGGTTTACATCACCAGGTCCTGTTTTAATCTACAGTATGGCAAACCTGTATTATAATTGATTCTACAATGTCTATATTGTGCTGTGATATATCAACTATTGTCCGACACAGTTTATACTATATTTATAGACCAACAATGGGAACCACCACATAACATAGAAGTAGCCACTTTAGTTTTGTAGTTCGTGTTTATTTCATGCAAACATTTCACCAAACATTTCCATGAGGATGCGTGTATTGGTGTAATTTTTATTTATTTTTTTTGTTTACTAAATTTAAGAATATATTACGTCCTCAGTTTTGACAAGTTGAGTTTTGACAAGTAGATCACATATTTTCATAACGTGCTTCAAAATATTTTGAAACGCTCTTAATTTGATAATTTTCGCGTTTATTAAACATGCCCTATTTCTTTTTTAAAAGATTGTTTAACCCACTTCCCAATAATTTGCTAGTATACTATGTCATATTTGATGTTATACCGGCTGCAGACACTGATGGCGCCTCTGTTTCTTCTATAGCTTGTCAATGTGGGGGAAGATGTATTGCTCTTCTACAACGACAAAGCATCTTTCCAATCGCTGATAGAGCTGATGCGGTCAGAGAGGCACCGCATGGACCCCGCGTCCCCACTCATGTACCACATTAATCTGGTGCAGCTACTCGCCTGCTGCACTGAGGGTAAGAACGTCTACACAGAGATCAAGTGTCACTCACTCCTACCCCTGGACGACATCGTACGTGTCGTCACCCACCCAGACTGCCTGCCGGAGGTATTGATATTAGCAGTTTTATTAACATTTTTCGTAGTTCTGTGTCCATACTCAAGGGTGATGTTATTTCGGTGATAGTGCCTCCTTAGTATATTAGCTATTCCCCAGAGGGTGTTATTACTGTATTAAATGTGTATAATGACACAGATCCAAGTTCAACACTCATTAGAATCGGGAGGCTCTCTTAATATATCTAATAGCCCTCTGTTCGGTGTCAAATCGATCTCGACGTCGGGTCAAATCGCACGACACCCCAAAGGGGTGGAGTGCGATTTGACCCGACGTCGAAATCGATTTGACACCGAACAGAGGGCTATTAGATATTTATTTCATACGTAATCAACAAGAGAAGACGATTTTAATGCCATTTTACCTTGGTTTCCATCGAGCTTGTGGACATCGATAGGTCCGAATCACATACGTATGTGATACGAGATTTCTAATGGCACCCCCGAATGGCACCTCTGTAATCACACACGTATGTAATAATTGTCCCAAATGGAAGATTTTCGTTTTGTTTTAAATCATGCTTATTTAATAGGATTATGCCTGTCTGTATTGCTCTAAGGTGGTAACATTTCCCCGTTGCATGTTATCATTACCAATGACCCTTGTTCTCCTGCTGATTGTCGTCTGCAGGTTAAAAACGCTTACATCAACTTCCTGAACCACTGCTACATCGACACGGAGGTAGAGATGAAGGAAATCTACACCAGCAACCACATGTGGACGTTATTTGAGAACTTTCTAGTTGATATGGCTATGGTGAGTAGTCAGTCTCTCAATCCTCCGTAAATATATGTGTTCTTCTACCAATGTATGTATCACTATATCTATCTATCTACCTGTCCATTTGCATACCATTGGCTTATAGGGTAACTATTATATTGGTGCCTCCATCAATTAGATCTTTACAATGTTGATCCCTTTCCCTACATAGCTACAGAATGGTTTATTTGTAATGAAACCTTCATATTGGTGTGCTCATACTTTACCCGAGTATCTCTGCCCTGTAACCACTAGTTGATTCTATTTTCTGTCGTGTATGGAAATAAAGTAAAACGTATTCCAAGAGTAATTATATGTGTAGGGGCCTAGTGCGCAACATATGTAGAACCGGTGCCTTAATCACTGGAGACACTATGTATAAGGAGTAATGGATGTTCATATTATGATTAGTGCTAAGCCTGGTATCAACCCAAGTAACGTGAGATATTACTCTTACAGGTATGCAATGCTACACATGACCGTAAGCACGCGGACACCGTATTAGAGAACTATGTTACGGTTACGGTCACTAACGTCATTACTACGTTCTTCAACTCTCCATTCTCAGACCAGAGTACTACAGTACAGGTATGTATTGTGTCGGGTGGGGAGGGTAGTTGCCGCCGCGTCATGTTGGATATAAACGTGTTAGCTCTATCTTTACACAGTCATCTTGGCCTCGGATCATCCTCAGTCCCCATTCTAAGGGGCAATTCAAAGTTCATGTGTGCTGAAAGATGCAGTTACTATGTAGTAACATTGCCGTGTATCTTATACGATACATCTTCCAGTGCATTTATGTAAACTGGCAGCTTCCAACTCAGTGTATAAATTGATTATATAGTTTCTTACGCGGTAGAGGATATTTGGAATCTTGTAGAGTCTTTTAGAAATCTAAAAACGTGTGCATTTGTTGTTTATTTGATTTAAAATAAGAAGAGCTTTGCATATGCTCAGAGGGCAGCACACAACCCACAGTGCTGGGTTTATCAGAATCTTACTTCAATGTGAGGAATTATCAGGAAGCCATAATACCATTATGGATGGACTCTCAACATCTCATATATTCCTGTCTATTCTTAATTCTAATGATATTCAGCAGTATATAGCTAGCTGCACACACACACATAGACGGGCTACTGCTTCATTTGAAGCGAGACTGTCGCTAACCCCATGATACAGTGGCTCCATAGCTGTTCTATATTATACAAGAGCCACTGTAATCCTCAGTCCTCGGTGCAGACCATCGGTGCAGCCCAGCCACGGGCTGTAGATGCAGCCCAGCCATGGACTGTAGGTGCAGACCAGACAATGTCTGATGCAAGGAGTCAAGGAATACAGAAATGTCTCTTTTTTTTCTCTTGTTTGTCTGAATTCGTTTTAGCTTCAGAGGACTTAAAAACTCCTCTACTTTGCACTTATATTCTCTAGTATTAAACATAGAGTAGTCTTACTTTATGATTAGATTGGAATCATGAGAGTTTCCTCTTGTAGTTCACAAAGTCGCGATCATGTGAACAGGTAGATATGCTATCCTGTTGTTTAACGGGTCCTACACCGGACCAATGCTTTGACACAACATGTTGCTTTATCAACACTGGCGTTGGGGGAAAACAAACATAACTTTTACGTGAAGATGGTATAACCTGTAATTGTGGTGGGTTATAATGCCTCCTCATAAACATGATAATCATTCATCATTCTTATATATTCGCATGATAAAACCGACACTTGTCGAAATACACTAATTGTTTTGAAATGAAAACTATTGTATGGTTTTTCGGCTCTCAGTATGAGAATTCTCCATCTATAAGCTCCACTGCACTCACCTCGGCGGCCATCATACTTTTTTTTAGCGATATTCAAATCGCCAGTTGTCGAAATGCGCTGATTACAAAGACATGTATTTATGTATAGGGGGTCAGATTTTCAGAGAGGTACAATTCAACTTCGCCAATCTTATCAAATAACGCACATTTCAGACGAAAATTAAGTTCAAAATACATTTCAATCTGACTAAAACGATTGCTAGGATCAATGCAATGCCAAATATACTCGAATTTACCTAGTAAGTATTGACCAAATTGAAGCCTAATTTAGCAGAATTTACTAAATGTGCACAGCTGCCAATTGTACATTTTCTGGAAATCTGACACATAAATAGACTTTCAAAACGTGATTTGTAATGGATAACCTAATCTCCCCAGGTATAATATGGTGTGTGTGAATGGGAGGAAAGGTGCGATTGACTTCAATGTTTTGGAGTGAAGCTATTCTTTCCAAAATTTTAAACTCCGTGTTAAACAGCTCATATTTCCTAAAAACATCAACTTGGGCGTCATCTCAAAGTTATTCCATGAACATTACAAACCTTTTCATGTTCGCGAAGTTCGTGGAATAATCTTGGAATACGCCTTGAAACTGTATTCTCAGCTAAATCAACCAAAGATAATTTTCTAAATTCGTTCATAAATGTGCAATAAACATCGATACATTGAGAAAGTGCGCGTGGATAATAATAGAACAAATCCTGACCGCGAATATAATTTCAGCGTTTGGCTATAGACTACAAAGAACGTTCCAAAAACCTTTTATATTCTATTCTATCTTAACCAAATAGATAAGAAAGAAATACCCATCTGGTGGAAACTAGCTGAGAATATACCTTTAACTGTAAGACTAGTGTATGGCATAGTGTAGGTGATGATGACTAGATGGCGTAGCTGCTCTTAGAGTGAGGACACCCTGTGTATGGTCCTCTGCACACACTCACTTCATGAATGGCGTCTTGCAGATGTGGAATACTCACTTCCTAATGCCAGCTTGTATTGAGATAATAGATGAACTAGAATCTATGGTAATAGTAACGTATGCATATACCATCTATATTGTACCATAACATTCATTTCTCTTTCTTATACTTAATATTTATATATGTATCATGTGTAATAATATTAATCGTGTTTAATTGATGCACAATTGTTACTAACGCGTATCTCGACTGCTCGACCCACAACCCACAATTAGGGACCATGTCAAAATTATTTTGCGAACATCACAAGCCTGGTGAACTCATGTGAAGTCTCCCCATACTCTTTAATAAGCTGATGACTGCTCACAAACTGGTTCGCGAAATTATTTTGATGTGATCCCTTAAGTATCGAAGTTTACGTTATAAAGTTCCTCCATTGTTGCCCCAAATATAAGTACATTTGTGGCCTGCATAAGGCGGACATGCAGGATGACTGACAGTGTACTTGAAGGGATTCGGGGTGGCTGAGCGGTCTCAATTGCTGGCTTTGGACCCAGGTGCATGAGAATGTTGTGGGTTCGAATGCTGGTAACGCTGCAATTTCACCCCTGCAGGCATTAGAGGAAGATCAGCTGTGTGTGCTGAATTAGTCTTGGTAAAACAATGTCCCAAATACTACTACATGTATTACCACTGCTGCATACTGACTATAGGTCGCACTACTCTTTTACATTGTTAGGAACCAAAGGTGAGGCCACTACCTCTTCCTCCTCCCGCTGTCAGGTGATCTAAGGCCACTGCCAAATGTCAGGACAGATTCTCCACAATCCTCTCTTAGAAGTGTTATACTATCATTATTACTATAATATAGGCGCTAAGGGTTGAAACTAGAGTTTGCCCAAATTTTCTTGTTACTTAGATTATCTTGTCCTCTTCCCCTTTGACTGTTTCCTTCTTTTCTTCCCTTTATCATTCCTTGCATTGTTTGTTACGACGTTTCCCCCAAGTCTTTTTTATTGTATTTTAAAAGTTATATATCCTGACCACCCGGAGATCCCATGTTAAGTCCGTCCTTTGAGGAAGTTAAATGTTGTTTCTTCCCCCGACGTAAATAAAGAGGACATGATTAAGGCATCTCTAAGTTTAGGTCCCCCCCCCCCCCCCATGTCCTGTCATTTGGCCCTGCTGTTGTTGTTACGAGTGTGTTGAGGAGCAGTTTGAACGCTTATATTTAACTTATATTCATGTCAACTGCATGTGCAGCTTTCACCCACAGAGGAGACCCTCGTTGTAACCTTGCTTTTTGCCCAGATCCACGTCTCCCCAAGGAAAGGCCGCTAAAACCTTGAATTTACACAAATAAATTCACAACTGAAATTGACTTGAATAGAATCTGATAGGTTTGAGGGTCTTGAGAGACATTAAACGAACATTGAAAATTTCTAAATTGGCCTTGGCATTTTCGAAAATTCCTTATTTCTTTTGCAATTTGCCTCCACACAGGCTATATTAGAACCATGCTGGACTACATACTGGGCGAAGTTAACTTGTTAAATTGACCGAGTCAGAGCCAGTCAGTACGATTTCTAAGCCAAGAGATTACGTAACAATTCGCTAAATCGTCCTGGTAATGCCTAAAAATGCCTTGACATTTTGCAAACCAACTCGCGGAGACCCTATCTCTTCAATTTCCATTTTAAGTAGCTGGGGATTGAGGCAATTTTATTAAATAGGACTCAGCTCTTCGTTGATACACAGCTTATAAACACAGAATCTCAGTTTAGACATTTACGGTCAGATTTTGGGTCTCATTTATCGCCAATATCTTGTACTTGTAGGGAAGGAAAGTATACAATAATCCTCTCATGTTCTGGGCTGCACTTCATTTACAGATTCATATTGGTATTTTTCACGATAAATAATTCAACTTAATTCCACTTCACCCCTGCCCTGGCTCCCCGACCCGCTACCTGTTCCAGAGATACATGTATAGAGGTTTGCAGCAGTTATCCTATAACAAACCCTGTAAAGTCCTTATGCCTTTTGGTTATTGCCAATTTGTTAAATTCTCAGAGGAGAAGCATCAAATTAATATATATAGTGAAAATAACAAAAAAAAAATATCAAAAGTATTTAAGGTCTTTAAAGGGGGAATTCTCAGGATGTGTTGCACGATGTGTCCTCTATCAAATATGCTAAATTTCGCTGTACATTAATTTTTTCTGGGTAAAGTTCTAAAGTTGCGGATCATACCAAAGTGTGACTGCATGTGTGGAGGGCATCAGTGTTGCCTGCTGCCCGGTGCCCTCCTCCTCCTGGTCTTACAACCAGCGTCCCATGGGTTTATGACTCGGCACCTCACACAAGTGGTCCCCAGCCTTTTATCTATATTTTCAAGAATTGATTCATACCTTTACATTTTCATTTATAAACAACCGCTAGATCAATCTGATCTTGCTCCCTTTTGCTCATGAATGAGTTGACCCTTAACTTTGACGTTGACTGAAACCCACCCTGTTTAGTGTGGGATTATACCCCTAGGCATGACATTTGACGGATCACTTGTGTCAGGTGCAACAATTTGACTCTTATACAAAATCTTCACTTGATTTGGCTTAGTTTTATTTTGTTGACTTTTTAGTAGAAGTTTTGATTAAATTTATAATTTTGATTCATGCTTTTATTTCCATCATCTCCCGTGCCTTGTTGCTGCCAATGTTGTGTAAGTGGTTATTCTACACTGCGCTGCCACGTGCTACATTGCCTGCATGGACAGTTCACCCTCTTAGACAGATACAGTTGCCCTGCACTCTACCTTGTATACACCCGCCTTACTCTCCGGTCCCTGCCTTCTCTGACATTCGCTCCTATCTGTCCGCTGCCCTTTTCCTCTCTGTCTCTCCTATTCGTCCCTCGGCCTTATTTCTCTTCTATCTGTACTCCCCCCACACCCTTTTCTCTGACCTTCTCTTCTATCTGTCCCCAGTCTCTCTATGACCTTGGCCCTCTATTCTGTACCTCTCCTTTGTCTTTTGCCCAGTCCCTTTCTCTCTTTCTCTTCTATTCCTCTCTCCATCATTTACATTCAGCTCTCCCCCTCAATCTGCCCCGGCCTCCACCAACTGCCTGCTGCTGCACTTATTATATGATAGAGCATCTTCTCTGAATGTCAGTTCATAATAACCCGGCATGGAGACGTCAGACAATAAGCTAAACCTTCTTCTTCTTCTCTCTTCTTCAGCTCTGTCTCTAGTTTAGCAGTCTAACGTAAAGCACCAGGAACAAGCTAACAATCACTACTATGTGGTAGAGCGGTATTATGTAAAGTCATGTAAAGCATTCATTATCGACAACAGCTCAAGTTACCCAGTAGAACCAAACAAACAGAAATAGAGTAATACTTCATGAAGCTTACTGAATATAGGAAAGCAATGGGTGTTGTAGGGAATTGATGGGAGGTAGGTAGGCGAGGTAAAGTAGTGTGATATAGGAGGTTGTATGGTGACGTACTGACTCTCTTCCTCTCCCCACTCACAGACTCGCCAGCCAATATTCGTCCAACTGCTACAGGGAGCCTTCCGTCTGTCCCACTGTACCTGGCTCAGTGGCATGCAGAAATACCACGTTGAGAACTGCATCAAAACTCTCTCAGACATCGGTGAGTGCCTCCTCTTAAACTTTGTCCTTAGATCTATTCCGTTTCTATTTCCTCTCTGTGCTTTGCCTTGTCTTGCTTGATAGATACTTTCATTTATTCATTAAAGTTATTCTATGAAATTTATTTTGAAATTAATTATAAGACTCCAGCTACGACTGCCCTATCCTCCTGATATCGGTAGACATCATAGTACCTGACTATAATTATGTTACCTTGTTAATGACAGCCACAGATGAAATCCCCTTGGACTTAACAAAGACACTCTCGACATAATACCAATGGTTTCGTTTTCACAAATAGCTTTATAAGATTTATACAGAAGTATATATAAACAAATGAATTAATAGAAAGATACCTACATACACAGACTCCTGGCATCCCAATGAAGAACATTAAGAATGTTGATATAGAGATTTGTTGATGCAATGTATCTTTTTATGCGGAACCTTATAAGGCTCTTCTGAAAATTATAGCAAATATTTTATTTACTCAGTTTGTATGTATTAAGCCTGTATTTGTGTTGTTTTAGCAAAGAACCGGGGTATCGCCATCCCGGTGGACCTGGACAGCCAGGTGAACACACTCTTCTCTAAGTCTCAGATGGTGATGAAGCACACACATCACTGGCTGAAGGCAGGCCGGGCCAGGAAGGACTCCACCATGGCCGTGTCAAGAGACTACCGCAGCATCATAGAGGGACTCCAGGTAGGATTATGTTTATGATTATGTTTCTTGGTACCATTTTCTGCAAGAAGTTTGAGTTTGTCTAGTTAGAAATGGTTAGAAGGCAGTATACTACCTCAGTTGGTGCAGGAAGACTTGATGGAAGACACTACGATTAGGGTCAGAATGATCAATGCCCATAGATATGGAACAGCTATGGTGCTGGCTTAAACAGCCTGGTAAAATATCATACATACCTTGTAATCTCTGAGGCTGTTTTACATAGACCAATTACATATAAAGCCTGGGTATATGGGCTAGTCATAATAATCCAATACATATTTATAAACTATATAAACTTGATCGAACGGATCGAACCGGTAGTCTAATATAAAGACTTACATAATGTCGTCAACAAAGTTTAATTGTGTCAACATCAAACTGAACATTTTATTTACGGATCGATATCTTATTACTGATGTTTAGTTTAAAGGTCTGCTTGGAAGATCTCCAGTGGAGAATAAGTTTGTCCTCTTCTTGATTTATAACTATGTATATATACATCGTCCACATATATATAGATATAATGAGCTCGAAAACCTGCTCACATTTGTTGTGACCATAGCAGCGGAGAACTGGCGAGTAGTTTATGAAATCGGGGGCCAGGCGCGGGCTAACCGTGTAAATGTGTAAGTAGTATAGTGAAATGAGGGAGAAGTACAGGGTTGAGGTGCGAGGTCTGCACTATGTTTATTGACCTTCAGAATGGCGGACACCTTGCAAACTCAACCCCATTTCTTGGATCATCCGATTAAATGAAATAATGTTGAGCTTGCTGCATACTATTGTTATAAAATTAATGAATGTATGTACAGTATTGTGATATAAATTTTGTTGTAAAGGGCCTAGTCCGCTAAACAATTCTCATGCAATTCTCACAGAATTCAGTGTAAAATAGTCCTCTGCAGCACGAAATCGCATGAGAATCTGCTTAATGGACTAGGCCCTTTAGACTATCGTTTGAGCTGAGCAATAGAGGATAAAGTAGTGTAGAGGTACAGTCGACCTACTGTATTCCCGCCACTGCTTGTACTTGAGTGACAATCTATACAGTCTATACACGCCTTGTTGTGGCAGGATATTGTGGCGCTACTGGAGGACCAGCTCAAGCCACTGGTGCAGGCTGAACTCTCTGTGCTCGTCGACGTCCTACATAGACCAGAGCTGCTCTTCCCTGAGGCCACCGAGGCGCGGCGCAAGTGTGAGAGCGGGGGATTCATATCCAGGTTAGAGGCTTGCACTTCCTTATATGTATCTATTAGTGTCTTAATATGAGTAGACAGTCATAACATATAGTGGATACTGTTCTGTAGTTCATTGCTAACCAATAGATCTTTTTCATGTAAATTGTTTTCAGTCTGATCTATTTTAAGCAGTCTAACAAAGTCGGTGCACTGAATAATTATCGGAAACATATATTTAGTAGAGCGCATTATTTCAACTTGTCGATATGCTAAACACATTCATTTCAACCAATGTAGACTGATAGCTAAATACACCATGTGTAAGGTAAGCTGACAGTTTTGAGCAATAGTTTCAAGCTAAATGAGGATCAGTTCTCTATAAATATATAGTTTTTGCTGAGCTTGCATAAATGTCTTCCAGACTTATCAAGCACACAGAGCGCCTCCTGGAGGAGAAAGAGGAGAAGTTGTGCATCAAAGTGCTACAGACACTGAAGGAGATGATGACTGTCGACATCGACTACGGGGAGAAGGTACGCTCTCATCTTACCTGTCGCTCATTCATTTCTGTTTTTTAATGGCTAACCTATTTTCACAAACTAATATTGTAATATCATTAAGTAAGATAGTAAATAAGAATTTGACATTTCCTCTAGGCAAAGTATTGTTCTTTGATTAAAAAGTATGTTTTTAAAAATCAGTCCTTGGAAGCAGACATGGGCTATTCTTTCCGTCCCGATGATGTAGACTCGGGATGTCTAGCCCACTGTGTATTGCCTCAATAGATCTAGGCTGCTTTGCCTTGTGTGGTTAAAGCTGCCTCATTATCGCCCGCCCCTCCCATACTGCCCTCTATTGCCGCTACGCACCACTACCCTAGCGTGGTGGTGGCTCACACACAGTATGTAGCGCCATCTAACTTGACCTGTTGCAGATAATGAGAATGGGTGATAAGGTTAGTGCAGGAAGACTTGATAAAAGACACTACGATTAGTTAGGGTCAGAATGATGCCCATAGATATACTTACTCTCTATAGCTACATTTCCCTCTTTTCCATACATCTTCTTTCTTTCTCAACCTCTGTGCTGACTTTTCCTCCTATCCCCTTCTGACGTTCTATTATCTCCTTAACAGTCCTCACTTCCTTCTCTCATGAAAGTAGTCGAATAATTCCAATCTGTGATCTATTATACTTCTTGCTTTTTGGCATTTCTTGCTCTTGTTTTCTTCTTCTTCTTATCTTCTTCCTGCTATCTTTTCTACCTTTTTCTTCTTCATCGTCTTCTTCTATTCCTCTTCTCTTCCTCTTTTACTTCTACTTCTTCCTCCTCCTCCGCCTCCTCATCTCTTTCTCATCCCGACTCCCCTCTATTGTCTGTAGCTAAGGGCATCATACTAGTGAAACAGTAGGAGATAGCAGCATGGCGAGTGCCCTATATGTGGATGGGTACCTCTCTAACACATGTATTATGGGTACCTCTCTAACACATGTATATATAACACCCCCAGCAGCCTCCCCACCATAGCTAGCCTTCCTCTAACATAGCAATGATGGCCGCAGAATTGATCAAACACAAATATTTATACACACATCGTACACACACATACATTGATGAATGTATGCGTGGAAATTGACACATACTTGTAACACATCTATAGATATAAACCCATTGAATGTGCACCACATAAACCAATGTCCGTACTTCACTGAGTGACTGCATGATCACAAGAAATATAGAAACATGAAGCCATCAGGAGAGAATGATAATTTGTGAGAATATCTAATGAGCATAAAGGTACAGTTGTCATTGTATTCGGAAGAGCTTACATAGGCTACAACTGCTGGATAGTGTTTGTGTGTGTTTGGTGTGAGAAGGTTTGCTCAATCAAGAGACAGCTGAGAGCTCATGTCAACTTCCACCAATGACGCTGCACCGTTACGTGTTCTGGACGCTTCGTCTGCTCCTTGAAATGACATCATCATCAGTTCTGGTGAAGTAGAAGGCAAGGGGAGGTACTAATCTGGCCCCGCCCCTTCATATCACCCCCTACACTAAGTGTCCTCCACTAATATCACACTCACTAACATCATCATCATCATCATTTTACAATATTTCCTCTGGCTGATGCTGCCGCTGCTGTTCCACCATGTCGTCATCCTCCTCCTCCTTCACCTACACAGGTTGATGTCAAGTCCATGACTAAAAGAGAGCTAGATGATCACAAGAGGGTAAGCCCCACCCCCGCCTGCCTCCCCTCCTCCTCCTCCTCCTCTACCTGATGCTGGCCTCAGCCAAACTTAGGTCCTGCAGCCAGCAGACATGAATATCGTCTTACTCTATATTGTCACATGTGCTAGTCTATGTTGTGCAGTTGAATACAACAGCTTTTCTGCCCGTCCTACCCATCCCCGTGACCCTCCTATGGCGAAGGACCAATATATGGTCCCTTATATATGGCCCCCTATTTAAACATTGCAGTTTGGGAGAAATGCGTTTAAGGAAGAAAAATACAGTCATATTCTAGGGAAGAATCACTGGTTCTGCTTCCTTTCAGTTATGTTGGCAAGATCTGTAGTACCTTCAAGAATCATAAGAAGTACCTTATTCTCTCATGAGTGCATCCCAGTACTGTTAACCTCCATATATTTGAAGAAAACTTATCGTCAGGTACTGCCTCTTCTCCCAGTGTCGAACAGAAAATCTTGAAGTTGTCATATCTGAAAACTCTGAGAACTTACATAAATACATCTACAATATCTTAGATTGTGTGTTTTGATAATTTTAAAACAGTATGAATGTACCGATACCAGGATAACGTATAATGTAAGAGAAGGAGAAACTCGGTTTTCTCATCATGACTTTATATAACTTGATCCAATAGAAGTGTAACAAACGCATTTAGTCAGAACAGCAAGTTTTAAATCAGGATTCATTGACCATCCCTACCAACTATAGTTGAGGGTCGTTGATGATGGCTCCGCCAACTCCTGCCTCCCCTATCTACCAATGTCAATTATTCAGAGAACAATCCATTATCCAATGAAACAAAAACCTAACAATAAAGAAGTTAGTACTAAATCAAACCCAAATTTATCAATAACATA
Organism: Sthenelais limicola; assembly: GCA_942159475.1. Classification (NCBI taxonomy): domain Eukaryota; kingdom Metazoa; phylum Annelida; class Polychaeta; order Phyllodocida; family Sigalionidae; genus Sthenelais; species Sthenelais limicola. The sequence goes on from OW804099.1 coordinate 30,096,442, forward strand.
TTCCAATTAAGGTAGCGCCTATCTTTTCCACAAAATGAGAACTACAAACTTTCCACATTTAATTTACGACATATTTGAACCAAAGATTTTACGAGACAAAGTTATAAATAGCACATTCAGATACAATTATCCTGACAGTTTCTTAATATTCAACACCTGATGGGCACCTACAGCCATAGATCAAATTGAAAAAATAGGTGCAGTAAAAATGTGAATTGTTCAGTTCTGTTTGCTAATGAATATCGGGGGCCAATGTGCGCGGTTATTGGGTATGGGATTCTGCCAGGTCCTCCCTCTTACTCCTGCAGCAGTACTGGCTTATAAAGTGCTAACAATTTCTAGTCAACCAAGATGTCAGACGGACTCCTGGTAAGTTCTACCAGTCCCTCCCCGTGCACATCCACACATTGACATCTCATCCCTCCTCCTTCCCCATTTTATCCCCTATTTTCATTCTTCCTCCACAACCTTAAACTCTTCCTTTCTTTCAGCCATTATTCTTTTCATACCCCCGCCCCACCTCCAATATCACTGTCGGGGTATATAGGCTATATATAATATATACTAGTTTAATATTCACCCCTGCCCTGGATTAGTTGCAACTGATACCATTGACTAGTCATCCATCCTGCCGTACTTATACCATAGTCACCCCCTCCTACCGTATAGCCTCTATTCTCTGTCTGCTGGTTGCCAGGTTCTACCAGCGTATCCTATATTATAAGATGGGCACGCACCCTGCGTCCTCCCTGTTTACTACTACTTGTATGTGTTGTGAAGACCTTGACTAGGGACTAGTCTTACCCTATAGCTGGTGTATAGTCAGCACTTCCCATTCTTCATGACTAGTCTCTCCTTCCCTTATAACTTACATAGTATAAGTACCTTCCTATACTATGTGACTAAGTCTCCTCCCTCTACCTAGCGTATAGCCAACATCTCCCTATACTCGCTTACTCTCTTCCTCCCCCTCTACCTAGTGTATAGTCAGTGCCATAAAATACCTCTGTGACTAGTTTGTCTCCCTCTCTACCTAGTTTAGAGTCAGTGATATACTCCATGTCATTTAGTCTCTCCCCTCTCTACATAGTGCATCTCTAGTCAGTGGCATAATATACCCTGTGACTAGTCTGTCTCTCCCTCTACCTAGTGTAGAGTCAGTGCCATACTATACTCCCTGTGACTAGTCTGTCTCCCGCTCTAATTAGTGTATAGTCATTGTCTCCCTCTACCTAGTGTAGAGTCGGTGTCTTGTAGACTCCCAGTCACACTCTCAGCGCTCTCTAGTGGTGGACAGCAGTGCCCCACAAATCAACGTCACTCCTCTCCTCATCCTCTGCCACCAACCTACCCCTTCACTCAGCTTCTTCCTCATAGTCCTTATGCTCACTCTTCTCTTGCTCCTCCTATCTTCTTCCCCCATTTAATACTTTGCTAAATCTATTCCTCTTCATTCCTTCATCTTCCTCCTCTTTCCACCATTCTATCGCTACTCATATTAGACATTACTGTGTATTTGATGTATACATATGAACTGTTGTATCTACATGCTATTGGTGACTATGTCCCCCTCAATGCCGACCACTATTAGTCTGCATGTCTGCATGGCATTGTATTTTTCTCAACATAACACTCCTCCTCCCCCAGCCTTAGGGGTCACATCCAAATTATTTTGTCAACTTAGTGAACTTTGTTAACCTGTTTGCCAATTTCTTTGATGTCGCCCAAGGCCATGATCACCGCTTTCGAACAGGTTCACAACTAATTTTGCTGTGACTCGTGCATCATATCGAAATATGTGTACCTGTTTGAAAATGGTGACCATTTACAGCCATTAATAAGACTTCAGAACGTCTCTTGAGTTTTGTAACATTCACAAACTTTGTGAGTTTTGCCTTCTCTGGACCAGTGAGAAATAACGTGAGTGGTGCGTACCACTTAATGAGGTAGTATAGGTGGTAGATGTGACTGTGGTAGACCTTTTAGTGCACCGTGTATAGTTGATATTAACGCTTAAATACATCCATGACAGGTGTATAACCTACATTCAATTATGGCGGCTGGCTCCGAGTATTTGAGTTCCCCTATGATGCTTTATAGGTAATGAAGTCAGTTAATGTTGTAATGGTTAACACGCCTGTATAACTAACTATTGCTACATGGCAGCTTGGTAGCCGATCACATAACTGCTCAATCCTATACTATAGTTTTATATATATACATACACTTATTGCTATAGTTCTATATATATACATACACTTATTGCTTTACTAGAACGGTTTATTATGAGCACTGAGCCGGCTTTTATTACACTACCGCCAGCCAGCCCCTAGTCCTACTCTCTATCTATAGTGTTATGTATATAGTTATGCTTCTCACTCCCACCTCCACCCCAGTTTATCATCAGTTCATATCTTACGTCTAGGGTGAGGCGTTACGTCAGAGTCTGTTAACCCGTTACTATGGTAAGGCGCACCCCCGAATGCGACGTGAGAGCTCTGCAGCAAGTACACCCGTACATGCTCCACCCACTCCGACCGGCTCCGGGCCAGGCTCAGTTATGCTCTGCCGGGCAGAGATGACACTACATGAAGTACAGGTAGGAGCATGTTTATTGTCAATAAATTGTCAATCAGTTCAGAATCTGTTCTCATGTCTTGAGGAGCATTATATGGGTCAGATTTTCAGAAAATGTACAATTGGCAGCTCTACACATTTAGGAAATTCTCCTAAATTCGGCTGAAGAATGAAAAATACCGGCTATATCTGAGTATATTTGGTGTCGCCTTGATTTAAAGTATCAGTTCTGTTATGTTAAACTGCATTTTGAAGCTTATTGTTGTCTTAAATGTGGGTTATTTGAGAGGATTGGTGAAGGCGAATTGTACATTTTCTGAAAAGCTGATCCAAATATAGTTATTTATTTATCAAAATCATAGTATGTTTAAGCACTGTTTTCAGGTTTCAATATAAGCAAAAGTACAAACATAGGTTATACATTATAGTGAAAACAAATAAACTTTATAACTTGAATACATGTTAAGTCTTTGTCAGCTAGATTAAAAGTGATTTATCAGAATTAACACAAGACCCAGGGTGTGACATGTGCATAACATGTTTGCAGTGCCACCTGGACAAGGAGGGCGCATCAGAGCTTGTGGTGGATCTCATCCACCATAACTTCTCCAGTAGGATCTTCCTGGAGACCGTGGAGCTGGGCATCGCGCTGCTGGAGGGAGGGAACACCATGATACAGGTACACTTCCCACTACTTCTCTTCTCCTCCCCATATTTACCAACCAAACCCTCATCTAAGATGATTAGTTCACCCTTGAATACTAATATAAGCAAAAGCATTCAGTTCTAACGAATTAAAATATTTATGCAGAAATCATTCCTAAGACGGCTGCAGAATGACAAGGACTCCGAAAAATTCTTCAAGAACTTCTATGACAGAATGCGTGAAGCACAAGCAGAAATTAAGGCCACGGTGACCGTAAACACTTCAGAGACCCTGGCGGGGGGTGGCAAGACTGAGGAGGGCAAGGAGGACAAGAAGAAACGTGAGTAGTGTTCAGTATTTACTTGAAATAATCTTTCATGTCCATATCATGTCTATAGATCTATAGAAGAAAGACACTTGTGACATGTTACGTGGGAGGAGCTGGGGAAACGCATCGTGGATGATGTCACTTCCGGCTCACCTGTTTCTCTGCTTTGCTGCTAGTTGCGTAGGCTAGCACCGACTTGGCTCCAGCCCAGTAGAAAGGCGAATTTTCTTGGAAATATCTTTGTTGTGGAAATGATTTATTTTCATTGAAAAATGTGATTTAACAATAATGAGACTTATCTCATGATGAGACTTATCACACAATGTGAAAATTCGCTCAATAAAATGTATTTTTAAAAAAACAAGTCAGGACATTAGTTACAGTAAAAGCAATATTGCCAATATCACCTAAAGAGTTTCATTACTTATCTAACATCAGTTACATTTACATGATTTTTTAGTTTTCTTTGCAGTATAGTTAGAATGTAACTTGTATCTAATATGGTTACCTAATTTCTGACGTGTATAAACTTAGTTAACGTTTGTGTATGTTTATACTAACTTTTAATTATCCCAGCAATCTCCATCAATATTATTTTGCTAGCATTAGGGGCCACATCAAAATGATTTCCTGAGCTTGGCAAACATCAGGAACATGTGGGCAAACTCCTCCGCAGTCATGCAAAGCTTATCAATGGCAGCGGCCGGTTGCCACATGCAGACTGGTGCACCAATTTCAAGCAGTTATTTTGGCGTGTCCCCTTATTATATTGCTATTAAACGTTCTCATGTGAAGCCCTAGTTGTGAATAACTGGGAAAACAGAGGGGCATGGACAGAACCCCACTCTGCCCCCAGGCTTTATCGCTCCTGTATTTAAACAATGACAGGGTGACAATATGACTGCAGATCAATGATGGAAACATTTGTTAGTTTGAGATCCCGCTGGCCTTGCTGCTGCACCAGCGACTGCTTGCTCATAGCTTGAGTGAAAAGCTCTTCTCTGTTGTTAGTGAGTCGTGAGGGGAGCTCAGAGGAGAATGCTAAAGACAGAAACAAAGAGAAAGACGAGGAGCGTGAGTGTTAAGTCTCTGTCTGTGTGTAGACGCCCCGTGTGTAGTTGAATAGACCTGTGTCTACCAACAGCCCCCTCCCCTGCCCCGCCCTGCATATGAACATGGTACATAGGTGACAGAGGCCAGTACTAGAGAGTCGGTACTCAGCATGTCCTTCCTCATCCACGGTCTATATTTATTATCCATATCTAGGCCTCCTGGAATCCATCCCCGTCCATACAAACCTTAATTCTAGCATCTTACTCAGTATTTATGAATGTTGTGATCATGGCTTGAATACAAACTTATTATCAGAGTAAGCTAGACGTACACTATATATTTACTCTCTAGGATAAGTGATACCACTGCCTGAGCCCTGCCTGGAACCTGTACCTCTGCCCATTTGTTTTCTTCCCCCCCATGGTCATGGCCTCTCTAGAATCTCTAGTATCCCCAGCTTGGTTTAAAGCTTCCTGGACGTGTATCATCATCATCACAAGATGCTTACTCAGTGATACAATGATTCTGTTTGTTTATTTTATGTCGTTTGATCGGGCGGATCACAGAGAGATGGACTCCCACTCAGATGCATAATTTATATTTCTTTCATGACAGACACTATGGTCAAGTTCCCAAGTATTCAATACAAATGTATAATTATCTATTTGGTTGATATCTAGTGGAAAGGTCATAGCAGAAGTGCATACCCAAACTAAAGCCCCTACGCGTCCTGCACTGTTTTCAGACTTGCATACATAAATATGGTACAATCAAGCATTCCAAAAAATAAATTCATCCATAAGTAACCTTATTGATAGTACGATACCAGTAATAACATTCTCTGAATAAATTGAATATATAAAATGCGATTGGTCAACTTGGCTATTTCATATTCTATTTTGCCATTGTATTATAGCAATGCAATTCTTTTTCTGGGGATCAAGGGGAACACGGCTTGGCTTTTATTCAGCTACGGGGGTTCACTTCAAGTTCCTTGCCCTGTGATAATGAATTAAAGTATAGCGTACATGTGAGTGCATGTTTGCTGTAGTTTTCTCTATACCCCCCCCCCCCCCCCCAAAAAAAAAGAAAAAACCCAAAAAACTCACACCCTACAGTACACATGCGGTAGTATCTGCCATGGTGGTGTACACTCTATTGCCCCTGCCCCTGTATGTACACTGCCACACTGTCTGGAGCCCCAGTACATTTTATACTTTATGTTCAAACCTGGCACTAGAATTCATCACACTTGAATGTACTGCAGCTAATGTGTGTAGGCCTTGGTCCCCATCACAAGGTAGCTATACAGTCTCATATATGTGGCACATCAAACTGTCAGTCCTCTGATTCCCCTTGTTAATTATTCTTACAGAAGAAAGACTATCTAGATCTAATCCGTTTTCACCAAAAGCTAGCATGGTTTTTGGAAAGATATATAATCTAGATATAATTGCTAGCGATAATGATAAATCAACCCACTCTCGTAGTCCATTCATTGGCTGTACCTTCCTGCTATGGCATTAGGTTTACAGATCAGGATCAGTTATCAATTTGATACCAATTTAAAGTATTTAAAGAGGTTTTCAGCCCCTTGCTTAGCGAAATTACAGTCGTCTTTTGTAGAGTACAATATCAATGCAGTCATAGACTGACGTTGATTCTCTACAAGTGTTACAGTAACAATTTTAATTAAAAATTAAATCAGTAATAAATATACAATATGGCTAAGATGTGGATAAGTAAAGCTTACTTTTGTGTCACTTGAATCAGCCATTTAACTAAATACAAATATGGAGATGTTATGGAGGGTTATTAGTAACTAGTTGATAGCCCATATTGTTCTCTGTTTGTTTGTCAATACAATCGGGGGAAAAGAGACAAAAACGTGTGAATAGATGCTTTATTGTTCCGTATTCTGTTGCTCGCCTCCCTAACTGTTACATGTGTTCTCCTACAGTAGATCTTCCTCATTGCTTGCCTTATTGTTGCATCCCATCTAATTACAAATCAGATCTTAGTGACTTTGTATTGTATGCCTATTATCAAGGATATTTTATGGTACAGTTCGTGAAGAATTTTTTTCGAATGTAAAACATTTTGTCTTTTGTGCAAGGTTGATCACTAGATTAAATCATATGATTTTGTGTTGTGTGCAGCCAAAGATAAAACGGATGAGGAAAAACCATGTGAGTGTCCCAGAACCCCATTCCAATTATACGTTTTTGTCCCTTCTTATCTTAACCCAACTTTCTCTAGAAGATATTTTATTTAGATTATATACGTATAATATGGGATTGCATGATTGCCCAGTCCAGCCCGTAGTTTCCCCAGCCTGACCACTTGTTAAACCACCTACATCTACCTTACCTACCTAACACTTAGTGCACTATTGATATTGGATGTTTTCTGCCACTGACATGTAGTTTAGAGACTCCCAAGTTATATCCACTGAACACATAGCAATTATTATTATTGATATTATTATTATTATTATTGTACCGGTTTTCTCTTATTGGGATTTATAAATGCTAGACAACAAACCTATGCATCTGACTGCAGTAGTGAGGTCTTCTAGTGTGTGCCCAGTAGTGGGTGATGTGCTTCAAAATAATAGTCACAATTTCCTTTTCAACAATGGTTAATACATATGAATCTATATAGGCTCTGAGTGTGGTGCTTATTTAGTGGGGCAAAGTGCTCATAGACTCATAGTTGTGTCAAGATAACCTGGGTTAAGTTCTCAAGCGTCCTTTGGCGAACAATGGTGGTCGTTTATCTAAAGCCAACATTATTCTCTTTATTTACCTTCTCTTTTTCTCCATGATCCACTATCTTTTTCTTCATGCCTAAAGCAATAAGTAAGCTTTTCTCTCATTGGTTCATCACATGCATGGATCTGCCCAACATTATCACATCAGTCTCACACTCTATTTCAATATGCATCACTCGTGTTCTAGTATCTTTTACTTCGCCTTGACCCTTATTCCTCTCATAACCTAGGCTCTCTTTTCTTTCTCTGACTTAAACTGAATGTTACTATCAATGTAGCCCCTCTCTTGTATTTATAATTTATCTCTTTCCCTCCAGGTTCATCTAAGCGTAAAAAACGTAAGCAAGAGTATGAGGTGTAACGAAGTCGTTAAGAGGCCAGGTCACAACGTTTTGTAAACTTCGTAAATGTCATGAACCTGTTGGCGAGCTCCAAGCTTATCAGTGACAGGAGCTTGTCAATTGGTTCACGAATTGCTAAGGTTCCAAGTTAACAAAATCATTTTGACTTGCCCTCTTAGGCTCAGTTGTTGCTGTGGTTCTCATCGCTGTTGTTGCAGGCAGTGAGTTGTTGCTGTTACTGCTACATCTCTAACCAGTTACAGCTACTGTTGCTCCAAGTTTCAGTTATACAGCAGAGTCTCCACAGGGACAGGGGAAGCTTTAAATTTGCAACAAATAATTCAAGGCCTACAATAGCTATGAAAATGGTCAGATTGGTTTGAGGGCCTTCAAACTCCATCACAATATTCTAACATACAGTTTAGATATTATATGGGTATAAATACCCTTGAAAGTATGCTGGAAAGGCCTGGAATTTGATATGACCTGTGGAGACCCTGTACTACTACACTTGTATGGTGTTATTGGGAAGTTCAGGGATATAATGGTATGTCTTAGGACGTAAATATAGCAAAGTTATTACATACGTGATATAATAGCTCGGAGTATAGCACTGTTTGTAAGCCTGGGGAGGTCAAGGGCTTGATGAAATAATGGTTAAAATGGCAGATGAGGTAAATTGAGATTTATGTGGATTATTGTGGTGTTTTTCATTTTTTTCTGTGAAATAAATAAACTTTGAAACAAGCTATGAAGCTACCGGTTTCCCCGAACATAACATGTTTCACTTGTTACCACTATCAGTTCCATGTCCGTATGCATGCTTGACCTCATTGTTAGAAGGAGGTCATGTTGAATGTGGCCAGGATGAAGACGTCCAAGTACTTTACCCCCGTCTCCATAACATTTCCTCTTTCCCATATGTCCCAGACTAACTACAGTGGAAATTTTATAGGATGGTTTTAGCTTGGGTTGGATTATTGTCCAGTGAAAGTATACACATTGTAACATCTCATCAAACTTCTTAAATACAGGGGAAAGTCTATATCTCCTTCTTGCTTGCAAGTGCTAGGGGAGAATCTAGAACTAGGTACGTATATGACTGGAGGTGTTGATATTGTTGGAGATCTGATGAGGAAGCTGCAAGTACTCAAACACACACCTGTCCTAGGAATGAAACATTTCCCTTACCTCCCCGCCCGCCCCTGACTTGCTCATAGGGCTCGGGGAAAGTGCCCTTGTAGACCGTGCACAACCCCTTCACCAAGTTAAACTAAACGTGTGAGTGTGTGTGTGTTGCAGCCAAGCTGAACGGGACGCTGGTGTCAGGGGAGATGAAGGAGCAGCTGGGCGAGGCGGCGGCCAGCACCAGCAAGGCCATCAACTGTGTGCGGCGCGCGCAGGGCGAGGAGGAGGAGGAGGCGGCTGCACGGGCCAACACCTCGGCTGTGGATGACCTGCTGGCAGACAAAACCAAGGAGAAGGACGAGAAGAAGATAGCGTCCGAGATAGCCGTCATGCAACCCATCCTCCGGTTCCTGCAACTGTTGTGTGAGAACCACAACAGGGACCTACAGGTGGGCTTATACTCTATACTTTATAGTCACCTGTAGGCTGTACCTTTGTACAATTGTGCCTTAAAATAGTGTAACTTTAATCTTGTGTTGGTAATTACTTTATTAAAAACAAATATAAGAATATCTGTAAAGAAATAATTGTAAATAATTACATGCCATTTCAAAGTTGAAGATGGTCAAAATCTGTCAGGACCTTTATGATTTCTAACGAGCTTGGTAAATATCCATTACACTATGACACTGTTCTTATTACTTATTGCAACTTGTGTGTAGAACTACCTACGGCACCAGTCCAACAAGTCCAACCATAACCTGGTGTGTGAGACCCTACAGTTCCTCGACTGTATCTGCGGCAGCACGACTGGAGGCCTGGGCCTGCTCGGGCTCTACATCAACGAATCCAACGTGTCGCTCATCAACCAGTCACTTGAGTCACTCACTGAGTACTGCCAGGGTCCCTGCCATGAGAACCAGGTAACACTTCACCGATAGATATACCCTATGTCCTCAAGTACAACCCCAAGCTTGTTTTTCACGAAATTACCGTATACTCCCATTAGACGAATCAGAGGTTCTTCTATCAAGAATAAAGGTTTATTTTTGGTTTCCCACTACAAGCTCGCTATCGCTACGCACATCTTTAAATATCTGTGGAATAAATTATGAAAAGTTTATATGGCCACCTGAATGTATAGTTGATTTATGATTCAATAGACTTTTGTTTAGACAAATGCCTCATAAATGGTTTGGATTAATTGTATATCAGACCCTTTTCCCTCGTGTACTGTGAATTGATTGTGTCCTTTTAATCATTCCATGTTTTCAGAACGCGATAGCGAGTCATGAAAGTAATGGAATAGATATCATCATTGCTCTCATCCTCAACGACATCAACCCCCTGGGCAAATACCGCATGGATCTAGTACTAGAGCTCAAGGTGGGTAGCTCATCAGTGTGTGATGTGGTTAAAAGTATTTATCTCTATCCAAAACACATTTGTATATACAATGTTTACTACCCATTTTTGTTTTCTCTCGTCGGGCATTTCTTTAGATTATTAATAAGAGGTTGAACTGGTGTCTTTATGTATGGTCTCTCTGGAAGAACTTTGAAAGCAGCTGTGAAATAGCTTCCTTGTTCATACCGGTATACATACCTGTCAGTATTCTCTGAGAGTCCTGTCTCAGAACACGACTCTCAGATTCACATCTGGCCTTGGTATAATTACACAGGGCCAGCAATAAGTAATTCTGCAAATTTTGATGTCATATTTTCTGTTTCTTGTAGAACAATGCCTCCAAGCTATTGCTTGCTATAATGGAGAGTCGGCACGACAGCGAGAATGCAGAGAGAATCCTCTACAATATGAGTCCTAAACAACTGGTAGGTAATCCACCTATGTCCAGTGTGTGTGGGTGGGTTTGTGTATGGGTATTGTGTGAATGCGTGTAACTGTATGTATATATACATGCGAGTGTGTCGTATGTGTGCGTGGGTGTATGTATATGTATACATGTATGTGTACATATATATATATATATATATATATATATATATATATATATATATATATATATATATATATGTATGTGTGTATATATGTATACATGTGTATTTATGTATGTATATGTATGACCGTATACATATGAATGGTATGTACATGTATGTATGCGTGGAAAAGTACATATGTGTGTGTGTGGATGTGATGATCCTCTGATGAACGTTTAAATTGTTGAATTCCACTAATAGCATGGACAAATAGTCACAATATAAAAGATACAGTGCGTTAGAATCTGCCTCAATGAGAATCTAATCTTTATATCTCCCCGGTCCCAAAACACCCCCACTCCCTCCTCCACCACCACCACCACCACCACCACCACCACCACCACCGCAGCAGCAGCAGAGGACCTTCACCTCGACTCTAGGACAGAATCTCTCTGGACACGAGCCCCCCACCCACCCCGCCCTAACATATAACCTCTACCAAAATAGATACCCGTACCAAATGTCTACCAGCCCAGGTTGTTCGTCATGTGAAAATTATATCAAATACTATAAAAGTGTTAATGCTTAGCTGAATTCACGGATTCATAGAAAAAGATACACACAGGTTCAAATGTTTTCATATATGGGTCAGATTTTCAGAGAAAGTACAATTGGCCTTCACCCATCCTCTCCAATAACCCACATTTAAGACAGAAATGGGCTTCAAAATGCAGTTTAACATAACAGAACTGATACTTTAAATCAATGCGATACCAAATATACTCAGAGGTACCCAAAATGTATCGTTTTTTAGGCAGAATTTAGCCGAAATTACTAAATATGTAGAGCTGCCAATTGTACATTTTCGGAAAATCTGACCCATATGATCATAATATTGGGGGCTGCATGTATGGCGAGTATTTGGCGTGCGAGTAGTTGGGTCTATTTGGTCTGAGATTGTGTCCAGCCGGATTGTGTCCTGACGCGCTAAATATCCCCGTCACTGTGCTGCAGCACTTGCCTCCTCCTCCTCCCAGCACTTCACCATACGTGTCTCAGTATAATACACGCATTTAGATAGGAATATGTGAATATACATGTATATAAATATATGTATGAACTTGTTCCTGTGGTTATATATATTTATGTATATATATGTACATGTCTATTGTTGAATGGATTGACTATTTCTGTCCATATATATGTAAAAGTATAACCACCTGTCGCTAAAAGCGCTTGTACGCGCGCAAGGAAGAAGAGTGTGAGTGAGAGAGCGAGAGAGAGTGCTTGTAGAGAAAGAGAGAGAGAGAGGTGGTAAGAAGGGTTGAAAAAGAGATTAAGGAGAATGGTATTGAGTCAATAAAAAAAGAGATGGAAGAAATAAAGAAGAAAATAGGACGCTGAAAGACAAATGATTATGTAAAGCAGGTGGTGTTACAACATAAGGAGAGAAGAGGAGCAGGAAAACGATGAAAGGAGAAAATTAGGGAAATAGAGGCGGAATAGAAGAGGCCGAGAGTGGAAGAGAGAAGGGGACAAGAAAAAGAAGGGCGGCTTAGGGAGCAAGATAGAGCGAAATAGTGGAGAAAGTGAAAGGAGGGAGAGTAAAAGTGGGAAATGTAGAAAAAGACTGGAAGAGAAAGAGAGGCAGAGTAAGTGGGGAAAGGAGGTATACTTTAGTAATAGGGGCCTACTTTAGTAATAGCCTCATTTGACTCGTGAGGGCGCAAAAGACTTGCCCTACAATATACATGTAAAAGAGAAGAGTGAAAAAGGAGGAGGCGAAAATGAAAATGGTTCAGAAAACTAGAAGGGAAATTGGAAAGTGGAAAAGAAGACAGAAACAACAGTAAAAGAACAGGAAGATAAAGGAGGTAGAGAAAGAATGGAAAGGAGAGAAAGGGTCGAGGCAAAGAAACAGTGGGAAAGATAGGCGAAGGAGATGAAGAAAGAAAAGAAGAGAGAAAGGAGTGAGAAGAAGGATGATAACTGTGCTCTAATTGTTTGCAGCTTGAACCCATGAAGCAAGCTTTCCTTCAAGCCGTCGTACGCGGGGAAGTAGAGGTATCCTCTCTCACACTGGATAGAACAATTTCCCCATATTTAGCTCATTTATTAACCCTCCATTATCATACATCTACTTCCACCCCTCACCGCTAGGCTGAGCTTTACTTGTGTCTAGCTACTGCATGCTGGGAAGGTAGACCACTGGATAATAAGTGTAACATTTTATACTCAGGTGCTGGTCGTTGTGCAGGTGTTTTATTATCTACATGTCAGACAGTTGATATTATATGTGATTTCGGTGTTGTATTAACCTCCCTCTTAATTCGCAATAGTCACTTCTTCATCTCAGCCACATTTTCTTCATTTGTCCTCGTCCTTCTCTGGTTTTCTGTCTGTCTTCTCTTGCTATTCAACATCCACCTCCCGTCTCACCCTCTCTTTATACCAATGCTTTAAGGGTCACATATTTATTTTAAATTTATTTTGATGTGACACCTTAGACAGTTGCAGAGCACGTTGACCGTGTGTACAAGATTACAGTGCATGTTTACATACATACTGACTACTCCAACAATAGACTCCTCCATGTTTCACTAGATGGTAAAGAAGGAATGGTTGTGACCCTGAATTGAGATGCTTCAGTATATGTGCTGCATGTGAGGTGATCACACCTCCATGGGAGATCATCTGGATCTTAGCCCCTGCTCTAGTATGATGGTTCCTCGTCAGTACATCTTTCCTGAATGAATCTGTCATGTGTATGGGAGGGTTCCTAGTGCGCATGTGTAAACCTTACTTCCCACTAGAGGACGTTGTATTACTACTTTTATTCTACTTGTAGCCGTCTTTATTAGTATAATGATGTATGATACTTATAGTGTGTGCCCACCTACTGCGATAGGCATCTGCGTACGGTTGGCATGGCTTTGGCGATTGAAGATGATTAAATGACATATATAAGTGGAGCATGTTCGTGATGGGCTACACGATGCAAATGTGACACAATAGTGATGACAGGCGTGTTGTCACAACACCAGAGTATTAGGACATTTATGATGATTGGAGTGCTATCGACATCATTGAAATTAGTCGCCAATCTTGGGTGATGACACTGAAATCTATCGCAGTTGGTGGGCACTTGCTATAAGTATTTAAAGTTCGATGGTGTATACATAGTATATGGCTCTATACTTACAATGAATAAATACTACATGTCAGTTTGTGTAATGTATATTCTGCATACACAACACCTGCTCTAGCCTCCACTCATTCTGCCCACTCCCTCCTCTAGCTTGGAGGTTTTTCCTTTCCTGCATTTAATACTTGCACTTTCCCTCTGTAAAGCTCTACCACAAATAAATAGATTAAGATACATGACAGGTGTCCCCTGCCTGTTATACAGTAAGCACACAACAACTTTACATGAAGAATGACGGAATAAAACAATGTAAATATACAGGTGATATATACAGGGTAAAGTGGTAGAAGTGACAATGCAATATTACATGTGTCTGCGTTACCCACAGGTCGATGTGGCCAAACAAGCTTATAGCCAGGCGGAACAGATGGAAGAGGAAGAGGAGGAGGAAGGAGACGAAGAGGAGGAAGAGACTGCCAACCCAAGAGACGTAGGGCACAATATCTACATTCTGGCCCACCAGGTTAGTCTTCTCTTACAATATGTGCTGTGTTTCAGGGATGCAATGTGGCAAATATGTGTGTAATCAGCCTGGCACCTGATCACATGTATTGGCTATATAAGGCTTTTTGTCATATTCCTTATGATAGACACTATCCAAGCAAACGTCTGGAAAAAGTTGGGTTTGTGGGAGAAGAATTGTTGCCCGTATCTGTTATAACTCTGTTTATGGATGCATATATTATGTGCTCTGTCTCCCAACTCTACAGCTGGCCAATCACAACAAGGAGTTGGCGGCTCTCCTCAAACCCTCAGGTGAAGCGCCTGGCGACCAGGCGCTCGAGTACTACGCACGACACACAGCCCAGATTGAGGTAAGACCAAATCTGTTACCTTCCTTACTTGCAGCTTGTGGCAACATCTATTGAAAAAAATATATATATGGGTCAGATTTTCAGAAAATGTACAATTGGCACCTCTACACATTTAGGAAATTCTCCTAAATCAGGCTGAAAAATGATGAATGCTGGGTATATCTAAGTACATTTGGTATCACATTGATTTAAAGTATCAGTTCTGTTATGTTAAACTGCATTTTGAAGCTCATTTTTGTCTTAAATATGGGTTATTTGACAGGATTGGTGACGGCAAATTGTACATTTTCTGAAAATCTGACCCATATGCTGATCGGCAATGCCCCGGCATGGCTGTTTCACCAACTAGCCGGGGAGGTAGGCCAGACAAGTGTTTATATCGTGATGGTTAGAATACAAAGCTACTAACCTATAAAGCAATGTGCAATGATTGTTCTACAAAGGTGAAACCACACCACACCTAGCCACCTTATATAGTGTCAGGAACTAAGCACTAACGTCCCTGACTGCATGTGTTACAGATAGTGCGACATGACCGCACCATGGAGCAGATCGTCTTCCCTATACCCGAGGTGTGTGAGTACCTCACAGTAGAGACCAAACAAAAGGTCTACTACACGGCGGAGAGGGACGACCAAGGCAGCAAAGTCTCTGACTTCTTTGACAGACATGAAGACATGTTCGCTGAAATGAAGTGGCAAAAGAAACTGCGAGGTTAGTTACACCATATAGTCTGGGTTGGATTTAATAATGCTTACAATACAAAACTCTCGTAACATAAATAACTTGTATCATAATGGCCCCAGCGAACCCCGTGCTGTATGAGAGGTGCAATAACGGGGATTTAATAACAGAATCTGTGTGGTACTCATACCATACAAATCAAATTACTTCCCGTGTAGTGACAAATTGCGTAGGTTTTCGTCTGTTTGGGCTTTCATTGGTTGTGATCGTGGGAAAATGTTAATAAAGGGCATATAAAACCTATAGAATGGTACTCGGCGCCCGTAATAAAAAAGTTATGGAACTCGTCGTTCCATGAATTCCCGATTACAGGCCCATCATACCCCGTTCTCTCTATATATATATCACTATTCAAATCGTACAATGAACATAGATGGGTTTTCTGTTTAGTCATCTCTACTAATGGTGCATGGGCTTTTAAGCCTCTTTGATGATAAGATTTTTGTAACTTTTTGTATGTCCTGTATTTCAGCAAACCCCGTGCTATTCTGGTTCAGCTCGCACATGTTCCTCTGGTCCGGTATCTCATTCAACTTCGCTGTCCTTATCAACCTACTCGTGGCCTTATTCTACCCGTTCAGCGGCACCACAGCCGGTATGTATCTCTACCATCCCTAAAAATGTTACCTCTATTATTTTTAGGCCATGTGCTAGTGTGCTATGCCTCCTTTAAGGCTGGCTAATCGATCAATCAAGTGATATCTTCAGTATGTCAGAGGTAGAACGGTTTGGGAGGTTTTATTATTAACTTGTTTATTCAGCTATAACATTTTATATTTCATCACATTACACATTATGAAACATTGAATTAGCAATTTAGATGAAAAATATCAGCTAGTCAAAAACATCAATTTAGATAAAAGAAATATTTTGTGTAAGTTGTAATAGCTTTCCCTGGATGGTCAAAAGAGGATTGCTCACTATTTAGCAAATATAGTAGGTAAGGATAGAGGTAATCATTATTCATATAAAGTATAGGACAAAACAGATTCATTAGGGAACCATCCTTTTCCTAACTTGAGAAAGTCTGGTGCAAAGTGCAGCAGTCCATTGTTTTGGGGCAATATACATGTATTTGGGAGGAGGGCGGTGGCAGTTGAAAGGACCAAGTGACTGCCTGCATTCTCACTCTGCCCTCCCACCTTGTGACAGAACCCTGACTCAATTATGATAATTTACAACAGCTTTCCTCTGATACGCCATTAGCTAATATACAAGAAATGCAATAATCAGATGATAGAAAGGTACTTGACAGCACTCACTTCGGCAGCCATCATACTTAATATTTGACCCAAATGCAAAAGTTCAACTTATTTTCTACTTGCTGCAACTCAGATGTTTGCCTATGTATATGCTCACATGTCACGTACATCCAACCATAGTATATATATATGTACAATAGCTCAATGTATCATATATTTCAGAGCTGGATCCACGGCTGTCGGCGCTCGTGTGGGCCGCCATGTTCCTGTCTCTGGCCATCGTCATCACTCTGCCACGTCCCTCGGGCGTGCGCACCTTCATCGCCTCCACCATACTTAGACTCATCTTCTCTGTGGGACTAGAACCCACCTTACTGCTGCTCGGCACACTCAATGTAAACCACACTTTATACTCTACCCTATAAGTAGTTTATCTACCATTAATACTAATTACCTCAGTTTTTACTTGAGGCCAAATTAGTTTGTGAGGAGGCGGTCATAGATGACAGGAAAACCCAAATTGCTAACTTGTTTGATACTTATACCCAGCTTTATCTTTGTGCTATGCTATATTTTTGTTTCTTTGTTATGACATGGGACAGACTTCATCACATTTGATTAAACCAGCTACGGTAAAACGCCTTAATTCAACATACTGTTATTAAATATTTGTTTAACTTGGAGTTACTTGAAATTGCACGTTTTGTTTGGTAATATTGGCCCAATGTTCCTTCAACACAGAACAGTGCATGTAAGTATTACTAACTACTGGGCACTACATAGTGTTGTGGTGCCACACCTGTCATTTTGGCCCTTATATTTTGCCATTTTAAAATGTAGTTTGATGCTGCAACTCCTCCAGACAGGCAATGGTTGTCCAGCAACCTTCGTAATAACAATCTAGTCACTAATCTACCCTTGTGTTAAACTTTATATTCTGATTGGGTATAAGAATAGATAATTAATTATGCGAGTACAGTAACAGGGATGTTATATGATACAAGTAACAGATATTCATTTAGGGGTGTTTAGTTTAAAATCTTATACATACAGATCATGCAGTTCAATTTTATACAGGTTTCGATTTCAGATTTCGAACTTCAGATTTTTTTTACATATCATACCAAGTCACTATAAAGTAGAGTATGTGCTCTATTAATCTATAATATGTGGGGCTTACTACTACTTATCATGCCATAGATTGTGTAGATTTGATGAATTTATACTTTTGTGAACAGACTTCCAATGATACTAATGTGTCTACGTGTAATGATAACTGGTATATCTGACTACCGCAGGTGCTGAATGGCATCGTGTTTTTGGTGAGCTTGATGGGTAACCGAGGCACCTTCACCAAAACAATGAAAAACATCCTGATGGACCTGGAGTTCCTCTACCAGATGGGCTACCTCCTCATCTCCACCCTTGGTCTCTGTGTACACGAGTTTTTCTACAGCCTCCTGGTGAGTTATAGCTCTATATACCCACTACCTACACCCAGTAGATAAGGCCCGCACTACCTACACCCAGTAGATAAGGCCCCTCACTACCTACACCCAGTAGATAAGGCCCCTCACTACCTACACCCAGTAGATAGGGCTCACCCCTCAACCCCGGCACTTCCCTCCCCTGTATATATACACCCTGCCCCCAGACAAGTTAGTAGATACTGAAACAGTATTACTATATGTAAAGATACTACCCACATACTTAGGCTAGTCCTGCATTTACCAGCCTGATGTCATATTGTTGAATAAAGAAATGGTTTAGCTGCTTTATTTAGCCAGTCCGTCACTATAAATCAGTCTAGGAGTCATACATTATGCCAATGGATGGTAATTTTCGCCGGAGCATTCGACGGGCAAATGTCCCAACAAATTTTATTTCACTCGGATGATTCCACAAGAGCAAAAGACACTTAAAATTTACCAGTCCAAGAGTGGTTGCAAGGAAGGGGTCACGTGATCGCCTTTAGGGTACCATCGGGACATGGGCAGACAGTAATAGTACACAATGTATCACCCCCTAAAAGCTGCATTCTTAGATAAATTATCAAAACATCTTTCTTTAAAATTCTTCAATAAATACATGATCATCATTGGTATTTAGAATGTTGAGGTATAAAGTAGATTTCATACAGAAGTAAACAATGCTTACAACCCCGGTAAAGTGAACGCTGCTAGATACGTGTATGTAAAAAAATCATGATTGCGAATGCCATATTGGATTATGCTGAATAAAAGTTTGGACATTGGCGGGACCAAACACTGAAAAGAATGGGTCAAACCCTCTTAAACTGTTTGTCAGAAGATGACGTTCAGATTGGTAGGAACATTATAAATAATGGATCAAAAGTTATCAGATTGTTTATTGATATTAGCTGAGGAATGTAAGTTTAAACATGACCAGTGACATGCAGGTTTCTGATGAGGAATATTCCATTGAGTGCACTAGAGTATATTCCCCTCCCCTCCCCTCCATATCCTCACACAGTCCACTCCTTCCTCCCGCCATCTGCACCTCTCTCACCCGTTATCTATGTACACTTAAGTCAATTCCTTCTAGCTAAAACCTACCTGACATTTAACGAGGCAAAACTTTAGAATCTGCTACGGTCGATCTGAATGTTTTAAGCAGTATTATTTCTATGAGTATATGATCTAACGATATCTATAGCTTGTTGGATATTAATTCCTGTACACGTGTTCTAAACAAACGATCGGTGATGGTTATTAATCATTTATACATCGTATGTATGTTCTTCACTTCACTACTCGTTATGTATAAATATTGGAAGAGAGTGCAGCATCTCTCCACTTGTTGTTTATCTCCCTAATGCTCTTGGTGCATTTGTCAACCTGGACACCGTTGCTCCTCGTTTCGCTATGCTAACAAGAGCTCTTTGTCGTAAACGTTATTAATAAATAAGATAAGACAGCTTTAAAAAACAGCTCTTATCATTAGAGTTATCCTTACTGTTAAATTCAATGTGGCTACAGATAATGATATTTGCATGGCCAAAGTTTGCCTAATAACGATACAATTATGACAGCAACAGTGCATGCAATTATACGATTATGAATACCACGAGCAACGGTGGCCTGGAACATGTATATTCCTATCTTATTATCATATTTGTTATTTAACTTGGACGTGCACTTTTTCCTTCATTATTTACTTCTGATCCCCAACCTAACCTCAGTAGATGTTAGTGCCACGTTGCATGAAGACTGGTAGACTGCTGTCAGTTCTGCCCCCGCCCCTTCTATACCCTTCTCGGAACCACCATTTACCCCCCGCACTCTCGTCATCCCTGGTTCATAAGATAACCAAACGTTCAACGTATAGTACCGTCCCCTGTGCACTGGAATAAACTGCTCTTTTCACTTCCATTTCTTCTCTTAATAAGTGTGTGTTCCTTCCATCATCCTACCCATCTTATACGTCCTGCCTCCCCCTCTATCCCCACAAGTCTTAAGTGGATTTATATGTCATATTGAGTAGACAGGCCTAGTTTTCCCTTTTCATTTGTCACATTGAAAGAAGTTTTTATTTCTTAACTATTGGTTGTATTTGAGCTCATCACTGAATATAGTAATCCTTACTCATCCCATTAAAATCTTGAGAATTCTCTTGGCATTCTGGCAACTTATGGCGCTCCTAATACAACGTAGCATCATCCATCCCCCTTAAGTAAAGTCTTCAGATTATGACGAATGGTGACTTTTTAATTTTGAGTTTAAGTTAATTTAGTAGTTAACTTACTAGTTGATTTTCCCCGTAATGATTACACATTGGATCACTTTCCTCTCTAAACGTTAGCTTCTAGTCTCTAGTTGTAAAGATACCATGGTAGAGCTGCACCCTTGTTTTGCCGCGTTATGTATATATATATACTATATATTTATGTATGTATGAGGGAGCTCCCGGAGCTGTAGCACTGAATGCACTGTATAACCTTGGCCTGCCTTGTTTTCCCAGCTATTGGATGTAGTATATCGAGAGGAAACGCTGCTCAACGTCATCCGTTCGGTGACAAAGAACGGCCGCTCCATCCTGCTGACGGCGGTACTAGCCGTCATCCTCATCTATCTCTTCTCAATTGTTGGCTTCATCTTCTTCCAAGATGACTTCCTGATTGAAGTGGAAGGACTCAAAGGTGTTGTTAATCCCGGTAAGTATCTCTTTTATTACTGGGGGCCAGTTCAAAATAATTTAGCGAACTTGCATCTTTGTGAATGTCACAAGCCCGTTCCTGAGGTTTTATGAGCTAAGTTAGCCAAGCCTTATCAATGGCAAACATTTAACCATATATCCCTACACGATCTATGATATAACCAACTAGCTAGGAGTTAAGTCTTTATATGTGGGTCAGATTTTCAGAAAATGTACAATTGGCAGCTGTACACATTTAGTACAGTGTGCTAAATGAGGCAGCAATTTAGTCAATACTGGGTAAATTTGAGTATATTCGGCATTGCATTGATTCTAGCAATCTGTTTGGTTAGGTTGAACTGTATTTTGAACTTTATTTTCGTCTGAAATTTGGGTTATTTGAGAAGATTGGCGAAGTAGAATTGTACATTTTCTGAAAATCTGACCCATATATCACAATACACATCAATAAATCAGTCATCATATGTGACCCCTTACTGATGATGCTACATTTGTGGTTTTCCAGAAGTGGTAAAAGCAGCAGCCAATATTGTCTCCTCCGGTGGTGCCACCACAGCAGGATTAGGAGCGGCTGCTGGAGCAGCGGCAGCCTCCAATAACATGGCGGCAGGGGCGGGTACAGGCGGGCTGGCAGCAGAGGGCAGCACGTGCAGTGCCGAGCATGGATGCACTGTGGCAGAGAGCGTGTCCGGCATCCTGCAAAACCTCACTGACCATGCAACAGGTGGGTTTATTATTCTTTTATTTTATTTTATTTTCACTCTATTCACTTTTATTTGCATCTGACCAATAACTGTACTGATATGTAAGGTATTTTTAAAGTTTACTTATTTCTCAAGCATCAAAGTATAATTGAAGTATTTCCATTTTTTCTGGTCTTTGTTATTAGGTATTTCCTCCTCCTTCCTCCTCATCCCATCCACCTCAACCTCTTGATTCATCTGTTCCCTGATTCCACCCCTCATCCTCCTTTTCCACATCCAACTTAGTCACCGACCAATACCTGTTGCCACAGCTGTAATAATGATGTTCTCTGTTTGTTTCTCAGCTCCCTCATCAGAACTAGCGCCTACGGATGGGGAAGACGATGATGCCCGGGAGCGACACTGTGACTCGCTCATCATGTGCATCATCACTACCCTCAATGAAGGCCTGCGTAATGGTGGCGGCATCGGCGACGTCCTACGCAAACCCAGCAGCACAGTATGTACAGAACTCCACCATCTATACCACCATCTCATCTCCCTCCCTCCCTCCCTCCCTCCCTCCCTCCCTCCCTCCCTCCCTCCTCCCCCCTGCAGACCTGAGATGCAAGTTCCCAGTTTGAGCTCAATCATGCGTATTGGAAGCTTTTGGTTCAAATCCTTGGGGTCTGACTTCACCTCAAATTCACTTTCAAATTCAAATTTGTCCAGGGAATGAAATGAAAGCCAGTATCACCAGCTCCATACTCCTGAGCAAGAGAAAAACGAAAATCAAACAGTATTCTGAATTTGGATTATTTTGCCCTTAGCAACAGTCCAAGTCATATCAAGGGGTGGGAGTTGAATTGATATTTTGGAAAACCGCTACACGATTCAAACGCAAACACAAATTCCCTTGAGCCTCTCCAGTCTGGGTCCGACAACAATGCCTTGGTCCATCCACTTTGCCACCCGGACCTCCTGCGTTAACAAACCCTTTCACGTTGTCTTTTTAATCATGACTCAAACAAACCCTATATGTGACTATACCCCAGCTTAAGGCAAAGTGTATTAACGTACTATTAATGCAGTTTTGCAGCTCTTGTCATCCTCCTGTCTCCAATCGCCCCGTGTCAGTTTTCTGTTCATTTCTCATTACTCTTTGCATTATATTATTGACACAATTCTTGTTCACCATAAGAGCTTCACTTACATCAAATACTTCATTATGGAGGAGGTAGGACGATTGTTGAACACGAGGTGACGCCTCCAGAGCTCTACATACATATATCAATATTCCACAACAGCAACAAGCAAACACCACTTTTGTGGTCACCGTCTGCAGAGTTGTACCTTTGTGTCTTTTCCCCTAATAATACGATCTGTTATGCCATCTCCAACATAGGCCACTTGCTCTGACTCCAAACAAGTATTTATGTTTTTCTTGGCAAATGTTATACTGGTAATCAATGACAAATTTCATTAGAAAATGTGTTGTCTAGATGATGCATAGGTCATTGCAAGTGGTTTATAATTAACACGAAGTCATCATTGGATAGTTCAGGAACAGTGTTGATCTTGTGTCTGTATTATCATGTTGTACTTTATATCATTGCTTCGTTTTAAGCGCCACAATTTAT
The DNA here is from genome assembly GCA_942159475.1 of Sthenelais limicola. Lineage (NCBI taxonomy): Eukaryota > Metazoa > Annelida > Polychaeta > Phyllodocida > Sigalionidae > Sthenelais > Sthenelais limicola. The sequence continues at coordinate 30,119,690 of OW804099.1, forward strand.
TTTGATAAAGATAAAATTGTTCAGTGGTATTAACGGATTGAAATCTTAGTGTTCGAACTAAAGGATAAGGTAGGTTGATAATTAAAGATCACAAAAGACAAACGTATATTTTATTTGCTCAAAGGTTCATTAGAGTTATTGTAATTTATCTCAGTTACTTTTATTTCTTTGATTTGGTGTCCATTGTCCACTGGATTTTCGACCTCAAATTTTAAGGTTGAAAATCTAGTGGACTTTTAATAAAAGTGAGCCACTTCAGAATTATTTCCCAAACTTCGCGAATGCCACGAACCTGTTGATGAGACCAAGTCAAGCCCTACCAATGGCAGCAAGCGGAGGCCATTCATTAATAATTTCACAAGTTTGCGAAATAATTCTAATGTGACTCTTTAGTGCTCGATAGATCCCTGGAGTGTAAAATTAGCAGGGACTAGTGGAGCATGAGGCAGGGAAGGGAGTGAGAGGAAAGGGAATGGGGAAGGGTATGGAGGGCAGATGGAGTGAGAGAAGCATGATAATAGTTTGGAGTAAATAAGTGCATGAGCTGATGTGTAAATGAGTGGGCTTCTGTCCAAACATGAAAGGCGGAAGTGTAGTAACCGAAAGTGACGTTGGCTTGGCATGAGTCATTGGACATGACGTGGGTACTTGGACATGTCACTTCCGGTGGCGCAAATAGTAAAAATTTACCATACTTGTAAACAGAAGTCTGAGGGTTTTGAGTCTAGCCAGGGGCAACTCTGGCTTTTTAAGGAGGGTTGCTACAGATGTGTAAATGTGTGGTTAAGGGGAAGATATAGGGGCTATGCTTGCCACACTCACACACTGTGCTACACTCCCACTCACTCACTGATGTCTAACTACCTGTCTCTTTCTCCCCGCCTCCAGGAACCGCTCTTTGTGGTCAGGGTCATCTACGATCTTCTCTTCTTCTTCATCGTCATTATCATCGTACTCAACCTCATTTTTGGTGTCATCATCGACACATTTGCCGACTTGAGAAGTGAAAAACAACAGAAGGAGGAAATCCTAAAAAATACTTGCTTTGTATGCGGTGAGTTGCTTGCTAAAGCTTTTCCAGAGTCCAGTTACTTTCATCCCAGAAACAATTGTATTTCAAGGCATAGGTGTAGTTCATGCTTATAGATACAGTATGCGTAAAGATGTAGTATGCGTATTTATTGTGCTATAGTGAACCCTTTGAGGTTGAGCGGTGTATGAACGCGCCAAGGTTGAAGTTCGTCTGCTTGCATAGGGCTGCATTAATCTTGTGCGAGAAGCTGAAGCATTCCCACTTATTGAACAAAATAAAGCACCAATATTATAGTTACAGACATTCTCTTGTGTCTTTTTTTTGTCTTTTTAGCCTCGTGAGTAAAAATTCATGTATAACTAAAATTACAGCAGTTGTAATAATCTTTCAGATCCAAGTTAAACACTACAAACTAGGAAGTTTGTTTTGTGAATTTTGTCACCTTTGAGTATATAAGAAAAGGGCTCATAGTCTGCATTAATGCATAATTTACATCCGATTAGCAGATCTACTTTCCTTATCTGTTAAGGGTCACATATATAAATGCCCCTCTCACTCACAGTGGACAATGTTGAAGATGTACAGAGGTATAATAAATGATACTCTATACTGTTCTCGCCATACCAGATAAAGTTGTTTAATATTGTGCTTGCTTTGATTTTCTGTGTACAGGCCTGGACCGCTCATCATTTGACAACAAAGCTGTATCATTTGAGGAGCATTGTAAGTCAGAACACAACATGTGGCACTACCTTTACTTCATCGTACTCATCAAAGTCAAGGATCCCACCGAGTTCACGGGTCCAGAAAGCTACGTCTATACCATGGTCAAGGTAATCCACCTCTATTATATACTTATGCCTCTGATGATGATAAATACTATTATTTCTACTTTTATGTTTTGGCTCGTACAAATCGTTAATGAAGTACAAAATATTGATCAGATTGTCGGCGTCCATGCCATGCCTAATTCGGTCTGCCCATCACAGCTAGAACTAGAACTATAATGATGCAATATATGTGACAGGCCCTTTGCAATTTTTCGAATCCCAATCCACCCGTTAATCTATTCTTTCTTTCCCTATTCTATTGTTAATCTATTCTGTCACATGTACCACTGATGTCAGGCATAATAACCTATGCATCTATATCCTTCAGGAGAAGAACCTGGACTGGTTCCCGCGCATGCGCGCCATGTCTCTAGCCGCCGATGACGGTGAGGGCGAGCAGAACGAGCTGCGGAACCTCCAGCAGCAGCTCGAGTCCACCAATAAGCTGGTGCTCAACCTATCCGCACAGCTCACAGAGCTCAAGGAGCAGATGACAGAGCAGAGAAAGCAAAAGCAGCGCATAGGTCTGCTTAACAACCCTGCCATGCCCCTGGGTGCCATGACCGCCTCCCAGCCCCCTCCCCTCTAGCAGCTACCAAGTCTTCTTGTCAAAGCCTAAAGTGCCAGCCTCTATGCCTGCCTGTTTAGCTCGTGCTAGGGGAGGAGTCGGAGTCGGGTGCTTGTCTTATAGTTATTGTTATTATTCTAGGGTTATATTTGATTATATAAAACAGATGATGATGGGGTAATGATTCCATGTGTGTGTCGTCACAACTAACGACTCCACCACCACCACCCTTCGTGCCAAGGGTTGTGGTTACTACTGGCTGTTGATCGGGTGTTATTGTTATATATATGAGTATTACTTCTCTGTCTTATCATAAAATGTATTGATAAAGCCCTACCATGACACCACCCTCTGTTGGCTCTCTACCTCATACATACAAACAAACATACATACAAAATGCACACAGACATGCATACACACATACGTACATACTCATACACACATACATACGTGTATGTAGGTATGTGTATACATGTACATGTATACATATATAATACACATACTTACATACGCATACATGCATACATAACTTTTACACACGCTACTTACTCATATCACAAACTCTAAACACATCCATAACGGTAGAAAGACTCACTGATTCATGGTCTAGACTCTGATACTTGAGATAAAAAGAAAATGTTTCTATAATGATGCAATTTCTGTGACAATTTATGCCAAATATTTCACTACTGCCACGTTAGCCTAAGCAGGGAAGAGTGGTAGAGTGCTGATCTCTTCTATTGTATTGTATAAAGATTTCTAAATGATATTGTATAATTATCACTCACAATACTGATGGTCAACAATTGCTACTTTTACACAATGGTACAATAGTTTAGTCTTAGTCATGGTGCGTTCAGGCACCAGAGTCAACATCACCTTCCACTGTCTTCCTAAAGTTTTATAATTAGTTAATAATAATAATAATGAAGTACTAATTATTGGTGTATATAAGTATGATAATATGTTGGGAATGGGGAGAAAGGGATGTATGAGGGAGGGAGAGCATTAGATGCCCCATACCAGGGAGCTGTAATACAGGGAGTAGTGTCAGTGTTTAGGCTAGGTCTCGGGAACTGGGAATCTTTTTCATAACTATATTCACAAAAATAAACCTGTGATAACTCCTATTTAATAAGCTACATATTATGCGCATGAACTGAATGATAAAATACAGAATATCTAGGCAGATCTACCATTCCCTAGTCTGCATTGTCATGAGTACACTACCGATTTGGGAAATATTCTAAGCCCTATACATAAGTTCAAAAATCTTAATCGAATCGAACTAGTCTGATCTGTTTTAGTAGATCTAATGGAATCTGTTTTAACAAAATAGTTGGTAAAGACCTTCTGGTAGATTTACTGGTATTTTACATGGTAAAATATTGCAGCGAAGACACATCCCTCAAGTGAGGTTCGTTGAACTGACACTACTCCCAATATGGACCTCCCTGCTTATAACTATTACTATTCCCTGTGTGTATCCTGCGTCTCAGCAAACTGTCCCTACATTCCACTGTAGTAGTACAGCTCCCACCACCTCTGGCTGCTACCTGCTACACAGTATAAGAAGAGAGAGATGAGGAGGAGGAGGAGGAGGTTTGTGTTTTTGTGAGATATGTGTACATGCCATTGTATTAAATCTGTATCAATTGAATGTTTCCCACTCCTTCCCAACGGTCAGTCTGTCCACTGGACCCTGTTTAGTGTATATCATTACTATTTCAGTTTGGTGTGCATAATCTTTAATTAATTATCTCGCTTTGTTATTGTTGTTGCAATGGAAACTTGTGGAGGGATTTGTATACCCCACCTCCCTCCATCGCTGCTGAGGCGTATCCCTGACTTAGTGTAATCAGACCCACCAGTACTGTTAGCATCGAAATATTTGATAATTGCACCATTTCTCCTATTTTTAAGGGGAAGCTGCGTATGAATAAAAGCTTACTATGTAAAATATGATTATTACTAATTACTGCGTTACGCTATAGGTTCTGTGATATCAGTTTGTTTGTTGGTCACTGGGAATTTTTCTTGCATTAATAATATAGACAATGATTATTTGCTTGTTGTATAATAGGGGATTTGCATGTGCCACTGCATAGGTCGGTTACAGCGTATGTATGCTGGAATAGATAGATCAAGTTCAAGTCTGACACATATTTAGCAACATTTTAATGGTAAAAGAACCGACTAGTGTCGCCAACATTTCTTTCCTAGTATATGTATATGATCTATGAAATCCAAGGGCATGATGTTGATGCAAAAGCTGAAGACTTGTGTTATCATATCATGTATAGCATAATATCTATGTAAATATTGGGAGTACTGATACACATTCCATGCTGAACATGGAATGTTGTCTCTAATTTTTACTCTGACACAGAACTCCCATTGTTCCATGCGAATCAAGATTAAGGATGCCGTACATGCAAGTCCCCTATGCTCTGCACAGATTGTTTGTATGCCTCTCCTGGGCAGGGGAGTTGCAGTTGCTAGGGAGTATTGAGGTATCGATATTCAGTTTCTAATTATCGTCTGCACCATTTTATCTGGAGTGAATACGTTACGGAGCAGGCGCCAATATGTATCTATGCTTCACACCATCCTGCAGCATAGCTGCACGCGCATGTATCAGCCGCGTCTCTAGGGAAGTTTACTTGATTCTGTTTTCTCTGTTTCTACACCATGAGTAGTTGAAGACTTGTTCACAAAGATTGCAATTCTTAGCATTATTACTATGATTATATAAAGTAATATTTTCACTGGTTCCATGATGAGGCCTGCTACCCACATATCTCTCTATCCACGTATCATAAACAAATGTTGATAAAACCACTCTGATCCTGGAGGAGGGGATTCATGCTGTACAGAGGTTTAGTATTGGTGCTAACATGAAACAATTATAATAATACAATAATGATAATGAGAGATTAACGGGGAAATATGAATGTTTTTGCTGAACCAATTATTGGGTATCTTCCACCCTAGTCATGCGATTGTGTACTAGCACACATATATATATTATATATAATATGTGGTGATAATAAGGCCCTCTCCACACTGCTGGGGATATACCCATCCTGACATTTGCAATATTTGCGTCACTCCCAATGCTTGCGATGAAAAATCTCAAGGGGGCTCCCCAATACATCATCAACGTTATTGGCACGTTATTGACAATAATTGGTGGAATTGGTCGAAGTCCAACACGTTGAACCTTCCATCAGAAGCATTGCTTTTGGGTGTAACAGCTGTAACATTTTAAAACTTTTATTATACATATATTGTAAGCGTCGGGAAGCGTTGCGAGTATGTCACCAAGCATCTAGATAGGTTTACACAATTCAGAATAATTTGTAACGCGAATGCACTACAAGTGTATCTCTAGTATTTGGAACACCATCTCTCAAACAGTGTAGAGAGGGCCTAAGGAGGAAAAGGAAGAATGCGTGCCGGGTGTGAATAGTGTGTGTGTGTTGGTGTATTGTTGATTATATCAAGACTGCTGCTTTACTGGCAGTCAGAGCACCTGTTGGCAACATGGTTGGAGATGAATGATTCATGTCTTGTTGTATTGTTAATTACGTAATAAATTCTACAGATCCTATATCAAATATTTCATGACTGTCTTCATGTCTTTGTTTTTACTGTCATTTTCCACATCAGGTAATTACATTTTTATATCAAAATTTCATCAATTCATCATATGTTATGGCAAGCGTTATATACAGGGTCCTACTAAGCAATAAACACTGGTATGAATTTTCCCTGGAAATCAAGTATTTAGTAAACGCTAAAAAAGACAAATTAAGGGAAAATAGAATTTCCTCTACGGGATCAATTCCGAAAGCTTAGACAGTAAATATAAATCCTATAGAATATGGGATTGAGCCCCAAAACGGAGGGAACAGAAGGGGTTTATGAGTTTTGGGTTTGAGATTATTAGGTTCTCCCATTTTAGGTTCTCCCACAGTTGCTCTTTATCAATAATCTAAATATGAATAGACCCACTTTTTTGATACTACAACTGCCCGTACCCCCATCTCTCTATACTACTACTGCCTGTACCCACATCTCTCTATACTACTACTGCCTGTACCCACACCTCTCTATACTACTACTGCCTGTACCCACATCTCCCTATACTACCACTGCCTGTACCCACATCTCCCTATACTACTACTGCCTGTACCCACATCTCTCTATACTACTACTGCCTGTACCCACATCTCTCTATACTACTACTGCCTGTACCCACACCTCCCTATACTACTACTGCCTGTACCCACATCTCTCTATACTACTACTGCCTGTACCCACATCTCCCTATACTACTACTGCCTGTACCCACACCTCTATACTACTACTGCCTGTACCCACATCTCTCTATACTACTACTGCCTGTACCCACACCTCCCTATACTACTACTGCCTGTACCCACATCTCTCTATACTACTACTGCCTGTAGCCACATCCCTCTATACTACGACTGCCTGTACCCACATCTCTCTATACTACTACTGCCTGTACCCACATCTCCCTATACTACTACTGCCTGTACCCACATCTCTCTATACTACTACTGCCTGTACCCACATCTCTCTATACTACTACTGCCTGTACCCACATCTCTCTATACTACTACTGCCTGTACCCATACATCTCTATACTACTACTGCCTGTACCCACATCTCCCTATACTACTACTGCCTGTACCCACATTACTCTATACTACTACTGCCTGTACCCACATCTCCCTATACTACTACTGCCTGTACCCACATCTCTCTATACTACTACTGCCTGTAACCACATCTCCCTATACTACCACTGCCTGTACCCACATTACTCTATACTACTACTGCCTGTACCCACATTACTCTATACTACTACTGCCTGTACCCACATCTCTCTATACTACTGCCTGTACCCACATCTCTCTATAATACTACTGCCTGTACCCACATCTCTCTATACTACTACTGCCTGTACCCACATCTCTCTATACTACTGCTGCCTGTACCCACATCTCTCTATACTACAACTGCCCGTACCCCCATCTCTCTATACTACTACTGCCTGTAACCACATCTCCCTATACTACTACTGCCTGTACCCACACCTCCCTATACTACTACTGCCTGTACCCACATCTCTCTATACTACTACTGCCTGTACCCACAGCTCTCTATACTACTACTGCCTGTACCCACATCTCCCTATACTACTACTGCCTGTACCCACACCTCTCTATACTACCACTGCCTGTACCCACATCTCTCTATACTACTACTGCCTGTACCCACATCTCTCTATACTACTGCTGCCTGTACCCACATCTCTCTATACTACTACTGCCTGTACCCACATCTCCCTATACTACTACTGCCTGTACCCACACCTCTCTATACTACCACTGCCTGTACCCACATCTCTCTATACTACTACTGCCTGTACCCACATCTCTCTATACTACTGCTGCCTGTACCCACATCTCTCTATACTACTACTGCGTGTACCCACATCTCTCTATACTACTACTGCCTGTACCCACATCTCTCTATACTACTGCTGCCTGTACCCACTTCTCTCTATACTACTACTGCCTGTACCCACATCTCTCTATACTACCACTGCCTGTACCCACATCTCTCTATACTACTGCCTGTACCCACATCTCCCTATACTACCACTGCCTGTACCCACATCTCCCTATACTACTACTGCCTGTACCCACACCTCTCTATACTACTACTGCCTGTACCCACATCTCTCTATACTACTGCCTGTACCCACATCTCTCTATACTACTATTGCCTGTACCCACATCTCTCTATACTACTACTGCCTGTACCCATACCTCCCTATACTACCACTGCCTGTACCCACATCTCTCTATATTACGACTGCCTGTAGCCACATCTCTCTATACTACTACTGCCTGTACCCACATCTCTCTATACTACTACTGCCTGTACCCACATCTCTCTATACTATTACTGCCTTTACCCACATCTCTCTATACTACTACTGCCTGTACCCACATCTCTCTATACTACTACTGCCTGTACCCACATCTCTCTATACTACTACTGCCTGTACCCACATCTCTCTATACTACCACTGCCTGTACCCACATCTCCCTATACTACCACTGCCTGTACCCACATCTCTCTATACTACTACTGCCTGTACCCAGATCTCTCTATACTACTACTGCCTGTACCCACATCTCCCTATACTACTACTGCCTGTACCCACATCTCTCTATACTACTACTGCCTGTACCCACATCTCTCTATACTACTGCCTGTACCCACATCTCTCTATACTACTACTGCCTGTACCCACATCTCTCTATACTACTACTGCCTGTACCCACACCTCCCTATACTACTACTGCCTGTACCCACATCTCTCTATACTACTGCCTGTACCCACATCTCTCTATACTACTACTGCCTGTACCCACATCTCTCTATACTACTACTGCCTGTACCCACACCTCCCTATACTACTACTGCCTGTACCCACATCTCTCTATACTACTACTGCCTGTACCCACACCTCCCTATACTACTACTGCCTGTACCCACATCTCTCTATACTACTACTGCCTGTACCCACACCTCTATACTACTACTGCCTGTACCCACATTACTCTATACTACCACTGCCTGTACCCACATCTCTCTATACTACTACTGCCTGTACCCACATCTCTCTATACTACTACTGCCTGTACCCACATCTCCCTATACTACTACTGCCTGTACCCACATCTCTCTATACTACCACTGCCTGTACCCACAGCTCTCTATACTACCACTGCCTGTACCCACATCTCTCTATACTACCACTGCCTGTACCCACATCTCCCTATACTACTACTGCCTGTACCCACATCTCTCTATACTACTACTGCCTGTACCCACATCTCCCTATACTACTACTGCCTGTACCCGCATCTCCCTATACTACTACTGCCTGTACCCACATCTCCCTATACTACTACTGCCTGTACCCGCATCTCCCTATACTACTACTGCCTGTACCCACACCTCCCTATACTACTACTGCCTGTACCCACATCTCCCTATACTACTACTGCCTGTACCCGCATCTCCCTATACTACTACTGCCTGTACCCACATCTCCCTATACTACCACTGCCTGTACCTACATCTCTCTATACTACTGCCTGTACCCACATCTCCCTATACTACCACTGCCTGTACCCACATCTCCCTATACTACCACTGCCTGTACCCACACCTCTCTATACTACTACTGCCTGTACCCACACCTCTCTATACTACTGCCTGTACCCACATCTCTCTATACTACTACTGCCTGTACCCACATCTCTCTATACTACTACTGCCTGTACCCACATCTCCCTATACTACCACTGCCTGTACCCACACCTCCCTATACTACCACTGCCTGTACCCACATCTCCCTATACTACTACTGCCTGTACCCACATCTCTCTATACTACTACTGCCTGTACCCACATCTCTCTATACTACTACTGCCTGTACCCACATCTCTCTATACTATTACTGCCTTTACCCACATCTCTCTATACTACTACTGCCTGTACCCACATCTCTCTATACTACTACTGCCTGTACCCACATCTCTCTATACTACTACTGCCTGTACCCACATCTCTCTATACTACTACTGCCTGTACCCGCATCTCTCTATACTACTACTGCCTGTACCCACATCTCCCTATACTACCACTGCCTGTACCCACACCTCCCTATACTACCACTGCCTGTACCCACATCTCCCTGTACTACTACTGCCTGTACCCACATCTCTCTATACTACTACTGCCTGTACCCACATCTCTCTATACTACCACTGCCTGTACCCATATCTCCCTATACTACCACTGCCTGTACATCTCTCTATACTACAACTGCCTGTACCCACATCTCTCTATACTACTACTGCCTGTACCCACATCTCTCTATACTACTACTGCCTGTACCCACATCTCTCTATACTACTACTGCCTGTACCCACACCTCCCTATACTACCACTGCCTGTACCCACATCTCCCTATACTACCACTGCCTGTATCCACATCTCTCTATACTACTACTGCCTGTATCCACATCTCCCTATACTACCACTGCCTGTACCCACATTACTCTATACTACTACTGCCTGTACCCACATTACTCTATACTACTACTGCCTGTACCCACATCTCTCTATACTACTGCCTGTACCCACATCTCTCTATAATACTACTGCCTGTACCCACATCTCTCTATACTACTACTGCCTGTACCCACATCTCTCTATACTACTGCTGCCTGTACCCACATCTCTCTATACTACAACTGCCCGTACCCCCATCTCTCTATACTACTACTGCCTGTAACCACATCTCCCTATACTACTACTGCCTGTACCCACACCTCCCTATACTACTACTGCCTGTACCCACATCTCTCTATACTACTACTGCCTGTACCCACAGCTCTCTATACTACTACTGCCTGTACCCACATCTCCCTATACTACTACTGCCTGTACCCACACCTCTCTATACTACCACTGCCTGTACCCACATCTCTCTATACTACTACTGCCTGTACCCACATCTCTCTATACTACTGCTGCCTGTACCCACATCTCTCTATACTACTACTGCCTGTACCCACATCTCCCTATACTACTACTGCCTGTACCCACACCTCTCTATACTACCACTGCCTGTACCCACATCTCTCTATACTACTACTGCCTGTACCCACATCTCTCTATACTACTGCTGCCTGTACCCACATCTCTCTATACTACTACTGCCTGTACCCACATCTCTCTATACTACTACTGCCTGTACCCACATCTCTCTATACTACTGCTGCCTGTACCCACATCTCTCTATACTACTACTGCCTGTACCCACATCTCTCTATACTACCACTGCCTGTACCCACATCTCTCTATACTACTGCCTGTACCCACATCTCCCTATACTACCACTGCCTGTACCCACATCTCCCTATACTACTACTGCCTGTACCCACACCTCTCTATACTACTACTGCCTGTACCCACATCTCTCTATACTACTGCCTGTACCCACATCTCTCTATACTACTATTGCCTGTACCCACATCTCTCTATACTACTACTGCCTGTACCCATACCTCCCTATACTACCACTGCCTGTACCCACATCTCTCTATACTACTACTGCCTGTACCCACATCTCTCTATATTACGACTGCCTGTAGCCACATCTCTCTATACTACTACTGCCTGTACCCACATCTCTCTATACTACTACTGCCTGTACCCACATCTCTCTATACTATTACTGCCTTTACCCACATCTCTCTATACTACTACTGCCTGTACCCACATCTCTCTATACTACTACTGCCTGTACCCACATCTCTCTATACTACTACTGCCTGTACCCACATCTCTCTATACTACCACTGCCTGTACCCACATCTCCCTATACTACCACTGCCTGTACCCACATCTCTCTATACTACTACTGCCTGTACCCAGATCTCTCTATACTACTACTGCCTGTACCCACATCTCCCTATACTACTACTGCCTGTACCCACATCTCTCTATACTACTACTGCCTGTACCCACATCTCTCTATACTACTGCCTGTACCCACATCTCTCTATACTACTACTGCCTGTACCCACATCTCTCTATACTACTACTGCCTGTACCCACACCTCCCTATACTACTACTGCCTGTACCCACATCTCTCTATACTACTGCCTGTACCCACATCTCTCTATACTACTACTGCCTGTACCCACATCTCTCTATACTACTACTGCCTGTACCCACACCTCCCTATACTACTACTGCCTGTACCCACATCTCTCTATACTACTACTGCCTGTACCCACACCTCCCTATACTACTACTGCCTGTACCCACATCTCTCTATACTACTACTGCCTGTACCCACACCTCTATACTACTACTGCCTGTACCCACATTACTCTATACTACCACTGCCTGTACCCACATCTCTCTATACTACTACTGCCTGTACCCACATCTCTCTATACTACTACTGCCTGTACCCACATCTCCCTATACTACTACTGCCTGTACCCACATCTCTCTATACTACCACTGCCTGTACCCACAGCTCTCTATACTACCACTGCCTGTACCCACATCTCTCTATACTACCACTGCCTGTACCCACATCTCCCTATACTACTACTGCCTGTACCCACATCTCTCTATACTACTACTGCCTGTACCCACATCTCCCTATACTACTACTGCCTGTACCCGCATCTCCCTATACTACTACTGCCTGTACCCACATCTCCCTATACTACTACTGCCTGTACCCGCATCTCCCTATACTACTACTGCCTGTACCCACACCTCCCTATACTACTACTGCCTGTACCCACATCTCCCTATACTACTACTGCCTGTACCCGCATCTCCCTATACTACTACTGCCTGTACCCACATCTCCCTATACTACCACTGCCTGTACCTACATCTCTCTATACTACTGCCTGTACCCACATCTCCCTATACTACCACTGCCTGTACCCACATCTCCCTATACTACCACTGCCTGTACCCACACCTCTCTATACTACCACTGCCTGTACCCACACCTCTCTATACTACTGCCTGTACCCACATCTCTCTATACTACTACTGCCTGTACCCACATCTCTCTATACTACTACTGCCTGTACCCACATCTCCCTATACTACCACTGCCTGTACCCACACCTCCCTATACTACCACTGCCTGTACCCACATCTCCCTATACTACTACTGCCTGTACCCACATCTCTCTATACTACTACTGCCTGTACCCACATCTCTCTATACTACTACTGCCTGTACCCACATCTCTCTATACTATTACTGCCTTTACCCACATCTCTCTATACTACTACTGCCTGTACCCACATCTCTCTATACTACTACTGCCTGTACCCACATCTCTCTATACTACTACTGCCTGTACCCACATCTCTCTATACTACTACTGCCTGTACCCGCATCTCTCTATACTACTACTGCCTGTACCCACATCTCCCTATACTACCACTGCCTGTACCCACACCTCCCTATACTACCACTGCCTGTACCCACATCTCCCTATACTACTACTGCCTGTACCCACATCTCTCTATACTACTACTGCCTGTACCCACATCTCTCTATACTACCACTGCCTGTACCCATATCTCCCTATACTACCACTGCCTGTACATCTCTCTATACTACAACTGCCTGTACCCACATCTCTCTATACTACTACTGCCTGTACCCACATCTCTCTATACTACTACTGCCTGTACCCACATCTCTCTATACTACTACTGCCTGTACCCACACCTCCCTATACTACCACTGCCTGTACCCACATCTCCCTATACTACCACTGCCTGTATCCACATCTCTCTATACTACTACTGCCTGTATCCACATCTCTCTATACTACTACTGCCTGTACCCACATCTCCCTATACTACTACTGCCTGTACCCACATCTCTCTATACTACTACTGCCTGTACCCACACCTCTATACTACTACTGCCTGTACCCACATCTCCCTATACTACTACTGCCTGTACCCACACCTCCCTATACTACTACTGCCTGTACCCACATCTCTCTATACTACCACTGCCTGTACCCACATCTCCCTATACTACTACTGCCTGTACCCACATCTTTCTATACTACTACTGCCTGTACCCACATCTCCCTATACTACTACTGCCTGTACCCACATCTCTCTATACTACTACTGCCTGTACCCACATCTCTCTATACTACTACTGCCTGTACCCACACCTCTCTATACTACTACTGCCTGTACCCACATCTCCCTATACTACTACTGCCTGTACCCACATCTCTCTATACTACTACTGCCTGTACCCACATCTCTCTATACTACTACTGCCTGTACCCACACCTCTATACTACTACTGCCTGTACCCACATTACTCTATACTACTACTGCCTGTACCCACATCTCTCTATACTACTACTGCCTGTACCCACATCTCTCTATACTACTACTGCCTGTACCCACATCTCTCTATACTACTACTGCCTGTACCCACATCTCCCTATACTACTACTGCCTGTACCCACATCTCTCTATACTACTACTGCCTGTACCCACATCTCTCTATACTACCACTGCCTGTACCCACATCTCTCTATACTACCACTGCCTGTACCCACATCTCTCTATACTACTACTGCCTGTACCCACATCTCCCTATACTACTACTGCCTGTACCCACACCTCTCTATACTACCACTGCCTGTACCCACATCTCTCTATACTACTACTGCCTGTACCCACATCTCTCTATACTACTGCTGCCTGTACCCACATCTCTCTATACTACTACTGCCTGTACCCACATCTCTCTATACTACTACTGCCTGTACCCACATCTCTCTATACTACTGCTGCCTGTACCCACATCTCTCTATACTACTACTGCCTGTACCCACATCTCTCTATACTACCACTGCCTGTACCCACATCTCTCTATACTACTGCCTGTACCCACATCTCCCTATACTACCACTGCCTGTACCCACATCTCCCTATACTACTACTGCCTGTACCCACACCTCTCTATACTACTACTGCCTGTACCCACATCTCTCTATACTACTGCCTGTACCCACATCTCTCTATACTACTATTGCCTGTACCCACATCTCTCTATACTACTACTGCCTGTACCCATACCTCCCTATACTACCACTGCCTGTACCCACATCTCTCTATACTACTACTGCCTGTACCCACATCTCTCTATATTACGACTGCCTGTAGCCACATCTCTCTATACTACTACTGCCTGTACCCACATCTCTCTATACTACTACTGCCTGTACCCACATCTCTCTATACTATTACTGCCTTTACCCACATCTCTCTATACTACTACTGCCTGTACCCACATCTCTCTATACTACTACTGCCTGTACCCACATCTCTCTATACTACTACTGCCTGTACCCACATCTCTCTATACTACCACTGCCTGTACCCACATCTCCCTATACTACCACTGCCTGTACCCACATCTCTCTATACTACTACTGCCTGTACCCAGATCTCTCTATACTACTACTGCCTGTACCCACATCTCCCTATACTACTACTGCCTGTACCCACATCTCTCTATACTACTACTGCCTGTACCCACATCTCTCTATACTACTGCCTGTACCCACATCTCTCTATACTACTACTGCCTGTACCCACATCTCTCTATACTACTACTGCCTGTACCCACACCTCCCTATACTACTACTGCCTGTACCCACATCTCTCTATACTACTGCCTGTACCCACATCTCTCTATACTACTACTGCCTGTACCCACATCTCTCTATACTACTACTGCCTGTACCCACACCTCCCTATACTACTACTGCCTGTACCCACATCTCTCTATACTACTACTGCCTGTACCCACACCTCCCTATACTACTACTGCCTGTACCCACATCTCTCTATACTACTACTGCCTGTACCCACACCTCTATACTACTACTGCCTGTACCCACATTACTCTATACTACCACTGCCTGTACCCACATCTCTCTATACTACTACTGCCTGTACCCACATCTCTCTATACTACTACTGCCTGTACCCACATCTCCCTATACTACTACTGCCTGTACCCACATCTCTCTATACTACCACTGCCTGTACCCACAGCTCTCTATACTACCACTGCCTGTACCCACATCTCTCTATACTACCACTGCCTGTACCCACATCTCCCTATACTACTACTGCCTGTACCCACATCTCTCTATACTACTACTGCCTGTACCCACATCTCCCTATACTACTACTGCCTGTACCCGCATCTCCCTATACTACTACTGCCTGTACCCACATCTCCCTATACTACTACTGCCTGTACCCGCATCTCCCTATACTACTACTGCCTGTACCCACACCTCCCTATACTACTACTGCCTGTACCCACATCTCCCTATACTACTACTGCCTGTACCCGCATCTCCCTATACTACTACTGCCTGTACCCACATCTCCCTATACTACCACTGCCTGTACCTACATCTCTCTATACTACTGCCTGTACCCACATCTCCCTATACTACCACTGCCTGTACCCACATCTCCCTATACTACCACTGCCTGTACCCACACCTCTCTATACTACTACTGCCTGTACCCACACCTCTCTATACTACTGCCTGTACCCACATCTCTCTATACTACTACTGCCTGTACCCACATCTCTCTATACTACTACTGCCTGTACCCACATCTCCCTATACTACCACTGCCTGTACCCACACCTCCCTATACTACCACTGCCTGTACCCACATCTCCCTATACTACTACTGCCTGTACCCACATCTCTCTATACTACTACTGCCTGTACCCACATCTCTCTATACTACTACTGCCTGTACCCACATCTCTCTATACTATTACTGCCTTTACCCACATCTCTCTATACTACTACTGCCTGTACCCACATCTCTCTATACTACTACTGCCTGTACCCACATCTCTCTATACTACTACTGCCTGTACCCACATCTCTCTATACTACTACTGCCTGTACCCGCATCTCTCTATACTACTACTGCCTGTACCCACATCTCCCTATACTACCACTGCCTGTACCCACACCTCCCTATACTACCACTGCCTGTACCCACATCTCCCTATACTACTACTGCCTGTACCCACATCTCTCTATACTACTACTGCCTGTACCCACATCTCTCTATACTACCACTGCCTGTACCCATATCTCCCTATACTACCACTGCCTGTACATCTCTCTATACTACAACTGCCTGTACCCACATCTCTCTATACTACTACTGCCTGTACCCACATCTCTCTATACTACTACTGCCTGTACCCACATCTCTCTATACTACTACTGCCTGTACCCACACCTCCCTATACTACCACTGCCTGTACCCACATCTCCCTATACTACCACTGCCTGTATCCACATCTCTCTATACTACTACTGCCTGTATCCACATCTCTCTATACTACTACTGCCTGTACCCACATCTCCCTATACTACTACTGCCTGTACCCACATCTCTCTATACTACTACTGCCTGTACCCACACCTCTATACTACTACTGCCTGTACCCACATCTCCCTATACTACTACTGCCTGTACCCACACCTCCCTATACTACTACTGCCTGTACCCACATCTCTCTATACTACCACTGCCTGTACCCACATCTCCCTATACTACTACTGCCTGTACCCACATCTTTCTATACTACTACTGCCTGTACCCACATCTCCCTATACTACTACTGCCTGTACCCACATCTCTCTATACTACTACTGCCTGTACCCACATCTCTCTATACTACTACTGCCTGTACCCACACCTCTCTATACTACTACTGCCTGTACCCACATCTCCCTATACTACTACTGCCTGTACCCACATCTCTCTATACTACTACTGCCTGTACCCACATCTCTCTATACTACTACTGCCTGTACCCACACCTCTATACTACTACTGCCTGTACCCACATTACTCTATACTACTACTGCCTGTACCCACATCTCTCTATACTACTACTGCCTGTACCCACATCTCTCTATACTACTACTGCCTGTACCCACATCTCTCTATACTACTACTGCCTGTACCCACATCTCCCTATACTACTACTGCCTGTACCCACATCTCTCTATACTACTACTGCCTGTACCCACATCTCTCTATACTACCACTGCCTGTACCCACATCTCTCTATACTACCACTGCCTGTACCCACATCTCTCTATACTACTACTGCCTGTACCCACATTACTCTATACTACTACTGCCTGTACCCACATCTCTCTATACTACTACTGCCTGTACCCACATTACTCTATACTACTACTGCCTGTACCCACATCTCTCTATACTACTACTGCCTGTACCCACATCTCTCTATACTACCACTGCCTGTACCCACATGTCTCTATACTACTACTGCCTGTACCCACATCTCTCTATACTACTACTGCCTGTACCCACATCTCTCTATACTACTACTGCCTGTACCCACATCTCTCTATACTACCACTGCCTGTACCCACATCTCCCTATACTACCACTGCCTGTACCCACATCTCTCTATACTACTACTGCCTGTACCCAGATCTCTCTATACTACTACTGCCTGTACCCACATCTCCCTATACTACTACTGCCTGTACCCACATCTCTCTATACTACTACTGCCTGTACCCACATCTCTCTATACTACTGCCTGTACCCACATCTCTCTATACTACTACTGCCTGTACCCACATCTCTCTATACTACTACTGCCTGTACCCACACCTCCCTATACTACTACTGCCTGTACCCACATCTCTCTATACTACTGCCTGTACCCACATCTCTCTATACTACTACTGCCTGTACCCACATCTCTCTATACTACTACTGCCTGTACCCACACCTCCCTATACTACTACTGCCTGTACCCACATCTCTCTATACTACTACTGCCTGTACCCACACCTCCCTATACTACTACTGCCTGTACCCACATCTCTCTATACTACTACTGCCTGTACCCACACCTCTATACTACTACTGCCTGTACCCACATTACTCTATACTACCACTGCCTGTACCCACATCTCTCTATACTACTACTGCCTGTACCCACATCTCTCTATACTACTACTGCCTGTACCCACATCTCCCTATACTACTACTGCCTGTACCCACATCTCTCTATACTACCACTGCCTGTACCCACAGCTCTCTATACTACCACTGCCTGTACCCACATCTCTCTATACTACCACTGCCTGTACCCACATCTCCCTATACTACTACTGCCTGTACCCACATCTCTCTATACTACTACTGCCTGTACCCACATCTCCCTATACTACTACTGCCTGTACCCGCATCTCCCTATACTACTACTGCCTGTACCCACATCTCCCTATACTACTACTGCCTGTACCCGCATCTCCCTATACTACTACTGCCTGTACCCACACCTCCCTATACTACTACTGCCTGTACCCACATCTCCCTATACTACTACTGCCTGTACCCGCATCTCCCTATACTACTACTGCCTGTACCCACATCTCCCTATACTACCACTGCCTGTACCTACATCTCTCTATACTACTGCCTGTACCCACATCTCCCTATACTACCACTGCCTGTACCCACATCTCCCTATACTACCACTGCCTGTACCCACACCTCTCTATACTACTACTGCCTGTACCCACACCTCTCTATACTACTGCCTGTACCCACATCTCTCTATACTACTACTGCCTGTACCCACATCTCTCTATACTACTACTGCCTGTACCCACATCTCCCTATACTACCACTGCCTGTACCCACACCTCCCTATACTACCACTGCCTGTACCCACATCTCCCTATACTACTACTGCCTGTACCCACATCTCTCTATACTACTACTGCCTGTACCCACATCTCTCTATACTACTACTGCCTGTACCCACATCTCTCTATACTATTACTGCCTTTACCCACATCTCTCTATACTACTACTGCCTGTACCCACATCTCTCTATACTACTACTGCCTGTACCCACATCTCTCTATACTACTACTGCCTGTACCCACATCTCTCTATACTACTACTGCCTGTACCCGCATCTCTCTATACTACTACTGCCTGTACCCACATCTCCCTATACTACCACTGCCTGTACCCACACCTCCCTATACTACCACTGCCTGTACCCACATCTCCCTATACTACTACTGCCTGTACCCACATCTCTCTATACTACTACTGCCTGTACCCACATCTCTCTATACTACCACTGCCTGTACCCATATCTCCCTATACTACCACTGCCTGTACATCTCTCTATACTACAACTGCCTGTACCCACATCTCTCTATACTACTACTGCCTGTACCCACATCTCTCTATACTACTACTGCCTGTACCCACATCTCTCTATACTACTACTGCCTGTACCCACACCTCCCTATACTACCACTGCCTGTACCCACATCTCCCTATACTACCACTGCCTGTATCCACATCTCTCTATACTACTACTGCCTGTATCCACATCTCTCTATACTACTACTGCCTGTACCCACATCTCCCTATACTACTACTGCCTGTACCCACATCTCTCTATACTACTACTGCCTGTACCCACACCTCTATACTACTACTGCCTGTACCCACATCTCCCTATACTACTACTGCCTGTACCCACACCTCCCTATACTACTACTGCCTGTACCCACATCTCTCTATACTACCACTGCCTGTACCCACATCTCCCTATACTACTACTGCCTGTACCCACATCTTTCTATACTACTACTGCCTGTACCCACATCTCCCTATACTACTACTGCCTGTACCCACATCTCTCTATACTACTACTGCCTGTACCCACATCTCTCTATACTACTACTGCCTGTACCCACACCTCTCTATACTACTACTGCCTGTACCCACATCTCCCTATACTACTACTGCCTGTACCCACATCTCTCTATACTACTACTGCCTGTACCCACATCTCTCTATACTACTACTGCCTGTACCCACACCTCTATACTACTACTGCCTGTACCCACATTACTCTATACTACTACTGCCTGTACCCACATCTCTCTATACTACTACTGCCTGTACCCACATCTCTCTATACTACTACTGCCTGTACCCACATCTCTCTATACTACTACTGCCTGTACCCACATCTCCCTATACTACTACTGCCTGTACCCACATCTCTCTATACTACTACTGCCTGTACCCACATCTCTCTATACTACCACTGCCTGTACCCACATCTCTCTATACTACCACTGCCTGTACCCACATCTCTCTATACTACTACTGCCTGTACCCACATTACTCTATACTACTACTGCCTGTACCCACATCTCTCTATACTACTACTGCCTGTACCCACATTACTCTATACTACTACTGCCTGTACCCACATCTCTCTATACTACTACTGCCTGTACCCACATCTCTCTATACTACCACTGCCTGTACCCACATGTCTCTATACTACTACTGCCTGTACCCACATCTCTCTATACTACTACTGCCTGTACCCACATCTCTCTATACTACTACTGCCTGTACCCACATCTCTCTATACTACCACTGCCTGTACCCACATCTCTCTATACTACTACTGCCTGTACCCACATTACTCTATACTACTACTGCCTGTACCCACATCTCTCTATACTACTACTGCCTGTACCCACATCTCTCTATACTACCACTGCCTGTACCCACATGTCTCTATACTACTACTGCCTGTACCCACATCTCTCTATACTACTACTGCCTGTACCCACATCTCTCTATACTACTACTGCCTGTACCCACATCTCTCTATACTACTACTGCCTGTACCCACATCTCTCTATACTACTACTGCCTGTACCCACATCTCTCTATACTACCACTGCCTGTACCCACATCTCTCTATACTACTACTGCCTGTACCCACATCTCTCTATACTACTACTGCCTGTACCCACATCTCTCTATACTACTACTGCCTGTACCCACATCTCTCTATACTACTACTGCCTGTACCCACATCTCTCTATACTACCACTGCCTGTACCCACATCTCTCTATACTACTACTGCCTGTACCCACATCTCTCTATACTACTACTGCCTGTACCCACATCTCTCTATACTACTACTGCCTGTACCCACATCTCTCTATACTACTACTGCCTGTACCCACATCTCTCTATACTACCACTGCCTGTACCCACATCTCTCTATACTACTACTGCCTGTACCCACATTTCTCTTTACTACTGCTGCCTGTACCCACACCTCTCTATACTACTACTGCCTGTACCCACATCTCTCTATACTACTACTGCCTGTACCCACATCTCTCTATACTACTACTGCCTGTACCCACACCTCCCTATACTACCACTGCCTGTACCCACATCTCTATACTACCACTGCCTGTACCCACACCTCTCTATACTACTACTGCCTGTACCCACATCTCCCTATACTACTACTGCCTGTACCCACATCACTCTATACTACTACTACTACTTTTATCTATTCCCAATGCCCCCTCTATAGCAGATAAGCAACCTAGCATGTTTGTAGTGTGCCAACATAGAGTTGTGTCAGCCTACTACTGTCATGTATAATTTGGTTAGATAAACTAAATATCTAGACGCGCTCTATGCATTGGTCATGCTCACAACAAGGATGGAATCAACAATTTGTCAGAAATGGTGCTGTAACAGATGTGAGAAAATTCACACCTTTACAATGCTTGTTGATTCAGTGGGGTTTTTTTTAAAAAAACCATTTTGAATAACCTTGCTATGGAACAGAAAAACCTCAGTTGGATAAAGCTGAAAAACTATCTGAAAACACAGAAATTCCGGTAGTATTGTAAGGGAGTGGAAGGAGAATGGATGTTATTCTTAGAAGTGTGCTGAATAAAAAGTTATGTGATAAGCAGTAGCATGTTTGCTCATTTTTGGAAGTAACCAACTTAAAGACACCTGAGGGAAATTGAAATTGAACTGTAACTTTTAAATCTTTTTACCCTCCTTATTCAGTATAGCGGATTGATCTGTATGATTACATTTAGCCGGGCGAAAAAAATGTAGCAAATGAAAGTATGTGGTTATGGTTAAAAAAAATTGTTGAAATCTAGTACATTCGAATTAACAATGCCAGAATCAGCCATATGTAAAGACTGATTATAGGACTTAAAATATACATAAGGTTAAATCAAGCCATTTTTGTGAGTAAACATTTACACGACGAATGAGATATAAATTCCATCAATAAAATTTATTTAAAAAAATGTTTTTATTTCGACAAACAATTTCACACAAGTCATATGTTTCATGTCATCGAAACTCTTTATGCAGCAAATACTTCTAGCAGAAAATATCAAAATTTAAAGTTTACACAATGCTCATCCTCAATAATAAACTACATCCTATAGCAACGACCTGGGCAAACCGCAACGATCGACAAGTCATATACTAGAAATGTTTACAGTTAAATTTATGACAGCATTTTTACCTTTCAAGTTAGAGGTAAACTTGAAAAGTATTCGAGTCGTAAATTTTCGTTTTCGTTTCGTTTCGTTTAGTCTTTACCACATAGGCAATAAGGCATTGCAGCTTCAGGTGAAGCTGTGCCTGTTGTATAAGCTGAGGAAGGAATTATTTGTGGGAAATCAGGACTACACTTTCGTCCCTTCTTTTGATGGGTTGGAATACAAATTCCTATCCACCATTGAGTGTACATGTAGGCTATTCTTACCAGCTCGGAATTTCACACATAGGAAGGATTTTTTCCTCCCTACAGGGGAAGGAATTGCCATAAGAATATGACCTTCCTTAGCTTATACAACAGGCACGATCGTTGTGCCTGTTGTATAAGCTAAGGAAAGTCATCCATGGGTGTCTAGTTCAGTATTGAACATATTGTTTGAATTCTAAGTGCCAATTGTCCGATCAGATTCATTTATACCTGTATATAGTTATTCTCAATCTGATGATTCATTGCTCATTGAAGCACAAACCCAACCCAACTGATGGGTCTGTTTGTTTGTTTCTAACTATGACCAACAACTTGATTGCCTATTAGAAACTGAAAATCCTATTTTGATAAACCTTGCTTGTTTTGACACATACCATTACATACACATACATGCAAACATAGAACCTTACAGCCACATTTCTGAGCAGCTATTATTATTGAGGTGACCTAGTATGTAGTATGATTACATTAATTTAAACTTGAAAAGTTTAAATCTGTCATAGACATTGCGGGTGCAACTTGTTTTATATTTTCTTTGCCGATGTAAAAACAATATATATTATCCGCAAGATAAAACAACGAAAGTAGACAATACAAATGTGACCAGTTCGTCATGCTAAATCAAAATCAAATGTTCCCATATTCACATAACCATATAGCCCAATAACCTCTATATATCACCCTCTTAAAGTCGATTTTAAATGGCTTTTTATTTCTGTCCAGGATTTAGCTTTTATCTGGGGTGGAAGCTTGTTCCACATTGTGCACATGGGCTCTTGTATATGTGGTGATTTTCTGATTTGTTTCGAGTTTGTTATTATACAGATTGCATGCATGCTACAATTAGATGCATGTTACAATTTTAGATTTGCTAACATATTTCTTATAGAAGGACAATTATGGATACTAAGGCCTAAACACATTATCTTTGTTCCACCGGTAACATCATGGTTTACAAAACTTTGCGTCTGTAGGTAGGTAGATTTGGGGGCGGTAGGGATTTTTATTTGTATTTTCAAATGTCATAAATACACTTGAGTCGGCGTTAATTTCCTAGGGTCGGTCGGAAACCAAAGTTTTATTTTAGGCCTCAATATCTTTCAATGGAATCCTTCAAGGACATATTGAAGCTGCAGGCAAGAACAATATTCCTTGGACTATAGTTATTCAGTTCCATATTACTATAATGAAAAGGTGGCGTGGAGGCCAATGTGGCCAGTTGTACTCCTTGGTCGTTACTTGGGTCCACAAGCTCCAGTTTGTCCTCCGGTCGTGCCTGCAAACCACCCATCAAACACTCGAAAGGTCAAAACCAGAAAACTCTTTTTTTAAGTTAGTCAGCCTCTCTTGACTTATGCATCTTCTAAAAGACATCCTATGTCTACCCCTCCTCCCTCCTCTCTGTCTGTCTAGCAGTCTCTCTCTCTCACCTGTACTCACATCACTATCAAAATTGTTATTTTATGTAAATATAAAAACTAGTATAAATTATAAACCAAATTAAAACGGGGATAAACTAAATTTATGAAGATAAATATATTAAAATAAAGGCCATAATATAAATTAAAAGAAAGGGAATAAGAGAATTCCGCCCGCCCCCGTCCTTCACCTAGCATTTGATTAGATTTATATAAATATCTGTGATCAAAATCATGGTTAATCTTTTACTATCTAAATGAATAGTTGTAGTGGTATACCGGACATACGTTAAATAGAAGCTACTAATTATATCGCTATCATTTTTGCAGATTTCTATTCTTAATTAGTCGAGTAGTCGATGAATCATGGTGTATATCATTTGAGAAACGTATCATGTGGGTGATGTGTCAATTGTAATCCATACCAATCACTACGAGATATCCGTCTTCCAGGAGTACGTGGTAATCGTGTCTGTACTTTCCTTCACGGAGAAAGTTATGTCGATCTAATCGTAAAGACGAATGACCACTGCATTTCCATACTACATGTATAGTATTTATGAGATTATACGTATACAAACCCCTATGGTACATACTTTGTCGCCTAGTCCCAAGAGTGCATGCTGATAAGTAGTGGACATATTGTCCATGTACCCAGGTCGTGTGAATTATTCCTATCGCCGGCATGCGATTATAATCTCATGTTACATAAAAATTCCACGCTTTTTCCGTCCGCTTTATGTAAATCCCAAGCTCAGATAAACCGCGAGTTGACCGCGAGACACTTAACCTACATCGATCAGCTGATTGGTCTAGTTTCCATCACGCATGTTTCTCAGTAGTCCGTACACAAGACGTCTGTGGGTCTTTTACAGCCTAGGGCTGGGAGGGTGGAGGATTAGCTGACTGGCTGGTGTATGGTCCATCCACCCAACGTAGGACAAACTAATGGCCATTAAATCACCTCATCTAAGTGTTGTAAAGTAAGTAGTTTGACTGAGAGGGAGAACAATCCTCCGACGGTTTCTCATCCCGATTTTGGTTTGATGAGGCAGGAGAGGACTTCTACATAAAACACCGATATGCTCCATTATTTTGTGCTGCTCTCAAAGTGCATCCAAATTTGAAGGCCCACAAGAAACAATTTGACCATTTCCAATACTATTCTAGAAGTTCTTTTAATGCGTTTCAAGGCCTTTAAAAACATTTTGACCATTTCCAATACTATTCCAGAAGTTTAGGTTTTCTATATTCAAGGCTTCCATACCCTCGCAAGGTCTATCTTAACTCGTCGCATAGCGTCACTTGAGGGCTGGAGTTGTTGAGAACCACTATTTATAAGAAGGCGTAAATGTCTGCGAACACTTGTATTAAAATGAGAAACGTTAGGTCAATTTGCAGTTGTTTATTTTCATGTAACATTATCTAACATTGTACTCTCCACCCAGCTTGTAACTTTATTTTAATCAAGCTGGAGAAGAAAGACTGGAGTTGTAATGTAACCCACGTTTACACTAACAGTCAATAATTTTTATACAGATTTGTTTGATTATAGTCCAACGATCATCTTCTTCAAGGTGAATCCGTGTAAAATTAGGCATCACAAGGGCTCCTTACAAACAAATCACGAGACACAAATAAGTTTTCATACAATAAGCGATGTTAATACACACCACTGAGAATCGACATTCAATACTTTTACAATGAGTTTCGAGTAAATAATCCTGTGCGACACAAATGGTGTGACAGCACAGTGTCTCTATATCACCGAGAAATCATGTCCCAGATATTAACTAAATGCTCAGAATGAAAATGAAAATTTAGCCCACAGGGAATTGTACAGATTAATGTAACAAACAGCCTTAATATAACTTCGTCAACTGTTCCCTTGTAGGGTGCGTTTTAATGCAGCCTACAGGGGATTCAGTAATTAAGAATTAACAGAGAAAATAAAACGAAGCAGTGGAAGTTGAAAACAATATATTTACAAGGCATCAGAACTCATACATTTTCAAGTTGATACTCTCACTTCTTCCATGACTTGACATGAGACGCGAGGTACAATTTAGAGATAATCTCTGTCATGCCAATAACCAAATACAAATCACGTCAATAGGGGATATGCCCGGGGCCTTCCTGAATATAGATTTGTATTATATTATGTTGTATGTCAGAGTAGATACTAGAGACACAATTAAAGTATCTATATTCAGCATGGAATAGTTATCGCCTATTGACGTCACACAAATATAGTACATGAACCTAATGACAAGTCCCGGTGGAGGGTATGCATGATGGAATACGTTGCCCATGCCTGACACGGTTGTAGAATAAGGTCTGTATGTACAAAGACTCCCCCTACCGCTACAACATATTATATTATACTCCTTCCCATAGCAATAACATCTCAGTGAAAGATTTCTGTCCATTGAGGACAATTTAAAACTGATGTCTTGACAGATTCCGCTCTTTATATAATTAGTCAATTACATCGTTACGCGTGCTTCCCTATACATTCTATCAACAAAGATTACAATAAATATCATACACTTAATTTACAGCGATCACATTTCTACTTCTGCTCTATTGTTAGATATATTTCACGGACACTGTTTGTACAAGGAATGTTTCGCTACATATATTCATGACTGGTCACCACTTTACATACCTCTCACATGGCTCTCTTAGTGTATCATAACCAAAAATAAGGACATCTTACATTTTGTTCTGTCGTGTAAGGGATTTATGAAATTAAATAACATCCATATAACTTACATAGAAATCTAGTCATCATACAATGGACCATCTACGTGTTCAAATGCTCCGATTTATTTTCCATTGTGGCTTGTTTATGCCGTCAGCTGGGCACCGGTGCTTGCTGTGTCGTTACACTAATGAGAGCTGATTACGATTATTTGGTGCTCAAAAGATGCTCTTATCGTTAGACACATTTTATATACCCAAAATTTAAATACAATATTCCTAATGAACAGCACTTGCGTTCAACAAGCCTTTAACGACGATTCCGATTATGATGTCGATTGAGAAGAGCAACGATGCCCAGTCCAGCCCAACCCAGTCAGTCACACCAAGGCCCGGGAGGTGAAACCACCTTTTGGAAAGCCTCTGCTTCTGAACCTAGGGCTTCAGTGCACCGCGTGAACTTGATCCCTCGCTAATTTACAATAAAAAGACAGAACACATCTAGTGTTCAGCATCGCACGCAATATGTAATTCAACTCTGTTATCGAGTAACCATGTTGTAACCACGCAGTATTGACGGGACTAGTTGCATATGATCATTTAACCCATGTATACACTATTGTAGACGTAAGGACCTATATTCCAGCCTGTAGCGTCTAACGTCCGCTCAGAGCCCACTACACTATATACTTCCATGTAGCCAGTCACTCACTGCCTGTACACTGATTACGCTCTATGTGTCAGCCTAGAATATGGGGATGTAGCTGTCAATCTTGGCGCGGTGTCGTTGTGCCACGCACTCAGAGATCCAGATGATGTTACGGCACTCCTGCTCCTTTAATTTAACGTAGGCGTAGAATACACCGAAGTGGAATTGTTGGAGGAAGGAGTTCTTCATTAGATGCACCTGCAAGTAAAAAAATGACTTATTATGGATAGCTTAAGCAAATATAATAGATCTTCGAAATTTTTGATAATTTCTGCAACTTCCAAGGCGAATAGGAGACCAGGGATACTATGTTCATACAATCATATAGCCAGCAAGTAACTCAGGAATACACCAATAGTAATTAGTCACATTATTTAAATAACAACATACCTCGTGTTCGAAAAATTTATCTTCCAATGTTTTTTCCCCAGGGTTGGTGCCCGAGCCCTCGAACAGCACTCGATATTCCTACAGGTGAGATAAGAGATACATCATTAGCTATACATACAGTGCCATGGCTGTATAATACAGCAATATAATCATCCCTCACATCACTGTATTATGGCAAATAAACCGTAATGGACACTGCATAAATAGATCAAGAGTAAGTAAAATAATTTCATTCTGGACTTAAGGCAGGGAAAATAAAACCAAGAATATTATAATATAAGAGGATGTTTTTTCCTATCAACTAGAAAAAAAAGGTTTCCCCACAAAGATGAATGCTTTCTTAAGATGTGAGGTATAAACGATGGTCGCATGTATTACATTGTACAACTTGTAATCGATTGTTTGTAGAAAATGGAGAAACAAAGGGATCCCTACGGGGCTCCATTGAAACCGAGAGCAACAAAGTAGTAGAGGGTACGCACCGCATAATACTCTGCCACAGCCCGCACCTGCTCGTAGTCCTCAGCGCGGGAGAGAGCGGACAGCCCATCTGGGTAGAGCTTACCACAGCGTGGGTATAGCTTGGAGCGGTCGTCCTTGGTCAGTTCTGTGCCGAACGAGTTAATGGTGATGATGAACGCTCGTCTGTCAGCCTCAAACTGCAACCAAGCAATAGACATGGAATAGTAGACACGGTAGCCTTCAGACCACTGGTAACGTAATCATCATGTAATACTTACACATCAATGTTATTTACATGATAACAGTGAGATATATGGATCAAACTCAGCTCAAGTGGGCGAACCCCACCCGGGGATAATTATACCCAGTATATATGTTAACATTTTGATTAATCCTCACGTTGAAGTATTATATCATATCAAGAAAACAATTTATACCCATAGAATTGCGTTTTACTCTACCATGAGAAGGGAAAAGATAAATATCAATTGAGGTAAAAAAGCTTAAAGAATAAAGTTGAACTTTAGAAAGTGCCTTAATCGGCTCTGACATAACAAGACTGACTACTCACCGCCAGAGCTTCACACATGACGTCGGCAGTAGCACCGCCAAGCTTGGAACAGAACTGGTAGAAGTCCTCCAGGTACGCCTACACACAGAATACAATACACGTCAGATGAAGCAGATCTAAGGGAGGTCGGGGCTATGTGACCCCTCACTAGTTACACACGGCAGAACACAATTGTCATCTTTATTATGTTTAATGTTGTGTTCCACCAATCTGTTTTACCCATTGACTATGCTTAATGTCTATGTTTAGACACATTCCCGGTAGATCAGTATTACAACAACATTGATAACAATAATAATTATCAAATAATTATTAACCACCAGAAATGAGCTTGTTATAATATATATATTATTTATTTTTGAAAGAAGAACCATTGTAATGTCGAAGCGTCGGAACGATAAATTAACGAAATAAAAAAATCCTAGACATGGATAGATCTGGTGAGACTGTTGAAGCACGACCTACCTTATACAAAGTGTTTCTGATAATCTCGATGTTCATTTCATCCAAATCCTGCTCTGAGATACAGTCAATGAAGTAAGCGGCTGTAATGCAAATTAACACAAGAAGTTAATTTACAAATAAATGAAATAAAAAAGAAATAAGCTGAGAGTTTGCATTTATCAAAATCATTATTTTGAAGACCTATCTATTGCCGCCAGTATTTAGCATTTGAAAAAGAATCGAAGTGGACATATGAAAAGAAAGGTGAATTTAAACTCGCCTTGATTAATTAAACATTTATTACAAATTGATTCTTTAAAATTTGGGAGAGGTTTCTAAAGGACAAAGCATACACAAGGCTAAAATGATTGAGAACGACCTGTCGCTTTGTGGTGCTACCACTAATCTGAGATAACGCTCAGACTCTACGTGACGCTACGTGACGCTACGTGACGCTACAAGGCTAAAATGAGTGTTATAACTAGTATCGAGATAGACATTATCCTGAATCTAAGAGATGGAGATGGCCATGTGAAGTGTATTGATAATAACGAATATGATTAAGTGCTGATAATTGACGAGATGTCATCTGATGATGTAAAAACTTTAAGTTAAATATTAAATCTAGAGGTACTATTTAGGGCAATAATATTACATGAACCTGAAGAAGAGCCAGTTTTAGCTCGAAAGTTGTTTAATAAACCCAAACCATGACACAAGGATTTCATTCCTTCCTCAAATTAAACACCTCAACACACTACCCTCTCGATATACAAGCGATGTTACGACACTTATCTAGCTATTTAATAATATTACTATCAGATTTGTTAATATGCTTTCATTGTCAGAGAATATACAATGAAAATGCCGAATAAAATGAATCTATATCTAAGTTGGACTCACCAAGAGGGGTGTCTACGAGTACAGCGTTGTAGAGTTCGGCCGGGGTGGAGGCGATGTGAATGGCCTCCATCTGCTCAAAGCTGCCAAGTGGGTGGCATTTTGGGATGAGCTCTGAGATGGCACGCTGGTGCAGGGTGCCCGTGATGAGCAGAATGATGTTATCTATCATGTAGCTGTACCTGGAAGGCAAAAGCGGGAGGACCATTATTAAAAGTACTTGGAGAATCTTACCGTTACGACTGGCCTGGGCTCAATGCCTATCTAACCCTGTGCACTACCATACAAGTGCGGCTATCCACAGGCATTGTCTGAATACATCTAGACTTACAAATCTTCTCATAAGACAAAGTTTAGCTAAACCAAGGAAGTCACGGCGGAGTTAATAAAACACAAATACCATCCATGGCAACTGAACTAATATAAAAGCAGAATGATTCGAAAACTTCACGACAGTCTGTGATTCTTATTTCATTTCAATTCAAACACTGTTTCTGCGAAAAGTGTCTCTTACAGCACGGAAAACAGGGAAATACAAATAGGTGGAGTATATAATGTCTACGTACGTAATGTAGTCCAAGAATGTAGAGAGTGGGGCGACGGCCTGATTGCGAATGTGCTGGAACTCCACAACCATTTTTTCTTTCAGTTTGTCATCAATAACAGAAACAGCGAGAGGGCTGGCTTCATTTGCGAGGAAATTCCCATAATCGGTACTCTGCAGATGGAGTTTGAGATCTGAAAGAAAACAAGATTATTTCCCTTTTAGCTACATAGCCTAACCAGAGTGTACAATAAAGAACAATATATCTTTCAATAGTTCCAGTACCGCTGTAGCTTAGGACTATTTTTATCCTCATGTAGATAGAGAAATATCCTCTTAATTGTGCCCACACCGTCGCTCGCTGTTTTCTCCTGTAGTCCAATTTTATCCCTGGACCTTTGAATCTTTTAGTGTCTATTCAAAATTGTATACTAGTAGCTACGGTATATCTAAGGCACGGGCTGTTTATAAACATGGGATTAAATCTACTTGCCACTTAGTGTATCAACTAGTCTACCTCTCTAAATTAATCTGATTTCCATTTAAACTCAAATTTAAACTTAAAGCACGGAATATGGGGAGTACCATCAGTGAGCATGAGCCACAAGTATTGTAGATTTGGGTCTGATTTACCAACTAACGCGAATCCTGTGTACTACACAGTATGGTAGAGAATACATACACAAACTGTTTATCTAGTAGAGGTCGCACAGAGAAGAGGAATACATCTTCAGCCTTTTAGGAGGTAATATTATTGTCTATTGAGTAGATAGAATATTTTTGAATAGGCAATGTTTATTGATCGTCTGAATAGAGAGAATTGTATTAAAACCTTAAAACCTTTCAATAAATAGAAATACAATAAAAATGAAGCCGTTTCGTCTGTGTTTTGGTTCAATTTCTTCTAGACCCCCTGTTTCATATGTTACACTACAGAGTCAGCTACAGTTCTTGCCAAGACATAATAGTATCAATAATAGCCTATGTGAAAAAATTATGTACATTTCTCTTTTATAATATAATTTCTAGATATAGTTTCTAAGTCATGACACCTATATCGTATAGTATACCCCCATATCATGCATATATGCATGATAATGATATGGGGGTATCAGCTGTGACACTTACAGCCTATCCCAAGTGTAAAATGCGGGTTTTCTGCGTAAAATGCGTCTTATAGTGCTACCCGTATGTGTACGGTAGACTTCTTACTGGTCCCTGATACTGGCTACTTGAATAGCATGAATAATATCATAAACCAATAAGACATAAATGTCCTAATCATGATCATCATGTGATGTCGAAGTCGACGAAGAGTATCGACCATCGGCAGCAGGTGACCGTACTATATAGGGGTCAGGTTTAGAAATATGGTAATTTGTTTCCAAAGACACATAATAAATATAAAGCATGCTTCTCTTTGGTGCCCCGATAGCAAAAAATAAACTTAATTTAATGGACACACAACGTAAGAAGGTACATCGCTTAAACGCCTAAGTCACGGTATGTATGTGTAGGTACACCCATCACATGACACACCCACGGCCGCATCATCCATCAAGTTTGTCCACTTACCCTCCAAAGTTTCGCACTGGACAAGGTTAAGGTAATCCGCTTGCTTCAATACTCCGCCTTTGAAGCCTCTCACTAGACCCTCTAGGTAGCCATTATCGATATTGAACAGATATTCTGCCATATTTCTTGATCGGCTGTTTGTCAATTCAGTCGAGGCAGGAAGATGGCGGTGATCATGTGACAGGATGCGGGCTGAGGATGAGAGAAGATCCACCATTGGCAGAGAGCGTGTTAAGGCGGGCCAATCAGATAGCGTGTTGTATGAAGCCGAGAGTATATATACCGGCGTCGGCCTGAACACATCCTCTCCTAGACTAATCTCCCTCGTGTTCACACCGGCGATACAAACACACAACAACCATGTCTTCGAAGCCAGCCTACAAAGTTGGTAAGTATAGACTGCTCATTACTTTAGTGGGCGTGTCATGTATTGCTCTGCTGATCAAGCGTCACATGTTGACATTCCTTTGTTTTCAGAAATTGTCAGCTTCATTTAGGGTCTTATACTTTCGCGGTGACATCACTCCTGGCGCCCTCTGGCCTTATCTTTGGAATACCTTTATTCGGAATACTTTGTAAAGTCGCTCGCATGTTTCCACTCCCTTCATTTCATTTTCAGTTATCATTTTAGTTACTCTTATACTTGGTGTCAACCTGAAATGTATATTGAAAGTATGACTTAGGTCATTCATCTTTTTTATATGACCATGATTTGCCATGGCATGGGACATTTCTCATTTTTGTATTGACATGGTATTGTGAAGGAGGAACATCACTTTATCTATACTTGAGTTGAGACTTGTTAAATTTAAATCAATCGGGTTCTTACCGTGACTCACTGACTGGGCCTAGTAGTATAGGCTCTAGACTAGTCTAGCGGTTCTTAAACCATGATCATTTTTCATGAAGTTTTATTATTTTAGATTCTACATTCGACTCTATCAAAGTCGAGTCAATCAAACTGTAGTATGTGCATGCATTAGAAATACTGCCAATCATTCATACAAAGACAGTTTCGACTAATTAAAATTTCAACACTTCTCCAAATGTCAACTCAGCAAATTCATAATAAATCATTTGCTGGGATTTGCTGGGTAATAGTATTGTCATCCAGTTATTCTATAACCTGATCCGTACCATCTCAGAAAACCTGCGGATTATACTATAGCATGTTTTATATGCAAATAAGATAATAAGCAAAATATGCCGCGGGCAGTGATCGTGCACCTCAAGTGAAAGACCGGCCAAGCCCAAAAAACTCTTAAAGATTCATGTATTTATGATCGTTTCTCCGCGGGGCCTGGAAAAGCCTTGAATTTGGAAAAAATAAATTCAAGGCCTTCAAAAGCCTTGAAAATAGGCATGTTTGTCGAAGGGCCTGGAAAATCATAAGAGTGACTGATAAAGTAAAAGTTGAATAACTGATAGATATGAAATATGAATATAAAACTACCCGTAGTTAAATACATCATTAGCCTATGAAAAACAATAATTACAACTCCTAGGTTCCGGAAAATCATTTATATCGGCCTTGAAAATCACTAAAATGGTCCTGTAAAGGCCTTTAAAAGCCGTGAAATTCTTTTGGTCTGAAGGAGCGGAGACTCTGGGTTTGGTTGTGATCACTTGAGGGGCAACAGTTTGGTGTCTTGCATAATTCCTATTTTCCCGTATATATATATCTACTAGCACCTTTACATTATGGAAAAACAATGTTCATGGATCCAGAAATATTTATTAGATATGTTTGTTCACCTGCTATCATATAACAGTAGTTTATTAAGTGATAGCTTATCAAATTTCATCGCGCCCGCAGTTATTTATAGTTTTTGTTTTGTTGCTAAATTGCCCCCTATACCCTGTGTTTTTGGCAGGTTATGAATGAAACACATCGCTTTGTCAGTGATATACCGAGCTTTCGTTTTGTTGCTAAATTGTCCCCCATACTTGCATTTGGCAGGTAGTCACTAATGAATCAAATGACAAGGAGATACATGTACAACACCTGGCACCTGCCCGCAGCCTCCAGTATATCAATTAGTCAGAATTTGAGCGCTTAAATATTATATACGGGATACTTTAGCTATAAGCTTCTTTGTTTCTACTTAAATCCCATGGAAAATTCAACCCATTCAGATGAGGATGGTGGTGTGGGAGAATACAAGGCAATATGAGAGACGTTATCTGCAGGGGGTCATCTGTCCATATCTTATTGTTTAACAACGACTGGTTGAAAAGGTCACTCATGTCATGTCCTCTGATGATCAGAGTCCGCATACTCCCCTCCCCTCCCCTCCCCCCCCCCCCCCCCCCACCACCACCATTGTATATTTCCTCCACACTTGATCGGGCATGCAATCAATGCTTATCTACAAAAAAACATCTGACTTAGGTGTTGTGTCACCTTGCATGCCCAGTGCTGAACTTGGTGGCACGCGCGCCTTCCCTGCAAAGCATCACTACGGTTTTGCTAGGATTTTCCTTTACTGAAAATTTTGTTGGAATGGAACCCTTTGAGATCGAAATAATAAACCTCTACGAATGGGTGTGGTCTATGGAACCCAGCATATAACCGCGTGTGATGTAATAGACATTTTTCTGCAGAACCACAAATCATGACTTCAGTCTGAGATAGTATTTTTTTTATTGTCCATGTACATTTAAATTCTTTACAAACTATTAGTTAGGGCATTCAGTCCAGTACTTTTTTATTCTATGGTCGCCTGGTGTATGCCAGGGAATGATGCAGGTTTTCGCAAGTGCATCTGACAACGTCTATATTTTGACTGGTATGAAGAAAAACCTGTATTAATGACTCACTGCCATCATCGACTGAAATTTCATTGATCAATATTGACTAATCAATATTAGTGGTCCATTTAACAATGACCACATCTATTTATTCCTGAAATCTTAATTAAGTGTGAACTGTTACATTCGTGAGCACTTACTATTATCTCAGATCAAACACTTGTAGATAATATGACCGGTGGTGATTGGTGGTATCCGGATAATTCACGATTTTTCCATCCACAATATCAGGTTTTTATCTGGTACATAATTCCGCCGTGAAATCTGCCAAAGTTTTATCACTTGGCTGCTCCCCACTGGGCGCAGGAATGTGAAGCTTGATTTGTTTCCTTATTTTTCTTATCCGATTGGTGCACTAGTATCGCATGGAGTAGCTGATAAGTTATTTATCTGCGCATTGTGCCAAGGAGATCATGTACATTGTCGCTACATTACAGAACATAGTATCTCTAGTATGGAAACTGATGTCAATTTCCAAAAGCCTTACTGATTATCAGCAGCTTGTTTCAGATTACACTATTTGTGGACTGAAGTGTCCATATTGATGCTATTTTTGTATGGCCAAGCTATTAAGTTGGTATGCATTCAAAGCCCACATGGAATCATAAATCATTGCCTAAGTATCAACGCACGACGAATTACAATTTCCGAATAGTATATTATGATTCATCTGATACTTAATTTTTCACTAACGCCACGCAAGCAATGCGTCCGATTCTCGTTTGACGCTAAAGATTTATCATAAAATGTGTTCCATTTTTTTTCCCGAAGTTTAAATTAGATTAAAATATCGAGGACCCCCTAAGCCAATGATACCTTTAGATGCAATCCCGGATAGCTCTATTGCGTCATAGTTCTCACCCAATAAGACCTTAACACATACTAATTATAATTTCTTTCATGATATTCGATTTTTTAATTTTGAAACATTGACCTACAGTAATACATAAACTGTCGGATCATACCAACCCGTTCTCTGAGGCTTTCTGTAAAACTTGGTAGATGAATCACGTATCACTAAACAATGAATAACAATGTATGTATGCTTCTGTTTTGCAGCTGATATCAGCCTTGCTGAATGGGGTCGTAAAGCCCTTGACATGGCAGAGAATGAGATGCCTGGTCTCATGATGATGCGCCGCGTGTACGGACCCAACAAGCCCCTGAAGGGAGCCCGTATTGCTGGCTGCCTCCACATGACCGTGCAGACCGCCGTACTCATCGAGACCCTCACAGAGCTTGGAGCTGAGGTATGCACACTCTCTTGTCACTCGTCTACACACTCACCTACTCGTCCCTTTGGTTATTTCTATGTAATTTGTCATCTGCGTGATCTGGTAATAGCCCGTATACATATCAATGCTAGAATCTATTTATGTATGTTTGTATGGATCTGTAAGACGGACAACTCCCGTTGAGTGTGCTGAATAAGTCATTGGCACAAGGAAATACGGGTCTGGATTATGTGTTTTTGTGGAACACTAACTATTATAACACGTTCTGCTGTAATGTGTTTTCCTGAAGCCATAAGATCCGGCAAATGTAAATTCAACTTGTGTAATGGTACCTAACGTCCAATATGAATATTGTTTTCGCACCTGTCATACAGCTATGGAAATGAGCTACTAATAAACCTTATTGTACGTGCTTCTAACTTTGATATTACCATCTTAAATGTAGTATAAAGATGAATGAATGTTAATTTCAGGTGACCTGGTCCAGCTGCAACATCTTCTCCACCCAAGACCATGCCGCGGCCGCCATCGCCAAGACTGGAGTACCCGTGTATGCCTGGAAGGGCGAGACCGATGAGGAGTACCTCTGGTGTATTGAGCAGGTGCGAGCGTCTCTTTGTCTTTACTCAGCCCCTTGAGCTCTATCACAGACAGGGTTCCTAGTCATCCTAGTAATCAGGGAGAATCTGAGAAATTGCCTCAAATCATGGAAAAGTCCGGGGATCTAATGGGGCCAAAAGAGAAAGTTGGCTATTTGCATATTTTCCAAACAGTCCCTCTTGCGTCTTGTTCACTGCAACAACGTTGAAGACGTGTCAAACTGGAAATAGGTCGAACAAGATTATAGAATTTTGAAGTGGAAAATCAGAGAATTCTGTTTCTGTTAAAAGCTGGGACCCGATTGAGTGATTTAGTGTATTGGACGATCTTGGTTATCATGGGCTATATCCCCTGACACTGTCTGCCTCAACATTTAATGAAGTGTCACCAGGCCTTGAATTTCGTGTGTTTAGTATTACACGTTTATTTAGATAAATACATGGGTATAGTTGTTATTGTGTAGCCCTGATATCAATACGCTCACCTCTATTAAATACAATGTCACGGGTGAACAGTCTGTCTATAATGAGCGTCACTGACTTCTTGCCTATTTTTGTAGACTCTGGAGTTCCCAGACGGAAAGCCCCTGAACATGATTCTGGATGATGGTGGTGATTTGACCAACCTGGTACACACCAAGTACCCCCAGTACCTGGAGGGCATCAAGGGTCTGTCTGAGGAGACAACCACCGGCGTGCACAACCTCTACAAGATGGTGAAGAGCAAGACTCTGAAGGTGCCCGCCATTAACGTCAACGACTCTGTCACCAAGGTAAACACTTAAACCCTGCTACTTAATCGTTTTAAATACCGAGACATTTCTATGGTAAAGGAACTCGGAAAATGTGTATTCTTTTAATGATATATTTTATCGGGGTAGAATATATTATATAATGATTGCCATCATGTTTTTGCAAGGATCGGGAGTATTCTCCTGTTTTTTCACCTCGTTTCTGGTGCCGTTTCCTTAAAGAGCTAGATATGGTTCGACATGTATAGTTATAGGGTATATTATTCACTCTTGTTTACAGAGTAAGTTTGACAACCTGTACGGCTGCCGTGAGTCTCTTGTGGACGGTATCAAGCGCGCTACTGATGTCATGTTGGCCGGCAAGGTAGCCGTCGTCGGTGGATACGGTGACGTAGGCAAGGGCAGCGCCCGTGCTCTCCAGGCATTCGGCGCCCGCGTCATTGTGACAGAAATTGATCCCATCAACGCCCTCCAGGCAGCCATGGAAGGTAAGAAAAATCAGTAACTTAGGGGTCACATCTGAATTATTTAGCGAACCGGGGAGGGGAACTCATTTGAAGTCTCAATAGCGACAGCATTTCTCCACGCGTTCAGTGGTCTGTGAGTTGACGAAACGATTGTATGTCCCCGCTTTATTAACTCATGTAATGTATAGGTTCGGGTAATTATTTCTTGCTTATGGCCTAAGCAAATAAAAAACACTCACACTTATAGGCCTTCCGCTGTTTTAACAGCCAAAGTGAGCCTCTACTGTTCATCTAAATAGTGCAGTGGTTAATTGTCTATTCTCCACCTAAAGGCTTCGAGGTAGCCACCATGGAGGAGGCCTGCAAGGTCGGACGCGTGTTCGTCACAGCCACTGGGTGCGCTGACATCCTGGAGGGTCGTCACTTCGAGCAGATGCAAGAGGACGCCATCGTCTGTAACATTGGACACTTTGACTGTGAGATCGACGTCAAGTGGCTCGACGATAACTGCAAGAGCAAGGACAACATCAAACCCCAGGTACACATACCAAGTTATCTGTCACATCCTTTTGATTTCATCCATTCTAATA
The DNA here is from genome assembly GCA_942159475.1 of Sthenelais limicola. Lineage (NCBI taxonomy): Eukaryota > Metazoa > Annelida > Polychaeta > Phyllodocida > Sigalionidae > Sthenelais > Sthenelais limicola. The sequence goes on from OW804099.1 coordinate 30,159,702, forward strand.
CCTGGTGTCCACTAAAGAGATGGCAGACTCGCGTGGCCACCAAGTGTCTGGCGAGATTTATCATTGGAGTTGGCCTAGTCGCTAACGCACCTTAAGACGATAAAGCGTGTCAGCGACTGGGCTGACTCCTTAGTGAACACTGCCCTTAAATTGACAATGGCGTCTAGTGGGGTCCAAACAACCAACTCCAAATCCCCAGGGGATTTCTATCCAATTATTTAGGTCGTTAGAGTACCTTTAATATCTGATTGGTGAATGAATAGTGAAATAAAGTTATTCTCTGCCCCTAGAATACCGACAAACCCTCACTGAGAGGTCCACTCCTATCATTTGACTCTTGTTAATGATATGCTATATATTTACCCATAGGTTGACCGCTACACACTGAAGAACGGCCGCCATATCATCCTGCTTGCCGAGGGCCGCCTTGTAAACTTGGGCTGTGCCATGGGTCACCCCAGCTTCGTCATGAGCAACTCCTTCACCAACCAGGTGCTCGCCCAGATTGAGTTGTGGACCAAGGAAGGCCAGTACTCCGTGGATGTACACATCCTCCCCAAGAAGGTGAGTTATACCAAGCTATGTGCAGCATCGCTCAAACATGAATGTTTTGTAACTAGTTCAGCGGCTGTAGATTAAGATGCTGATTGCTGATGATTTAAAGCTATTGCGATTATAGGTAAAACTATTTAAAAGTAACTAAATCATTTCATTTAATATTCGATGTGTTAGAGGTGTAATTTTTATACAGAAAATATTATCAGTTATAGAAAAGAAATACCAGCATTTGATTTAAAGTAGCTCCAACACTTGAGTGTATGGAGGGAGTATGTGCTAGGAAGCAGTCTCTTACAAACCTGTTATGTACTCTTACAGCTCGACGAAGAGGTAGCTGCTGCTCACTTGGAACATCTGGGCGTTAAGCTGACCAAGCTGACAGACAAACAGGCCGGTTACCTTGGCATCCCCAGCGAGGGACCCTTCAAACCAGACCACTACCGCTACTAGAGATCAAACTTAAGTCTAGACTATTATGAATATGGAACTTGATGGACGCTACGTTTTATGTACCGTCACGCTGGATGACTGGGGATAAATGAACACGTGGGTGAAGATAACCGAGCCGGGCTCGTATATTACAGTGGGGTATTTTGTATGGATTATTTTTACCAATTACTCAGGGGTGAGGTTTCTTTCTAAGGAGTGCTGGGGGTGTGAATGAATGTTGTGTGTGCGTTCATTGTATGATTTGACCATCTATTGAAGGAATTGTGTATTCTATTCTGCTCGAAATAAAAATCAAACATCCTCAAGACATAATCCCCGAGTTATATGTAGTCTTACCACACTGTAAGTCTCAGTTAACTGAGGTTTCCCTACTTATCTAGGTCCAGGTTAATTAAGTACCATTTAATCGTCATTTTAATTCGTAGTACCTTAAAAAGTCTTCCCATTAGGATACTAAACAATGTAATTGGTGGGGAACCATTGATCGCAACCTAGATGGGATATGAACGTTTCACATGATGGAGATAAGCTTGGACACTGTTCTGTGGCGCCCTCTGGTGATACCGCCAGGTGGCAGATGTGAGCCATTGCCTTAGCATGACTAAATAGTCCGCAGTTTGATTTTTTTAACAATAAGTTTTACTACAATGCTAAAACATTTCTTACGATTCTTTAGTAGTTTTTTCCCACAATTTCCGAGGTATTTCCTTTCGGAAAAAAAACTATAAATAGATAGATATATTAATTTTCTCAAGTACTTAGAAGCTTATAGAGTGGTCCTTGCAATATCCCAATGATTTTAGGAATTTCATTTTCATGTTATTCTAAAAATAATGCAAGCCCTCTCCAATGCTACATGAGGCATTTTCTATTATCGATTATGTGTTGGTTGATCTTAAATTTGGATGTCAGTCAATATGAACTAGCAGATACATAAACGGCTAGGTAGATTGTTTTAGCTAGGTGTCCCAGACAAGATATTGTACATAGTGATATATATGCAAGATCAAGACACCGCTCCCCTCCACCTCTACTGCCTTGCATAGCCAGTCAGCGCTCATACCTACAACTAGCTGTTGGAGTTGTTCTTTAATTCGTTGAAAACTTAAGTCATCTGGCAAAATCGAAGAAAGAATTTAGATGGTTATGTTGGGATAGATAAGATGTGCGTGAATTTTAAAATCTTAAAATTATAATTTACTACCAACAGGTTTAACTGATAATCATCCCTGTGTAACCCCACGACCTAAGCAAGACATAAGTAGGCCTATCTCAGGACAACGAAAACCACACGTAAATGTGAACGTGTAACTTATATACTGTAACTTATATACTAGTACAGTACCTGAATACAAATATTTGAACAAACATTTTCCCGAAGATTGGCCGCTCCCATATATTCCCCCGATAATATATTTTTCTAAATGAACTTTTTTTTCTTTTAGCCTGCCATCTTGGCGCGTACAATACTAGATGATACCTCACACCCTGCTGTAATATCTTAGCTTTTGATCCCCCAACCCCCTCCTCCAAAGTCCTTATCTTTTGTTTTGTTTATATATATTTTCTGTTTTTCTGCATCTCAAACATCAACCGGTTTCATAATTAAACACTGTTTCTAACACACAACATTAATCATGGTAAGATACCTCTTTTTTACCTAATTTATGTTTACGGTACCGTACCGTTTCGTGCTATCGGCTTCTCTACGACAAGACAACAATACCCTCCCAACTCGTTCGTTAATGCTCTGGTCTCCTCTCTCTCACTTTCTTCCTTCCCCTATACCGCCCGAAGATATTAATGTTTGCTGGAAATTTCCCCCTGAAATTAAAAAAAAAAATATTTTAAAAAATAAGGTGTACCATACCGTAGTAAAGATGTTTTTGGGGTAGGAGCGCGCATCAAAATACAGAATAACGTTTCTCGAAGTACGATCTCATTCAATCAACATTTATTTTATAATTTGGTTATTTTGCTTGAGACATAATGTAGGCCTTCTAGGTTATGATTTGTTAACTTTACGTGCACTCGATGCGGGCTGGTGATAGCTTTTACTATTTTCCATCGGCCGGTAGGGCCTACGTACTGCCATTTTTCATTCTTTTTAATGATAAATCTTTCACCTGACCCTTGTGACCGATCGCCGCGGCGCTACACAGGCCACGCCCCCTAACAACGGTATCCAAGGATCAAAAGGCCCGACATCGGGAGGGCTAAACGCCATTGTCGGGCCATGGCACATTGCGTTACATTTTCCTTTCACGGTTTTGGGAATAAAATAAAAATGGATACTGGATGTCCCAAAACTTTCTACACAAATAGTGCTGGTAATATTCTACAAATATATAGAGAAAAAAATGTATGTCATCGCATTAAAAAAATAATTGTGGCTGTCTGAAATAGACTTTGAAGCAGCAGATTTTTGGATTGAAAGAGACGCTTCACACTGGTCACTCATAGCTTCTATAACGTCCAAGGCCGGGGCCCAAACGTCCAATTTAAGGCCGGGACCCTATAACGTCCAAGGCCGGGGCCCTAACGTCCAATTTAAGGCGCCGGGGCCCTAACGTCCAATTTAAGCCGGGGCCCTAACGTCCAATTTAAGGCATGGGCCCTAACGTCCAATTTAAGGCACAGGCCCTAACGTCCAATTTAAGGCACGGGCCCTAACGTCCAAGGCCAGGGCCCTAACATCCAATTTAAGGCAGGGGCCCTAACGTCCAATTTAAGGCAGGGGCCCTAACGTCCAATTTAAGGCAGGGGCCCTAACGTCCAATTTAAGGCAGGGGCCCTAACGTCCAAGGCCAGGGCCCTAACGTCCAATTTAAGGCAGGGGCCCTAACGTCCAATTACAGGCAGGGGCCCTAACGTCCAAGGCCAGGGGCCCTAACATCCAATTTAAGGCCGGCCGCCCTAACGTCCAACGTCCTGGGCCCCCCCCTGCAAGACCGGTTGCAATATAAGCCACATTTTACACAAAACCCGCATTTCACACGAAAAAACCCACATTTTACATTTTGTTTGTGTATTCTATCATGTTGGATGGGGGAGGGGACGGGGCGGAGGGGAGGGGACGGGAGGTTTTTTTTATCCATGTTTTCATTTTACACTTGGGTTGTGTATTCTATTGCTACCCTCAACTACTCTACCCTATAATATATATATAGTAGTAGACTAGGATCAAAATGAGCTTTAAAACTTTCTAGGGGCATTTTAGAGTAAAATTTGGTAAGAGACATTTTTAGGTCAATTTTTAGGTGTAGATTTCAAAAAATAATCTTACCAAGCTGAAAAATTCGTTTTTACCCTTCTAAAAGCCCAAAAACAAAATGGCCGCCATTATGTATTAGGAAAACCAAGAATCATGTCTAAAATCCTTATTTATTCATCAATATCATTGTGTAATAGCTCAAATTAAAGGTCTAACCGAGATGCATCACATTACACTAATTTTGCAGTTGCCTTGGTAATTTGGTTACCAAAGAATGAACTATATGCCAATCCTTCAAGCACCAGTGTATGAAATCAACACATTGAATACAGTTATCCAAAGATGCTTGTATGTGTCTGAACAGTTGGGACAAGATTACACTGTATCAACAGTTGATCAGGCGCTGTTCTGCCCTTTAATGAAAACTAAATGGCAGACCCCTGAATATGAAAATAAAGTATTCATAAGTCTAGGTGGGCTCCACATTGCATTGAACTTTTTCAAAGCTTTGGGGCTACACATAGACAGCAGTGGACTGGTTGAGTCATGGGTAGAGAGCGGGATTCCAGACAAAACGTCTGCTGAAACCATCCTCTCAGGCAAAGACTATAACCAAGCAATGCGGACCCGCAAGTTGACATATCAAGCAGTCTGCAGGATACTACTACCTAACTTCATCACCCATCTGTCAGAACAGGATACCTCTCTAGTCATAGAAATAAAAAATGCTTCATCCTAAGAAGATCTTATCATCCTTCTTCAAGATTCAAGCATTTACGGTTACCTCTGGCAGTTTGCCAAAGAAAAAGCCAAGGACAATCCAAACTTCCATCCACTGAGACCGTTGCAACCGTGTCCTCGTTACAACTTCCGCCGGGGACTCATTGCGTCTCTTTCTCAACCCTCTTCCGACCTTAGTGGCAGCCTCAGCCTTCTTCGGCCTCCCTCTACGTTTGACAGTAGAGTTGACGGCAGGTGGCGTCCGAGGAGCTTTAGCTTTCGCTGCGGTTTTCGGAGGTCTCCCTCTCTTTCTAGTCGGAGGACACAGAACTGGTATGACTGAGAGTATAAATGAGAGTCAACCGAAAAAAACCCAACAGGATAATGCTGATGAGGATAAACTTGTTCAACAACTAGTTAACATGAAAGTCTTTGCCCAAACTGAACTGCTTCACAACATCGCAAGTAAAGACTTAGCAACTTCTGAAATTCAGCTGTCACTCCCATAATCCCTAGCAGAAGGATAATGTCAGTTGGAGCACTTCCTGACAAAAAGCTTTATAGACAAATCAGAACCCTTCTATAGTCAAAAAACTTAACTGGCCATTCACTTTGTTGACCTGTATAAGGTGGAAAAGCAAGGTAGTTCAAAGGAAGAAACAGTCATACTAAAGACTCATACTAAAGATGTAATGCAGCGCATTGCAACATTATATGCAGCTGGCAGGGCAGTTGATCTTCCAAATGTCTTAAACTATGAACTGATGCCTGTACCCCTGTCCCTTGCCAAAGCAAATGGGAGATTAAGGACTGGTGACAAGTCAATTCTGATAGACAGCCTCCCAAAGAAGATCATATCTGTCCACCCAATATCTCTATAGACTGTTTCGGATAGGGTGGCGTCACCATCAGTAAAATTCTGAACTAACTTGTAAGGTTAGAAAGTCCCCAGATCTATACTTATACATGGGGGAAGTCAAGTTTTCAAGACATCAGTAAGGTTGTTTTTCCTCACAGAAATGAATCAGGATTTCTGCGAGTTAATGGCCAAGTGTTCTTGTTCCATATTGTTAAAATATATTAGCATATCACATCAGTAAAAACCTGAAATATTTGATTAAATTCTATGTAAGAAATAGTGTCTAAAGCATGATTGGGGAGTGCACCTCAGGTGCAAGTGATAGCCAGTGGATTGGGTTCCACTGGGACACTGGAAGACATGCACAGACAATTAAGTCATTCCCACTAACATGGGGAAATACCAACCAAATATTCCAATATTTTTCCATTTCTAAAACAGGGTATATGAGGGAAAATTACTTTGAAAACACTAGATGAATCCAGGGTTCCCTCAATCTGTGGCATTTTATGCAACAAACAGAAACTCTGCTTCTGCCTGTGTATAACCATAACCCATCCCTAGTTATAGTGACTGGGTGACACCCTTAAACCATGCTTGCCCACTTGCTCCATGCAAGGGGACTCAAGGAAAGTGCACAAACCAGCAGCATGCCAATGCAGCAAATTCAAACTCATCTAAATTCTTTATTAAGGAATTTAAAAGTAGTTTATTTCACCTGATTGATAGTTGAGATATCTCTTTTGGGTATATGACAAGAAGAATTACTTGTCCTTCCCTGATATATATGAGTTTTCTGAGCAAATGTGATGTGGTGTGTGCAAGCTTCAGGCTTAAACCTATGAACAGTCACTGTGATCCAGAGAGTGTGATGGCACCAGATCGAGGCCTATCGTCAGAGTTTGAGGGGAAGTCTTGGGCTATTTACGTTTTTGTTTTTGTAGGCAGACATTGCCCACCATCCCGCCCACCATTCTCCTTTCTGTCCCGCCCACCCTCCTCCAAAATCGGGTAATTTTAATGTTAAGTCAACGTGAAAAACAAGCGCCGACGCGGCGCTGTTTTACACATCATACGGTGGCGCTACCTCATGGGAGGGTGAGAAACCATTCCTGGCACTTGCTGTTAGTTTACCACATTGCCACAAGGTGTAAGGACCACAACAATGTCTGATTGCAAGTGTTCCTGAAGCTGAAGCCTAAACGCGAGAGGTCTGTAACGCCGTAATTATACCAGTAATACCTAAAAAATCTTGGTCCAATCTCTCCCTAAGGCTATAACTTAGGCAGTCATGTAACTGGTTGGTGTTGGACAATGAGAAATAGAGTGGGTTCCCCGATCATAGAGGAAGTTGTACAGTGCTAATGCATTGCCGATGGCGGAATGTGGCGATGCTTCTTGCTTGGGTTTTATGCAGTTGCATAATTAATTAATTATGCCATTGTCGCCGGTCGGTCTAGTTTATTATAACTTATGTTATGAAAAAGTTCAATGGGAAGGTTCAATGGGAAGGTTCCACTCCCTGTTGATTTGGGGAACTATCTTGCTCATCGAGAGAATAAAACTGAGCTGGAGCACTGCCTCCAACATCAGATGCTCTTCATTTATACTAAATGCGTGTTCAATTGCAGACCCTTATTTGGAACCTTCCATACATCCCCAAGCCCATAATCCCAGATCCGACAACCATATGAAGCTGCAGAAGAACAAGCTAGTACCATTATGGATGATGAAAGAGGCCATACCTGATGCATGCCTTTCCCTTATCGCATGCCAAAGCAAGACAGGGTGCCGCAACTTACAGTGTGGATGCATGAAGGCTGAATATAGTTGCACTATTAACTGCCATCTCCAAGTTGGCTCCACCCAGTAATGGCAGTAATATCAACCTCTAAATTGTTCTCATGCTTTATCTCATTCTCAACATGAGTTGTCCACATCTCTATGCTGTAATTCACAGTTAGTTAGGTTTATGAATTTAAAGTAATTAATTAAGAGAAGTAGTAAAACTGGGACTATACAAATCTGTATAGTCCCAGTAGTAAAACTGGGACTATACAAAATAATGAACCAAGGTCAGGTCAGAAATATGATATAAATGTTATATGAATTACTTAGTAGCTACATTTTTTTTGTTTATTTTTGGTTGTTATGATCAGCAGATTTTTATAGCAATTGCAGCTTTAGTACATAAGGATGCTTCCCAGTGAGATCTTCAATTTGAGCTATTAAATGACCATTTCAATGAAGAAATAAGGATTCTAGACACAACTTTGTCATTTGCTATTTTGTTTACTTTTGGTTACCATGGTAACCATATTGCTATAACAACCATGGAACTTTGAACATTTGATGCATCTCAGTTGGGCATTAAATTTTAGCTATCAACTGACCGTAATTGAAGATTCTAGACTTGATTTGGTAATTAATGATTTTTTTCTCTTTTTTTGGTTGCCATGGTAACCAAATTGCCAAGGCAACTGCAAAATTAGTGTAATGTGATGCATCTTGGTTAGACCTTTAATTTGAGCTATTACACAATGATATTGATGAATAAATAAGGATTTTAGACATGATTCTTGGTTTTCCTAATACATAATGGCGGCCATTTTGTTTTTTGGCTTTTAGAAGGGTAAAAACGAATTTTTCAGCTTGGTAAGATTATTTTTTTAAATCTACACCCAAAATTTGACCTAAAAATGTTTCTTACCAAATTTTACTCTAAAATGCCCCTAGAAAGTTTTAAACGTGTTTTTATAATGATCTGCTGATTCCAGTCTATAGCCTCCCCCCCCCCCTCCCCCCCCCCCCCCCCCCCCCCCCCACACACACACTCACCCTGTCCAACTAGAAGAGGTAGAACTAGAATAGAATACACAACCCAAGAGTGAAATGTAAACATGAAAAAAAAATCCCCCCCCCCCCCCCCAACATGATAGAATACACAAAATGTAAAATGTGGGGTTTTCGTGTAAAATACGGGTTTTGTGTGTAAAATGTGGGTTTTGTGTAAAATGCGGCTTATAGTGCAACCCTGCAAGACCACCATCGGCATCGGTGTGTGTCGGTAGAAAAAAGAAGAAAACAAATGAAAAAATATATAAAATTAAGAAAACCCTTCAGAAAGCCAAAGGTCCAAACGAAAGTATATATAAGAAATAGAATGATATTTCTTTATCACTAAAGATGACCCTAAAATAGTACAAATCGAAAGTATTGTCTCCCCTTTTTTCAGATATCACACAACACGATGTTTCAGCGGTGCGATCCTTATTTTACTGGCTTGAGCCTCTCACTGAAACGGAAAGCTATTTACATAGCAGCCGTGGGTGATAATAAGGAGATTGGGTAGGCGTCCGCCTTGGATCACGGACTAGGTTTATGTGGAAATAGGTGAGTTTAGGAGGAATCTAAACACAATTTTGTGTGCCGCACTTCTGCAGCTGGTACATTGTAAGTGAATCTGCAAGTTATAAGTTAGGTCTGATTTCTAGGATCGTATTTTCAGTGGCCATTTGGGTTTCTAGGGGCAAGTAAGTGTTGACTAGGCTAGGGGCTGTGGCGGTGAATCCTGCCCCTCCTTCCCGCATCGGCGCATGGCGAAACGCTAAGTCACTCAACAATCTCTTACCTCTTTTTTTTTATTAGGCCCATGGTTTTTCTAGATCTCTAAATGAAATACGAATGACTTAAGTATTTAGATCTGCATCAACAGATGTCTGTGGTGCTGTTGAAGCCTCCAAAGACAGTAGTTCTATCTATCGATCGCTTGTTTTTCTAGAACAAGTCAACAGACAACATGCACTGGCGAGACACTGGGGCATGGGAGATCCAACAGTTGTCTACAAATCTCTTTTTGTGGAAAACATTATAATGTTGTTCGATTTTAATGGATTACTTTATCTTTATTTTCTGGATATTTTATGCATGATTTTAATGGCAATCATTTGGCGGTGAATCCTAGAAATGGCAGCGATTGTCTCTCATCATGCCCTTTGCAACAGGCCCGGCAACAGGTCCAATGACAATGGTTCTTGTGCGTGATATATGGTATTATGGCTTGTTAATGTCAGACATTATAGTCTACTCGTCTCAGTAGCCTACTCATAGCTTACACTTCGCTTAGCCTTAAGTTAAGAGATGAAGATTTCCCTATTGTATAGCTTTAGTGAGAATTATAATTATGTAACATTTGCATTAGTAACGCTACGGTGCTTTGGTTGTAAAGCAGTGTACTTCCCTTTAATGAGCTTTAATGAGCTTTATGGCTTGTAAACTTGTACATGTAAGTATGGTCCAATCATTGCAGTAAACTTTCGTCTTTTACCATTTTTGAAGGTGGGTGGTGTTTTTAGATGTGCTCTGACTGCATGTGTCTGTGATACAAATTCATTATTGCATATGATTTATATTCATGAATTAAAAACTATCCATTGTAAACTGAGGTCAAAGGTGCACATTGGTGAGGGGGTCCATCTTGGTGGAGTCTTAGGTCAGGGTTGAAAAGGTACGGGCCCTAAATGTCCAATAATCGCGAGGTTTGGTGATCAATCTGGCAGGTGTCTTTAAGAACTTGAGTAAAGGGGTTATTGTAGGCCTACATCATTTTTGATTGAAATTTAATTCGGGGACAATATTAAAGCAATGCCACGGACGCTAAAGCATATCTGATATGTTTACTTTTTCTATTACAGATGCAGGCTGATCAGTGAGGGGAAAGAGAACTGAGGGTAGTACCTGCAGACGTAAGCATGGCAGCTAACGGTAACAACGCTAACGGCACGTATACGTGGTCCACACTCAAGCCTATGCCGACCAAGCGTGTCTTCACTACACCCGTCGAGTGTGAGGGCAAGCTGTATGTGGTGGGCGGCTGTGACCAGAGAGGTTCTCCTTTAGACAGCTTTGAGGTCTTCATCCCTGGAAAACAGCAATGGCAACGCCTCCAGCAAGTAAGCACCATGCCCTCACTCTACTTTACATGTGGTCTTAACCATTCGCTGCTCTATTAAATGCCTTCGTTAGTATGAATTCCGATTGATAGATAGTTCTCAATAATCCAACAGGAACGTTAGTATGCCTACTTCACCCAGAAGGAGATTTATTTATGTAAAGTGGTCTTCAAAATTGACATTTACAGTATTTTCTTGTGAGGTCTTGTAACCTTATTCATTCATCACTAATCGTCCCACTGGATTTACTAGTAAAATGACGATAACAATCAGAGGTGCTCAAGAGGTTACAGACTTATAGTACGTCTTTGTACATCAACTACTAACCGGGCTACTAACTCGCAAGTCTTTTGATCTTGAAAAGATTATACTAAAATTAATATGTTGTTCTTGGAAAAAAAAACTGACAAGGGACTTATAATAAGAATTTCACATTATCGTTTGTTTCACAATTTTTAATAAGACTTTTCCGACTAAAAGCAAACCCCTGTGAACTGGTGTATCTGCAGATGCCCACCAAGCGCGCCGCTCCTTTGTGCATCGCTGTGGGCAGGAAGATCGTGGCACTAGGGGGCGTGGCCGTTAACCAGGAGCCGCTGAACGTGTGTGAAGTGTACGACATTGACACCAAGAAGTGGACGGTGTGTGACCCCATGATAGACAAACTCATGGGCATATCTGGCTGCCTTAGGGGTGGGTAATTAACCGCTGGCCTTCCAAATATTCACTATTAATTTATCATTTTTTCTAAAAAAAATTTATTGAGAGTATTTGTCAATCGATACAGGAACAAAGTATATAAGTAGAGACATAACAAACAAGGTCAATATACACAAAATTTTGCCTGTATACAAAAGGTAGGAAAACGCCCTCAGTCTTAGTGAAACTAGGTCTGGTGTGATTGGCCATTACTTGATGGTATAATCATAACTGTGACACGTAGCATACACATAGCAGATACAGGGCTAACTAGAAGACTAAAAGAAAACTACGATGATAAGGTGATGAATGTGGGGATGTGATTTTGTTTGCAATAATGAGCCTTTATTTGTTGTTCTCAGTATTGCGGTCTATTAAAGAGTTCATCTCTATCTTGATCCATATATGTGTGATCATTATATATACAATATATGAGCAAATCCACCATTTGGTCGTCATTTGACCCTAAAATCGTCTTTTGCGTATTTGAATGGAAAAAAACGATTGGAGACATTTTTCAATAGTTTTATCCTATCCGCCCACCCGAAATACATCAGAAATACCCCATATTTACATAGATTGTCCCACGAATTTATGCATGGGGGTCGAAAAAATGGATTTTAAGGCCTTATAAATGAAGAAAAATTAGGGGAGACCCAATAAAATGCTGGAAATAAATAAAAATGTTTACTCAAACATGGTTTAAACTTATTTTACCATTGTGCCTTGACCCTAGCTACTATATGATCTGTATTTTATTTGTTTTGAATGGCTTTTTGGTATAATACAAATGTAAAAATATGTTGGGAAGTCTAAATGTCAGCGTCACGTGTGGAAAATGAAATCCCGGTTTTGAAAAAATGTAATATCCAGGGATGGACAATACATACTAATTGTGTTGGTTCTACATGGGTTTGAAATATTAAGAATAAATCTGATCAGATATTTGTTCATATTTTGGTATACTAGGTAATAAAGGAAGAGTTGGTCAGCTCTGATGTCAGCGTCACGTGAGGGTTATTACTCTACTGCATTAAATAAATATTAGGAATTGATAATTAATAATATCCATATAGACGAGATACCACACATACTTCATTTCAAAAACCATAAATCCACCCAGGTTCTACTTAATCAGAAGGTAGGGTGGAAAATGTGTCAGCGTCACGTGTGGATTCCACACGTGACGCTGACACTGACAATGGCAATGACATGTGTTGTTGGGACATAATAAAGAGAACCTTTAACTCTAAGAATTTCGCCTCTAAATATTTAAACAGAACACACATTGACCTTCATAAAAATACCAATACAAGTATTCAAGTCAACTTAGATAGAGAACAAGGGGCAATCAATGTTATATTTCTGTATACACATTCTGAATATAATATCTGTATATAATATCTGTATATGGGAACAGGGTCAATGAACTGTCACCATTGTCGCTGCCATTATCATTACCATTACTGGAATGGTTATTTGACTATAACTTTCCTCCTAATTGGAATATTTTCACAAACTAAAAAGTATTATCATCCTTATGTCGAGACCTATCAAGTACAAAATAGTTTAACACATTATGTGCATATTTGTTTATTTATTTTTAATTTAAATCCTTATTTATGTACAAATATGTACCAATCTTCGGTGCCCCTATCACCAAAGTTCTAATCACAGACTCTATCAAGCTGCCCTGACTACAATATTCATCATTAACATTCCCAATTTCGTCTATAATATCAGCCATATGTGTAGTTTATATACAAAAAAGAATAGATCAATTGAAGCAATTCTAAAAAATTAAGAATTTCCAGACCTGGATGGCCAAATGACGACCAATTGGTGGAATTGCTCATATAACATAATTGCCATTGTTAGGTATTGCTTCAAAATAAGATATCATTATAATAGTTTTATTTATGTACACATTTTACCCTAGTTTTTATTTATGTACACATTACGATGACAACTTATGATAGAAGTTTGAACATTGTAACAGACAAGTTGTTAGGCCCTAGTCCTCTAAGCCGATTCTCATGCGTTTTGCACCGCAGAGGACCCTTTTTCACTAAATTCCGTGAGAATCGGCTTTGTGGATAAGGGCCTGTAGGACGGTATTTACAAAGATTTAGAGAAGGGTTTGGTGTGTAGGCTATATTCAAATATAAAATGTCTTAATTCTACTATCGTCAGACTTGCACAGTGGATCTTTTTAACATTGGACATTCTAGTATTTAGGTTGATGAGGGAATTTCTATATCCAAGGGATATATTTCTATATCCAAGGGGGTAATATAAACCAGCATAGGGTTTAAGTAGTCAATAGTGGACGTGTACCTATGGTACGAGTGACCAAGGCCCTCCTTTTGATTAAATTTGGCAAAAGTTATAAAAGGTGCCATTTAAATAAGTTTTGAATTCTTTCAGGGTTGGGCATTTTTTTGCATTAGGATCTAAGTTGTTCCAAAGGGGTTGGTGCAAGGTAAATAAATTTAAAATGATAAAAATAAATAAACAGACTTTATAAAAATAATTCAAGCATCTGACTCTTGTTTACTTGCAGATGGTAAGGTGATCGTGGTGGGTGGCATGTCGATAGACACAAACCCTAAGGACCACGTCATGGCGTTTGATGTGGAGACTAACCGATGGCAAAGTATGCCTCCCATGCCCACCCCGCGCTACGCCACCTCCAGCTACCTCATCAACGATAAACTTTTCGTCATAGGTGCGTTAGTATGGGTCTCCTTTCGCGTATAGTAAGACAATTGGTGACTTGGGTTTGAAACGTGTCAGACTCACGATTTTTATTAAGAAAAAAAGTGAAAGTGTGTTGTACATAGAGATTAAAATGTTGCTCTTGCTCACTGAATCTTTTGCAATTTAGAGCTGTTCGCTACTTATTATTCGGCTACGTTTGAAAGGAATGTGCTTGTGTCTATGTGTCTGGGGCGGGATCTCAGGACTTGAGTGTAACGCACGAACGAAACACATCCTTTAATACCTTCTCTTATACCGTCCACTGGAAATCTATGCTAACCAGAGTATTGCAAAGCCAACTAATTCCATGTATAATGTATCTTAGATTGGATTTCTATTCAAAAGTTAATTACGCTATCTATCGATGCTCGTTATCCGAATTACCACTCAAAGTATTGCATTCTAATAAAGCGAGCGACAAAGAAAGACTGCCTTAATTTACTGCGATATATATAATATATAACTCTTAATTTCTGCAGGTGGACGCCAGGGGAAGATAGCGAACACTGCGTTTGAAGTATTTGACTTTGAGAGCAGCAAGTGGAAGAAGCTGCCTGACATTCCCTCCAAGCGTGTGTTCCCTGGCTACGGTGCGTCAGACACGCATATATATAGTGTAGGCGGTCTCAACAATGATCCCAAGGATGGCTTCTCTGATACCTGCGAGGCTTTTGATGTACAAACAGGTAACGCTTCTATGTCATATGTACATGGGTAACACTTCTAATTGCTAGCCATGGATATGTATACATACTCTCTCCTAGTATAAATCAACAGTCGTCCTTTCCATACCTTGGGGGTGGGGGGTTGGGGGGTGGGGGGGGTGGGGGGGGGGGTTGTCAAACGGCCTCTAGAACGAGGAACGCTGTTTTCTCCCCCGAAAGATAAAGTTGTCCTTGTGAGAAAGTTTACAGTCACTTGTATACATGTTTTCATATCAGTCCAAAGCCAGCATTGCAATGTGTTTCACACTCATTTAAAATTTTGAATTGACTGTATTCCCTATGAAGCAGCCACGATTACCTATCTATTATCTATAAGATAGAAAAGAGGAATACTCACTCTCAATAAATGTGTCTTCACGTGTCATCAACATCAAATGATTACACTCTATATAATCTGTTATTTCATTCTTCTATCACCTACATATATATGTTTTCTCTTTTGTTTCATTCTCTCACGTTGTTTTTTTGTGCCTGTCTTTTCCAGAGAAGTGGAAAATCTGTAAGAACATGACCAATAAACGTGGCGACTTTGCCGTAGCTTACCTTGGTAACCAACTAGTCACAGCCGGCGGTCTAGGTGAGTACAATATCTCTTTTCATACCTGTAACTCACAATTTTCCTTATTTCAAGACTAAGTATTAACGTTCAATGCCACGATTTATATGTACTACTCGGGAATCGTTTTTTGAGAATCACGAAATTGAAGACCTATCCATCTATGCCTTATTTGGGATCGAGGAAGAAACTCTTTCTCAACTGAGGGGTATTGGAGTGATGCAGCAGCCCCAAAGCTGTGCTTTTGTAGGTCTGGGTTCAAATATTGTTGTGGTTTACAAATAATATCATTTTACCTCCATGCTCTCTTCACTCTCAATAAATGTGTATTCACGTGTCATTAACATTAAATGATTACACTCTATATAATGTGCCAGGTAGACAACCAAAAACTATCACCGAAGAATATAGTTTTGCTTGTCCTTGAATAATTATAGATTTTAATCTAATTTAACTATTCTTGTATGTAACTCTCTCCTTGATTGTGTGCCCCACTCATTTATTCACTGCTGCTCTGTGTGCAGGTAACGCTGGTAAACCCATGGCGGAAGTAGACGCGTATGATGTCACGACTGACGAGTGGACGTCACTAGCGGAACTGCCTCTAGCCCACTGCTCATGCGCCTCTCTCGTGTTCAAGGATCGCTTCCACGTAATCGGCGGCCTCTCTCCTAGCGGTCCCACAAACTCTATGGAGGCCCTGGCCTTCCAGTAGCACTGCTCGCCTCACATGTAGCCGGTAGTTATCTCTCGATAATGGACCAAACTAATGAATCCTCCCAAGGACACGCGTCCTGACATGCTGGACAATCTGTGTTGTGCGTCATGAGTTGATATGCAGAAATAGGAAATGGAAGTCGCCAATGTTCAAACATGTATAGCCTTGTTTTGAGATTGTACCAAAAAGGTAATGGTTTCAAGATACATTATGCAGAACACAATGCATCCACATGTGCACACGGAGAGTAATGTATGTGTGTACATGTGTGTCTCTGTGGCTAACATTCCCTCTATATGGTACCGGGTTACTGCAGGATGTAATAGAAAGAACCTGCGTTACGTCATTGTCTGTTGTTATCTTATGGAGAGTAGCTTGAAGAACAAGCAGCTCTTCATACTCCAGTCCGCCTGTTAAATATTGTAGACATAATGATATAAGGCTCCTGACTCCTGATTATTTCTTGAACTTTGTTAACCTGTTCGTGAGTAACTCCAGGAGGTCTTGCGAAAAGTTTTTGTGACGTTCACAATATTTGGGAAATACTTTTGAAGTTGCTCCGGAACTACCGGCCTGAGTCAGTCTTGTGAAGGGAAACTGAAGCGAAGAATCGTCCCACAACAAATCCATAACTTCCTCATTCAAATAATTCACTTTGTCAATTTTAAACTTTATTTCTTGAGAATATTTATTCACATCATACTGTTTGTGTTGCCCCTTCTTAATGAGCAAATGTTCGAATGAGAGGCGAAGTCTATACTTTATGTACTTTATCATGTTCTAGAGATTGGTGTTTAATATTTGGTGCATACCGATAACAACTATTTTTGAGGTGAAGGAAAAGTAATTTTTCATCCATTTTTGTTCAAACTAGCTTTAGTTCCATCAATCGGTAATTAATAGGTTGTGGCCTTGTGGACCCTTCTCAGCTATACACCTTTATTACTTTATCAGAATCTTATTCCGCTTGGTTCAACTGGCCTGGTTGGGAAGTGTAGAATGGAACCCTAGATTTTCAAATTGCTCCAAACATTTGAAGTGAGGCCCGGCTCTGCTGGAGGCTTCTACCTGAGTTGGGAGGCTTATAGGCTTATTTATCTATCCATAACATACTTTAAGTATGTCTACTGAGACATACAAAGTATGATGTATATGTATGGGTGTGTTGTAACAACCTGTAAAACGTATGCCTCAGAAGCATATATATAATAGTAGTTGTGTACATAATTGCAGCTTTTTAAAAAAGTGCCATGCGCCTTATTCATTATTCTTCCATTTTCGGGCTTAGTAATAGCCACGACTTTGTTGCTGCTGCTATGTTCTTTACTGCAAGAAAACGAAGAGATTATGAGCTATTTTTATAAAACATATATTTATCTATCGTAGGTGTGTTTTCAGCATTCGTTTCTGGTGCTGCTCTCCTTCTGTGGTCTTCATCCCCCTCACTGTTTGTAAGTAGCAATATGTAAAGTGTGCAGACTTGTAACGGATTTTAATCCGGCTGTCTCAGACTGCTTGATTTGTCCCTAAGCTTCCACTCGCATTAGAGGCCCGTTGTTAGCTGAACACCCCATCTGTGACATGTCAACGACATTTTAGAAATTTAAAATAATCAAATATAAATGTTTTTGGGACTATCAATATTTGTCTCGTATTTGATCCCAAACTTTTGGAAGCAATAGAGGTTTCCAAGAATTTGCATGGAGTTTCTGTTTTCTGTTAGCTCTTGCCTCCCTGTCATAAAACTCTTCCCTATATATAATGATGGTTCTTCACAATGCCACTGACCGTGATGGTTGAAATACATTATGGTAAATATTTCATGTTGCTCAATTGCTGCATGCTTTTTATTGCACCAAGTCTACAGTTGGCTTTATTATAATTGGTTGGCAAACCCCTCTCCTGGTGGCGAATGGGGACGTCATGCAGAAATGTTTTTAGCAAATACTGAATTGTTTTTTTAGAACTGCAACAGATTGGGTCTAACCGCTAATGTTGGGGACTAATCGTAACTTTGGTGATGTGGCTTCATCACCAAGATTATCTAACTGCTCTAAAATTATGGCAACATTACCTGCTTTCTCTTTAGCAAACACTTTCCCACTTAAGTCTTCTTTAATCGCCAACCTAACACCAAAGACTGTCGCTGTTGGTGAGCGTAAAGTGTCAGTAATATTTCGCGCACCTGTTCCTGAATGACCGCCACTTGTCACTTATGTTTTGGATGAATTCAGAAGACCTCGTGCAAATGTTTTCGAAATAGTTTTGATATGATCCCTAAGCGCAGCAATGCTCGCCTTATTGTAGATATATGTACCTGCTTCACCTGGGCAATATAGACGGTCCTACCCACAGCACTTGTGCAACCTGTCCATTGTGGCAATACACCACATACTAAATACTTATGCATCAAGTGTAATATATATCTGTGTTTGTTTACAGGTATTATTTCGGGTAAATATATATTAAGTCGGTTCTGTGTCTACAGTATATGCTGTCAGTTGTCGAGACTTCCTTGTTACCGTTATGCCGTTATACAAGCCTTAATGTTTGCTATAAAGCTATTCTCTATCGCTTCACTTACATTTTGTCCTAAGCAATGCTGTGAGAATCATATTTTTCATGAATGTAAATTCGGAGATGTCTTGCTGAATCATCCTAACGTTTCACTATTAATAAAAGTCGTTTCAGCCATCATCTTTGTGTTCGGTTGTTTCTCCCAAGAAAGGAAAATCGCATTTGAAATTACAAGCTCGAACCTGTTGATATAATGGTGTTGGTTTCGAATTTCTTTTATGTTGGAGATAGAAAGTTATCGACAGACTTTGCATATCAATATAGTAGCTGGTCGATGAATTATATTAATTGATATTCAAAAGTAGTATTGGAATTTCATGTTGCATTTAAGTATTATTTTATTAACTGATGACGGACTACGTAATGGAAAATACATGATCAGCAAAGGTGAATAGCGGCTGATAAAACCTATCACAAAACGTACCATCATCAAGAAAAGCTGCAAGAACGTTGAATGCTGCGTATCAATTGACGTTTTAGATCACAATAGCTTGAAATATCTAAAAGAACAAGATTACCATTTACATATATAATATATATTTATACATAAGACTAAGATATTCTCAACCACAAAACAGAGCTATAACATTTTTAGCCTGTTTTGTAATATGTAACAGTAGACTTGTAACTCCATCCTCCATAATATGGAACCACATAACCCATTAAAACCTAAGTACAGTATTGCCATCATTTCATGGCTGTTATCTGCATGGATAGAGTGATAGCTTCGGTATATTACAAATAGTATACAATAACAATTAAGGACAGAGGACATCATTATAAAAGGCAAAGAATATACAGTGCTGTATATTTCCTGGAAAATAAGCCCTCGGGGATTTGCGGGTAAACCCATAGCAACAACAGTATTGTCACACTTTTACACGCATATAAAAACATGTATAGAGTTAAATTTTTCAGACTACTAAATGTAAAATAACACTAAACTACCGTGATCATTTGATGTAAATCTAAAACCTGAACATTTGCTGTACACTTTGAGCAGCGGAAGGAAGACCCAAAATTGACCATGATTAACATATTGCACTAGTCAGAAATATTGATAAGTTTACTGCAATCAAAAATGTCACAGGACCCAACGTCAGCACTTTTAGTGGGCTGTGTGCTCACATCGGGTTCATCATAGCCTTCTGGACTGCTGTCTTCGGTAGAAGATTCACTCATCATACTGCTAGACAGTTCATTGATGTGAATAGGATGGTACCTCTTCACTCTTTCCTCTACTTCATTTCGCCCCCTCTCCTCACCCTGTTCACATGGTATATTCATACCACCACTGTAGCCTTGTGTAGTACATTGGGCCTGACTTATGTCTTTTAACAAAGCTTTTGGTGAAGTGTTCCCCTCAAGATCTAGAACGTGATATTTCCTGCAGAAATTCTGGTCACCAAACCCACCAGGGCATGAAGTTGGTCGACCTTCATTCTCGTTTTCAGTCCCTGTGTTCTCTTGATGGCTTTTCTCTCTCCCTAACTGAGGTTCCTGTGGTTCAGTCCTGGTTTGAGGGGCTGCTTTGTTGGGTTCAAACTTGAGCAGGACACTGACAGCACCGTCATTCCAGTCTGACGTCCATGAGGAGAGTTTGTTTTCATCCAGCAAACCTCGTATGAGGCATTCTAGTGGTCTGGGGAGCCCTGTGAGAGGCATGCTCTTTTCTATAGGTAAGGTATAACCTCGCTTGTTTTCTTCTAGCCTACGTCTTCAAGTTCTCTGAACCTGGGCAGAAAGCTCTGTAAGGATACTTAACAGGGTTCTCTCTTCGCAGAACTACAATGAAAATGTGATTACAATTAGAGCATTACCGTACTGACACATATATAGGCTAGTAACATTATTGTAGGCCTACGGTACCGGTATATAATATTATAGATATACCGATGCGTAATAGTAGGTAGTTAATAAGGTAGCTAGCTACCGTAATCTTGGGACTTCATTGGAATAATGTAGGCCTACTATAGCCTACCCTAGGCCTACATGTAGAAAGGTAGATTTTGTTGACTTAATTCAAATTATTGAAACCAAAGAACTATTAGTAAACAAGTCTGTTTTCTTCTACAAAAAGAGGGCCTTCTAGTTTTCTGGAATAGGTCTATGGACTAAGTGCGGCCAATAAACGGTTACATATAGGAATAATGAGTAGGCCTAGGCCTAGGCTACCAATTAAGTGTAGCCTAGCCTAGGCTACAGAAAAATGGCAGGCCTATAATATACGGTAGCCTATAGGCCTACATATAAATTATGACTTGATCAGGACCCCTAACAAATTATGTTATATTACACTGGTTCACATTTATTTCCCATGGTTTATATAGAGGCTACTGACCTTACAAAGTCTGTTTCCCTCTAGCATTGCATAGTTGGCATTATCTTCAGAACGCAGTCAGAACGCTTGAGTTTCAGAACGCAGTCACAATGTCAATTGATGCTTGAGATCCACATCATCGCGGTCTTCGCGATTACGATTTCGTGTACGTGGCTAAAGATACAATGATCCGGCAGCTACGAAATCACAAACAAATGATCACTTGGTGATACATATAGAGTAATGGGACTTGTGTTTTACTGTATTAATCAAAGTTGCACATCATGATTTGCTCTGGTTGTCTGCAGAGGGGTAAAAGCCGGGTAAAAGGGACAGCTGTCTCCCCGTCAAATGTAGTAGATCCATAGGCATAGGACCATTTCCTGTGCTGCTCCTCCCACTCCGCTCTCCTATTAAGAGGTAGGAATATAGAGCCAACATGGCGGCCGGTAGAGCACTTTCATTCTGTTTGCGCGAAAGATCACATTTAATTTCGCAATTTACAAAATCTATACGGACTAATAACCCGAAAGGCAGTGGAACTTATTTGAAAGAAATACCGGTAAGTTATCTGCGATATGAGAAATTTATTTTTTCTTAGAAATTTGAGCAGTGATAATAACATTTCAGTAGCTGAACGACCGGCGACTAAGCCCAAGTCGACTTTGACTCATCACTATAACCATAGCCTTAGGCCTACACTACACTGTCTACAGCAGTGCATCACGCGCAGTGCCAATGCAGTCATGATTGACTTTCAACATTCTTCTTTGATTGTTCTATTTAACCGATCATTATAAATGCGTCAAAGGCAGCGAAGCGTGACTACACAAACATTTGACCCACTGAGGTGAGAGGACGAGTAGCTTCAGACAGCTCGCCCTCACTCAGCCTCAGGCTTGAGCCTCGGCGTACCGTAGCCTAGGGCTAGGCTATTATAGCAATAAACCACTCAGATTTTAGCGTTCCAAGGGTCTGTAGGCCCAGAGACGCCACGAGGCCGCATACCTGTTTTTCTGTCCCAACCCCATCTCGACTCTCCCGCGACCTACCGCTTTTTTTTAAAAAGCCGCCACCGGCTCCTCTCTAAAATTGGAACAGTCGTACCCGTTATCACGGTCACACGTACAAAGTAGAAGAAAAGGGAATTGCTGCTGTCTCTGCCAACGAAATAAATCCTCATTCAGCTTTTTTACCTAGCTTACTCCTACCGTATTTTCTTAAGCATCGTAATGAACCAGGGATTCCTGGAACAATGTTGTCCATAAAAGAAGATATAAACAGATTTACCGCATTCGATCGGTGTAGTAGGGTTTGTATCGAGCGCCCATTGCCGCGTTATAGTTCCTGGGAAAGCCGCCGTAGCGGGACCGTACTTTAGTAGTCACATGAACCGCTGCTCCGTGCCTACGCACGGAGCAGCGTTATAGGGGTGGGGGTGGGGTGGAGGTGGAGCGTGGACGGGACCTCGTCGGCAACTGTTTTTCTTTATTTATACAAGCAACTAGCCTAAAAGCCAGATCACAACACAACCCAATCCAGCGGTATGCTTTCTGGATTCTCCCCCTCTCCCTCTCCTCTAGACGAGAGGCGACCATAAACCGCCTGAAAGGCAGGCGCAGCTGGCATATTTCGAATCCTTCCGTCGCCCCGGGCCTTGACAGCCAAGGCCCAATACGTTACAGAACTCAACCTGATCGTGTTGTTTTCATATTAAACATACCGATAGCTGACACCCTTACCCAGAAATCGCAACAATATGATGTCCTCTGCAAGTTTTGCCCGAAGAAATAATCAATCTAGGCTGTAAAATAGATTTTCGATATTCCTATACTAATCCTATGGGGAATGCATTGGGACGTGCCGACCGCCATTTGCACTACCACGTTGGAGCCCTAAGGGAACCATATCAAGGGGCAGGACGGAAGTCACGTTGATGCTAATAAACGTAACCGGCGAATGGGATATATTCGAAATGGATAGCTTGTTGATAACATGTATTTATAGGGCGGGTAGCGTAGACGTACACAGTACGTCTACGGTATTTAACACTAAATCAAATGGATATTGTAGGTAGGAGGGATAGAGAGAGCTAGGGTGGGTGGATGGGTTGTATTCCGAATCAAAACAACCAAACAAAAGCAATACCGATACGGTAGTAGTACACTAAAGCATGTACACAAATAAATCATCCCGAAGGCCCATCTATAGCGGTTTGATATTTCTGGACAAGGCACGACTGACCCGCCCTCTATGAGGGTGGAATCCCATATCCGAAATTCCTCCCGTCGCCCTATAAATCAGCGTCCACTCCCCATATATACACGACCCATACTTATGGCCTTATTTTTAATGTGTACCCCTGTAAGTGGCCACCTGTAATTCGCCTGAGAGAAACTTGACTTAGTTAGCTACCCTTTTGTCTGGAAAAACTACTGCGTTCATGGTACAGAAATGCTATTGTGAAAACATTCATGCACCCTCTACCTGTTGTCACTCAGTCCCGCCATGTTTACATAGCTTCAACCACCCTCCACACTACCCCTAGCTTACTCCTGCAGGCACAGGCATACAGGCACAGGCATAGAGCGTCCCATACACACGGCGCCAGTGGTGGTGGTGTGTGTATGGGACACCAGGTAGGACGGGGGGGGGGGGGGGGAGAGGGGGGGTGATAACAAACTATCTTACTAAACAGTCTGACCATGCAAAACGCTCCCAAGTTCTCCTATCCTTGTGCGGTCCTTTTCTGGATCTTCCTCTCTCCCACCCCTAGTTGGGTCCCCCTGGAAGTGACATACACTACATAGAAGCTTGTGGGAAATGACGTAGTATCTCCCGGGGGCTTTCCCAGGCTATAAATAGAGTGTGGAGATCCCAATTTAAAAAAGGCTTCAAAATCACATTTTCACCCCAGATACCTTCACAAACATTTAATGTCCTCCAGACAGGGTCAACGGACCTGTACAGACCAGAAAAACAGATGGGCAGGTCACAGATTCCCAGAACATGCCTGACAAAAAACCCTTCTTGAGCTTTATATATTGCTGATATAATGCAAAGTACAGTAGAGTTTCAGACCAAGCAATTTTGGGGCGCATAGCGGGATGGTCGCGTTACAGGTATATTGTCTTGTCTCACCAATCTCTTTAATTGGGACTGAGCCAAACTGGTCATTGGTCATTCACAGGTCATAATTACGGATTGATCGCATTACCAAGATGGGACTCAAATCTCATTACAGCAGTTACAACCCAGTGATTGATTTTGTATATTGGACTGGCTGGTAACCCTACATACCCTATTTGAAGCTTGAAAGTGAATCAATGAGCCCCAGTCTGTCTCCTCATGCTTATCGGGTGCAGAGGGAGGAAGGGAAGGTCAGTACACAGGGGGATTTCAAAATGTGAGATTGTAAGCAAACAGGAATATAGGTGGTGAATAATGTTGTGCTGAACAGTACTGCGCTGTGCTCTGCTATAACAGTGCTGTGCTGAGTGACGCTGTGCTGCACTGTACTGAATAGTGTAGTGCTGAACAATGCTGCACTGTACTTTGTACTGTACTTTGCTGAACAGTGATGCACTGAATAGTGCTGTCCTGTACAGTGCTGTGCTGCGCTGCCCAGTGCTGCGCTGAATAGTGCTGAGCTGAACAGTTCTGTGCTGCATAGTCTTGGCTGCACTGTGCTAAACAGCAGTGCTGTGTTATGCAGTACGGCAGTGTTCCCGAAAAGACGTCGGCACGTCGGCAAAAGCCGACGTAAAATTTCATTGGCCGACGTCTGCTCCTTTCACGTCGGCCACTTTGGCCGACGTAAGGGGCAGATCCAGGATTTTTTCGTTTTGAACTTTTCTTGAATAGGCCCTACAGCATTAGTTATGCCTCCTCACCATTCAAGAATTCATTTTAAGAGCATCCAAGTATTTTCCTTAATGCCCAATTTCATAATTTATTTTATTTTCAATTTTAGATTTTACTTCTAAAGATTAAAGTAACATCAGGGAACCCTCCGAACTCACATTGGCTTGCTTCTGAGAATTATTTAAGTTGTATAAGGTAATAATTTATTAAAGATAAAAAAGTCAGTGCTGTCTGTCTGCTTTCATGAAATAGTTTGTGTCCTAGGTATTAAACGATTCCAACAGGATTCAAGGCCATGTGATGATATTTCAGGCCCTTAGACCTCTATATGTTAATGTTTCAACCCTTGAATTTATTTGCCTAGATTCTAGGCTTTTACAAGCCCAATTATTGGAATACAGTTGATAAAGTGTACATAAAAGTATATATAAAGTCCTATTTCATTGTAATGAATGTTTTTCTTGTGTCTTTTGCAACAAAAATGCCCTAGCTTGATTTCGAAAAGGGCGCCCCCCCCCCCCCGCGCCCTCCCCCTAAATACACATGCTAATATTAAGTGATAGTTTTCCCTATATTTGTTAGTTCTATTTTCGTTGTTTTATATACATTCAGTATATTAAAAGTGGACAAGAATCGATGTGAAGTGCATACAAAATTATGCTATCACTGAAATATTAAGCAGGACCAATCTTATTACTGTGACATCTAGGTGAAATAAGGTTTCGGCCATAGGTGTTGTGAAATAAGGTGTTTTTTCATGAAAATTTGCAGGTAACATTACAATTTTTTTGTAGGTAAAAAATGGCCTGCGTCAGTGACAAATGGCCGGCGTGGGGCTTGTCCACGTCGGCCACATTGGCCGCCGTCACTAAAAAGTTTTCGGGAACACTGAGTACGGTACTGTAACTTTTGTAAAAAAAAAAAAAAAAAAAAACCCACCCCATAACTTAAATTATGGCTTGCATAATCTCAGGTGTTCTTGTTTTCTATTCAGTTTCATACTTATTATTAGGCAAAAAAATGCATTAAAAGCTGCTGGGCTCGATCTTGGTTCAAACAGTTCAAACAAATCGACCTGATATAGCACTGTAGGCTGTACACTGTATACATCGTCTTTACAAATAAAAGATATAAAAACATTGACGTAGATTCCTACACCTTGGGCTACTTATTGATATTTCGGTTAACTAAGGGAATGGGTGGTGGCTGGGTTCTCTGCCCCCCCCCCCCATCTACCATTCCCCTGGGGTCGGGGGTGGGGGTTGAAAGTGACAAGTGCATAATAAGGAGGTGCATGTAGAAACGCTGTTTTCCGTAAGGTCAATTTTTAATCATAAAATCACGGAATATAGTATCCACTATGTACTGTATTTAAAGATTTTTATTCAGCAAGAACATTATGTAATATATACACTATTCTCAGCCGCGTTTATGCGATCCATTATGCGACTTGTGAAGGGACCTGCTACACCTGTTATGACTTCAACCTGTTCTCTATGATTTTGGGTGAGGGATGACCCTGGATGACCCTGTAGCACATTAATCAGAGTGTACAGTTCCACTGAGCTATGCCTAAAGTACATAATTCTCTTACAGAAGCGTGTGTCAGCTAGAGCTGGATGGTGCCTAGTTGCTGGCTCTATACCTTTTGTACCTACGGTACACGCGTTTTGGGGGAAGAAGACAGAAGAGGCCCCGCCACCAGGTAAATTGTCTTAAATTATCGGTTTAGATTTGTAGCTTGTATCTGGAAACACAGCAAACGTATGTATTTCATCAACAAAGTCATTGTAAATAGCATAAATTAGCATTTAGTAGCATTTAATCCTATGGCGGCAGGAATAAAACCTCATCTTCCAACTTATATACTTCGTTACCTTTTATGTTACACCACTTGTAACACTGTGTCTCTGTGGCAAGCAGAATTCATTTTGTCTATACATGTCATCGGTCTGCCTCGCTGACGCACGCCATATTGCACACATCGGTATGAGCTTTTGTGCCTATATATCACAAGCAGAGCAACTATATTGTTGGCTTCTGTATAGAGTTTGCGTGGCTTTATTCAGACAATAAAGCACGGGCCGTTTAGCCCGTTTGTTGGCCCTGCTCCAGGTCAGGCTATTTCACGGGCCCACGTTTAATTTCTTAATATATGAATAGGAGATGTTCACTGAAGCAAATGACAAGGTTTGATACATTCTATAAAACCTAAGCATGACACACGTTGGTGTAGGGGGTACATGGACAAAAGCTTTAAAAATTATATTTTGGTTCCAAGTTACATACACGGGTCAGATTTTCAGAAAATGTACAATTGGCAGCTGTACACATTTAGTAAATTCTGCTAAATTAGACTGCAATTTGGTCGATAATAGGTAAATTCGAGAATATTTGGCATTGCATTGGTTCTAGCAATCTGTTTGGCTAGGTTAAACTGTATTTTGAACTTTATTTCTGGCTGAAATTTGGGTTATTTGAGAAGATTGGCGAAGGTGAATTGTACATTTTCTGAAAATCTGATCCACACATCGGTTCATACGCTACCTAATAGCTGTATATGTGTGAAGCCTGTGTTATATGTAGTGTAACACAAATTGATAAGGAGATGAAGCGTAGAGTATCGTAGCGTAGTTTATTTAGTAAGATGTTAAGTGAAGTCTGAGGGGTCACACCACATGCACGCAGGGAGGTGTTCCCCGCCGCCCAATCCATATGCAGATTGAAATAGTTGGGCTTGCGCCAGCATGTAGGTAACATGTAAATGAAATGATAATTTTAGATATGACCTCTTATGTAACCATAAGGTATAACACCTGTTAGAACATTCTATAAAGTAAATACGCTGTGTCTGTCTATTATCAACTTGAGATAACCACGCAATAATTAGACTGTGTCGCTCTCATATCTATATCATGGAAACGTTATTCTAAGCCTGTCCTAAAGGCGTATCCATTCAGTGAATCGACTTTTCAACCGAACACTTTGTATATTTTTATAAACCACAACTTTTTGATTCTTTTACAATGCTATTTTGAAATCATCTTTTGCAGTCGGTCTTCCCCTAGTGACTGTGAGGGAAAAGACGACAAATGTCTAACTTTTGTTAATTTGAACTATAACTATAACTCACCACTATCAACACTTGCCTTTTTAGCTTTAACTATGTACAGACACATTTCTCCCTAACATTGTCACAGATGGTAGTATAGTTTTACACGCACTTCTGGTAGGATGGAGGGTGGAGCGGGGCGGAGGGGTGGGGGCCAGTTATATTGGACTGTATATTATAGTAGGCGCGCCCTGGTATAAATACCTGGCTCCACACAACTAAAGACAACATATAGAAAGCTATATACGAAGTAATCCATCAAAGTATAACAAGAAGAAACAAACAATGAGAATTTCCAAGCACGACCAGCACAATTCACATTGAGCATGGGGTATTTTGTGCAGTGAAACGAAGCAATAGGAATCAAGTCCAATGTTCCTTCAATGATCTGAGTCAAGTTCGGTTCGCTATTATTATGTGGCCTTAGCAATGAAAGAAATTGACAATATAAACCTTTGTTTTGATTCTGAATCACTATAAAGTATATCATAAGTTAAAGCAAAAACACTAATTTTTGTGCAAATATTATCAGAACCATTATAGTATTAGATAGTATTCAGAGTATTTGTGCAGCATTATAATGATCGACATCATTATTTACCACCAAAAACATAAGAAAAGTCAGTCAGTTTTTCTCTTACAAGGAGGCAGCCATATTGGTGACCAACAGTGCCACTGGTGGTAATTTATGTTTATTGATGACGTCACCGAACCACTTGGTGTGACTGGTCACTCTACTCGGCACATACATGTAAACAAACATTGCACTTACAACTGCTTCTGTTGAAGCATTGGTATATATACATAATTATATGATGTATTAACAGTAAGAAGATTTGGATATTCATACCATTATAAACAGATCATAGATACACCTTATTCACGCAAGAGACTCCCAATTTTATTATGCAACTCTCCACCTCCTACGCCAAAACATAACACTGTATATGAGGACTTCCGGTTTGCCTTCCAGAGAGAACAGTGTGCTTGGGACTAGCTCCCGTTTTAACCCGTTCTTTTTTTCAGGCAAAAACCAGTGACACCTCGCAAATAATATTGTGGGTATTTATAACCTCGTCTAGAACACGCAGAAAACTCAAAGTGACTCAAAATCCAAACATAGGAGGAATTACCGAACTTTTTCTGAGCGACCACGCCGTGTGTGATGTAGGTAGCCATTTTAGCCACCTGCCTCCCCATCATCGCTCGCACAACGCTTCGAAGGAGCACATACCTCACCCCAGAATTTGAGAAGGAGCAACTCAAAGACTCTATCTAAAAAAAGTGTGTTCAAGCAAAAGGGACATATATCATAAGGAGAACGGTTCTAACGTCACAAAATACAACAAGGCTCAGTTTCTATCTTCCCGCCCTGGAGGAAAATGGCGGCCTGAGCATTGCTGACCCAAGCGTAACCTCATACCTAGTGAACGCACGTGGACGACAAATGTGAAATATTCACAAAGTGACCTAAATGACTTGAATTATCGGAGTAAGTACACAGAAAGAAAACACCAAAACTGTTGTGAGAGGTTAATTCATCAATTGTAACTTTTTACACGTCTCCGTGCGTGTACGCCATAGTGCGGTATAGTCTAGACGTGGGCCTATAGCTGACCTACTTCGGTGAAATCAGTGCTAAGCTTAGCCGTACCCAGTAACAACCCAGAAAACATTCGTAAAAGGCAGGGAAACGTCTCAAATCCTTAACAATAAGAGGAAACATATATAAATTCACCCTTGAATCGATAAACACTCTTGAAAGCCATTATTTAAATAATAAAAACACAAGTTAGAAAACCAGTCTGTCGCAGAACAGCGGACCGGAAGTATCGGTCCTCCATTTTGAAGTGGTGAAACACTAGTGGTTATCTATAAGGGAATACCTGAAGTACCCGCTGCAACGCTGGCTTCGCGCCAACGACTATGTCAACAGCACAGAGTACGATAAAAAGGGCTCGCTCGGAATCTCCGGATCACTCCTTGAATAAAGTAGCTAAAATCGGAGACATGACGAACGAAAAGAGCAATAAAGTGAGAATACTAAACAAAAGCCAATGGAGGAAAAGAAAGATCCACCCAAAATTGATAATAAAGATGCACAGAAAGTCCAAAAAGCTGAAAAAGGACTAAAAGCGTTAGTTCAAGAGATGGCTAGAGAAAGAATCGAGAGCAATGAAAGGGTTGACAAAAACTTTGATGACTTATTCGCCAGAATCGACGAGTTGGAGGCTCTCCAGGATGAAGTGGAACAAAACACTAAAGGCGTTGAACTTCTAAAAGAAGACAATATGCTCAGAGATGAGGATTTGGATAATGTTAAACTAAAACTGACCGTACAAGAGGAAGAAATGGCCGCGGTCAGAGAAGCCATGGCCCATAACATTCCAAGGGACACGGACTATCTAGACCAGGCATGGAGAGAAAGGGACAGAGATAGACAATTAATCGAAAGAGAAACCCAGAAACTAGAAAAGAACCTTCTTTTCATGGGCCTTAGATCGGAGGAATCCGATCCCCCTGAAGTACTAGCAGGTAGAATCAGATACGTGATGGAAGACTGCCTGGTCGTGTCTGATGCGAAAATCAGAAACATATCCAGAGTTGGTGGGAAACAAGACGCACCCATTAAAGTCGAGTTTGAAACCTTGGAACATGCCATGAAGGTATGGCTTGTAAGGTCCAGACTCAAACAGTATAACGAAGCTAGCAAAGATGGTAAAACAATGGCCATAAGGAGGCCATTTGGCCATAAGATGGCCAAATGACTGAGAACCAAAAACGAGGGATTATCAATGTAATACCAAAAAAAGAAAATGATTTAACCTTTATAAAAAATTGGAGACCTATCACGTTACTCAACGTCGATTATAAAATAATTTCTAAATCTCTGTCAAACAGACTCTCATTTTTCTTACCAAATATTATTAAAGAAGAACAATTTGGCTTTGTAAAAGGTAGGAATATTGGTACGGCTGTGAGACAAATCGACGACGTTATATCCTTTTTAGAATCTTCCAAAGGCCAAGGCCTTGTTACATCCCTTGATTTCGTGAAAGCTTACGATTCGATCGGCTGGACCTTCTTAAGAAAAGCTTTAGAGTCCCATAATATCCACCAAGACTTTATCTCTTGGGTAGAAACCTTGTTGTACGATTCTAAGGCCACCTTCTGTAATAACGGAACATCTTCAGAATGGTTTAGCGTTGGCAAAGGCATGAAACAAGGTCATCCTATGTCATCGTTAATGTTCACCATAGTTGTAGAGAAACTAGCAGAGCAAATTAGAAGAGATGAAAAAACAAAAGGTATTATGCTGAATGAACATGAAGCGAAACTGACTCAGTTCGCCGACGATATTACAATATTCTCGCAAGATGAATTTTCTTTGTTATCCACTTTCAGAATAATTGATAGGTTCTCTAATGCCTCTGGATTGAAATTAAATCCCTCTAAATCCAAGGGTTTTCAAATCGGCAATATCATGTTAACAAACAGAGAAGTGTTAAGTGTTGACTGGACTGATAAAATGAAAGTACTGGGCGTAACTTTGATGTATCCTCGTGACGAAACAAAAATGTACAAACTAAATAGCGATGACTTAATACGTAAGATCAAATCCACAATAAATGAATGGAACAACAGGTTTCTCACGATAAAGGGTCGTGTTTTAATATGTAATGTATTTCTACTACCCATACTCCAACACTCTATGTCGTGTATATCCTTTGAACAACCTTTGCTAAAAGAGATTAACAAAATAATGATGGAGTTCGTGTGGAAAAACAAAAAACCAAAAATAAGTCAAGAATTCTTAGCCCAAAAGCATGAAAACGGTGGATTAGGTTTAAGAGTTATTTATGATATCTACGAAACTAACAGAATCATGTGGGTTAAAAAACTATTACTTGGTTATCGTACAAACTGGTTTAAGGCCCTCGAGGCTTTCCATAAAAGAAATGTAGCAGACATATTACTGTGTAGATATAAACCTTCATGTAGCTTAAATAAGTTCTACCATGACATTTTCAAGTATTGGAACAGGTATTATTATAGTGATAAACCAGACAACATAAATCAAATCATGAAAGAGAGACTCTGGCTAAATAGACTGGTGAAGTATAAGGGGAAAATGCTCAACTGGGAACTTTGGAAAGAAAATGGCATTACAGCTATAGGTGATTTATTCAATGAAAAGGGCCATCTTATGTCAATGTATGAAATAATGGAGAATTACAAGTTTTACCCTCCATTTGAACAAAGAAAACAATTGCGAAAAGCCCTACCTCAGGAGTGGGTATCGAGTATGAAAAACTGTGAACCGTCCCAAATAGACAACTCTGTAATTCTAAAAATCCGAGGCAAACCTCTTAATATTTTAGACTGTTTCTCGAACACTATTCATCAAGAACTCGTTCTAAAAAGAGTTCCCAAGAGGGAGAAACTAGACAGGTGGCAAGAATTACTTGCAATGAGTGAAAATGATTTCGAAATGGTGAACTGGAACACTGCTTTTTCTAACCCTTATAAGATAACACCCGAAACAAGGTTACACGTACTACAGTACAGAATCTTACACAACTCGATTACCTGCAATGAATGGTTAAAAAATGCCCAACAGAGAAATGACCCAATATGTAGCTATTGTAAAAAGGTGGATAATGTGGTTCATTTTTTTATTGAATGCAAAAACGCATTGTCCTTATGGAAATTCATACTTCAGTGGATCTACGATAGTGGATACCTTAATAACAATGGTGCCAACAAAAAAATCATCCATAGACAGGGTAACAGTGTAGTGGTCAATAAAAAAGGAATAATGTTCGGCTACGAAATCTCCAATTTAAATTCCAGAGTAATAAACTGGATCGTATTAACGGTTAAGGCTTTCATACATCGCCAGAAACTATTCATGGAGAATAAAATTGATCCTTTACTAACAATGTATGAGCTGCGTATGAGAACGAAAGTTGTAATTAATTCGCATAGCTTGAAGAAAACACCAAATGATACAAAAAAGTTATGGAGAAGAACGTATGATGATATACAAGAGGCCATCGACAGGTTAAAAGTAAACAGGGCATAGACTTCCCCACTTCTATATCAGTGATGTCCCTAAATTAGCTGTGAAAATATCATGTGATAACGTCTCAGTCGAAATAGGCTCCAATCCATGTTATTGTATGACAATGTTGAAATATCTTGGTTATTATTATTCACGTATACCTGTATTGAAATGTTTAGCATTGTAGGAGCCCAGATGGCAGTCTAAATATTGAATAAAACGATGTCGCAAAAACAAAAAAAACACTGTATATGGCAGTGGCAGCGGCAATGTTTTGGCACTTTCACTCCTCTCACCCACTTCACCCTAACCCTCCATTGGCATAGCTTTAACACCTTCCCCAGCATTTGTTTATGGCATATTTAGACCCAGAGGCAACCCGTTGTGCAATGCTCATCATTTGGTTTTATAATACAGTGGTTCAAATCAATTGAAAAATTATATGTCCACCCAGGCAAGGCAGGGGCAAGGCAGGGGCAAGGCAGGGGCAAGGCAGGTGCGCCTCGTTGTGAGTTATGGGTGTAACGGCGGTAACTGAGCGGGAGACTTCACGCCAGAGCTCCGTCACCCACCCTTGTGGGAAAACGGGGAACTACGGCCAAAGGGTCTAATGTTTTTCTATGGTTTGTAGCTGTATTACTTCAAGGTAAAAATATGTAATATTGGTGCTGATTTTTCTAAGTCATTTACAGCTATTTTAGCTACTCTGTGTAGAGCAGGTTATTTTTTCATGTTATATTATATTCACTGCTGTACTGGGAGCATTCTGCCCGTATACCCAAGCCAACACAACACATGTGAAGCAAGGATTTGAATCTCCTTACTGAGTTGTTTTTCATCCCCAAAGATGGCATTCGTGGTTAGTAATTTCATTATATCATCTGAAACTTGTTGTATTATGTATTATGTATGCTCTGTATTGGTTCATGTAGAGAAATATCGATTTGATGTATGTTTAAAGTTGATATCAACCAAGTATGTGTAGGATATGTGTGACCATGCTGGTTTGTTTACATAAGGAGTGGGACTGCTTAGTGAAGTTATTCTATGTCTTTGCAGTTTCACAGTCGGTCTAATCACCACTGTATGGACACTAGTCGTTGAATAAAGATTTGGAAAGCAATCAGTAACAGTGAAACACGAGCCAGGCATTGATGATGCTCCAGCAACGTCCATTGCTGCTGATGATGGTGTGGTACTATAGGGTGGTAATGTGTTCCCAATAGTCCATGCATCTCCCTCAAGCTATGAAGCAGGTTCCTCTGGGGAAGTACATTCGACCAGCGATTGCAGTTAGTCTAATGGTAGTCCAGCAGTGGTTCCAGCAATGGTGGGAGTTTTCTACTGCAGCAACAAGTCTACATTCTTCTCATGTCTACACCATACTATAGTGGCTAGCCAGTTGTGAGTTACAAGAACTATATCTCAAGCCAAGGACTGTTACAAGAACTGTCACAAGGACTCCAAGCATCAAGTACACCACCAGTAATATTGACTTTAATTACATGTTCATCATTGAGGATCTTTCCCAGTGCAAGTGTCATAAAATCTGGTTAATTTCTATGTGCTTATGAGTATAATAATTCATTGATATTTCTTGTCTCCTTACAACTCTGGTTACATATAGCCATATCGTCAGATGTGCAGAACAGGCAACTTTTATAGTAATTTTGAATGTATGACTGAAAGTATATATGTTGTTATACGTTGTGTAGTGTCACCTGGTCAAGGAAATTAAGTGTGATTCACCTAATCAAGGTAACTAGGTATTATTCATCTGGTCAAGATAATCAAATCTGGTCAAGATAATCAAATCTGGTCAAGATAATCAAATCTGGTCAAGATAATCAAATCTGGTCAAGATAATCAAATCTGGTTCATCTAAGTCAAGATAATTAGGTTGAATTCATTAAGTCAAGGTAATATAATTATCACATTTTTGGTACACTTTACTGGTAACCTTATATATATCTCTCTGGAGTTTTTTCTCCCATAGGAAGGTTATTTGTCATGTGAAAAAGGATTCTGTGTACCAACAGGTATTTGTGTTAAGTCATTCATAAAGGTGCTCTATTTTTATTGCTTTGTCTACATAGACATGCAGCTCAGGTTTGCATATTGTTATCTCTGATGTTGGGTTTTGTCTCAGGTAATCTTTTATAGGTATACAGCCCGAAATTCAATTCTGCTGCTGAATTCTAGGTGTTCAATACACAGGCACAGGTAAAATTCGATTGATATTTTCTCCATTTTCCCCCAATTATTGCATTCCACCCAGGGCGTGTTCATTATCCCAGTTCTTAAAGATGGCCGACAAGGAGGTAGGTGAGCTGAGAGAACGGCTAGAAATGCTCGAGGAGAAAAACAGGAAACTCACTGAAACCATAGGAGAGGAGGAAAATCACACATTGCGCCAACAGATAGCGGACAATGAGACCGAGATAACCTCTATCCAGGAGAAAGTACAGGAAATTGAAAATGCCAAACCAGAACCAAGCTTGCCCGATGACGAAACACCAGACGTGGGGGACTTGAAGCGGAAGGCTGAGAACCTAGATACTAAACTGCGTCAATTGAGAGATCAGTGCAAGGCAGAGACTGATACGTCAAAGATCTCTGAGATCAAGGCAGAGATAGACGTAAAAGACAAGGAGTTTGTGGCTGTCCATGAAACGATCCAGAAACTCAATAGAAAGTCGTCCCGTGACAGGAGGAATACACAGAAGATGGACGCACTGAAGAACGATGAAATCACAAAACGGAGGGACAAATTCGAAAGTAAGTACCAAAAACTGAAGGTAGCCCTCAAAGCAGCTCGCACCACAGCAAAGGGAGAGCTGGAAGAAGATGCAAATCTGAAGCATCAAAACACTATCGATGAATGTGTCACCAAGCTTCTTGGCACATTCAATGATGTCAAGGCCATGGGGACTCCTGCCCATGAAGTAGTACGAAAGATGGATGCTGCTTCTAACATGGCTGATGACATGGTGCGAGTGTTGCAAGAGTTGCTCATCATGGACGACATGAGCGAGAAAGGCAAAAGGTACCTCCTTCGTCAACCCCTAAGCAAGGACTACGCGAGATCAGTCTATGGATCCACCGTGTCTAGGGTCAGCAAGTGGTCTAGGACAACAGATGGGCTAGAGCTGGAGAAGCAAAAGGCAGAGGCAGAACTAGCAGCCAAAAAGCAGGAACTGGCAATGAATGACGCAATCAACAAACAGCGCCTGAAGCTTGAAAACTTGGAGAAGCAGAGGGATGTTAAGGCCTTAGAAGCAAAGGTTAAGGTACTGAGTGGCGATAGTGACCAGCAGAGTGATGTTTCTCATGTTGAGCCCACTAAGAACAAGCACATGACAGCTCCACCATACGAGTCCCCTCTTCGCCCCAATGCCAAGATCTTCAAGCCAAAGGTGCATGAGTATCATGAAGAAGAGGCTTCGCACACCACTAATGTGAGTTCCGCGGCTGAGAAAACCATGCTCCAGGCCATTACCAACAGCATCCAGACAGCTCACCTTCCGGTCCCGACTCCGCCAACATTCAAGGGAGACCCCTTAGAGTACGTAGACTTCAAAACTGCTTTCATGGACATGATAGCAGATCGCAATGTCCAGCCTAGAAGGAAGTTGTACTATCTGAAGCAGTACGTCGAAGGCCCAGCTAAGTCAGCTATAGCAGGATGCTTCTACGGCTCATCTGAAGAAGCATATGAGCAGGCATGGTCTACCCTGGACAAACGCTATGGTCGCTCGTTCATGGTGCAAGAGGCACTAGGTAAGCGCCTGGAAAATTGGCCAAAGATCGGGAATAAGGACGCAAAGGGTTTGGAGTCCTACGCTGATTTCTTGAGAACCTGCTTGGACGCCATGCCCCACATCAAAGGCCTTAGTTCTCTCAACGACTACAAGGAGAACAAAAGGCTCAAAGCAAAGCTTCCCGACTGGTGTGCCTCACGATGGACGAGACAAGTCGCAAGGTTTCAGTTAGAAAGTGACGAATTTCCCTCGTTTGGTGAATTTGTCGCATTTGTGCAGAATGAGGCCGCTATTCTCAATCATCCCCTTTGCTCAACACCTGGCAATGAGGAGGAGACTTCCTCCCATGGCCCCAAGCAAAGGCGAGATAAACAAAGGCACACTCAAAGTGTAACCCTTGCAACATCTTCTCATGAGCAGGCACCTCCACAAAATTCATCATATCAGAAACTGACCAATGAGCAGGGAGCTTCGTCACGTAGCCCACAACCATGTACCCTATGTGAGAGCATGGAACACCGCATATGGGGGTGTCCGGCTTTCAAAAGCAAGTCCGTAGAAGAAAGAGTGAAAATAATAGGCAATAAGAGGTTGTGTTACAGGTGTTTCCGGAGCGGTCACTCATCCAAGGAGTGTACCAACACAGCAAAGTGTAAGGTGTGTAAAGGACAACACCATACCCTACTCCACCGCGACAGAGTCAGCGCGACTACGAAGCTCACCGCAGCTAGCGAAGACACTCAGGTTGGAAAAGAGCAAGAGGCCTTTTCCTGTAAGGCACACACTGACTCCAAGAATTGCACCTCGATGGTGTTGCCAGTGTGGGTGTCCGTAGGAAGTAAGGAAGATGAAGTTCTCGCATACGCCCTACTGGACACATAGAGCGACTGCTCTTACATCAGCAATGATTTGGCCGCTAAACTAAGTGTTCCATCTCATGAAGTAAAGATGAAGCTCTCTACACTTACTTCCACCACCTCCGTAATGTGTAGGAAGTACAGCGATGTCAAGTTGCGCGGCTGGAACAGCACAACTCCTGTCAACATCAACACATGCTACAGTAGAGATTTCATACCCTGTAATCGGCAACACATACCATCGAAGCACACAGTGGCAGAGGTACCGCATCTCCAGAAAGTCGCCCAAGCTCTTCCTCCAATCCAAGACTGCGAAGTAGGGTTGCTCATCGGCTACAACTGCCCTCAGGCTCTAGCTCCTCGAGAAACAGTGACCGGAAGCCCACAAGACCCATTCGCCGTCAAAACCGACTTGGGGTGGAGCGTAGTTGGAGGCCCGACTGCGAGCGACCTGGAGGATGTCCACCATTGCCATCGTGTCGTCGCAAAAGAAGTGCCCTCACCAACACCAAAGGATGCTCTATACATCCTAGAGCAAGACTTCAACGAGAAGGAAGTTGACGGCACCAGTCATTCTCAAGATGACCTCAAGTTCTTGCAATGCTTGGAGAAAGGCATACATGTCAACGTTGAAGGACATTTGACTATGCCATTGCCCTTCAAGGGGGAGCCATGCCTTCCCAACAACTATGCATATGCCAAGATACGTCTTGAGCATTTAAAGAGGAAACTCCTGAAGGATGATCTCTACCGTGAGCACTATGCAAGCTTCATGAAAGAGATGATCGACAGGGGTTATGCAGAGCAAGTCTCTCCAGCTTTGCAGCAGGCAGATGTGAACTACATACCACATCACGGGGTCTATCACCCCCAGAAGCCCAACAAGATACGAGTTGTGTTCGACTGCAGCGCCAAATACAGAGGAACGTCCTTGAATGAGCAACTCCTGAAGGGACCGGACCTCAACAATCCGCTGATAGGTGTCCTCATCAGGTTCAGGGAAGAGAGGATCGCTGTAGTCTGCGACATTGAAAAAATGTTCTACCAATTCAATGTTGAACCAAAGGATCAGGATTGGCTACGCTTCCTATGGTGGGAGAATGGAGATGTTTCAAAGTCTCCAGCCGAATACCGCATGAAAGTACACTTGTTTGGGGCAGCATCATCACCAGGTTGTGCCAACTATGGCTTGAAATTCTTGGCACATAAGTTCCTAGATACATATCCAAAGGCATCGCAATTCTTAACGAGAGGATTTTATGTGGATGATGGGTTGAAGAGCATCAAAACACCAGAGGAAGCCATAGAACTAATCAGACAATCAACAGAATTGTGCAAGCAAGGCAACATCAGGCTGCACAAGTTCTTGTCGAATGAAAGAGAGGTTCTACAATGCGTTCCTTCTTCTGAACGTGCCTCCGCAGTGTCGACCATCAACCTCGAATTCGATGACCTTCCGACTGAAAGGACCCTTGGTATCAATTGGAATGTGGCCAAAGACTCCTTCAGCTTTAACGTTGCCCTCAAGGAGCACCCTACAACTCGACGAGGCATATTGGCAACAGTTGCCTCAATCTACGATCCACTGGGGTTCGTAGCACCTGTCGTTCTTCCTGGCAAATTGATACTGCAAGAACTCTGTCGCAATGGTTCGCAATGGGATGATGTACTCCCCGAAGAACTTCAACCCAGATGGGATGTGTAGAGCAGGTTATTTTTTCATGTTATATTATATTCACTGCTGTACTGGGAGCATTCTGCCCGTATACCCAAGCCAACACAACACATGTGAAGCAAGGATTTGAATCTCCTTACTGAGTTGTTTTTCATCCCCAAAGATGGCATTCGTGGTTAGTAATTTCATTATATCATCTGAAACTTGTTGTATTATGTATTATGTATGCTCTGTATTGGTTCATGTAGAGAAATATCGATTTGATGTATGTTTAAAGTTGATATCAACCAAGTATGTGTAGGATATGTGTGACCATGCTGGTTTGTTTACATAAGGAGTGGGACTGCTTAGTGAAGTTATTCTATGTCTTTGCAGTTTCACAGTCGGTCTAATCACCACTGTATGGACACTAGTCGTTGAATAAAGATTTGGAAAGCAATCAGTAACAATGGGAGTCATACGTCATCAGAAGTCACATGACTTACAGCAATGGCAGCATCCATAAAAGTTGTCTGCTATAATTATTTTCATGTAAAATAGCTCCCCACTTCTTTAAAAGATGAGAATTAGATAAAATACACATGCGAGTTTGTTGCATATGATTTCCCCGCCTAGATAATGTATACATGATATCCTATGATGTTTGGGCTTTAAGTTTAAGAGAATTCGCACTGACAAGTACACATGATGTGTTACACAAAAATGAGTCATAAGCTCCATCGTGCTTCTCATATTGCCATAGTTACCCTATATGGTATAAAGCGAAAACTGTCTTGTGTGATTCGACTTAATCTTTTATTTGTGTGTGTGTATGTCATAATTGTACCGGGCTCTTTAGTTTGGCTCTTACAGCTGGTCGTCCACTAACGCCTGGTGTAGTATACTACCAAATATTGCTGAGAGGAAGTCTTCATAGAAAAGGATTTGGGTGGGTCCTCCAAATACAAATGGGGACACTTTAGAAGCCTGTCGCAAAAACAACTGGACAAAATCCTGGTTAAATGACTTTCAGATTGTTTGGAAAAGAATGGAACAAAAAAATGGAAAATGTTCAGTTCTTGACTGATGTTAGCTGAGAGTGCAGCTTAAATATGCATAGTGTCACAGACAATCATACGACCCGCCTTAGATTTAGTATAACCCTCTTTAGGTAAGGGACATTACAATAAGTATACTATATACTATTTGTTTACAGCGCCATCACCAGTAGAGAAGATGATTGAGAAGGCTGATGAGTTATACGCTGAGAACAGGATCAATGACTTGTACGAGTTGTTACTGGCCTCCAAGGATGAACCCATTGCAGACCTACAGTGGAGGTTTGGTCGCGCCGCCTACGAGAAAAGCAAATTAGTGGAGAAAGCTGATGAGAAGAAGCAGCTCATTTACCAGGCATATGAAGTCGTACAGAGCGCGCTCAAACTAGACGACAATAGCTCTCCTGCTCATAAGGTAGGAATAGAAGGCTAGTAGGCCATTTGACAATAAAGCCAATGGAGTTGGATATTTTCGGCAAATTCGGAATCGTTAAGTCTCAAATATTTATTTTATCTTGTTTACGATTTTGAAATTGTATGATTATGCAGCTCATATTTTTTTTGAGATATTTCGAAATATTTAGTATTCCATACCATTTATAATATAGCTTTCATTTGTTTCAATACTGCTACAATCGCTTATATTTTCTTCCAGTGGTTCGCCATACTCCTGGATACCGTTGGAGAATTAGAGGGAACAAAACAGCGCATAACTAATGCATTCAAAGTCAAAGAACACTTTATGGTAACACTTTCCCGTGAACAAATTCTACCAGCAGTGACGTACTTCTCTTTTCCCAGTACTTTGATTCCTTGTGATATAATTCAATCTAATATTATATATTTTCCTAAAGATGTTTTATTCACCTTTGAATTTCTCCATATTTATCTAAAAACCTTCCTTTCCTAACCTGGGTTCCCATGTAGTAAGATGCGACTATTTCATATTATCTGCGATTGCTGTCAATGTAAATATAAGAGCTGGAATTCTCATAAGAACGGTGTAGAATACCGTAGTTATTTTATCAATGTTGTTGCTTGGGTATATGGCATACCCATACCCACAGGATTACCAAAGAGCAGCCATATAGTTGATTGCCTGTTGGGATATGCATGTTAAGGTGTTATAGTTATTGGTTATTAGGAGGCTAGCCTAAAGGTGTTTATTTGTTTTAACTTGTATTTCGATTGGATGGGCGCAGCCTCCTTTTAGTCTCACTATAGGAAAGCTCTACTCAAGCGTTTGTCACACCCCTGGCGCAGTGGAAAAACGGGGAGTGGCTAAAGAGCGGCCACATGGGTTTGTTTTGACTGTGTGGGCTGCTGCTGGGCTGCTGCTGTTAAGTGGAGGATTGTATTGGCTTGGCCTGTTTGCTGTGAGTGACAGGGAGGGAGGTATACAGACTGAGTGAGTGAAGCCTGTTGGCTGTGATTGACAGGGGGTTGGCTACTAGGCATTCCTACTAGGCAAGGCCTATTATGTGTACCTATTATTCCATTGAAGTTATTAGAAGCTTCAAGCTATGTAAACAAGGCGCGATTTAATGACAACATGTAGACTGTGCAGAATGTTTCACAATAACAGTTCTCAACCATGAATGCAGTACTTTCTCCACACAAAAGGGTACCTAACTAGCTTAACTGTCCCTCAGTCGAATTCAATAGTTCACAAAACTTCAATTAATTATATTAATACAGTAAAACAATATTGATCAATTAACTTCTATCTCTACTCTCCAAAACACTTTGACTGTACAATAGACTAACTGACAACACCTAGAGTACCTCAGCTTTTCAATGGACTAACTGAACTTCTTTGCGGACAACTGATTAAGAATAACTCAATTTTTTCAACTAAGCAATCGAATGGAACAGCCAACAATCGGATGTTCCACTAATTAATCAGAAAAAATGAATTACACAAAATGAACTATATACTA
The DNA here is from genome assembly GCA_942159475.1 of Sthenelais limicola. Classification (NCBI taxonomy): domain Eukaryota; kingdom Metazoa; phylum Annelida; class Polychaeta; order Phyllodocida; family Sigalionidae; genus Sthenelais; species Sthenelais limicola. The sequence goes on from OW804099.1 coordinate 30,202,121, forward strand.
AATAATGAAAGCAAAAGAAAATAGCAGTTATGCTAATCAGCTGGGCTAGCCTCCTAGTATCGAAAGATACTATAGCAATTGGCAGTAGTATGTTGTCTTGTATTCGAAAATATCAGGGTATTGCATCGATAAGCGTGTCTCCTTTCGTGCCTTGATATGACCAAAGGTACAATATTTTAAGCTATAGAGCGACCAGCTCCTTTGTTCTGCCTCCATAGTTCCTTTTCTACTTCAGCGTGCCATCGAGCTGAACCAAAGTGACGCCACTTCTGTACACTTGCTAGGATATTGGTGAGTGGCTCTTTTTGTTGGGTCGTTACCTTTTTACTCTCCACACCTTTTACTCATATGAAAGTATAACAAGCACAGGGATGCAAGTTGTCAGTCAGTTGACGGATTTCCTTGAATCTTATCTTTACCAAAATGTGTAATTAATTTCCCATATGTCTTTCAAATTACCTGTAAAAACCTTTAAAATCGTTGATCGTTATACTAGACAACAAGTGTTCGAATATATGGGAGAGCTATGTACCCCCGGGTATGTACCATTGGCCGCCTGCGTCACTCCCTTATCAGCCAGGGTTCCGCTAGCAACTCGTTGGAGTGATAGCATCGGGAGTTTAGCGGAATTCCTGTAGCGGAGGGCAGCGTGTACGACGCTACTAGAGCACTCACCCTACACCGCTACCGGGAGCAGGGGCAGGCAACCTGGCTGAAGGTAGTGAGTCAGTGAGTGGCAGCAGCTGCTCAATGCCTGCCTATTCAACTTGTCTATCATTTCGAATATATGTCTATATGCATAATACCTTCATTATTTAGCTATATACACATATATAAAGTATATATCTTAATGTATTACCTTTGCTTTACACCTCAGAACCTTTTCCGTCAATTTTGAATACCCAACTTGCATCCCTGCAAGCAGAAACAATGAGAATTTCCAAGCACGATCGGCACAATTCACATTGAGCATGGGGTATTTTGTGCAGTGAAAGGCAGCAATAGGATCCGAGTCAAATATTTCTTCAATGATCGGAATCAAGTTCGATTCGCTATTTATTATTATACGGCCTTAGCAAGGCAATATATGTCTCATATGGAATGAATGTGGATAAATGCAATAAATTCCCCGTTCCCATGCTTTTCAGGTGTTTCATGTTTGCTGATATGCCATGGATGCAGAGAAAAATAGCCAGTGTTATTTTCGCCTCACCACCCTCCTCCTCCTATCAAGAGGTAATAGTTACTTAGTTTACAAAGGCTTTCTTGAACTGGACTTCAATCTTTGCTGTTTCCATTATCTAACCGTAATCCCACTGAAATATCAACTATTTTTGTAGGAAATCTTCAAGTTTCATAATTGTCAATTTGCTATATATAGATGACGGTAAACATTGATCTTATTTCCTCCAGATTTATTGTATAATTAATTTTATTTAGCCATTCTCAATGCGATCTGTACTATTTTCTCTCAACCCAAAGTTAACTGGTTCCCTGTCATTTTTATTTAAGTTAGTCAACATACAATGTATAACTTTTTTCCCTTGTAGGCATTGGAGTATTTTGAGAAAGCCGAAGAAAGTAAGTTGTGTTCTCTTATAAATTTTTGTATGTAACAAATAGCTGTTAACTTGCTGCTATGAAAACTCATAGGAAGTACAGTATTGGGAAATATTACTGATTTTATTCCATGAATGCCAACCCACATACTTACCCACATGCTTAAACCTTTACTTTTAATAGTTTAATGTGCATATTTGGAGTAGTCTCGTTGATATATACAAGTCCATTGTAGGCGTCAACCTCCCTGTGGCAGTGTTTTCATTCTGCACGCCTGCTCTTGTTACCTTGTCGCAACGTCATGTGTTTTGGTGGGAGTAGGTCCCGGCACTGATCAGATAGCCAGCATCACATTCAGTACACAGCTATTTCTCTTTGCCTCCGTGTGCAAGTTGGAGAGTTAGGAGCAGTGATGAGTGTTAGCCAACCACTGTCCCGGAGGTCAATGCATGTCCTACTCACACCAAAGACAAGGCATTGTTGCATGGCATAGCACGTTAGTTACCCCCTGTAGAGGGAGGATGTAAAGGTGACAACTTGAGCGAACGATATCACAACATATTTCATGATGTGTCTATTCCAGTCGAGCCTAACTTCTACAGCAAGAACCTTATGATGATCGGTAAGACGTACTTGCGGATGGGCGACAAGGCTAAAGCTAAAGAGTTCCTCCAACGAACTCTCAGCTATCCTGTCAAAACGGAAGATGATAAAACAGTGAGTATTCATTGGTCGCCATTGTAGCTGCCCTTGCCCGACCCGTGACAGTAATTCGACGATATTGTTATGTTAGCATGTGTCTGGAATCCTTACCACAGCAACTTACTTTCAATTTCATTCGAGCTTTATGGTTCTCTTTATAATTATTTCTTTTAGGACATATTAAACAGTTAAAAACTCTTAAAAACATTAATGCAAACACTGTTTGCCAATAGTGTCGTCATCTCCATAACTATGTTTTGCAACCGTATAGTTGTAGTCACTATTTTATATATATTCATGTTTTATAATTGTAAGGTTAGAGTTCCATATACTTTATATACGATGAATACCCAAATTACTCTGTATAATACTTGCTCAGGAGAAAATAATAATTTAATATATGATCTGGTTGAGCTAAACATTTCTTTTGTAGAAGACCTTCATTAGTCGCACATGTTATAGACATTCGCATATATGTACTGTCGTTTTTAGACTTTTTAAACAGTACCATAACCTTGCAATGAGCCATTTCCTTTTTTGTTACAGTCAGTTAAAGAAGCCCAAGACCTCCTGAAGTAATGTTAAGTAGGTGAAGTGTTTACAGAGGATCCTGCTGCTCAATTAAGCCACCTTGACGATAGAACGCTAGTCGGACTCAGCGATCAAATGAGACAAGAACAAAACATTATCTCCAGAAAGACACTATCATGCATGCGATAACAAACTTGCAATCTTAAAAGCTCTGGATTGTGAGGCCAGCATCTTACCAAGTCTACCAAATCTACCAGCAGAATGAGAATCGCTAGTTTACACCCATCTGTATCAATATGACTGCTACCACCTCCCATTACTTATGTAATGTCAATGTCAAGTAATGATAAGTGTAAGGTGCTGTAGATGCATGTATGCTTTCACAGCTGGTATATTGTATATGTACTTAATAAAATTACGCCATTTTCTTACATTCTCACCCAACCTACATTTCCATTTCCCCCATTGTTCAAGGCTGATGTTCTAGGTTAGTGCCATTAATGGGCCTTAAAATTAACAAGAGTCGCGTTGACCTTGTCCACAGCAGGGAGGAATGAGAGTATACATGTGTATGTACATTCCTATGGTGTGTTTGATCCAACAATTCTGTAGTTTTAGGTGGCATAAGTATTATTCCATGTGGTTATTTCAGCTCAGGTCTTCCTATTTAGTAGCATTCGGTCCAACTGTTGATTTGTGCTAGTCTTCTAATCATATCCACGTAGTTAAATAGTTGAACTATACACGAACATATATCGTTATGGGTATGGATTCAATCAAACTATTAATTAATGTTGATGAGGTTTAAATCAAACTCTCGACACTCTTTCTATGATACTAGGTAGTCAACTTAATTTGGATTCGTGGCCATAGAAGCTGAAATTCTTTAAAAAAGATTTCATCCTTAAAATTATTGTTGTTTCCTAAACTGTAACATGTAACAAGTAAAAATATACACTTCCTTGATGTGATCCATGGCGTTGCGCTTTTTTCTTTAGCCTTTCGTCGATTTGATCTACATATGATTAATTGGGGTACTTGTCCATAATTAATCTTAAGGCGGGGTCACACTACTCACTGATCAAAACCGGGGGATGTGTGGATTGTGAATAAAATTATAGTGATGGTAGGTCCAACGTTTCGGGCTGCTTTAGCCCTTCATCGGGGACTTCGAAGATTTGGGTCGTAACCATTCTGGAAATGGGGGAAAAAGGCAAGTGTTTTTTTCCGATTGTGGTACTCAAATTTTTCTGCACCGAACCGGATGGAATTCGGCCGAATGCTAACAATCCCAACGCTCAGTACAGAACTGGTAAAACTTGGAAGATTAAATAAATTTAATGATATCGTACATTTTATTTCATGGCGTTCCTACCTGAGAGTAACAATTCAAGAGTTGTACGGCATATTGCAATCTTAGATATGTACTAGTATAAGGTCAGAAGTACACTACCTGCCAACTACTGGTACAAATAGAGATTTCATTATGATACGGCGAGACTAACGATTATGTGAGGTGGGAGGAATAAGTAGTTCAATATTTGTTTGATAAGCAAAACAATGAGAAACAAGTTAGAAAAGGTGGTATTTATTATATTACATTGTACATAACATCACAAAAGTTTTTCTCAATGATAACTTTTCCTCAAGTCAAAATGATCCTAAGCTATCAACTATTTCAATATGAACCAATATAGCAACCTCTTCCTATACAGACAGTTTTGACAGAGTTACCCAATAGCCTAATGAATAGTGATAATTATTACAAGAGGATCATAGTTTGGCCTTTTTAGAGAAGAAGTTCATGATGGCGGTGAAGCACTCGTTGGACTGCCATCTCTCCTCCAGCCTCTCGCACTCAGCCTTGTTGGCGGCACGCAGGCCATCCACGTCCACCTGACGCATCAATCCCTTAGAGTACTGCAGGCTCTGTGCAATAGAGAAAACAAGCCTTAGCAATTATGCCACAAGCAGCATTAAGTGTATATTAAATACAATACTGAGACAAGTAGTAATAGGTTGAAGGTAGGAGATGGTTTCACCCTTTGGATTAAGATAAATTATATCAAGGATAGATGAAATGTACGTGCAGTCCAATAATTGCAGATGATGGGAAAATCCATGGTCAAATTAACTTAACTACTCAATAGATAGCTGTAGCCCAAGCGTCATCTATCGTATATCCAACAGTCAGTTTTACACTAGCGCATTTACTTCGGGGTTAAGTGCTTATGTTTGGACTACATCGGGTTGTCACGACCACAAATCACACCTTTTTGATTACATATGATTACATAATATTGTATAACATTACTCAAGTCTCATTTGATCTTATATACATTTATTGCCTAACATTGTGCAACATTAATCAATGGCATTAATTACCCATCTCTCTATTATGCATCATTACTCATAATATATGTATGGTAATATCGCACCTACACACAAGGGGGAGCCAGGGGTCAGACTGGTGTGACGTCACCACTGATCCACCCCCTCAGGTCACGGACAGTGAACCAACTAACACCACCTGATTGGTTGCCTTAATGAGGCACCTGCAAGGTGATTGGCTAAGGCCTGTCATTGGCTGATTACTCAAGAGATGTAAATATGTACCACATGATTCCTTCCGATTGGAGGAATAGGTAATTAATGCGCATGCGCAATGGGCTTCATGGTCAACTGACCAGCTGTATAAATTAAGCTGAATAAATGAGATTCATTAGTCTAGAAACGGGACTACGTTGTTACGTATTATTATTATTATTATTAATATTCATATAGGCTATCCTCTAGCCTGGCTTCGCCTGAACATACCTCTACTCTACCTGACTGATAGTATAGCAGTCATATCAGGGTGTATTCAGGTTGTTACAAGCAATATGAATAGTCAATTGTATACAACCATTGGAGGCTTTCAGACAATAGGGCATGTGTTATTCATTGACTGGCAACGAAGTACAGCTCATGCACTCACCTGTGGGGGCAGGCTGGAGAGTTGAGCAATGCGGGCGCTCGCTTCACTCTGGAAGTTGTGTTCTGGGAAGACTTCTGTGACCAGTCCCCAGTCACAGGCCGTCTGAGCGCTGATCTTACGTCCAAACAGCAGCATCTCATTGGCCTGCAACAGTCAACATGCAACACATTCATATAAAGTGCCCTTTCATAAATCATACTTCATGTTCTTGCCAACAAGTGGGTCTTAATAGCACCCAAGCTCTTCCAAGTCAGAAACAAATATCTACATTCTCTAGCCCTGCGTGTTAGAGGCACTTGCTGTTAAGTTCCCACTTCTGGATACTATTGGAAAACAATTGGAACCATGTGTTAGATTATTGTGTCTCTATTCCATAACTAAACCAGCACTCTATTGTAAGATTAGCTTCACCACTAGTCTCGGGGATTGTAACCCATTTGAAAATACGTGTAGGAATATAAAATGAATTAAATAGCTTTTTTCTCAATGAAAAGTCATAGTGAAGGTATATCACAAATGTATACTTCAGTACTTACGCGACTGAGGCCCATGAGTTTAGGGAATGTAACAGTAGCACAGCCCTCGGGTGATTGCCCAAGCTCCACCATGGGCGTCTGGAAGGTGGCCTGCAAACAGCAACGTTATGGACAACTATTTTAATACCACTTTGGTCTTAGAATTGCTTGACCTGCCCCCAGCCCTCGCCACATTCTTGGCCCAATCTCAACGAAGGCTACGAGGACAATAAGATTAACGACGGCAACAATATATAAAGGGAGTACACACAACCTATTACCTGTAAGCTTCAATCATTTTGCAACACAGAATAAAGGCTTTAAGTGTAGTTATCAGCGACCAAGACAGGTTATAAAATGTGACTTCCCATTGTATACACTTCCCCGATTTAATGAGCTCAACTCTTGTACAACAGCACGTGCATGTGTATATTAAGTATACAGTTAGACAGTAGGTACACCTGACACCTACCTTACTGGAAGCATAGACGACGTCACAGAGCCCCAGTGTGGTGGCGGCTACACCTATGGCTGGTCCGTTCACTAGTGCAACCAGTGGTTTGGGGAAGTCAATGAAGGCGTTCACAAAGTCTCTGTGGTAGGGAAAAGCAGGTTATTCAAACATGGTTCACATAAGTATATATATATATGCTATAATAACAACAAAATAAAAACTACCTTAATGACTGTTTAAATGATGTTTACGATGGTCTAATAACAGCCATATAAAATTCATACTTATATGAGTAATACATTCTATGTCAAATAAATCGAAGATGATTCTAATTGCAGGAATGTCTAAAACACAGTGATCTACTACTCACAATAGTAAGTCTTTGCCATCCTTGGCATGTTGGGCGATGGTGGAGGGATCAATGTCGGAGAAGTTACCTAAGTCATTACCGCTGCAGTAGTAATCCCCAGAACCTGTATGAAGGCGAGGGACATACAGTTGTTATCTTCTACATAACTTATTTAAAGATTAACATGTATACAACAACCAGCAGTTGCTTTATACTGCTAGATTTGTGTACAGGCATATAAGTAAATGCACAAAGGACAGTATTTATATTCGTGTACTAATTTGGTGCAGCTAACGATTGTACATACACTGAGGTGTATTCTGATTTGGGTCATCACATAATTTAATTTCATATACAACTGAAGATCTTTATTCTCCTGGCCGTGTCCTATATTCAATCGATATTTCATTCACAGATGTGTGTAGTTACATCCATAACAAAAGCATGGTATATAATATAGAAGAACAAACATCACTGTTTCCACTCACCTGTGATTGTAGCAAAAGTGACATTACTGTTATCAGCAGCCTCCCGCAGTGCCGTCATTACTTCACGGTACATCTGGAAAACAAGAGTCGCTAGTTACTACACTGCTAATAGTTGTTATTATGTGGTTCTTTTCTTATTGGGAACCACACCTACTTACCGCATATAACATGTTCACCTCCTTGCATTTATATTTCTCCTATAGTAACTCTTCATTCTGCATTGCAACTATTTGCCCCCCACACCCTCACCACGTTAAACCTGACCCCCAATAGGGGAATTGCGTGTGCCACTGCGCATGTTAGTTCCAAGGGCATGCTGGATAGTTTCAAAAGACTGTCTATCATATCATACAAAAGCATCTAGTCAGTCTGCCGTCTCCAACGTCTACTTTCCACATACTACTTTGCATCGCTTAATTTCCATATACTACTTACTACTTCTATATCGGTTATAGGGGAGCATTTAAACATCTATATTCCCAGTCGAGAATGTAGATACAAGAAGGCGTACATACAATCCACTATATAACACAATCCGACGTTAAACCTACTTGTGTTCTGATGCATGTACATATGTAGTAGTGTGCTGCTATGTATTCCTCATGGATATATCTCTTGAACTGAACAACATGTCCATATACTACTTACATTATGTTCTTATTGAACCCATTTGTTTACTGCCGTGCAAAGCTGCGCGCGTTGAGGTGAATCTTTCCGTCCCTTATGTCTGGTTACTTACTCCTTTTCACTATATATTATTTCTACTCTATCTCTGAGTGGAGATTTCATTCTAGAACACTTCGTTCCTCAGTAAAGTATAACAATATTAGACGCATGTCGGTGATGTTATTTCTCCTCCTCAAGTAAAGTCCCCGGGTCATTAAACAATCACGATTTTAAAGTAGAAATCAAGTTGTCATTTATAAATATTGGAGATACATGTATTACAGTATAAGATTTGTGTTCCTAAGTAAGCTCTAGGTTGCTTAATGTAATGGGACAAACCTCCTTGAAAAAGGGCCAAAAGACCCCGAAACGTTGGACCAGAAAAACAAAACCCAATTAAAAACAAGTCCCTGGTCCCCTTATTCTTGGGTTTTCTATCTTCACTCGGTAAATGAAATAATAATTGACCTATTTTGAAACTGTGAAAATACAAAAACTGCAGTGATGAAGCTTTCATGAAAACGACATTATGTCAGTTTGCCCCCTCCAGAGCCTACTTTCTACATACTACTTTGGTTCCATCGCTTACTCTCCATATACTACTTACATGAAATTTAGTGACCTAGAAAGACATATTTCTCTCGAGATTTATCTAATAGCGACACAAGAAAAAGAATGAATGATTATTGAGGGGAAGTTTTAAGATTTTACTAAACGTTACCAACATATTGTTGTAACAGATGAACTATATATGGTGCCAATAATTTCATACCTCACGAGTGAGAGCATTCTTTTTGTCAGGTCGGTTCAGAGTGATGGCGTATACACTGTTGTCTGTAGATACTTTAATACACTGATATTGTCCAGAGCTTTCTGTACTTGTGGCTGTGCTCTCTGCGGTTTCTCCTCCTCCATCTGCGGAGGTTAGCTGAGCTACCAGGTCTATGTAGCGAGTCTGGGCTTCATCCTTATATTCAGGAGCAAATTAGAAATAGTTTAGTTCATATTCAATGGGGAGACAAACACAGATATTTTTCCAGTCTATCCTGTTCTATTGAAATTCTTCTTGACACTCGAAATTAAAGTCATGTCTCAGGTCCACTTGTACATTTCAATGTGTCTGTCGTTACATAGGGAGAATAACACAATCAAAATTAAACGTCTTATATATAGTAGAAATAAGGCTAATAAGATTTCATTGAGAGCTCTTATATTCCATAGTAAGACATTTTCGTTACTTAGATTATAAATAACAATGTAGTCACTTTTAGTGTACCAATCTCTTGAACTGAAATTTGGCTATATATATTTCATGTACAAAAAAGCGCCGCAGAAGGTGCGACCCATATTTTCTGTAATAATATTGACACTTGAGAGAAAATAGAAAGTACTTCTGCATATATAACCGAGTACAAACCTGAGATATGTCTCCTAGTTCCTTCCAGGCAGTCCACTTGGCCTTGCCTACGAAGTCCATAACGCCAGGTTTGGGAACATTGCATGGGCCAGAGGACGTCTGGTATGTACATAAAGTGAAAAAAAATAGGAAAGAATAGGAAAAGGCTTAGATGAACATACTAAAGGAAGAATCACGCTAGCCCACAAAACGCCTTGAAAATAGAAAACAATCGTTGAGTTTATGTCATATGTGGCACTTATATATAGTGAGCTAACTGTTTAAAGATGATCACTTGTGCTCCACTTGTGTTACTATGTGGAGGCAGGACCCTTATACATATATTATACCACCTGATATGCATTGCCGCACCCATTACTCTAGATTTACCTATGACCGAGATCAAAAATCTATATACCAGCCTTACCCTAACTCAGGCCTATATTACATTTAATGTATGCAAGGTTTATGGGTACTGACTAAATACTAGACGACAGGCTACTAATGTGGTATCATCACTGACTTCACTGACTTAGGACCACTAATTTAGGGTTAGGGTTATAGGTAGTAATGGTATCAATCCATGTATTCTATTCCACCTTGCAGCATGTTGGAAAAAAACAGTGAATAATGTCTATATAGCTGGATTAGTAGCCTGGTGCATAGTATCTAGTTGCTTCCAAGGCTATGCATCACAGTGGGCACACTTCGCCTGCCCATTTTCACATATTCAACTCACCTGTTTGAAAAGGCTGTAGAGTTGGAGCATTGTGGCATTGTCTGGCCGCTGGCTGAGTTTTTGAACATTCTTCTGGGCGGCCTCAAAATCAGCATCCCGGGCTCCAAACATTGCTGACGTGCACTGAATGGCTCGTACTTGGAAATATCTGGATAAAATATAGGATGTTACAACATAAACAGGAAAAACTTGCCCGGGTCATCAATCTGTGGCGGTTATGTAGTAATCTGCCATGGCGCCTCACGCCGGTGATATACATGTATTATTGTTTACCTTTACATTAAACCATAGGCATAGACATTTTACCTATTTTTGATACTCAGGTAATCAGGGTAATTCAGCATGACCGTGGCATACCGGTATCGGGTATACGCCACTTTCACGGCCAAATCCAGGAATAAAACACTAGATAGCTAGACGGCTGCCATCAATCCGACTATGTTTACATAGCGTAGCTTGAAAATTGAACATTTCGAACGATGCCCGATAAAAATTGGGTCTCTCGCTCTATACTTACGCCCGCCGAGGGGATCTATGATTTTCGATGTATCTTTCCTGTGAAACCCCGCTATTGTTATTCTCTATCGACATCAGTGCTAATACTCTACAACTTGGACGGAAGGAATTGCTTCATACAGCCTTATTTAAAAAACAAACAAAGAATGTGGTCACGGCATTACGTACCGTTTCATGGGGTCTCAAGAACAGGACAGACCCTCCACACTCACTCCACCCACTACCGCTACCAGCAGAGTTGAACATGGCTCAGCAGAGCATGACCAACGCTTGTCAACAGAAGAATCAACAGCTTTGTGGGGGAGGGGGGGGGAGGCTAGAGACCTTGAGCAGCCTGAGAGATGACAATAATCTTACTAAACTAACCAGCGAAGCAGTTACCATACACCAAATCTGGGCGGATTTACTTCTGGATTCGAAAACCACTATGCGTGCACACACACAAAGCATCCAGTAAGTACTCAGCACAAGGCCAAGGATATTGTAGGTGTACGGTAACGAATTTGCATGGTTGGTTTAGTAAGATTGAATCAGCATCTGTCTGTTTGTTATATCGACGGAAATAGCCATAGTAGCTAAAAATAAGGGATCGTCACATTCGCAAATAACTGTGCAGAGCCGGGAGACCTGGATGGCTACTAAACTGTCACAGAAGCAAGGGTTGTCAGGTGTTTTGCTTGACACGGTCTGCAGTCGATCTTATGGAACCTTTAGATTTTTGGATTTGATTTTATATTTTGTTAGTTTTTAATGGGATAATCCTGGAGTTTCTATGTTCATTAGGCCTATGAGAGCGACAGTCCTTTGTTGTTTTTTCTGATTGGAGCTTACAGACTTCCCCAGTCTGCTGCTATGACGTCATTTTGAGGGCGTTGTGGCAGTAGGCGCGCCAGTGGTCACATGAGTGTATCTGATTGGCTCAGAGTGGCAGCGGCTGTTTCCTGCTTGCTGTTCCATCAACTTTTTGTTTTGGTGGCCATCTTTGAATTCTCCTCGCTTCGAATGCGCAGTTTTGCGAGAACTTTTTAATTATTGTTCAAATCAAAAAATTTCTCTGGACCATTTTGAAGTAAACTTTGCTAGCCAGCTTCTGGGACCACTAAGAAAAGTTCTACTTATGAAAAAAAGTTGAGTTTTTAGGTGCCAGGTAGGTGAGCGATATACTGAAAGGCTCGACCTTAGAGGCGGGTGACGTTAATAATTTTTCAGGCAAGCCTTTGGCTTTTTTTCAAAAAAGCACGGGGTCACGTTTTGTCTAGTATCCCATTATCTTTAAGGGACAGATATTGATGGATACAGGCGAGATTAAATTTTAGAATTAAAGACACAACTTTCAAATTATAAGCCATCTAAATTAATTAAGCTTCCACCAATAACACCAGCTTTCAACAATCTGTAAACGTCAGTCACAAGCACCTCATTTATCACAGGAAAAAACAAAACATATTATGGGCGGTTTGATACTTCTGGACGAGAGGCGACCAAAAACCGCCTTGAGAAAGGCGGTGCGCAGCAGGCATATTTCGAATCTTTCTGTCGCCCCGGGCCTTCACAGCCATGGCTCAATACCTTCCACATCTCAACCTGGCCACGTCGTTTTCCTAGTAAACATACCGATAGCCGACATCCTTACCCAGAAATCGCAACGATAGGATGTCCTCTGCAAGTTTTGTCCGAAGAAATAATCAATCTAGGCTGTAAAATAGATTTTCGATATTTCTATACTAATCCTATGGGGATGCGTTGGGACTGCCGACCGCCATTTGCGCCACCCCGTTGGAGCCCTAAGGGCACCCAGGCCAGGCTTGTAGCGTGAGCGCGCTCCCCGCACACACCACCGTGTGTGCGGGGAGGACGGGGCAGGAGAGGTGGGGGGGGGGATCATTCAACAATCTGTAAGGTAAAGGTCAGTCACAAGCACCTCATTTATCACAGGAAAAAACATATTATGGGCGGTTTGATACTTCTGGACCACTAGCGACCACCCCGCCCTCTGAGAAGAGGCGGATTGCCACAGAACTAAAAATTGAAGCTGTCACAGGATATCTCGGTCATTTCCCAGTTATGTCTAGGTCATATGTCTCGACCAGTTATCACACTTAAACACTACGTACAGCAGCCTATTTAGTCTTAATCAAAAGCTATATTTGTAGGCTACATTATTGATTGGAGGAATACATACATTTATGGTAGACGAACATCAGGATAAGCACTTCTTTTGGTCCTATGGCTATTCCATTCAAACTTTTGCACACGACACCACTCGCCACTATGCATGGGTAGTAGGCTCAAGCTTCCCTTCCTGCTTCCCCACGGTTGTGGCATCGGCCACGACCGTGGGGAGCAGGTATTACACACTATAGCACTAACAAGGAAGAGAGAGTGGAGGAAGTAGGGCGGGGTGGTGGGCAGTCATTAAGGGGGCTATCATTATTTACCTCATAGGGGGGGTATAAGAATTTTGGCAGTCAATCATACACATTTTTGTGACCCCCCCCATCCAAGGGTCCCATGTTTTTGCGACCCCCCCTATCAGAGGGTCCCATATTTTTGTGACCCCCACCCCCACCAATCACACACCCACAGTGAATTAAAATAGATGACACATCATGCCATGATGCTACATCTTCTGCTAAGCATTGAAACTGTGGTGGCCATTGTCAATGTCACAACGGCCATCATAAACACAAGCACTAAATGGAACCATGCCATACCCTTGTTGTGTTTTTCTCGCATCAAGTTACCATAATTAAAAGCAATCCCGGATATTTAAAATCATTTGTAGCGGGACAAGACTCCAGATTGGGAGGTTGTGTGTTCGAACCCCACCAAAGACTGGGGAGTAACTGTTCACTGTCACTCAACGACTGCAACTCTGTGAGAGCTACTACAGAAATAGGCCAGAGCCTATGGGTGATACTAGCTCTGCTGGTATCCAGGAGCCCTGGGACAGATGAAAATCAGTATAAGTCAAACTAGGTCAGTAGGAGGAGACTCTAGCCAGCCTAGCTGACTGTCTGACAGAAAGCATGGGAACTGGCCCTGTCATGTATGTCACACACCGAAAAATGGACCGCTACAGACAAGCTAGAGAGAGTACTATAAAAACAGAAAAATAGGGTATCCTAAAGAATAAAAAGGTGATATCCAAGGGGGGGAGAATGAAATTATTTGGAAGAGGTCAAATAAATCTCAAACTATGTTATGTATTTCCGATTGTTCTTCACCTCGTTTCTTGTGTAGGAATCCCTTGGGTTTATGCTACGCTCCAACCCTTGGGATAGCCCCCCCCCCCCCCCCCCACCTCCAACTTGGGGAAGAACGATCGAAAATACATAACTGCAGTTAGTTCTGTCTCTGTACTCATCAATCCATCAAGGTATATCCAAGTATTGTTATCCTTTCCCAGTCCAAAACAAGCTTTACTTTGGGCTGACTGCACATACCTTTATTGAAGTTTTCATTCTATAATGCAACGGGCACTCTCATTGTTATCGTTGGTATTTTGATTTCCCATATGTCAGCTAATCTGCCATGATATATGTCACAGTCTGGGCATAAAGATGACTTCATCCTCAGATTCATTAATTACAGCATTATTCTCCTCTTTAGTGACTTCATTTACCCTTTCAGCATATGTTTCAGGCTCACATGAATCTGAAACTAGGTTATTGTCTGAGTCAGAATTGTCATCATCTTCTGTACCTTTTGTCCTACTCTCCCTAGAAGCTTCACTATCTTGTTCCTCTTGTAAATCCTTACCCTTAGTATTTTTTCCCTGTTTTCTCATTTCTCTTCTCATCCCTGTTTCTTTTTTATTCTGCATGTGGCCAATTACATGGTCCTTCCTTACAAGAAAATTGTGAGCAAAAGATTTAACTTTGGCTGTCATGTCAAGTCAAGTTCTTCTTTTTCAATGAGAACATCGCATTATTTGCGCAGCTGAAAACCATCAATTGGTTGAGATTCACTATGTACACAATCAATTGTTTCAGTATACGTTGTTTACTTGTAATGGCCAGACTCAAGAGAGGGCATGGGCTGTGGTACAATGTACACAGTTTTTAGAGTGGAATCGTTTCTGTTCCCACAGAAATTACATACCTCATTATTTCAGCTGACACAGTGGAACTCTTTCTACAGCTCGCCAACTTTGCAATGGTTATTCATGTGCTCTTCCATTTTTGTAAAGTAATAATGCCTTGGTAGATCACCTGGTGCAGCATCTTTGAAACACTATATTGGGATCATGAACTTGACAACACATGACCATACATATGTAATGACAAAGTTGGGAAATGCTTGAGAGAAAATGACCATTCTAGAGAAGAATAATTGAACAATTGAATAATTGATAATTGAAGAAAAGTATGCAGCATATTTTGAGGGCAGCTAGAGGAATCAAACGAAACACTGGCAGATGTCTTTAAGAGTGTTCAATCCACTAAAGCCTACTCATACTAAAAGTAACAGCAGGAAGGAAAATAAAAGAAAGTCAGCCAGTTGGAAAAGAAAATAAGATGAGGAAAATAGTATAGAGTTACTAAACAAAAGAACTGAACCAGGAAAAGCAATAGAATGTTTTCCAAAGGATTTTTTCTGGCAAGTCAGCAGTCATGGTTCAACTCAATGCCCTGAATCATAATGTACAAGGTCTCCTTTGCCCAAAGATGAAGAGAAAGCATAAGGACTTCCTCTGAAAAAAGACCATCTTTTGTCCTGATGTAGTTCTCAAGTTTAAAAAAAAAATCATGGAAGACTACAAAAATCAAACTGAAAGAACCAAATCGTGCCAACACTTGAAATATCTGGATGTCAAAGTTTAGAAAGTAGTGACAGTGAAACTGGACATTTCCAGCGAGAATCTCGCTTTTGAAAGGAGAAGTGACCCATTTCATTTGTTGAGGGAGAAGACAAGCAGGAGTCAATTTGATTTTTGTTTTGCAGTATATTTATGTTACATGTTTTCAAAGTATATCTGAATCAGGTATAAATGTTGAAGTTTTGTTTCTAGTAGTGTTATAAAAAAAACCCAGTGGAATCAATTGCTGAATATTTAAACAAGGGCAGAATGTTGGTTACATCAAGACGCCAATTATAAAACTTCTTCAACTCGACCCAAAGGGGTATCATTAGTTTTTTGCAAACTCCTTGGATTTGTGTTTTTCGCGCTGTTCTCATACCCAAGTGACTACTCACAAGCCCACCTTTCGAAATGAAAATTGGTTGTTTTATTATATCAATCAATTCCTCTATCCCAGCTAACACACTACGTAATTTCTACGTTGTGATTGTTCACGTTGTAGCGACGTAAATCTGTATGGGAGAAATAACGTGAATACAACGTAAACATTTTTTAAATTTTTTTAAACAAAAGATAATTTAAATTAAAGAATAATATTTTTTTTAAAAAATAATTTCTACGTTGTATTCACGTAATTACAACCGACCAAAAAATAGAAAATAACGTCGCCACAACGTGAATACAACGGAAAATTGTTAGCTGGGATGTCTGTTCCAAGTTTTGCGGTGTAAACTTTTTGCGGTTGAGTGCCTCGGCACCATAGAAATGATATGTGAAACACTGAATTCATTGGGGAAAAAAATTTGCGGTCGCAGAAGATATTTTGCGGAATTCTTGATACTTTAG
Organism: Sthenelais limicola; assembly: GCA_942159475.1. Taxonomy (NCBI): domain Eukaryota; kingdom Metazoa; phylum Annelida; class Polychaeta; order Phyllodocida; family Sigalionidae; genus Sthenelais; species Sthenelais limicola. The sequence continues at coordinate 30,218,664 of OW804099.1, forward strand.
CCAGTAAAAGTTATTATAGATCTGCATGGTTTTTTTTAACGGATTCATCACTTAAGGTGACTCAGTAGTGATTTTGATTATTGATGAATTTTTCTAAAATTTTTACCAATGATAGTTGACATGAAATAATCATTATTGAGTGAAAAAAAAACATAGGTCACCAGGCTAGTTTTCATGCTATGGCAGTATGGAGATAGAAATAATGAATCATATTTGAGTAATTTTACTACATTTGAGTGATTTATTAACATAATTCGTTTAAAATGGTTCTGACATGAATTCAGACATCAAATTTCACCCGGACATTCAACATATATATACTTATCATCAGATAATGTTTTTTCCCTCAGATCCTGAGTTAGCCCCCTGGAAGCCCCCTAGTGGCAGTACGGGGCACTAGCAAAATTGACTTTGGCTGATGACAATCAGCGTTTTTTAAAAAAACTGTTTGATGAATATTTTTAAAATTTAATATGAATGTAGATACCGTATTTATCAACTCATACACAAAAAATCAGGATGGCTTTCCAGGCTAAATTTTTCTATATTACGACTTATTTATGAGAAAAATTGGGAAAAAAATTAAATTCCTGATTAATATTTGATTTGAACAAAAATGGCTTCATAAATCTTGATGAAATTGCATATGGATACAGCTATCATAGTTACTAACTCGCACACCAAAAATCAGCATGAATTTCCAGGCCGATTTGTTTGTGTTACAACTTAATTATGAGAAAATTGGCTAAAAATGAGAAAATTCTTGATAAATATTTGATTTATACACATATGGCTCCATAAATTTTAATGAAATTTAATATGGATGTATAGGGATCGTAGATACTAACTCCCACACCAAAAATCAGCATAAATTTTCTATCTGAAATGTTTATATCAAGACTTAACATACATACTTCGTCTGCATAATGCTGATATTCCCTGCTATATGTATTGAATACACATATATCAGGACTGAGCTATATGTATTGAATACACAAGATCAGTACGGTACTGAGTCACCTTAAGATGGTGTGAGGATTGCCTCAGTAAACATTACTAAGACACAGTATTTTTTCAACCCTGATGTTGGTGTGTTTTTGTGACCCCCCCTATCAGAGGGTGCCATGTTTTTGTGACCCTCCCCCCCCCCCCCCATCAGAGGGTGTCATGTTTTTGTGACCCCCCCCCCCCCCCATAATTCTTATACCCCCCCATGTGGTAAATAATGATAGCCCCCTAAAAGTGAGAAAAACGACAACTATAAGAACAAAAACAGAAAATAAAATAATATCCTGTATAGGCCTTTAGCGGACTAAATTTCTGGACAAGTTTTAAGTACGGTACGGTAGGCTACTGGGTACGGTACCGGAACGGTATCCGTTCTTTTGCCCAGAATTCTGGGAATCAAGGCCAGCAGGCTTAATATGTTATTTAATAGCCAAGATAAACCTCAGTCGGTAGATGATATATATTGGCAGATACAGGTGAGATATTAGCTAAATAGCCTGAGGCTAGCTGGGAAGTCGAGGCCTAGTATGATTCGCTACTATTTCAGTAGTAGGCCTACCCCCGTACCGTATTGAACTAAATCATTTTTAAATGACGTTATAAATTATAATACAGTAATACTAAAAGTCAGTATAACTAATGACGTCAATAAATTATAGATTTACTTTGGTAGGCCTACGTAGCAGTTACCTGCCTAGTCACTGTAGACGGCTCGAGAGGATGAGAAGTTGAGAAGAAATAAGAGGACCATTCACCAAAGGCTAAAGTCCAAAGGCAAAAAGTTACACCCATGACATGTGTATGCAGACCGCAATAGCCAATACACAACAACACAGGCCCAGCCCCCCCTGTGACAAGACACTTTCGTTAGATTATTTTGTGATGAACCACCTTCCCCAAACGGCGGAGATAACAAAGAAAGACGAAATTAAGCATGTCAGAGAAGCGTGAGTTTCTGACACGTGTATCATACCTGTGAACATAGGTTTTGTTCAGGGAAGAGCCCAGTCGGACAAGTTTACCAATAGACGCAGCCATGTTGGTGCCGGAAGAGGGTATTTGATACGCATGCGCGCTGGGGTCCCAGTGTCCGTCCGTGAAAATGGCGGAAAGGGCTAAACACACTGAGGTGATGCGAATTACAGGTGATTTTACGTTTAAAACACAACGCAGAGGTGAAAATGCTTTGTGAATATCAAGTTGGTACCTATCTAGATGCCAGTCGGTAAAATAATTCCGGTTTTAACTTTGATAAAATTCACTGGCAGTGAAAGAATAACTGACTGGATCGCGCGGTCGGAGTCCGTTGTGGGTGACAAACCGGCCCCATTCATCGCATCCAAGATAACATCACCGTATCCAGTCTCTCGCAGTGAGCTAGGGTAAGTGAAGACAGTTCCAAGTAAGAATTTGACTTAGTAGTCATCTACTATATTCCTAATTATTATTTGTGGTTATTGGACAATGCCTTGTATTTTCGTTGTGTGTTTTATCGCACTCGGGTCTCCGGTCATTGCACTTATTTGTAGTGGAGAGATTCCTTTGTGCTATGCTATAGACATAATATGTCCTACCGTATAGGCCTATTACTATACGGTATACATTTAATGAATGCTGTTATGTAAGTACTAAACATCATTATAGAAAATTCAAATAGTTATAATACGGTAGGCTATGTGTACGGTATTTATACTAATTATAGTGTCATCTGTTGCACCATTGTTAACTTAAGACGTTAAGTGGTGTGTATTGAGTGAATGAGTGGTGCATGTGTATTGAGTGTACCTTGGTCCTACGGTACGGTACCATAGGCCATCAATGGAGGTATCAAACCATATCAACTTATTCGAAATAATCACCCCACTGGCACTGAGACTGCCTTTAAATATTAATTACCGTACGGTACCGTTTACTGTTTCATTGAAAGTGAAAGGAAATACATTTATGAATATAAACCAGAAATTCCAGATCTTCATAAAAAATGGTATCGGCCACTTTAAGTTCACCTTTTATGTTACACCACTTGTAACAACACCAAGATTCAAGAAAGGCAAGATATCATATCGGTTTATGAACTAGATATTGCTATCAACTTATTTCCAGGAAAAAGTAAATAATGTTTAGACAATCTTTCTATGCCCAAATATGTCAATGACTTTATTCTAACGAAAATAAATAACATTATTTTCCTGTCAGGATTCATTGTGTAACTACACCTACATTAGGCATAGGGCCTATAATATAACCTTTATATACATCTAATATATAAAGCTCAAGAAGGGTTTTTTGTCACGCATGTCTGGGAACCTGTGATGTACCCAGCTTTATTTTTTGGTCTCAAAAGGTCCGTCGACCCTGTCTGGGAGGACATTATGTGGTTTGTGAAGGTATCTGCGGGGAAAATGTGATTTTAAAGCCTTTTTTAAATTGGGACTTCATTTCACTTTACATGTTATTTTTTATTCATATGTTAAATTGATTTGACCAACCAGCCTATAGACTTGGATATTGTAACAACCAGTTAATTAAAATCTATGGGAAAAAATAAGCTAAGTCTATTATGTAACCCGTTTTCCCTTTCTACTTACAGGTGGGGGTGCTATTCACCGACTAGCCAGCGCTCCAGAGAAGGTCACTGCTGGTACACAACAGATCTCAACTCTCGGCAAAATGGCGGATTCCTCATCCTCCTCCTCTTCCCGGTCACGCCTGCGGTCTGTGTCCCCCAAAGCCCGGTTGCGGAGAAGCTCTGTGTGTGGCGGGGATCCTACCAGGTCTAAGCAGGGCAACGCTGGAGGAACTCCTGCCTTGGAGAAAACGCCTTCCCCTGGTACTGGTAGAGGAGCTGGAGGAGGACAGCAGGGGAAGTGGTCCCTGCGACGCTTCAGTCATGACTCTGCAGCCTCAACGTCCTCTGGATTCGCCTCTGTAGAGTCAGTAACGCCCACCAGTAAGGAGCAAAAGTCTCCTGTTCTGCAATGTTCAGCTAACAAGGCAGCGGAAAAAACACCCGAGACAAATAGTGCCAACAATGTGAAGCGGGCCGCCACTAGGACATTATCCGGTTCTTCCTCTGCCTCTAGATCCTCCTCGTCCCAGGATCCCATTAAGATCATCACAGACTACGGCATCATTCCCGCTCCTCTCACTCCATCTCCATCTGTGAAGTCACCCAGGGCCAGCCCGCGCAGTACACAGAACCCTCTGCCCAATGATATTTGTTCCGTTGTGAAAATCCTCCTCCCCGTGTCGCGCGAGGCTTTCTCCAAACCTTACAGTAAGTTTGGTAAGTCGGAGAAGGGTGCTTTATCATCAGCGAGCCCTAAGGAGGAATCACCCCCTGGTCATGAGGGAGAATCACGAGAGAAAACAAGAACAATAAAAGCTCCAGATTCAGGTTGTACCTTTCCCATGGACTCAGTGAGTGGGAGAGGTGGTGGTGGACATGGCAGGGGTAAAAAACCTAATGACAGTAAGCGATTGAGCCCGCCCCATCCTGGCTCTGCAGACAGCACAGTTAGTCGTAGAGGAAGGGGGAGAGGAGGAGGCTCTCTGCACAAAATGGGTGGAAGAGGAGGGGGTAGAAGTAGAAGCTCAGACATAATGTCGGTGGTTAATGATAGCAGAGAGATGGAGAGTGAGACACAATCTTCACAATCTGATTCCTCTATAGCTCCCAAGAAAAGAAAGACCAAATCAGAACAGGACCGGCCATCTATGTCCACGTCGCCTCGACCCACAGATAAGAGAACTAGCAGCCCTGACACACCCGCCCGCGTTAGTGTGGACTCTTCTAATGCTAAGGACGAGTCCATGTCATCGGAAAGCGGTAGTTCTGGGCGGTGGAAGAAGCCTGGAGTCCTCACTCAACGCAAGACTTACCCATCTCGTAACCGCCAGCAAAGAGTCCCGTCTCCTCTGTCCCCATCTATGGTGTATCGCAAGTCATCCTTCTCCTCGGTACATTCCCCAACAACCTCCGCACCTGGCAAGCAGGATAGTAGCATTTCCACTCCGTCAACTTTGAATATAGAGACAAACGATGGATTAATACGACAGGAACATAATCCTGTTATACTAAGTGTTCCAAAACTATTATTGACTGCCAAACCTAGACGAGGTAGACCACCTCTAGCACTTGCTAAGAAAAGGGGAAGACCTCCCTTGAGCAAAACGTTGTTAAAATTAACCAAGAAACCAGGACTAAATCCCAGGCCTCGGGGTAGGCCCAAAGCAATAAAGAATTCTCAGAATAAATCAGCAAATGAAGCAGCTAACATGTTAGTGCAGCATTCTCAAACTAACTCCAAGAAATGTTTATTAGTGAATTTAGAGAATTCTTCTTCCGAAAGTGACCTTCAAAATGGGACGCTGCCCATAACTGACCTTCGTGAGAAACTGAACCGAAAGCGACAGCTTCAAGCAGAACAGGCTAAGCGTGGGCCTGGCCGTATATCAGGTGCTGCAGTGAACTTTGGACCTAGTTCAGCACCGCTCAAATCTAGCATTACATCTTCGTCCAAAACTAAGAAGTCAAATTTGACTTTAGAAATGGCCAAAAAATTAAAGACTGCCGCCAAAAGGCGGGTTAAACTTCAAATTCCACCGGAAAAATTGAGGGCGAGATCTAGTAGATTTTCTCCCCGATCTCCGCGTAAATCCCCTAGAATCATACTGAAAGATGTTATAAGACTCTCCAAGATAGAATATGACATGAGTCTGGCAAGAGCTGACTCAAGTGATGGTGACCCCCAGAATGCCCGTCCTCCTGCGAGTAAAAGATTGAAGCTGGACCCTGAAGACAGTGACAGCCCTGCCACTGTGACTCCCGTTGAGTCTGGAGACAGTAAAGTCAATGTCCTTATACTAGTCGGAGGCAACCAATCCTCCTCAGTAAAGATGGAAAAATCTACACCACAAAGCTCCACTGTTAACCGCAAGGTTAAAGAACATATTGCAGCTAAGAAAGATAAGAAATCTGATGCTGGGAAACAGTCGGCTTCTGGGAAGACCAAGTCAAACGCAGTCAGTAACAAGAAAGGAAGCAAGTTAAAAGGTAAAGAGACGCCTCAAGGTGGACGCAGTAAGCGTCCGCTGACACCAGATACCAGTGATGATGATGTCCTCTACTCCATCAACCCTGACTATGATGGAGACGACTCCGACTCCGACCTCTCTCTCTCCACCCCCAAGAAGAAGCAGGAGGGAAGCAAGAAAACACTAACTCAACATTCTCCCAGAAAACTCCTGCTCAAAGACAGTATAAAACCTAAGCCCAAGACCATGGTCAAATCAGGTAAGCCCTCTTATTTCGTAAACAACTTGCCTTTGTTTGCATCCTCCTGATAAAATCATGTTTACTTATTGAATAACCTTGCGAATATAATTATGGAATATAAATTGATTGGGTAACCCCACATGCTCACTGTCCTACTTGTCCCAAATATCTCTTACAGAGAGAAGCTAAACAATAGAAGTGTATAAAACATGCTATCTGATTGACCTGTTCTACTCCCAGCAGAATGGGAATGTGGCATGGTGTTGGTCGTAGGGAGAAGGAAATAATTGTCTTCAAATTGAAAGTGTGATACTTTACTGACTAATATTATATATTCCAGGGAGTAAAGACGGTGGCGATGCTGGTTCACCTCCAAGTAACCAACAACAAACGCAGCAAACAGACGTACTGAAAACTCCTCCCACCTCACCTCTGCATGGCAGCAAGGCCAGACCGACCTCTCCACTCGCCTTCCAGCCAGTCATCCACCCTAGTATCCTCAACAGCCCCTCTAACGACGCGTACAAGAACCTGCTACGCAAACTGCCCAATAGTCTCCAGTCCCAACGCGCCCCCAAGCGTGGCAGCAAGGTATTATTGTCCTTGGAATTCTTTATTTGTCATTAAATCAGGAAGGTATGTATATATTTGTGTGTGTATACCTCCCTGATTAATTGTACAATCAGTAAATTTGATAAAAAAAAAAAACTACTGTTGTCATTGAAATAAAGTAAAATAGGCTCTCTGTCATGAGAGCGTCTTGACACATGCTCAGAGGGAAAAGAGAAAGTGCTTGAAGACTGCGATACTTGGAATTAATGAATGAAATGTGTATTTATCAAGGTATCAGACTCGGGCGGGGAGGACGATATGGCGGCAGAACGACGGGTGAGTGTGCGCAACTCTGAGAGTGCCTTCCGCTACAAGGAGATCATTGTGAAGAAGTGCCCCGGCTACACCCAGATGTGGCTCTTTACAACCACCAAGACCAAGAACGCGCTCAACCCTAAGGTAAGACTCGTTTGGTCTTGGTCCTGTTAAGTTTGGTGCTTCACACTGTCCTCACAATCCCCATTGTGCCTCCATTCATTTCATACCATCCTGGTAATAAATACCTCACGGAGTCCAAACACCCGAAAAGAGGAGAATTCACAATATAAATATTTATAGGTTTAAAGGTTTATTCATTTTTATTTTTCTAGTTCATGCATGTATGTTTAATCATAAGAAAAATATGATTTATCACAAAGATTGACCTTTTCAACTTCCATCAAATAGTCAGAGTCTTAGTGAAATCTTAAAAACCCTCAAGTTTGATAAACCAAGTGTGATGTAGCGTGAGTAGTTGTTACATCCAATGTTTATCCTATGGTATACCAGGTATGGCAGACATATCTACTGAAATCAATATTTTTGAAAACTTCCAAAATCTCCTCCAAATTTCAGCACTTATAACCAAATGTCTTCATAATTTGAACACAAAAATCACTAATTTTCAGCAAAATAGATTCCCAGAACCTGATTTAATATATTTCGTTTAAAGTGTTTAATAATTAAACTGATCAAAGGACCCTTCCATGACCTGGAATATGGCGAGTGTACTTGTATTTTGTTTGTAGTTCGTAGCCTGGTTTAAACCTGTCTTCTCTTTTTCTTTTGGAGCGTTTGTAATAACAAAACTGTATACCGACCGCTCTTCACCTGAAATCATGTCTACCTTATGAATAAAGACCCGGTGTTGGGGGAAAAAAAATTAAACTGATCAAAATCTGATGTTTGGGGGTCCTATAATTGACGAGTATGTAATACTGTATATTGTTGGTACAGGTGATGCAGGAGCTGGCGCAGGCGCTGCACAACGCCAAGTTTGACGACAGCCGTCTCGTGCTGCTGAGTGGCTCTGGCAGCATCTTCTGCTCCGGCCTCGACTTGAACTACTTGCTCAATGGAGATCGGAGGCAGAGCGCGCAGACCATGGCTGAAGCTCTCAGGTAAGCAGGTCTATTGGGTTGCATGTTTATGTATTACCATGATGATAAGGCTGTAATAGTACATTGGCTTAGTGTTTTTATTTTACGTACTTTATACAGGTGCATCTCGATGTTAATACATTGGTATTCGTCTGTATGCTGTGGCATCTGGGTTTACTGGCAAGCTTATTCTGACATGCCAAACATAATTTTGAGTCTTAATATTGCTCCTGACAAACTGGTTCAACATAATAATGTCCCTTGTGATGGATCAGACAATGAAAAATAAACATACTGTTCAACTTGGTAATTTACTTGACCTTTAAAAGCCGTGAATCAGTTGTTGGCAAACGTACTTAGACCCGGTAGTGTATAATCCCAGCCGCGGCGTTATTCTTTTAAACAGGTATATATATAGCCATGTATTTCATTTAGTGACATCAATAGTTCTTTTGCCAACATCATAGTTTGTGTAGATGATCTACAACAACCCGCATGATCGAAAATAAGAAAACATGTATCATGTATAAAACTTGTCTATTTACATGAGGGCATGGGTAAATATTCCATGGTAATCATGGACAGTTATAATCTGATCTACAACTCACATTATTCCAGGCGAAATAAACATTCAAAATGGGACACATTCCAAGTCCCTTAATATACCACCCCTTTATTCCACCACTGCTGAGGACTCCCATTATTGTGACATTTACAATATACATATATATGCTTTCAGGGAATTCGTGAGGGTGCTAGTGAACTTTCCCAAGCCCATAGTGGCTGCAGTCAACGGTCCAGCCATAGGTTTGGGCGCTGCCATCCTGCCCCTCTGTGATATCATCTACGCCAGTGATAAGGCCTCCTTCTTCAGCCCATACGGCCGCCTCCTACAGACACCGGAGGGCTGCAGTAGTCTCACCTTCCCCCAGGTGATGGGCATGGCTATGGTGAGTACCCGTGTACACACATCAATAAGTTTACCTTTCCCTAGATCCTGCTCCTTTGACATCATAGTATTATTTTGTGTCATTATTGCATTTCAAATCCAGATAAACTGTGTTCGAATATAATGACTCTAATGGACACAGGGAGTACTTCTCCATACTTAACGCGGACCTCTCTAAAAAATGACAGTCAATTTAATTCAATTTAAACTAATATACCAATCATGGTATTTAACTATAATAACGAGTATCTATGTTAGTTTTAAGTTCATTTCCCACTATATTAATCTTTTGTTAAGGGCCACCAGGAAGAACACTGTTGTGAGGTTTTCAGCGCCCTATTCCTGATTTATGTACTTGTATAAGAAGTCGTGAATAAAAATTCTATATATATATATTTCATTAGCGGGGTTCACGATGGTCTCAGACCAGCGGCTTGCCAAAGTGTCATTGCATATTAAAGAAGTGTAGTTAATATTCAAAGAATGTAAGGTATGCCAGCACTTAGCATGTTTCCTCTCTTTCCATCGACATGAAAAAAACTGGTACTAGTCATTAAACTCTAGTACCTCGCAGTGCTAAACAATAGAATCACACACCCACTATTCCTTCTAGTTCTTATTCATTGGAAGTATTCATGGCAATGTAATATGTATATATATGTTTTTATTTGCCACATCTTTTAATACAATTGCATGTGAATATAACTGGTTCAACACATGATTGGTAAACCTCTGATGGCCTAATCGTGCTGATTTTACATTCAGGCTAACGAGTTGTTGCTGGGAGGACGTAAGCTGACTGCGATAGAGGCCTACCAGATAGGTCTGGTGTCTCAGGTCTTCTGGCCCACCAGCATGATGCAGGAGGTCATCCCGCGCATCCAGAACATGGCCACACAATCCATCAGGGTAAGTCTCCCCCGTTTTAGTAATATTTCTTATATTGATCCAGAACAAGTTAGTGTTATTTACAGGATCATTAGTACAAGTTCTCAGTCATTATTGTACGGTACTAATACACATGGAGAACGAGGTTACAGCCTGTACTATGTGTAGAGATTATTTTCAAAGTTACCATATCTGATTACTATACTGGCAATATGTATCAACGGTTATATCAAAGGCCGATCTGATATATAATTTCATCGATAGCAATATTGATGCATGTGTCCAATTAAAGCCATACAGTTAGGCAATATATTAAACTGGTTTATTTATTGCATAGTATCTGCTGCTTACATTGTTACAGAGTCTTGAAGCGTCCAAGCTGTTGATAAGGAGCCACCAGCGCGCCAAGCTCGAGCTGACCAATGAGAGTGAGTGCCGCATGCTGGTGGAACGCTGGTCATCGCTGGAGAGTCAGAAAGCCATGCGTGCCTACCTGGACGAGGAGCTCGACTACCTCATGTAGGAGGAGACGCCCCATGCTGCTGCTGCTGCTGCTATATATATGGGTCAGATTTTCAGAAAATGTACAATTCAACTTCGCCAATCTTCTCAAATAACCCAAATTTCAGACGAAAATAAAGTTCAAAAGACAGTTCAATCTAACCAAACAGATTGCTAGAATCAATGCAATGCCGAATATACTCGAATTTACAAAGTATTGACCAAATTGCAGCCTGAATTAGCAGAACGTACTTAATGTATACAGCTGCCAATTGTACATTTTCTGAAAATCTGACCCATATACGACTACACCCTGATGCTGCTGCTGTGCCCGGGTGCTCAAGACTTCATCCTCACCCAATGCAGGCTTGCCTTTAGAACCCGCCCTAGTACTCCCTGCTGGTTCCACAAGGTCTCTGCCGCGTCTTAAAAGCCTTGGACCAGCCTAGACTGGATTCAAGGCCTGGAATGATTACATTGTTGTATCGGCATTAACACCCCATCAAATAGAGCCCAAAAAAACTCAATCAAATTTTGGATTTAAAAGAGATTCTCAAATTCCATCAGATCTCATGATATTTTCTGTATTACCTTATGGCATAAGTAGGGCAATATGAGAAGAGAAGATGATACACTTAGTGATATTTATTCAATACTTCTTGAATGAATGCCTTGAAAATTGCTTAAATTGGCGTGGAGAAGCCTTTACTTTGATGCAACTAAACCAGCGGAGACCTTGTACAATGCTTCAGGGAGTCGGCTATGGGTTCAGTGAATTTCTTCTTCCTGATGTTGATTTAATATCCACTTAAGCCCAATTAAAAAAGACTAAGGACTTACGGAGCCATTCAAAAATTACGTAAGATGAAACCAGACATTTAAAACTTAATCCTACTTACAAAGCTCTGAAACACGACAACCTAGTCGCAGAAAAAAAAATTAAAGCTTATTTAAATTTTATAGTCATGCGAATTAATTCAATTTTTGTTAAATCGTTCAGATTTCTTTCCCATTCAGAAAGTTCTGTTTACACCAAAGCAGCTCGTCCCCTTGCCTATTTAAACGTCTAGTACCGCTTACTAACGTTGATTATCCCCTTCCCTTAAAATGTTATGTTATTTTTGAATGGTCACTACCTTTGAAATGTATTGCAACTGTCTGGGATCGCCCCTAAGGAACCTACAAAGGCAAGTTCTGCAGACACCATGGAGTTGTTCAAATAAAGCGGGTTCAAATTGGGGTGCGGAATGGCCGAGTGGTCGAAAGGGCCGGGTCAGCTCAGTGACATGAGAATGTTGTGGGCTGCCATTTCACGCTCTCTCCCCAAGGCACTAGTGGAAGGAGCTAGTACTGTTGTTTTTTTTAAAAAAAAGCATGTCCGTCATTAGCATCTTGGTCATGGGCTGTGTTCTGTGGAATATACTTATGCTGTGTGCATTGAAAGGTTATAAAATAATCCTCTCCGTTCTACCAGCTTTAACAACTGTTGTTATGTCCTCTTGAGAAGTACCAACTCACCCCGCAATGGGCACCGTTGCTCCTCCGCCCCAGTGCGTGCTGCCCGGGTATTAAAAGACCGGCCGTGTATCTGCCACTGCACGTTAAATATCCATTGTTAATATTCGAAAAAAGTAGGGTATATCAACGGTTAGTATGTTCCCTCTAAACAATAGATGGTAGGTAGTATATTACTACCCCAAGAACAAGTGGTAGACCAGCTATGGAACAGCCTGGTATAATACCACAATCAATCCATTTCGATTCAAATGAAGCCATCATTGCTTCGTCAGATCTCCATAATGTAAACCATGTAGTTGTGGTCCCTGCTGCTCTACGCATTGTTGTCATTGTTCACTATTGTAATGAGGGACATGTTCCACTTCTACTGAACTATTCACAGAACACAGCTGGCCTCTATTCCAAATGGCGCTGATTCTAATCAAATTAAAGGATTGAAAGTCATCAACGAGTCACAATTTCTGGTGTTATCCGACTATATCTTGGAACTTCTAACAGTCTTTGATTCCAAGGGGAATTATCGAACGTGAGATACATATTTATTTTAAACGAATGTTAATTCATATTTATATATCACTATTGTCTGACTTAGTCCCACTATAGGTATTTTCGTCTCCTGATGTACTTCAGTCTTGTTCGAGACTCACGAATGTGGTGGTACTGAAGTGATGTTGATAGGAATAGTTCACTATAAATTGTCTTGTACAGAAGTGAACAAATTAAGACTTGGCCTTTACCTGTGTAGAAGAATCTCCTAGAATGTATTGCCGATGTGTGATTGTGTGTCTGTAGTGTATAAATGTATTTACATGGAGGGTCAAATGAAATAGGCAAGCAGTTGTCTTATATGCCTGACACAGTGATGTTGTGATCAAGGACAAAAACCAGACTTGTTATTTCAGTTTCTCTTCTATGTCCCTCTCATGTTTGTATAATATAATATTGTAGGGATTTTATTCAATATGAATTGTACAAAGCATTTATTTTAATTTGATAGGAATATGAACAATGTTAGTATTGGGGATCTTAGTGTGAATTATTATTTATTCGAGGTTTCCTTGTGCAATTTTAATGAACCCATTATTACATTGAAAGTGTAGTTTGTGAGGTAACTTTTTGGTAGCATTTGTTTTATGTCTTCTATTTGATTGAAACAGGTTGGTTTCACTAACAGTTCAGGAAGGCAACCAGCAGATTTATTGCTTTTGTATTCACGCATAAGACTTTCATCAGCCCCTCCATGGCTAGGGGGTGGCTGTTATTCAGTCCCTCCATGGCTAGGGGGTGGCTGTTATTCAGTCCCTCCATGGCTAGGGGGGGCTGTTATTCAGCATCTCCATGGCTAGGGGGTGGCTGTTATTCAGTCCCTCCATGGCTAGGGGGTGGCTGTTATTCAGCCCCTCCATGGCTAGGGGGTGGCTGTTATTCAGTCCCTCCATGGCTAGGGGGTGGCTGTTATTCAGTCCCTCCATGGCTAGGGGGTGGCTGTTATTCAGCCCCCCCCCCATGGCTAGGGGTGGCTGTTATTCAGCCCCTCCATGGCTAGGGGGTGCTGTCATTCAGCATCTCCATGGCAAGGGGGTGGCTGTTATTCAGTCCCTCCATGGCTAGGGGGTGGCTGTTATTCAGTCCCTCCATGGCTAGGGGGTGGCTGTTATTCAGCCCCTCCATGGCTAGGGGGTGCTGTTATTCAGCACCTCCATGGCTAGGGGTTGCTGTTATTCAGCACCCCCATGGCTAGGGGGTGGCTGTTATTCAGCACCTCCATGGCTAGGGGGTGGCTGTTATTCAGTCCCTCCATGGCTAGGGGGGCTGTTATTCAGCATCTCCATGGCTAGGGGGTGGCTGTTATTCAGCCCCTCCATGGCTAGGGGGTGGCTGTTATTCAGCACCCCCATGGCTAGGGGGTGGCTGTTATTCAGCCCCTCCATGGCTAGGGGGTGGCTGTTCTTCAGCCCCTCCATGGCTAGGGGGTGCTGTTATTCAGCATCTCCATGGCTGTTATTCTAATTTGTGGACATGAATGTCAGAAGTCTTCATAGACAAATAAAAATAATTTAATTTTAAAACAAAATACAAATTGTTGACTTTTGAGTTGATTACCTTACTTGCAGTGCAAGTCCATTGTGTAACTTTTTCTCATTCTTGAACATTTCTCCTCTCAGGTACCAAGTGTTCGAAAACAAATCAATGTTTGGTCTGCTGGTTGCCTTCCACATTTGAGATAATTGTTCCCTTCCCATAGTTAAGTCCCCAAATGTATAGATCCAACATCTTGGATCGTCTAGTAATCCCAGGGCAATTATTGAACTGAGATATATATTTATTTATTTTAAACGAATGTAAATTCATATTCACACAACTATTGTCTGACCCAGTACCACTTATATATGTATTTTTGTCTGGCTTAGATGAATCATTCCACACCTGTCCAGTAACAAAAAGGCAGGGACTTCCCGTTTGTTTCTGCCAGAACCACGTGGAACAAATCATTACGATAATGTTCGAGCATTGAAGTGGGACCTAGGGCAGCATTATCATATTATACTCGCTGTGATAAGAAGTATACTTAATCATATAAAGGCAATCAACCTTCACTCCTGCTTAGGGGGAGAATGCAGCCGAGATCAAAACTAAATCAATTCGTAATATTGAAGAATGTGTACATAGATTTTCACACACAATCCACATGGGAGTGTGGTCCGAATTACTTAATTATAAGTTTTCCACATATCTACCTGCGTCAACTTGTCTAGTTACGATTTACTCTGTCTTAACCCCCCAATTTACCTGCATACTAGGGGTTGTGTATGTCAACTCAGTGTAAGGGATGGAACATATTGGTTTAGTGTAGGGAAATGTATGGGAGCTAGAATAGAATGTTATTTTGTCATGACTCATGTCTTAAGTACTACATCCAAATATGTAATATTTACAACGAACATCTTCTCACTTGTTAAATACCCCAGGTTGATTGTATCCTCCCCAAGCTGTATGCCGCGATGTTAGTCACATATTTTCCCGTGATTTTGCTTGGAACAGAAAATGTTAAACATGATGTTCATGTCACAGCCCACAGTTTGTGTTCCTTATAGACTCAGAGGATTTGAGTACATATTGGCGATATGTTATAGTGTGCTACTGGATCAAAGGTTACCGTTTCTTAGCAATTCCCCAATACACAATGACTTCTCACCCTTTCTCCCGTCTATGTCTCTCCTGGAATCTAGATGAATATTATTCAGTCCACCATTTGCCTCTTCGCACAGTCAAGGTTTTAGCACGAAGCTGTTAAAACTGAGTTGCTTAATGATCATAGGAAAGACCAAATGAACTTAAAAATATAGTATTGGACATTTAAGTTTTCATTTATAACTAAATACTGCCTGGATTTAAGAATCATATTCAGATAGTGAACTAAGGAAGGATATAAATGTTTTTAAATATCTATGTACCAAAGGTGACTGTGTTGGCTAGGCCGTATGTCTCTTTTTCTTAAACGTTTGGAAGTCCTATTATGGTTTAATCGATGCACTGCACTCTAGTTCACGCCATTCCTTAGTCAATTGTTATATTATATATATATTTGTTTGACGCTCCTTACTAAAATGTTCCTGTGCAATAAAGGAGTTGTATTTCCAGAGGGAATGCTATGCTTTCATGTACGTAGATGCACTGTAACTAACATTGAATAAGAATAAACCGTACAAATCCTTTAATATTGTCTTGAGTCGAGAAAAGAACCCCTCCCTACACCACGTTACGTAACATATGGCTTGCAGTATACCAAATGATAATCACAAACTAATGTTTGCGTCTGTATTGGTCTCCATATTCCACCACAGCTCGTTGTATCTCTCGGGACCGGGTGGCGATCCTCAAGAGCCCGAGAGAAGCTCACAATGAAATGTATACGGGTCTAAATACTGTAGAGCAAAGGGTGTCATGACCCATGACCTCTAAATAACAGATCACGCAGATACTTCACAGACAAAGTCATAGGTGGCGATTTTTACCTTTTTATTACTTTCAAATTAGGTACCTTGACAAATCGAGTTAGATAATCCTGTATACATTAGATATTTTGAGTTTCTGGACTCCAACCTGCCAAGTTTGGGATTTGATCTTAATTGAAGCAAGTTTGATTCATAATCGGCACTTTCAGCACGGTTATACGGAATATGGCCAGGTTGATCATTCCTACTGGCTGTGAGAGGCTTGTGTACACGTATCCCCTTTTCTGTCAGAACAAGGAAGAAGAAAAAGCCAAATGACTGACTGCATTCTGTTGTACTAACAAAATAAATGATGTGTTTAAACTCAAAATACTTATCTGTTTTCACTTTTCATCAATAAGAGAATTATATGCCTACTCATTAATGTAGTGATCAATGTATCAATAAATAATTTAATAAGGCTACTCATGACCCAAAATAAATATTTAGATCCCATTTACTAAAACCCCAACTGCAGCAATCAACTATCCAAATTATGATGATAAAACTGGTGTAGTTGTTAAACCATGCCTTATCTGTGCAAAAAATATAAATTGCCCGAACTTCGACTAATTGTGACTAATTCTCATAATTATTCATTAATTAAATATGGAATTGACACCGAATTAAGCGACTGCAATATTACGGGCATTGACACTTGCTGCTTGTTAAATAAGCGCAACACATTACTATGCATTTACAAAACTATGATGGCGCTTTAGCAACAATTGAAGTAGTTTGCGGAAAATATTTCTAATCTATTATTCTAATTGCAGAAATCATTACTTACTATATGACCAACAGCGCCACTCATACATATTGGTCTTTCGGGGAACTAAAAACAATCAATACATACATGTATTTCCTGTAATTAGAATAATGAAAATAACATTTTTTCCGTAAACTACTTTAATTGGCACTGAAGTTGTTTTATTATTATTTAGGATGTTTATACAGCAAGTCAATAAATGCAGTAATGTCACAAGTAGTCAAGTACAAAAATACACAGTCATTTCGTGAATGGACAGTAATTTCGGGTATGTCAATGGTAGTGCATGACTTTAAGTACAGACCATACGCAGACCTTTAGTAAGCTGGCTCTACCTTATTACAGTATCCTGTGAAGTCTCGACGAGTCGTGGCGCTTTGCGAAAACCATTTTCGCCGAAAATAAACACAAGCTAAGTATTGCCACCCAAAGCTCTGGTCCAGGGAAACAGTATATCCCAGAACCCCATTTAACTCACTTTTCTCACTTATTTCGATCTTAACCTCTCTAATTCTTTCACCAACTGAAAGGAAATGACATCAACAACTAAAAGTGTGAGTTAAAAAGAAAACCGAGTCTCTAATATGAAGATATTAGTTAGAAAGGCACAAAAGAGATGTACTTTCTCTCACAAATAAACACAAATATCAATAATAATCATTAAATACTTCTCCCTCTCGTGGGGGAGGAACTTTCTCCTCCCTCTCTCTACTGGGGGAGGCAAATGCAAATATGATTTTATATATATAATAAAAGTAAAATAAAAATATCAATTATGTTTATTCGATTGGTGTTTTACTTGTCGTTTTCTCCTTCCTCCATTTATTGAGTTAATTCAATTATTATATGGTCAATGAAGTAAACAAATGAATCGATCAATAAAGTAAATTCATTCGGAATTCGGGTCGGCGAGGTTAGACCGAATTAAAAAAAAAAATCCGAATCCCAAATTTCGCCGAAGTTGCGCGCCGAAATTGACCTGAATATCGGTACCCGCCAATACCGTCCACCATATCATGGGCTGGATGACCCAGATTCGCGTGGTTTTAAAAGTATGATGGCTGCCGTGGTGAGTGCAGTCGGAGCCTCTAAAACCTCGTTCAGTTTTAACTAACCGCGCGGGCCTTCTGCCTATGCTAATATGCTAATGCATAGAAAAAAATTACGTCTAGCGAACTAGGTAGGTTTTGGAAATTTAGGTTGGGGAAAAAGGCCTAAAATGGTCGAAAATGATGTATTAAGTAATAGGACCTACCTGTTCACTAGACATCAATGGAGGTATCCATCTGATTAGGCGGGGAAATTAAGTTTCAGCCGAACTAATATTCACAGGTTTTTACACCCTTGCACATAAACATAAAATATAGTAATACAAATTAGAAAAGTCTCGCAGAGCTCTTTAAACAGCATAGAATACCTTCCGGTAATACACAAATATATAATGCAAGAACTGCAAATCAGACCAAATAGAAATTAGGGGAGATAACTACTAGGGAGTGTACTTGTCAAAGCGATCCAAGAGGAGTTATCTAAAAAAGGATGGTCAAAAAGGTAAGATGGTCAAAAGGTATATTTGGGGGGAAGCTAAATTGTTTCTTAAGGTTGCTAGTATATATAGTCTATTGGATTGGCGTGTGCGCAGTGGTATCCTCCCCGGTGGACAACTCACCACTCCGATGGTGGATGACTGTAGAAACAGAGAAAAATATAAAGAACTATAAATGTCCACATTTATATATTAAACAAACAACATGACGAGCAAATGAAACAGGTGTAAGAATACAAATGCACTGATCAATTTGAGAGAGTTTTTGTGGTAAGTAATATTATGAAAACAATGTAAACACATATCAACAGTGGTGGTAAACTTGAATTAAAGTGTGTGAAAAAGAGAGAAATATGTTGAGTCATAGAAGCAACTCACATGTCACAGATAAGATGTCAAGATAAGGTGTGTGTGGGGGGGGGGGAGAAAAGTGAGGATAGCCAGCTCGGAGGGCTGCTTAATCTTCTCCTCTGCTGTCATCATCGTGGGCCAGGGTATTTGATGAAAAGAACCGTTTGCCTCCAGGATGGTGATATGAAGGAGAAGGTCGTAGTCGCCGACCGGATTGCTTTGAAGATCAACCTCCTCTGGATCAATGTGATCTTCACGGCAGAAGGGAAGGAGAGATCTAGGGACTACAGCCGTGCCTATGCGAATGTTGAAGAGTCATTAATAGGCGAGCCTCCAGACAGGTAGAATCTGGTTAGAAAGGTTAAATTCTAGAGGTGTGCACAATGAAGTTTATACTAATATATTCACCTCTACTACTCCGAAGAAACACACCCAGTACCCGGGAGCACGAAGCCCCCACCCCACCCTATATCCTATGCAGGCAACATCGCAGACACAAACATCACCACCGCCATCACGATCGGGATCACTATTCTCCCCCGATAGAGTGAAACATCTCCGAGCAGATGAAATGCTAAACTCCCTCAATATTATGGCCGATAAAATAAATCAAGACGTCGGCTGCTCAATGAGATACACAATGGTTAATAAAGGATATATAAATAAGGACCGAAGGTCCCACAGATGATTGCTGAATGTACTATATAAGTGCGAATTATACCATTTCATACTGTGATTTTATCTGATCAAAATTGTAAAACGGCAATAGAATAGAATAAAGATACCAAGCTCAGTAAAATCACGGATTCAATAACATATAAATCTCGGCTACGGTGGAACGAGTTGAAGCCGGTAGCGCATAAAATTGAAGATAGCATTACATTTAGGAAATATACACAGCAACTCCTAACCCCATTTTAGAACCACTCTGCTTTTACATCTCCAAGAATATTGGCTAAAATATTGTGTTATATTATATCTTTTATGTCAGAGTCTCACTGGTTTAGAGCCTTACTGCCTTGCCTTACCAATCCATAAACTCTGCCAAAAATACTGTGTGTTCACCTATTAAACACCCAATCTACCTTCTATGTCACGCTGATGCTAATCGCTTATTTAGCGTAATATCTATCTTTGTACTTTATCAACTCAAACTACATCCAGGCTAACGGCCAACAAAATGTATATTGTTATTAACCACAAATTTGTCGTTAATTACGAGGGATAAACCGTAATCTCTCAGTCCTGTCTTTTAAGCTAGTAACATCGCCTACCTCTCATCTGTTATTAATCATATCATAAAATGTTGTTGTTTAGATTACTTTCTCTCAAAAACCCTATGAGAGATCTCACGTCTTTGATATTAGTGAATTGTTGTCTCACTCCGATTAAGTTATTAATTTCTGCATTCACCCCTATAAGGGGCCTTTAACGTCTACGACAGTAGCGACTTGTTGTTCAACCCTAGCAAGGGATTACCATGTTCATCCTAACTGTATAGTAACAAATCTTAAGATACAAAATTTGGCAAACTCCAGAAGAACTGGCACACTCTAGTGTCAGACTAGTCCGTCCATTTGTAAATCAAGATCTTGCAATAAAGGATATGAATTGAATTGAATTGAATTGAATTTTATGAGAGTGTACATTTCTTTATCTGGGTTTCATATTAATTAATTTTTCACCATAAACCCCCCTCCCATTAATAAGAATGGAACAACAATTACCATCCTGGCAACCCTGTAACTATAAACCGAGGCCATGGCAATCTGAGTGCATATTTCTGCACCTTCGAGGCATCACCTTAATGAAAAAATATTCCTTGATAAGGGGCAAATGTCGCCCGAAACGTCGGACGCCTAATAAACAAATCTACAACTTATCCCTCCGCCCCTGTCCTTATTCTGTTTTGGATTATACTGTCATCTACGATATCTACATTTAATGGGGTTAGCGAGAAAAGACTAGTCAGAGATGGATAGTAATTTTGACTTAGCTATGGTATGGTAAAGGTTTTTATTTCCGAATCATAACAATATGTCATCAACAACAGGTAATTTCATCAAACAATATCAACAGGCTTTAGGCAACTTCTACTGAATATTTATAGTTTTAGTGAGCTTGTCCCTATATTTTTTAAAAATTGTATCTTTAAAGTCTACATTAACCTTCCAATACTAGAATAACACAAGTAAATTAGAGTGAAATTTAAGTCAACATAACAACTATTTATATTCTACTATAGGCATTTTCTCAACGACCGGGCCTTTTCTCCACCAGTGTGAGGTCTGGATAAGCGTGAATCAGGTATAAAAGAGGAAGTCAGAGGTCCTGCTGCATTGATTTATTAACCCTCACCGAGGAGGCCTTGGCGAGAACATTCACATACATACTCAACACTAGCGAGTGACGCTACTCACTTATGCAAATGAGGACCCCCTGCTGGGTCCCCACTGTCCATAAATAACCTCGATTTTAACATATGGCGTCACCCCATGATGGTACCTTACATAACATAATTAACACCTTACATGCTTTGTTTATCAACATCATTAACATTAATAATTAATAATCATTACATAATATAATATCCATATCTGACAGTGCCAGGTATGCCTTTCACAACTTTCCAATGAGTTCTTCAGTCTCTTCCATAGAATTTCATTTTCCCAATCTTCATCTTTAGAAATCTAACTAACATGGTACTCTTGAAGGATATAAGAAAATCAAAGAAAGACAAGTTTCCTCCATTATACATCTGTTGTTTGTATATATATAATCTTGCTTACAAAAACATAAAGTACATCTCTCCTGCATTTGATGCCGATATTTTCCTCTTAGTAAAAAACATAGTAGAATTCTGGTGGATTCATACAATATGATTATACATGAAGGAGGATGCGGGTTTACAAAGGAATAATGGATGAGTGGTTTTACAGAATGAAACAGTGGAAAGAGTTGTGTGTATTTGTGTACGTTTTGGTATTATTCTAGGTGATATTCTTCAGTAATAATTCATAAATACGAAAAAGGGATGTTACCTTTCATTTTACAGTTGTTACCGTTTTATTTCAGATGTTGAATACCAATGTTCCCATGCACGTGTTTACAACATCACTAGAAACTATACACTATGCATAAATTATGCGAGTAACATAAACAAAGATACCGACAATATCCTCTCTCCCACCAGGAAAGGGATTTTGTCTGACTCATCGTGACTCAATGATGGAAATTCAAGTTATGAAGTAAAAGCGAAGTTTTCTGACGTTATTTCTCCCAATTCAACAGCTATACAGGTCCATGTCCAAAAGACACATTTCTCAATCGAGGACGAGACAAGAAGCCAAACCTTATAATGTCTGTCAATGTGTTTGATCAATATACTAGAACATAAAATACATAAAGCTTAATATACATATATCTTGTATATCATATTATTATAACATGACATGAGCATTTCCTAGTGGAGAAACCTATGAATGTAACAGGGGCGGATCCAGCAGGAGAGGAGCAGGAGAGGTCCAGTGGCATGCCTTCTAGAAATGTATGGGTTTAGGGAATCTAATGTGCTTTTGGGGGATATTTGACCCATATTGGAGCACGAAATAAGGGATTAAATAACATGCAAAGTATAATTATTCAATACGAATTTTGAAGCTGGCTAAGTAGTCTCTTGAATAGGATTTTTCATTGCATAATGGACCAAGAAAAAAGTACATGTACCATCTATTACTCCTTTCGGCACCCTTGTTCGCATATATATGAGAAGGAAAGATAATCATGGAGGGTTACGATACAGATATGATCCATGATAATTATTGTATTGGTTAATTCAATTCAAAGCATTTTTTATTTATACGAGAAAGGTGTACATAAAGGAGGCCCGTATGTGAAAGGTGAGTTCCAGGTCTTCCAGCGGGTTCCTGACTATAGTTGCTACCGAAAAACAATAATTTTGATTTTACATTATTATGCCAAAAATAAACTTTAGGACTATTTTCTAATATATAATCTAGGAGTATTTAGTAATTACGTGCCCCAAAAGCCCGTTGGATCCGCTACTGACGGTAATGACAAACTCTTTTGTACAGAGAAGGACAGCTAAATTTTCATTTTGCGCGGCTGTCTAAAAGGTTCGAACAATGTAAAAGAACTGCTTATTCGAATACAATCGTGTTTAAATGTATTGCCTATATAACAACACATTTTACAACTTAATTGTGTAATAAATAGTATCCATTTATATAGTAGACATGCTTGTATCTTCATCCCCATTACACGATATGGGAAAAGAAATATTGCACAACTTCAGCCATTGGACGTATACCTTTCACATGAGTCCTATATCATATGATATGTACTTGAGTAATTATCACTGGAACGTGTACATTTCACAATGTTAGCCGTGGAATGTATACACTCACTTCACAGTTGTATACATGCACATCCAAATCAACACGTGCTATCTCGTGCTGTTTTTACAAGCACCAATTAGCACATGCATGATTAAAAACTGAAAATGAAGAATAACCATAATATAGGGCTTGTACTGCAATTATGCAATGTATCAGTCGCCAATAGCAGAGATGCCGATTCACTAGTTAAAAGAAATCCGGATCATGTCAAAACAATTTCGAAAACTTCGTGAAATTCGTTAACCAGTTCGCCAACAACCGAAATTAAGTTGCCTGTATTGTTTAGCCTTGCCTGCCTACAGCTTTCTGATGTTCGCGAAGTTCACCAAATAATATGATTTGACCCATTTAAATTATGCCTATGCAAGCCTGAGTTTATTAATACTTTCCAGGTTTTCCGCGGGGCTTTATCATAGTGGTGATAGTATTTATTTAACCTGTTGGAAGCAAGTTCAGAGTGCCTTTTATCTTCAGGCATGCACAATCACGATTTCCTACACAGCGACAGCTCAAATATGTCGTCAAAATGAACTGAAAAATAAGAACAAGCATACCAGTAAAATGACGTTCAATATTACTGATGCAATATTGTAATTCTATTCCCGTTTATTCAAGCTTAAGCACAAATGTTGAGAATAACTCATAATAAAAGCTTTGAAAAAAGTATGTTGAATCATTTTGTCTCTACTTTTTAAAAAAATATGGTTGAAATCGCTTGTGAAATTCGTTTGAATGTTATTGTTGAAATCAAATGCGGAATGTGTGTCAAAGAGATCCTCAATAAAGGGGATGTTATGGATTTCTCTAAAAAGAAAAAAACATTCTCAAAATGCAATGCTAGCACTCACGTATAAGTAAGACGTAGACGGCCAGACCAACGAGACCCATGGTGAATATCAGGTTAAGGGTGACGACGAAGCAAATGCAACAAGAACCTGTTGATTTCTGTTGGCAGCAGCCGGAACAACTGCTCTCATGAGTGGACGCCTTTTCACTGACTGTGGGGTCCTGCAATAGTAAATGTTATATGTGAGGAAAAACGGTGGAATCATAATTAAACCCAAAGATATCATATTTGGGGTTGAACACTCAAACTTATGTTCTAAGGTCATCAACTGGATACTTTTACAAACAAAGGCGTTCATGTACAAACAGAAATTGTTTGAGAATGGTAATATTGACATTTTGGTGGTACTCTATGAGGTGAGAATGAGATTAATCGCTCCTAA
This sequence comes from Sthenelais limicola, assembly GCA_942159475.1. Classification (NCBI taxonomy): domain Eukaryota; kingdom Metazoa; phylum Annelida; class Polychaeta; order Phyllodocida; family Sigalionidae; genus Sthenelais; species Sthenelais limicola. The sequence goes on from OW804099.1 coordinate 30,243,084, forward strand.
TTGCTATCACTTCTTATGCCTTAAACTTCTCTTCATAAAACCTACAGTCTATGTTTTCTCAAACGGCTGTTTCATTTTTGTCTTATTCCCACTGTCATTGATTGTTTTTAGCATTGTATGAGCCAAGATCGCAGGAAATTGAATAAATCTGTTGCAAAAACAAAAAAATAGTACGTTATATATACCAGTTGTATAATATAGAATATATTATGTGTAGGAAAGAGGCCGCGATTCTGTTCTCCACTTGCTGTTGTGCCCCTACATGTATAATAAATCTGTTCACTTACTCGTTGGTTTTAGTCGCTTAGAATATTGCACTCGTTGCTTAGCAACTCGTCCAATATTCACGCTCCTTCAACCAACTCGTTAGTTAACCTGTATTTACCTCAAGAGTGAGTCATTCATTTCCTCACTTGTCATTTTGTATTTCTTTTATTGCTTTGGACAACACCGACACTCGGCTGTAATGGCCTGAGTGGCAAGGGAATTTATCCAACAATTCCGAAATCTTTCAGTAGAATATATCAAGAGGTAACAAGTTTATATGAAAAATAAGATCGGCATTTTGATATTCAATGTTTTGTAAAATGTGACTTGGGGCAGATGAAAAGAAGGTGATTCTGTATGCCAAGTATAAATAAAATCTTTAAAAAAAAGTCACATTTTACGTGTACAATATGAATATGTGTATTGCATCCCCTTAATTATACCTCATAGAGCATTTGCATATAATAAAATCAGAATTGTTCCCTATGCCACCTAAATAGTAAATAGAATAGAATGAGTCCAGTGTACTGACCTGATAGACAGGATCCTCGAGATCCTCGTCTACGGACACCTTTGTAGCCAATGTATTCTCATAGTCGTGTTCATCACTATCATTGCTTATTTTAGACATATTCCTTGTATTTACTCTTTCCGTACTATTTATAATATGTGAGTCCCAGCTATAGTGTCTATTTTCACCTCGTCAGTAAAGTGTTGTCTATAGTAGTATGTCCTTTACCCTTGTGGATAGGACGTCATGTTCTTGTGAGCGAACCAATGTCAGAATTCCCATGTAGAATGTGAGCAATCCGCCGATGATCTCTGCAGGACAACATTTATACTACACATTATTGGAGAAATGCTATCCTAATTCAAATACCGAAGACTATTTTTCTATTCAGTACACATGTCTCATTTCTACTTACTATAAAAATCCTCCTCTGTTGTGTACTGTAGTATATTGCAGAGATGCATGCAATGTAGATGGAAACTACAGTAAATATATCGCTCACTTTGCTACAGGATAAGACATATTACCATACAGGTGACAAGGTTACTTATCACGATTACAGAATACTTAAAGAGTGGGTTCACAGATCCCAGTATAGCATACAGACATAGAAGTACATAATATAACATACCTGCTGCATCTATACCATCAATGTAGCTGGGTGTACCTCCTTATAACGAGAGTAGAATATAATATACGCTGCGATATTTTTAAACTGATAGAAAGTCAGAAGCTAGCGGACTAGTGCTGGAACTTCCCTGTTGCTTACTTTCGGCCTCCCCCACCTTCCTATGTAACGGTCTACTGAGTGTAAGGGATTTGGGGAGCCCGGGGGTCAATTATACCCACCCCGGTATACAGGCTAGAGTTTTGGGTTATATCAAAATGTTGTTTGAACTTTGCGAACGTTGGTTGTTTTAAAAAGTTTATTTAAAATCAAAATACCGCGGGAACATCTATTTTACCGTCATTACATGTCCGTATAGCACTGGCCGTTGTTTACATTGTTTTTAATAATATATTTATCAATTATGATTGTTAAATACAATGTCTGCTAATTATCATATAATGATTTATCAATCAATAACTAACAAGAGAATAAATGGAAGGTATAAGTTACAGTTTTCCTGGGCTAGTGACTATGAAGCAGTAGTTATTCGTTTTGTTTCTTTGGTTGTGAGAAAATGGTTCTTACCTGCAAGGAAATTTATGAGTCATTGTCCCTTGCATTTATCTCAAAAGTCCCTGCTAATGTATAATTCCAAGGTTGAAAATTGTATCGTTTGCACTTCTTATAACAGTGGAATTAGCCTTTAATGAATGGAATGAATGCATTAAGGGTCATGCTCATCATGGTACTCCTCGCCATCATATACAATCTTCATAGCCAAAGAATTAATAACACCTTTGAAGTGAAAATATGAACATGCCTGACACACTTCTAAACAGAGGATTTTTGTGGATTGTCCAGGCTCTTCACGAATCAATACATATAACACAACACATTGGAGGAGAACACATATATATAAGAAGGCATGGAGTATTATTTATAGTCACGAACACAGTCCGCGGTAAGCAGTTATACACGGTCTGATTGGCGCGCCGTGACGAAGGATATTTTCTAGCGGTTGTCCGTGCTGCATATATATATATGTAGCCAGGCTGCGCGCGCCACATTGGCTACATTGGTGCAGCTTACTCATAGTTTAAATATTGTAAGGCACAGTTTCATATAATCTCTTTTGTACTTTGAATCAGGAAGTCACTGAGAAGAATACCGAATTGATAATGTTTATATGAAGTATATGAATTATGAATGAACATATGGATGTAACGTTAATTTCTTGTTAGTTATAGCTCTAAACGCCATAATCCACATCGGTAACAAATCCGCCAGTGTACGGGGGGAAAGGGACTGTTAGTATGAATTAATTGATACAAGAAGGCGCCACTATCGATTTGGTGGTACATAGACATACATGTATATTATATAATATTATAGACTGATGGAACACTTCCCAAACTTCCATGGATCCACCCACTGGCAGCGATCTTAAATCTACTCTCATCTTTTATAGCATACTCAACATTTGTAGGGTCTGGGGAAGGGGAGGCCTCATCGATTCTTCTGGATATATAGTCCACAAAATATCGCCTATCAACCGGCCATCCACCTTGAAGAATGGCTGGCTATATATAATATACATAAATATATTATATATAAGGTAACTAACGAGTTGGTTGAAGGAGTGTGAATATTCTGAAAAACTCTAAGTGACTGAAACCAACGAGCTAGTTAATTGATTTATTATATGGTTTCAATGATATAAATATAAAACATTTTTGGGTCATAAAATTGAATTTCGGCAGTTAACTTAGTAAAAATAACGTTGTTCTCAGAGCAATGCGTATATAATAGATATATATTGACAGCTTAATTCACTTTTCCACATAAATATATTTTCTTAGGGTTTCCAATATTTTGATTACTTTTAATTTTGATAGCAGAAATGACAATTGCTGTAAAGACTGTATGACAAAAATAAACAAGAACAAGAACATAAGTTAAAATGTAATCATTTTAATTGAGTTATGAAACAAATGCATCAATCAATGTTACAAAGAAAGCACCATCAGTTTGAAAGAGCAAGGTACAAGCTAGTCATAAGTCAGTTAAAAGCGATGCCTACACATTGAAATAGACTCGTATGTAATGTATTTGAATTCTTATTCATTGTTAGAAAACATTTGAAAACCTCGAAACAGTTGCCTCAAGATTGCTTTCATCAAATCGCAGTTGCCCAACTACTATTGTTAATGGCTGCCTCTTGTGTAGTTGAATGTCTCTCTTGTTTTCTGAAATTTCTGTACTAAAATTGAGGTCTGAAAACCCCCATGAACATGAACCTGAATCTGTAAGGGTCATAGCCATAGGTAAAACCCTACTTTAACAATATGGTGTGTAGCAGAATTGTGTCACTATTTGGGGTACATTGGACCATCTACTGTCGTTTTCTATCAATCGTTGTTTGTACCTCGACGGGGTCGAGCTCCGAAAACATATATTTGTCAATTAAAGAACAAGAGCTCTCATTATTTGTGTGTGAAGAGGTTTTGAAGATCAGTATGGCAAATTTCTATGATAGTCTCTATTTTACAAATCGGACATTTAACGTTTTTCAGACGTTCTTCGAAATTAATTTCCAGTAGTATGTGGCAACAATTAACAAAAATTGAGCTGCCGTTACAATACGTAATACAATACGTAAAAAGCAAAATAGAGAAATCACTCATGAAATGAAAAGTTAAATTAGGAATTTCCAGTGGCGTTCAGGTCATGGCATTAAATCGATGCATATAATCATACATAATGAGATTCTACCATCCTGCCAGTGTGGTCCTAAAGAAAATGACAATTGATAAAAAAAAACATTGGTCAGTTTTACTAAATCATAAAGGTTCGTAATATAAAACAGAGCGTAACTTGGGTGATATAATATTATGTTTATATAACTATGTCCAATTGTTTCTTCCTTTCCAATGGCTTCTCATGGGATACTTATGACGGAACCAAACGTATGGACATAGATATATCTCGACACCCTTGTTATGCCCAATCATATTACAGATGCCAGCTAGCTCATGAAGGATGCACATTGCACGTTATTGTCCCACACTTCATATACACTGGTCATGTACAACCTTTGATATTCATGTACAGGTTTAATATTCATGTAAAATACCGCGGCTGTTTATAAACAACGAAGACTGTGGGTCTTTCCTGCAGAAATCTTATGCGAAGCTGATTGTAATTTTTCTTCATTATGCATGTTATTGTGAGCTATTTATAGTATACTACTTATTCATATATATATATGAACGCGGATCTATCGTAGAAGTTTCTATGATAATATATTCAAATTGCAATATCTCCCCACCATTAGATTATCATAAAGCCTAAATCATATCTTCTGAGATCGTTTTGTAGAGAAGGCAATTGTGATCAATCTGCGATACGCCAAAAGCAACTGTAGAACTACATGGGTATACACCATTGCCACATCAGCAGTGTATCAGACACGCCTGAAGCAACCGACAGGGGGAACTCCTCCTTTAATTCCTATGCAACAGCGGGAATTCGAAGGGAACTTAGGTGAGAAAACATGGATGTGGCGATTGGACACCAATAACAGATAAATGCATAGGCAGAAATACTAGTGAAGACTCTCTCATACTTTGCCACTCAAATCTTAAATATAAATAATGCAATAATAACTTGAAATCACACAAACATAATTAGTGTACGTCACTAACTACTAAATTACAATGAAATAGCGTAAACATGCATTGCTTGTGTTAAATAGCGAAGAGGCAATTAAAAGTCCAATTGTTTGATATCGTATCTGTAATTACACATTACTTAGATTAATCTCTCCTAGTTCAGAGTGGCATTATGGCCGTTTCATTTTATCACTGTTGTGTTTGACTCCTGTCTGCATTCGCGGGGAATATTCGAGAAACCTTCAATACAAAACAAAGAAATAATGGCGAAATTATAGTTTTCATCGGATACACCTGGCTGTAAATATAATGGTAATCCCAAGTGTTCATCATGATGAAACTGAAGTTTCCACGTTAGTGCAATCATAAATTAACTAGGAATTACTAATGTTGGCCATGTTGCAATTGTGGGTTTTATAGTATATCCAACGAAAGAAGACTTTGTGTCCTTGTATTTAAGATGTGGCAGTATGATGTGTCTCATTTCAACATTTTTCAAATCAATTATGTGCACCATGTTCTGTATTTATCATGCATCCAAATTTCGATTACATATTTTTGTGAGCACGGAAAAATGCTCAATCAACGAACAATTCTTGGATTTCTAACATGGATAATTAAATAACCGTATTCACATTTGTGTTACTAGAATCGCCTTTGGAGGAATGATTGTTGATATGTTAGGACCTGGTCCTTAAGCACACAGCTTATTACAATCAAGGGTGTTGAGAACCCAGTTGAACAACACACGGTGCTAGGATGAAAGGGTTGTGAATAACAATGTGAACCTGTGGCTTCTGCAAACAGATTTAAATGCATAGTTACTATTGGTGCAAATTATGTCACATCTGCCTGCATAGGGCACAATGGAGGACATCGTCCACCAAAACTCGTTGCATTCTTGCAATAAAGAATTTAATCCATCATGTGATAATGATATATAGAGGATGCCTCAAATCAAAAGGGATTAATTACAGATTGATTAAGGTTAGTTCGGGCCATTATCTGCGGCGACTGATGGGTGAAAGTTCTGAAGAAGTTCTATTATGTGGTTCACTATTGTGAGACAGGTCCGTGGTAGACCTCTTCCTGGACCCACCGGACACCTTCCTGATGGCCTCCCGGTAGTTGATCTTCTCCTGGTCAGTGTCCATGATGTCCGAATCCCCTGCATTCCTGTAGCTGTAGGGTAGGGCAGGGCGCGGGGGCGGGTCGGGAGATGATGGTCTAACGCGTGATACGCGGTTACTACCCTGTCTATCAGCACCGTTTTCACTGTAGTGCTGCTGTTTGTTATACCTGCTGTATGATTGCTGGTTAGAAGGGGCGTTCCTGCCAATGTCGGCCAGACTGGACATGGAGTCGGACCTGGTATATCGCTGTCGGCTTGACCTTGGCTGCCCTTCAGTGTGTATATCAGGGTCCTCCTGTGAGATGACAGCAGTGCGCCTCCTCCTCCCTCCTCCGGGTGCTGAGGTATTGGAGGAGGGTGATGTGGCGTACTGCTGGACACCATTACTGCTCTCCTCCACACTCTTGCCCCGCACCCTGCTCCTCCTGGTCACCTGCTCACTCTCATAATCCTGCGGCTCAGCCTCAGATGACTGAGACTTCACTCTGCCGTTGCTGCTGCTGGTCTCCTGCTTGCGCGCATTCTGGATGTTGTGCTGCACCTCCTCAGAGTTGATCCTGGAGCGCCGGCGCCTCTGCATGCGCTCTGCCATGGTCTCAGATCGAGTGGATGCATCGCTCTGGTAGTTGATCTGCTCTGATGACTCGTACACTTCAGACTGCGGCCGCCTCCGCCGCCGCCTCATGTTGCTGTCCTCACCAAAGCCTGCAGACCTCACAAGCTCGCTGTCCGATTCTGTCTGGTGGTGGCTGGTCTCCACCATCGACTGGCTGCGCAGCATCTTCACTGTTGGGTTTATGTTCTCGGAGCGGCGTCGCATCTGCGCGAATCTCTGCTTCATGTTGGACTTGCCGTCCTCTGCGGCTACTGACTTTCGGCGTCTGGCTGCACGCATTCGAGACTGCAATGATGAACACAAGGATGGGATTTATATCGAGAACTTGATGAATGGTTGTATAGCTACCTGCCTTGGTGTATATATGCTAAACATGTACTTGTTTTTTTGGCCAATAATATATTTAATACATTTGTTTGAAAGATGCTATATATCCGCCATGGATTCTTTCAAGTGTTGTCTGTTGCATAGACATATAAAACACATTCATTACTCATTACATACTACAATCTATCGATAAGCTTCTTCACAACCTAAGTAAAATAAGATGGGTCTTAGAGACCGTAAACAGATCATTACGTGTATTAGGGCCTACTAGCTTATAACATTGATCAAGTTCGTTATTCAATATAATTGATAAATAGTTATTTGCTAAAGATTCAATATTATAATTCATTTAAACGTATGCTTGTATCTTGTTATTATTATATGGTATTTATTTAACTATATTCGTAGCTGCTATCAGGGGAATCACCTTCTGCAAAGGTGCAGGTAATCTCGGTGACGCTCCAAGATGTACCAAAATCGATAGATAACAGTTATACAACATGATATTATAAGTCATTGCTTAAACAGAACATTATCTCAGACTGTTGGGTCTCAAGCAGAATAATTACGACGGTGTGTGACAAGTATGTGAACTTACCCTTTTCCTGTCCTCTAATTTTTCAAACATCGCCTTGGCTATCCGCTTCTGTTCCAGCTTCCAGTATGCCTTGGAGTTCTCACAGAATGTCGCCCAAACAGTGAACACAGACTCAGGGGTATTCTGGAAGTCAATTGAGCTCATGGTAATTACTTGAGTGGCAAAAAAAATGCATTTGTATTTTGTGTTAAAGCTCAGAATATACTAAGAGCCGATACGGAAAATTTGGCTTCGGGTGTATTATAAATTCGGGGCTAGTCTTGATAAAATATTTTGATATATTGTGAGATTCACGCCCAATTTACGTCCTGGGAACTTTTCTTGTATATCGTATAAATCGTTAATAATTCGTGTTAAATTGATTATCACATCGTCGCCTAGAAATCGGCCGACTGAAGGTGCAGTAGGTTTTTCATTAGATGGGTTTAGTAATATGTATCTGCAATATAGTTTCTGTGTTGTGGAGTATTCGTATTCATAAATGTTGCTTTCACCCGATCTTTTCTTTTCTTTTGTATTGATAAGTGCCAACACATTTAATACCAAAATTACTGTTTCCAAAAATCTGTAGTCCATGTGAAAAAAGTTACAACAACAGAAATAAATGTGGTAGATGATCCATTTGTTTCGTTTTATAACAATATATAGTTCGCCTCATGATAAAGCCCCTTGTCTACTGAGTCGATTTTCTCACCGGGTTAGGGTTGGGGCGAAGGTGTTAGGGAGTCAGAGGCGACTGATGAAAAAACCACCAGGCAATTATGGATTCATCTAATATTGACGGAAGGCGGGTGGACAGAGGGCTTAAATTTAAACGCAATTGATTAATGTGTCGATAAATTATTCCAGCTCTGCTATCGAGATTTGCATGTTAGCAAACATTTGCTATATTCAACGAGATTATTATTATTTGCCCAAGGAATTAAATGTATGAGGCATACAGTATCATTTCGAAATTCATATAATGAAAGATTAAATTAATGTAATACCTGTTCTGTTGTATCCTTAACAGCTAGATAGTGAAGTAGCTTCTTAAATATAAGGCGCGTTTCTGTGAATTTCTCTTGCTGATCACGCACCATGGCATCGGCTGAAATGAGAAAATTGGGTCATTTGGAATAACATTAAATGGTGCGACAATGTTGTATTTTTATATTGTGAAAGTTCTGGAGAATTTCAAAATCATGATAATAACATTCATAGACTCCATAGGGAAAACAAATGTTCGGCATACCTGTCTCAAAGAAATCATCCATTTTGTCTTTGAATGGTTGTATAAGCTTTTGTTCTGTATCCAAACATACCAGCTCAGCCTGTAATTAGAAAATATCACATAAATATGCATTATTCATTAGCACTCTAACTTTGACTCTGACATAGGTGACTTAATTTCATGCAAACCAAAAATCAGAATGGGATGCATGCAAGACCCTTATTATACATGTATTGTCATCTTTGTACCATCCTGCGTTAATATTATAGTATTTCTACATCATTATACTCACATCTAAGCCATGTACAAACCAGGGAACTCAAGTAACAAGAATTACTGTAGGAAAATGAGTGAATCAAACATGGTTTTTACTTTCTAGGAGTTGGACGAAAGTATTTTCACTGGAGGGTGAATATCTTTAAAAAAAATACAAATATCTTAATAAATACACGCCAACTAAATGTGTAGAAATACAGAAAAAAAACACTCCTTTCCCTTGTCGGAATCGGGAGTCTGTGCTACCAGGACTGCCTTGTCCAATTATATATATACGTTATAGCAATCCAAGGTCGTCCGGACTGTTTATTGATGACAATGGAGTAAAACTAGACTCAGAAATAAACCGCTGCAGTACCTTTTTACCATGGGTCTGGAGTTGATGTTGTAAGTTGTTAAGTTCAAGATCGAGATCAGTAAAAGAGACGAGAGCGGCTTGAGACATGATTGACGGGTCTGGTAGGCGGAATACTGCCTCATCTTTGCCAGCATCCTCCTCGTAATCCTTCATGTACATCCTCACTATGTACTGTAGCAGGTTGGTCGTGTTGTCCTGCAAACATTAAAACACAACCAGGCTGTAATGGATTGTATTTATTTGTTTATAAAATGAGGAATTAGAAGAGGCTGGCGTGTAGATGTGAAGCCAGGGGTGATGATTAGATTCTGAGTAATTAGATTCATGTGAACAACAAGATGTTCTCTCCTCTAGGGCGAAGATGGAGTGGCCTAATTTGAGACAGCGAAGGTGGCACCACTGTATTTAGATGTCATAACACCTCTCGTTACATTGAGTTCAGGTGATGCCAGGATTGCTCCTGTTTAGTAGGTTTAAAGGGCTAGTCCACTAAACCGATTCTCACGCGATATTGCGCCACAGAAGATTCTTTTCCACTTAATTTTGTGAGAATCGCTTAGTGAACTAGGCCCTTATGCAGTCAAGTATAACATTTGTAACTTTGAAAACGTTGCGGAGATGAGGTTCAGATGATGGTCATACTATGGTGATAACTTGAGATAATGAGTTCGTTAAGATAAGCCATTAACATCAAGCTAACGCTATATTATAGCATTATACTCACCATGGACCTGACGTCTTTCACTTTGGCTAGGATGGTGAACTCGAAGCCGTCCGCCTGACCACGCTGTGTATTGCCGTTCATGTAGTTGCCGAAAGACAGGATCTGCTCCAGGATTGTGCGCAGGGCTTGGCTGTGTGTGGAATATGGTATTAGTGAATTACTGGCTCATATTTACAATAAATATAGGCTTAAATTCTCCATGTAAAATATGTAATATGAGTTTGTGCACAGAACTGCTTTTGGAGTTAGATTTTATTTTTGACGCGCTTATCAACTCTGCCATGGACAATTCATTTGGATTTATGGTAAAATATTTCTATATAATCTATATGTTTCTATCAGATACAGCTCCCAACTATTTTAACTGCTGGCGGTGGCAGTACTGAGCGTATGAATTAATTAAACTACACCCTACATCGTACATGATGACACGAACTAAAACCAGCATCACCCCCTACAGCAAATGTTTACACAATGATAACATTCTTATATCTACTTTGAAATATCTCCTCCCCAATTTCTCCCCTCTATATGGGCTACATAAATCACACAACAAATTACCTAAAACTATATTTGAGACCCAAATAAACAGTTGCAAAGAATTACACAATGACATTACTATTTCATGCACCACCAACAATCTTCTGTGCCTGCATGGCCTTGCTCAGTAAACGAAACTCCCTATTTATTTTCCCTGAGATCATTAATGCCATCGTTATTACTTCATATCATGTTATTGTACTACACTTACTTTTGTCTGATTTCATCACAGGCTGACTGGATGGTGCTAAGTTGTTGATCTAAAGGGAGAACAAGAGGACATAACATTGAGCGTGAGCATCGGAGAGCCACAATGCGACTTTTTGTAAGAATAGATATCGATATGGTATCTAACGTTAAAAAGAAAAAGGTATCATTTAAATGAGAGATACATGGGAAAATGATACATACCTATGTTAAACAATGTTTCATTGAAGCGTTTTTGTAGCATCATGCACTCTATTCGTTCTGGGAAATGTGACATTTGGGAAAGTTCCCACAAGAACTGTTCAGGCTGATCGAGAGCTGTAAGTAAAGGTTGAAAGTGGATTCAGCAATTGTTGGACATTTCAGGGCTTTTACATGAGACACTATAATCCGAGTACAAGAGTATTGAAACAACTTTAATAATGTAAACTGATCTTGCTACAATTATAATGTACTGAAAAGTGCGACCTGAATGTCAATAAAATAATATTTAACAAAGACAAACACATAAGTGCTTGATGTAATGCAAAAGTATACATGTTGAAATAATGGTAAAAGGTGACTAGTATACGAGAGTTTTATAACAACACGTGGTACCATAGAGCATCTTACTGACACCAGTAAGCTCTGGTATAAACGAGCAGAACGAACATAGTAGTATATACAAAGTAAGGCCTACATCAGGGAACGATCTCCGGGGGCTGAGGAACTGGGTACATTGCTATTATTATAACAACCCTGTGATACTTAAATTTGCCATACAAAATATCGAAGTGGATAACATAGATTATGTGTACTATATCATGGGAATTATATATCAGCAGAAAGCGCTGTGACTATCTATACATTGGAGCGGTAGCATGATATACATGTGGTGGGTGAGTGAGTAGTGTAGGCAAAGTGGAATTTGGGCCAGGCTTAGAGCTGCTCGCTCATGCAACTTGGTTTGTTTGAAACAAAATAACTTAGCCTTACACTGACATATACACATTTAAAGAGTATAGTCAACATTATTATTCATATAACATAGCTGACATCATATTTGTATGTAGCTTCACGATATTAGAGTCACAGAAACCTCTACTAGTGACATATAAATCCAAAGGGGTAAGATTCTACAGGGATTTGATAATAAAACTGACAATTTCTATTTTTCCTTTTTAAGTTTTTAATATAGATAATATGACCCATTCTACTATATATGGTCAATATTAAAGTTACGGGATTGACGTCCATTATAATGTTATGGTTAATCTTTTTTCTCCAGTATCTGAGCGGGAGAAATTGAGTCTGCATTATGCATATCGAAATTGTTCTTATTTTGTCTCAGATCATCGCTGCCAGATACGGTAGGTGAAATAAATGTATAGAACTTAGAAATAAATGTATAGAACATAGACATGAATGTAGATGTTGTACTTACGGTCATCGTGACATTGCAGTTGAACTGAAATCTTATCTATTTCTGTCTTTGTTCCTCGTATTAGATACAAGCTATACAAACTGAAAAGAATAGTGAATAAGAGTGCGTAAATAATCAGTAAAATATGTCCTTATTTTCAATTTAAAACATATCCACACAGAGCCATGTGTTGTGTTTCTGACATGATGCTTTGAATCTTTGGTACACATCAGGCTCAACGTATGAAATAGATCTAGGTTTAGAAAATAAATATTGAGAATCTATTTCAATAATATTTTGCTATTATATATGCTATTGAATTATAGTTTACTTAAACTTGAACACATGGATTCATAAATAATTGTGTTGATACTCAGTTTAAAATCCGTTTATTGCCGTCGCCATAAATGTATCCGAACAATTGTCATATAATAGGCCCTGTGTTAAAATTTGAAAATGAAGCGGAAAATATGCCATAATTATTATATCATTTATACATTTCTTTCGATATGATTATAATAATAATGAGTATAACATCACACCCTAATATAGGAACCTCCCCATGATGCTAGCTGAGTGCTTACCTATCAAGGTCTATTTGTGAGTGATCTATATTATATACAGCAGCCTTAATGTCTGACATCTGGCAGTGCATACTCCGTAGTTTGATAGCTACAGTCCGGGAACGGTTCTCTTCCAGAATTTTTGCCGTCTGCAAAGGGAAAATTGTAAATATAATATTATGGTTGATCGGTTAACCAGCGGTACACTGAGTCTGATACAGTTCATGGCTGATATTAGTTTTATGAAGCCCCTTGAAGGACTACTTATATAGCAAGAAATTATATTTTACACTCATATAAATCCTGTACATGTCAGATTGAAATATACAATTGAAGTTACGTGTTAGATTATATGGGTGTATATGGAAAAATTAAAAGTAATACAATTAGGTGAGGAAAATGTAGGGGAAAGAGGACGGATAGGAAATGGAGAAGACTTCGCCGTGTGTTTTGAAAACTAACCAGAAATTATAATAGGCAGAAAGGGATTATATATCTAAATCTGGACGGTATATTTTAGTCAGCAAGAGGAAATACCTGGAATTTGCCTTTCCCTTTGCGCGAACTCATAGCATCGTGTAGTGATTTTGATTTAGATGATTTCTCATCGTCAGCTTTGCCGAAAAGTCTGAAATAGAGATTGTAGAAATAATGTTATTGAGCAAAAGCATCCGTGACCTTGTTGGAGGTTAATGCCTTTTATGATCGCTCTATTTTGTGCACAAGCGAACATATTTATGCACAGGTTTACCCATGCGCTTCCTGACGGGTTCCTATTTCATCCATTTGGGGGTCAGGATGGGTAATAAGCTTGAGGTTTGTGGTTTAGGGAACATTTTATAAATATTTTTGGCAATATGTAAAATATCGTCATTATTTAATATGATTAGATAATCACTCAATCATTATTTCACCATAATTGCTCAAATTTAGTTTGGGATAAGGTTTTATGGAAAATATTTTCTATCGTCTGGTAGAGACGAAAATGTGAATTCACCAAGGGGTCCCCCGTCCCTAATGCCATTTATATACAATGTCATTACATATGCAACACACAAAATCAACTTACTTTTCAAAGGCGTCGACATCAAATTTTGGTTCGTGTGCCATATGCCAAAACGTCAAATCTTGACTATCTGTATATGATAAAGAATCATGCTATAATTATCTATAATTTAGCAACAAACAACATAAAAAAATGGGCATGTTATATCGATATTTCCTGAAAGGTCAATATATAGAAGATATTAAACCCACGCCAAAATAAAGTTAACTAAAATTGAAAAAGATATCTGCATTAATTACGATTCATTGAATAATCTCCCCCATTTTATAGTATAATCAAAATGAGTACAGATAGCACATGAAGATGACCAATAGTATCGAATATAATGATATCACATTCATGCTATTTTCTCATGTAAAGATGCATGGGTAAATGTCTTTCAAATATATGCAAAGCTTCCCCGCAAAAAAAGATTGAGCATGATAAGTTATAGGTGTGGAATCATATCGTATGCAACGGAATATCATGGTGTAAAGTTTTATGTGTGAAAGCATATAATATATATCGTATTACATTATTCATCGGTGTAACACCATATCAGGGGTGCATGATTTTACGGTACACAGTATAGATAAACTATAGAGATATTATATAATATGACAACTTTTACCTGATTTGATGCTGCTCTTGTCCTCTAATATGATCCTATTCCAGAAAAGTGGTCTCATTTTTAGCCTGGGTTTGACGTGAGCTTTAGTGGGTTTGGCCACCTTGCTAACTAAGGCCATACCCAGTGGGGGAGGGGGAGGCGGGGCGAGTGGGGGCGCGGGGGCCTGAGGCACCACCCCTGAACTGCCTGCTGGAAACGATGTGTCTTCAGAGGATACACTGCTGTCATCCAGTACACCTGCGCGTAAGGTAAAAGGCAATTAGAATATCTATGGATATCAATCAATGTCATTTTTTTTGAAAATTTAGCATGTGAATCTTGATGTGTTCCTGGTCATAAAAATGAAAGTAAAATGTATGAGCTACCGAGCTTGTAATTAAGATACGAAACCATAAAAAGGATATCAAAATAAGTAAAAACCCGGAAATAATGATGAATCTTAAGCTTTAAACAGTTCATATAAAAACATCCACGATCATTTTGAAAAACTTAATCATTCTTAAGAGAAGGATTAATTAGGATTTATATCATCTGTAAAAACTTCAGATAACGCCATGACTCATTACATTGATGAATATAATTGGGACTTAAACTGAGAATAGTGTTATGACAACATAATGTCTCTGGCTGAATAAAAACATTTAAAACAAACACAACTAATGCGAAAAAACTAAGACAGTACAAGTTTGATGAATGTATCAAATTAATATAAAAATATTTCTGCCGCTCACCATTCATGTCAGTGGCAGACTGGTTGGCGGGGGTGAGTCCGTTCTTTAAACTCTCCAAGTTCTCCGATAGGCGGCGCAGGTCGCCAATAGAGGCGAGCAGCTGCTTGATGCGCGTCTCATATTCTGACACGACTGTCTCGTGCTCCACCTGCATCAACTTCATCTGGTCCAGCAGATGCTTCTCATTGTCGGAGAAACTAATATCACCAAGAAAATTGTTTAAAATATTAAGTAAAGAAATTAAACTATGCATAATATTCTTTCATATTTCATATTTTAAAACATTGTTTTAGGACTAAAGGTCCTTGTCCACCAAGCCGATACTCATGCGATTCTCGCGGAATTTAGTGCAAAATGGTCCTCTGCAGCGCATAAGCGCATGACAATAGGCTTTGTGGACTAGGCCCTTAAGTCAGCCCATACGTGTTGTTCTTCCCCTAGTGCCTGGGTATTCTGCCGAGGTAGAATTGCAGACAGACCAGGATTTGAACTCACAACATTCGCATGTCTCTGGGTCCCTGCTCCGCCACCCCGAATCCTCAATATTATTAACCCTTTTGATTTGCGGTGAAATAGAGGCGTTTCATGTGCTGCTGCTACACATGTCTGTTACTTTACATGCTCGGATTGATTCAGATTAAGTCTGACACACAGTAACTATCTAGCATATCTAGAAAAAAAATGTATCAAATGTTAACAGAATGATTTTGCCATTACTCTAGCACATTATATATAAACGATTTATAAAATTTAAATGCATTATTTGAAGTGTGGGCCTATCATATACAACGTTATACATTATGTTCACATTCAAATAATGACAGCTATACTCCTGGCTGAATGTGGGGATATGGGATCGGTTTCTAGTTTTATCCTGACACACACTTCCTTGCAAATCAAGATTAGAGTCCGTACAAGTCCTCTATCGAAAAAACAATTTTGATACTTCAAATAAGGCCCTGATAATTTAGTCCGTTAAGCGTTGTGCCTCTACATGGAAGCACAATACAAACCTCACCTGTACACCAACTTATCAACATATTAAAGGAAATCAATTCACTGTTTCAAGTCTCATGATATGTAAAGATGTAATTTACAACACTAACTCTACGCTAGGCTACGGTCACCACAACGACCAAACAGTCTCTTTCGAATTTTGAGTATCACTTGATGACTTCGCAATATAAGACATCAGGTTTTCGGTATAGTCAGATGCCCTACACTTAGATGTATACATCTTATATAATCCGTACTCAAACACCTACCTGTAGCTCTGTCGGCTCAAAGCATCAATCCCTTTATTGAGTTTCTGAAGATTTTCATTTGCATTTGGTCTTATTGTATCAAAGTCTAGGTTCTCTATATCGAGGGCCTTCATCTCTACCCCGTCATAGACACAGGTCGAAATGTCATTGTCTTCTGTGTGACCATTAGCTAGGTCAGGTTGGGAGGAGTTATTGTTATTATTAGCTGACTCCTTGTGTGTCACCTCCATTTTACTCTCATCCAGGCTCTTGCCTACTTTATGTTCAGTACAGGACGAGTCTAAACATGGTCCTGGTGAGGATGGAATCTGGGCCTGCAGATCTGTTTTATTAGGTGCTGTGTTGATTATACTAGACGATGGGCTCTCTATAAACAAGGATGAGTTGTTTGCTCCTCCTGGTCTCCTCCTCCTGTGCTGGATTGAGCTGGTGGTGGTGGAGGGTGAGTCCATGGTGACGTCATCATCTAGAGACGCTCCTACCGGAAGTGCCTCCCCTTGGTGGTGCGGTGTGACGTCATTGCTGTAGACGCTGGTGTCCAGGTTCTCCTGGGAGAGACTGGTTACCCGGCTCAGGTTGGAGTTGAGCAGGTTGTTGTTCATGGTTACATTGGCCTCGTTCAGTTTGTGCATGTCGTCCCTGATCTGTACCGCTCCCATTGTACGGCGACGTAAGGTCCGCTCCTTCCGGCTGGCTCTCCGCTCCTCTTTAGTGCTGTAGGTAGTGGGTGCTGGCCGCTCAGCCTGAATAGCAGAAGTACATTATAGCATTATGATATAAAGAATTAATGATATAAAGCATTAATTCTCTGTGGCAACGTCTTTTTTGTTCGCCATTGTTTCAAAACCATAGAGGTTCGCATGCTATTCTTAATCGTATCGTCATAAATACTGCTCTTGTATAATCATAATGGCAGCGTTCTAACATTGATGAGGCTCTTAATATCGTTATCTGTTGCCACATTGAATTAACTGTAAAATGCTTTTGAGCCTGCCTTAAATTAATCGTTGTTGACGATTACCATAACGAATAAGATCAACGAAAGTTCTTTAGCATAACGAAACTAGGAGCAGATTCCAGGGTCTGTAGGAGGGGATGACCTACCTGGAACTTGGCTATCAATTTGTCCTTCACGTCCTTCATATCATAGGAGTCCACGGCGTCTCCAAGTCCAATGTTCATGTCCACCAGTTCTATGAGCTTCTTCTTGGGGATGTGGCTGGAGATGGAGACCATCTTCTTAGCCTCCCTCACCACCGTCTCATCAGCCCATCTATATGAAGGTAACAACATTTATTATAAACATATTAGACCTGGGCAAGTAAATAATTTTATTCAGCATATATATATCACATATATAAATATAACTGTGACTGTCAACATAGTGTAGGGTATAAGAACAGTTGACAGGAAAATCTGATTTTAATCAGAAGTGCACAGCTAATTTTGTACTTTTTACCAGATGCAGATGTTGCACTCTTATATATCTACTATAGCTGTAAAGGCCACTGTCCACTAAGCCGATTTTCGTGCTATTTTCATAGAATTTAGTGCAAAGGGATCCTCTGCGGCGCAAAATCGCATGAGAATCGGCTTAGTGAACTAGCCCTTAAGACTTACCTGTACAGGTGTACGGAATCCTCGAACACCACTGAGCCGACTATAGACTCTATGTGGCCTGCATCCAGCAGCCTCTGCGCAAACTTGATGGCGGCCATGCGACTAGCGAACTTGTTCTCATCGTGGTCCATGAGCGTGGACACGAGCACAGAGCCCTTGAAGACATTCTTGTAGGAGCGGTCCTTCTGCCTCCTCATTACATCCATCTGTAATTAGTCAAATATAACCATGTATTTGTGATAACAATATATTTTGTTTCCGTACTCCAGGTCTATATTCACCAAGCAGATAAAACCAAGCAGTCAATAGTGGATCCAATGTTTACAACACTCTTGTTTATGGATCAGTCAATGGAAACGACAGAAAAAAACTCCTACATCAAAACATTCTAAAGACCTGTAGGAAAGTACAGCTCATGAATCGTTATTAACAACCTTCCCAAATTTTAAAATCCTTGCCTTACGAGGAACTGAAGGAGGCGCTATATTTAGGAGTTCTTAGCACTACCTTAAGCTCTCTGAGAAACTCAAAGAAACAAATTTCATTTCTGTGGAACAACCTTTATTATAATATATTGATAATTATAATTATCCCATTCCCTTGACGATATTCTCATATATAGGAGTGGTCCTGCTGCCAGCCCAGCACACCCATCTGCAATCAGTCAGGCATACAAATTTATTTATTGTAAATATAAAATTTATCATTGCAGGTGCTTTGTGCTCTCATGTTATATTCGGTGGTTCCAGGACCATAGCATTGTAGCACACCCAAAAACATGGTCCCAAGGCACTTGCAAGGGTGATGTCATTTAAGTGATTTTCTCAAGAGGGTGGTTATTATCAGTATGTTTGAATTCCCAAACTCAGCAGATGGTAAGCTGGTTATTATCACAGATGCTGACGCCAGGTCCAACCAGAGGCTTGAGGTATATTTTACATAGCATAGGCGGAGAGCGCCTTTATTCTTGATGTATATATAACAGCTATTATAGGACTGTACTGGGGGAGAGGCTAGGCTGCTCCCCATTTCTGAAAGGAATTATTACCATTATCAATGAGAATAAATCACTAATACCAATATCAGCTATCAATCGGCAAGCTCTATTGGATGAGAAATTCACATGGCTTGCTGTTGTAGATTCATCTATAAACAAGTCAGCAAATAAGGGCTTCACGATCATGCATGGCATCTTACTTTATGTGCCGATATGTTAGCTGCTTGGATTGTGAGTGGAATGACAATCACTGTAAGGTAATTCGATATAAAAGAGATTTACCTTTTCCGCCTACAGACCCACATGTACAGGTCTAGTGAAATGATGGGCTTAATTAATATTTATATGTTATGTGTGTGTGGTGCATGGGGGTGGGGTAGGAGGCATACCAGTTTGTACATCTCTGAACTAGACTTGATCAATCAGTCATGAACTCTTGACAACTGTCATTGACACAAACAGGCTAGCATTAACGGGTCGACACTTTATTTCGCTCAAATTATTTCGCTAAATTCGGTAACACCCTTTGTACTCAGCAAAGCCTTATATATGATCAGTGACAGCTTGCGAAGACGCGCTGAATAGGTCTGCGAGGTTAGCTCATGGGGACACTCATAACAGTTTGTCCTTTTCTGAACTAGACTTGCTCTATCAACCTTGATCGCTTGATGACTGTCATACACACAGCAGCCTAGCATTAACATTCACTCGTGGACGAAGGTACTCATATTAGTTGTCCCTCTCTGAACTAGACTTGATCTACCAACCGTGCTCGCTTGATGACTGGTATAAAACATAACAGCCTAGCATTAACTTGTCTTTGAGAGGCCTGCATTTAGAACAAGCACAGCCCAGTACATAGTAGCCATGCCATGATGGTATAATGCATGTCATGTATAGCCCCAAAGGAAGGTTCATCTATTATCCTGGTAATTATAACTTGTGCCAAGATACCTCTAACTGTAAGATTCATCGCTGGCACTGTCATGTAGGATACAAGATGGCCTGTGACCGGCCTCAGCAATCAGACGTCAACCTTACCACTACAATCACTCACCCTTATCCCAGCTGTCATATATGACACATTCTCTTATATGCTTTGTTAAATGACTTTTTTCATTTCTTGAATATGTACATTTCTGAATTGTGTGTGAAATTATTCGTTTGTAGCCCTGAAATTTACATGATCAATTATATTTTATTTCTTCTTTCGAATCCATCAATGCATAATAGACAGTTATCTTTAATCCTTTTAAAGTTAATTTCTAATTTTTTTTATATTCTCAGCTTAATAGGATTTCATATAAGATATATTCATAACATATATGAGTACTATGACCAATGTATTCAAATATTATATAGACGCCGTCATAATTAATCTATACACATTTGATCATCAATCATTTTATTTTCCTATATTAGTATGAAGAAAATATAAAATAGAGTATTAATAGGAAAAATAACATGTTAATCCTCCTACATCAGGCTGAGCTGCCCTGACCCTAAAATAGACCTGGGCTATAATAGAAACATGTAATGTTGTTTGGGACATGTCGTCAATATGTTATGTGAGGATTGTGGACTGATCCACCACCTTGAGGGGAAAGGGGGTGGGGGAAAGTACAGACCCGATTAAGATGTCAAGAGGGGGGATGGCGGGGTGGGGCTAACACTGATACCAATATATAGGCACTATGGTGGATTGCCAATGTACAAACAGGTTCAATGCTTTTCTCACCATTCATCAGGTATTCATATAAAGTGTGTGTGTAAAGGTGTGCTTATGGGATGAAGTGACCTTATATGGACTGTGGAGGTGCAATAGATGCCCACAGGTTCCCCTGCCGTTGACAGACATGTATGTTATGACAGCTCTACACCTCCCTTGACTCACTACGCTGCAGGGTTCAAGACGGCCTCCTCAACATTGCCAATATATCTTTTTGGAATTGGACCAAATATGAAGAGGCTTCTGTCTCCTTATTTGCTTTTTGCCAACGTTATGTACACCAATTTTCACAGTCTGAATAGCTCGGGGAAGCTTGCCAAGTTGTGTGACAAATACTGAGAGTGGTGGTGGGGAGGCGCGGCAGCTGCATTACGTGGGGAAGGACATCAGTAGCTTGAGACAACCGACAATGTCTCTTGTTAAACTTGCATTACCAGCCAAATTGACCAAAATGGTTCCTTTCTAAGTTCTCCCATAATTACAAAATAAACCTTGATTCTTATAATGTTGAGGTGTACAGTATATATAGGCCCCTGAAAGGAGGTACGTATACTATTCCCCCCTGGCCCCAATAAGACGTAAACAACGTAAACAACCATGCAAACAAATTCTGATCGCAAGTGGAATTTGGCATACCGTACCTGGAAATGGAACATTTCAGGGATTTTATACCTAGCAGTAAACAAGTGCAAAAACATTTCATGTTCTATTAAAGTCACTTCCCAATAGGTTAGAAAAGATTAAGCCAATGAACGGTAATTGTTATCCAATTTACCTCATAATGCATACATCTTTTAAATGTCATTCACTCATTTCCACAATATATTGACTATACAATGAAATTGATTGGCAAATTTCTATTTCGTAGTTTCGGTACAATTTCTTCCACAAAATTGATTAGTAATGAAAGTAATTTTGAGGGGGACAGGTAGCGCCCCATAGATCCCCCGATCTTGATGGAATTCTCCGGTTATTTTGTGTGTGTGCTACATTTCCCATTCTCCTACGATGGCGACTAAAGCTCTGTCTGACAACGCGGATGCGCCGTGCAAAAATCGGTTCCTGATTTAAGGTACGACTCCATTGGCACTTTTTGCGGTGCGGTGCGCTGCATAGAACCTAATATAATAAACCAACACAGCCGCAAAACGCACCAATGGAAACAACTCATTAACAATGTGTTAAAACGCAGCCGTAGAACGCGACAAGCTGTTGTAATCAATAGTATCTGTGGTCCAGAGAACTACAGCTGTTATAAATAAAGGACATGCATGACATGCACAATGATAACGACCAGGCACGTTGACCATTCACAACAAACGTATGAGATTATTTTATCAATAAACATAATTATTTACAAGTAAAGAATACTAAGCTATTTGTCATTGGATAATTATAATTATGTCTGTAAGAAATCGATCACCCCAACTTGTATATTCTAAAGGGATTAGATACCAACGTTGTTGAAAGTGCAAGGGGACTGACTGTGCTTGGGTAGTACACAAGGTGATGGACCATCCTTTCATGCAGAGTTAGAACCCAGGCCCCAGGCTCCAACAACGACTAAAGTCACAACTCCACTGGTGCCACATGGCATGCAACACAACAAGCAACAACAAAATAATGCAACAAATGTTGAGTCATTGCATATGAAATTTTAAAATAAGATTGTAGTGGAGTCCTGGCTTTAGACCAGTGCGCCATGGCCCACTTCGTAACAAAACACCTGAAGGTAATTTTTTACCTTTGGTAAAAGCAACAGGTTGCCATTGTTATGACTGAGGAAAGAAATACAATCGTTAGCAAGTGACTCCACTAAAACGAAATAACCATTATATAGTCAGGCTAGTATAGTGTACCCATTGGTGGATAATGGCTGTAGTATTTACCTGTGGCTTACTCTGCAGAGCTAACGGCTCAGTGAGGGCGAGCAGCTGCTCCCTACTGCTCACAGAGGAGGGAGGCACAGTAGTAGTGCTGACAGCAGGATCCATGATCTCCACGGCTGACACTGAGTAACTCATCCAGGGATTGTCCGCGTCCTTCTTCTTTAGAGGCAGCTCCCGCACATCCCTCTGCATCTTCTTGTCTTCTTAATCTTCACAACTCTGTCCCTGGTGGTTATCTGTGTAGCAAGGTGGTTGTCCGCACTGTGCCCGTCAAGTAGTCTATAATCATGTGCTTATATTTGTCTGTTTGCCCTCGGGCAGTTCACCTCCACTGTGAGGCGCGGTTAATAACGACACTTGTCATTATTGGCGGATTAAGTCCATTCAGGGATGAGCTGTATGACCTCAGTTACTGAACTCCCGCCCTGAGTAGTGCATACGTGAGTAGATGATCACTGGGTGAGTGGTGTCGGTAGACAGGTGGTGACTGGAGGGCTATTGGTAGACAAGTACTGGTATTAATTGGGCTCCGTGAGTGCTGCTTCAATCCTTCCACGTACATCACTCTATTGGTAGATGTGGATATAAGGATAATGGAGCGACCTCAGATATCATCCCATAAAGTTCTTCTACTAATAGATCATGGGCGACTGGAGTTCTAAGACGTTGTGCTATATATATGACATATATCTTTCATTTACTCAACTTAGGAATTGCATAAGCTATGAAATTTAATTTCGAAAATTTGCGGAGATATATACACGGCCCAATCATTGACTGAGGCCTCCTTATATTATAAAATTCAATACAGTGTATATTTTTAAAAAAATCAGGGTCAAAGATTTGTAGAACATATCTACACATTCAGAGGGATATTGATGCAGTAATCCAAGTGAAAGATCGCCTAGAAATTTATGATACTTATTGTCATCATGTGAAAGACACAGAATAATTTTAAAGATACTGCAACGCATAATTCTCGTTTCTATAAAACGTTATAAGCAAGGTTAGCATTTTGAACGTGTCCGTGTACGGTAGGGATATCATAGTCATAAGCTTCGTTTATTCAGGTATACTGTGTTGGCATTTAACTTAGATTCATACATATGTATGCATGAAAACATGCGACATAAATTTAGTATGGAATACAGCTTAGGGGAAAACAGAACGTGTTATCCTTTATTATTTAAGCTACTAGTATATACTTTCTTGAACGTTTTGGTGCCTGTTAATCTCCTATCTGTAAGACATATATCAGGAATATCTCCCACATTAGATATAGTTTCTTTGAATAACTCAAGAATAGCGAAGTGTGTGCATCCTATGGCAGAAACAGATTCTCCCTACTTTCTATAGAAAAATAAAATATATTTTTGGTAGTTAATACTAACAAAGAATCGTATTCCCCTCTATTGCTAGTGGCTATATGTAGGATCTCTTTATATATATAGTGCTAGCTAACCTCCTATGTACGAATAATAGCGACAGCTCCAACAATAGGTTCACTTTGCCCCTATTGCTTGATATGGAGGATCTCTACACACGGGGCGGTCAAGCTCTGGTGGTTTTACTGCTGCCATGGGTGCGTAGTAAGCCCTCCTCTGTCACCCATACACGCGAGGAATGTCACCATGTGTATCTAGATGAACTGATAGACATCTTTCTACTTACATTCATATATAATTATATATTATATAAACTTCATTTCAGACTTAGGAATACATGTGAATATCTTAAGCAAGTTTCGGCATAAAGAAACATACAATATTTTAACCAGTACAGTCTAATTCTCGATAAGTATCCTAAACTAGTAGCCTATGATTGCGTATCTATAGTCAAGTGGGAATGTATGTATGTGTGCTTCTATATTTTTAACACATTGATGTATTTATACATGATGATATTATATATATATATACATACAATATAATGTACATATCTGTATGTGTTTCTATATGAATATATATTTGTACAGGTAGGGAGACATGCATGTGAACACAATTGGTCGTATTAGACAGTCCATTACAAGGGGGTCGACTAGATATATATCTGCGTCAGTACATTTTGTATTCAAGCATTGAAATGTTTCTGGAGGGATTAGAATGGTCTAGGTGTGAAGGGTATTTTCTGGTCACTTTGTGAGAGTCGCGTCTGTAGCATCTAAATACACACACGTCGCCATAAATAGAGTCGTCTCAGTCCTGTCCTAAATCCTTGGTATGGCATGGGGGCAATCCATTTAGAAAACCCACATAGCGAGCTCCAGGTCGTGTATATTTTTGGTGTTTGCGTTTTTAGTTGGCTCTAAACCGTAAACATCCGTGAATCTTGGCATGCTTGCCACCACGACACACCCCTTCTTTGATTCTTATCGCATTCTCAATTTGATTACCTGTAATAAGATTAATTCAGAATCGAAGCAATCTTCCATCTCTGATACATTCCCCACCTTGCCAATAGGTGTGCTTTCAATGTCAGTTTAGTGGAAGGTATGCATCTACCTAGGCAACCACATTCCCTTGTTTAAACTATCTCACATACGCAAGCATAGCAAAAGGAGGGTACAATTTCAACATCGGCCCTAGAGAATAGTAGTGAGGATAGATAGATCAGTTGGTAAAGGAATGAATTCACTTGGACGAGGAAAGAAAATGTTTACACAGTTATTCAACAAAATAGCAATCGTTTAAGGACCCGTTCTATGTTTGAAGTGGGAACCAAAAGCGCCGTTCTGTTTCAAGTTCCAGTAACAATGTAGAGTTGAGGGCCCCCTCCCCCTTAGCCCTTAGCTTAGTGGGGAATATTCGCTTTGTGTATCCAGGACCCCCTCAATGCTAACAATTCGGGTCGCTACATTTTGTTCTCCTTCACTCCTCTGTAGGAGGGATTTTTCACACTTTTCTTTCATATCCAAGCTGCTAATCTGGGTCGTCTTCCCCTCGCCATACCAGCTTATATATGCAGGGACCATAGATATATCCCTTTTAAAGCTGGCCAAATCCTGCACCATACCCTCTTATTTGTGCATCAGGAATTCCTATCTTCTCTCTGTATTTATACTATTTGTACAGGGAAATATTTGGACAACTCTGGATGCATTTTTTGAAAGAACAAACATGATTTTTCACCAACAAATACATTCACGCTACTGACATACAAATACTCAAAGATCTAATGTGTTCCTAGAGGGGTATATACTTGTAATTGAGGAACATATTTTGCTGTGTAGCCTCAGGCGAAAATCGACCCTCACCCTTCCCTCTCCCCTTTTCAGATCTTCCTCTCCTCTTGCCTGCCCCCATGTAGTTCCACAACATTTAATATGGTTATTCTATTTGCGACATTCTTGTATAGAAGATATTTCAACCATAGACGCAAGACTACAGAATAATTTGACAAGGATAGATGGTAACCCTAAACGTTTTGTAATGACTTATTGCTCTTTAAACTATGCAGTAATCTCATCCAGCCTATAATGGTTTCCAATACAATGGTTATATATATACCTTTGGCTTTGTGCAGTGATCACTACATTCTTCTTTTATAAAATCTCAGGAATTTAAAAAAACAAAAGCATTGTAAAGAAATTTGTAATTGAGTTGGAGCTACCCTGCTGAGGGTAAACAAAAGAATGAGCAATGACTGATTCTAACTAAAGCAATCAAGATAGTAGAAAAGCATCCTGGTGAGAAAGTGCTTTGTGTGCCATTAGAAAGTTCATTAGATGACCTTCCCCTTGACCGACCAAGCGTGAAATACCTCGCGTGGTCACACTCAACGCCAGGAAATGGACATTTCACAAGCCAATGTAACCAGGCACTGGTACATGAACCATCCATAAACGTCAACACTAACTCTCTCTAATTTCTGTTTACCCAAATGTCATCTCAGCATTCCGAACCATACATTAATTAAAATTCTATATTGAACATTGCAGAAATTTGCTATTCATTTTCTTACCCAAGGGCAAGCCCCTTTCCAGAATGACGTTATGTGATGTTACGGGGGACAAGTGAATAATAAAGAGTTGACAGAGGGAGGTAGATTAGACCATAAATGTGCTGGTTTCCTATTCGTGCCCAGGCATCCGGAGATCCAGAGAGTAGACAACAGAAGAATTCCTTTACGCCAGGATGCAAGGGGAATGATAATTACAGTGGAATATTCATGCTCCGTGTGCTACTATTTAGGGCTTGGTATTTAGAGTTATTCTCCAATTAAGGACGTAATGTCACCACTACCTTTTGTTTCTCTCTACCACTAACTGGCCGTTCTCTGCCAACCCTCTTTTCCTTATTCCTACCTATATACACAGGCACCACAATCTTACCCATTGCAATAGTATAGTCCTCCTTTCCCTCATGCAGTCAAAAACATCCAAAGCATGCACACACATTATATCTATCTAGGTAGATAGGTTTCCCATTTCTCATGATAATATCTTTGTCATTGCCCCTTCTCTTACAAACACCCTCTTTGACTTTTGAATGAATTTAAGAAGGGTCGAACTTGACTGGATCTGAAATTGGACCTTGATCTGTGTCATATTTATTTTTTAAAAACGACAGACCAAAATGAGCATAAGAAGTAGGAAAATACTGATAGACAAATATTCAGAACATGGACTCTCGAAGTAATGGGCAATGTTCCTATCCCATTACATCTAATTCCTAATCGACTTTCTAATCCTCTCATTCATTAGAGGTTAAAATCATCCATCTAATTTTGTAAATAACTGGACAATTTTGTTAATGATAATCGGGAAGTAGGAATATTATTATTGGGAAGAAACACTTATTGTACACGTTCATAATGTTAACCTTTTTTATAACCAAACTCTACTTGAGTTTAAATTGATGTTGCCACTCCCATGTTTCATCACAAAAGCTGGCAGTGCTTTTTTTATACAAATACACTCTGTCACCCTACCTTTCTAGAGGATAATGTGATTCCGTGTAAATCCAAATGATTTTGTTGACAAAGTAGAGGCATAAGATACACCTACATCGCCTCTGCCTCCCTTGGTTTCACAATTCCTGTTCCTTGTAATTGAAATGAGATGATCCTCGGTAGCTTATCTATGCTGTTTCCCTGGGCAAACTTTGCCCTGACTGATCCTCGTGCAGTTGGTCCTCCATTCACTTGATTGCTCCTGATATGATGTATCCCCATCTATTGTAATGTTGTGAGGCTGTCCACCTTTAATAAATCTCTTTCTTAGTTCTTAAAGTAGAATAAACTACAATGAGGAACTCTTCCTGGGCTGGTATCCAACTGTGCATTATACGACACATTTCTCCCTCCTCTGGCCTTGGTCCTAAGTAGTATACTAACGTGTATTACATTATATATATAGGCAGGTATCGAGGATGAAGGCTTCAGCCAAGGATGAGCTCAGCAGCAGCCTATATTGGGACTAGCTCCTTGGTGTAGTTACCTGGACGGGGATCAGTGACGGTGTGTACTATAGAGGTGCATTACTGACTATACTATATATGTAGCAACTGGAGCATGTATATAGATACAGGTGAGAGAGAGGGATAGCTGAGGTGAGCACGGGGTTCAGTCTGACGGGTGCCCCAGGTAAGGAGGGGGGGGGGGGGGCACTTCCTCACACATCTACTTCTGGAGGCGGTGCCTCTTTATTTTAAGGGTGTTCTGATCATTACCCAGGAGTCATTTTAGGATTACGGCGCCGCTATTCTATGAAATTAAAGAATGTAAGCCCAGGTGACATAAGTACAATTAAGAGTCTCGTGCAGCTATTTCTGACTTGGATTAACCCCTACATGACGTCATATTACAGAGTTAATCATATGAAATAACCATAAATAGTTCCGATCGCATAGTCAAGGAAGAGTCATATAGCCCCAATGTAAAACCCTCATAAAACCTGTAATACTCTAGAATTTAAAAAAAAAATGTCTTAGTTTGAAATGAGTGTACGAGGTATACATATAAGATATAAACTATACATACAGTATGTGATATATGTATAGTTTATAATATATAATATGACATATTATATACCACATATATAATAAAATACATTCTCGGATTGAATGTCATGCTACAGATCCATAGGTTGTTACATCACTTGAATATACATTCCCTTCCCAGCTTGGGTGACCTGGGTGGCTATAGAGCTCATCTGGAATGTTTTGGTCAACAAGTGAACAAAACATTGCGTATATCCGGAGGAAATCATCAAAGGTACCGACTAAATACTTCCTACTGGTATCAAACGTTCCAACCCTGCATGGTGAGGTCGAAGTTCTTATGGAGATATAATCTCCGGAAGTAAAGGACTGGTAGCAGGGAGTTATACAAATACCTCCATCGGAAAGTGATTATATATTATCCCTGGAGACTTGCGACTGTTTGGAATTTCGTTCTGCTGAGAAAGAAAACGTTTGCGCGAGCCAAATCAACCCCAGATAACCCAGAGAGTGATATGTATATATTTTATGCACTTGCCAATTGCCCCCCCCTAATCCCCACCCCACCCCCGGGGGTATGGGGGATGTCCTGGGCATGTTGGGAAATAATATTATGGTGAAATCACCGACCCCCCAGTGCAATAAGACATAAGACCCCATGAGGCACACTTTTAGAATCATGTCCTTGATACAGCAGTAAACAAGGGGAAATCCCCGCATGGGTGGGGGCATATTTTCTTTGACATTCCCCTACCATTCCCCCTTAACCCCGGGGGTGGGGGTGGGGCGTGTTGCAATTGACAAGTGCATTACTTTGGTGACGGTGATGTTGTTTTTTATCATCATAATATGTTTTTATACAAGAGTTTTTTTCTGTGTCACTGGATTATCATGGATTAACTATATAATCTTGTCATTGTCTCATTGTATCTAAATTGTAACTAAATTATTAACTTGTTGGTTAAATTATTTCGATGTATTTTTCCATCAGAGCAGTTGAGAACAGCATCGTTACTGGATGTAATGCAGTTCTGAATAAAACATTTAAAATCAAACTTTAGTTTAGTTAAGTCACCCTTAAACGTTAATTTATTTAAGTCGCTTCGAAAAGAGATTGTCAGGTCAATTTGTCGGTTTGACGATTTGGCTGAATGCAGGACACTTATTTCAAGATAGAGCTGTTTTATTAGGTTGGTATAACCTTATATAATTTAGATATTTCTTGGTTATAATATCCCTCACAATATTAAGGAATAGAGTTTTCTTGGTCAATATGGTCCTTCAACAGGGTTCCACCGTACCAAATACCATACCTAAAGAATCCTCTAAATACAGATCGAATTGAAAATGTACTCTAGAACACAAGAAATTCGAGAGTTCTGGAACAACCTGATATAATGTATATCTAATAATTAAGGTGAGATCCAAGTCTATATCTGATTTTAGAACGTTCCATAGCATAGAAACCCTTACATGGTTTTATCGATTGCTGTATGTCTTTTTTTCTATTTTACTTCTTTTTCTCTATAATTACTATACAAAGTCAATTAGAGAATCCTTGTACGAGCTTTTTTTATGTAGATATAGAACGTAGACCGGGATATTATGATGATTGTTTGTATTTGAAGTTTCTATAAACAGGTGAGATATGAAGGGTTTCTCTCCCAAACAACAAGATTTTTTAAACAACATTCTTTGTGTATTACCCCCCCCCCCCCCACCACCCTCACGCCACACACACATAAAGCACACAATATAGCCCATAATATAATAGTACTTCCCCTTCACTGACATACCTAGCCTTATACAGGGGTAGATTGCCCGGGGTATGTTCGTGTCTAATTGATAGTGTGTTGCTCTGTGACATTCTCCCAAGCTTGACAGGCAAATAGCAGTGACCTCTATATCTAAATAGGGATGTTTCATGCGGGGTGCTTGGACTAAAATAAGCCGAGACCCTCCCACAAACAACTACACCTGTCTCTGTATAGGTGTGTGTGCACGCAGAACAACGGTATACGTCTAATAGATGAGATGTGACCGCCATACATACATGTATGTACACTGATGTAAACACTTTCCGAGAACTGGGTGGAAGCTATGAGTGAAATGCCTTCTCTCTTTTCCTTTTGCCAATTTGTCTCTCCATCTGACATATATCACCATAACTCTTTGATTCACACTTTTTATTTTCATCCTTTGACCCTCTCTCACCTCTCCCAATTTCCCCCCTCTTCCGAAATTAGTTTTATGTCATGGTATGACAATTATAAAAGATAAATAGAATTTCTAGAAATAAATTTAGCAATAATATCTAACAGTTCTACGGGAAAGATCTCCCCCCAAACTCCCTTTCATGCACTAGTGTTCAATTGACCCATATAGTATTAGATTTCAATGAATATCCTCCGATCAAAGTATTACATTATGGTATATACATTAGAGTATTTCCAGTGTTTTTAGTTATCTAGAAAGTTTAAAAACGGAGGTCCAAGTGGCAACAAAGTTAGAAGAAAAGTGAGGCCACATTCACCATTTAGAAAAAATAGTATTTAATTCATTCTCACCATCTTTTTCGCCTAAAATATCATGTTATTGACATGCACCACAGTGTAAGCAGTCCATTGGTCATCCGGTGTGAGATTGTCAAATAATGGAAAGGTGGCTAGAGGACATGTGAATATTGATAACTACACGGGTAATTAGGATAACCACAAGTCGATCGTGGGAACCCATTAATAATAGATAAGTAGTGCACGCCACACTATGATTTAGATATTTACACATCGAGGATGTGACTCGTTATGGTTGTTTTAAATACTGCTGTCTGGGCTTGTGTAGTAGTAGTCTAGTGGACTCCATGAAGCTGAATGTATGTTAAACCTCTCGGCGGGACATAAAGCTTTTTATATTAGTTTTGCCAGCGTTTTACCAGGCTCTGGGTATATTTCTGTTTGGACTAATGCTGAACATTAGACTAGCAGAAGTCTGGTATGCCAAGGTCTATTGAGTGGGCGATGAATTTAAAAATAAACCCATTTCAATGAAATAGAGTTGCTTCGGAACTATTTCAAAGCATTACAGTTTTGGATACACCTGTTGTTGTTATAGTGTGCTGTCCAGCTATATACTTGATCCGTTAATGGCATACTAGAGGTGGGTACAGGGTGTAGGGTTCCTTGTATAGGAAGGGGTCCTAAACACTGCACGATCCTCATCAATACAGGTAAGTTAACAAGTTGGTTTCAGGAATATTTTCAGGTTTAGAATGTGATATTGTCCCTCTTGAAACCATTCTTTGGTACGCACACGATGTATCACATGCACATATATACATGTGATATGCAGTGTGGGTAGCACATATGTGATATGGTGAAGTCATATCAGACAGCAATCCCTATAACACCTTCTAACTTAAAGGGCAGCAACAAAAGCCTTCCACTCCAATCTGTAGGACACTCAGCATTTGGTTAGAATGATCTAACTCCTCTATCTACACTTCTCCTCTGTGATGTCTTATAGGCCTACCTCTACTCCTACTGTTTTGAACACTAGACCATTGAGTTAAAATTGGGGTCGATCGTCGGTTGTTCATTCATACCTCTGAACTAACTCCAGCAAGTGCAATAATAAACTTACCTGTTTCATGCGCCTGACAGTCTTCTTCTCACTGGCTACCTTCTCACTGAGGGGCACTGTACCTATGGATCCATGGCCAGCCGCCTCCTCCTCGTCTTCCTCCCTCTCCATGCCCCCGTCACTGCTTTCATCTCCTTTCTCTACTTCTGACGTCGATGTTTTTTCGTCCATCTGTATTCCCATGGTGACCAACTGAAAGTGACAAATAAATAATTAGGCCTACAATTAGAATTTCTTAGATTTGATTAGAAAATCATTTAGGTAACATGTTACATAAGTAATTGTCTCTGACACCTGCAGCAAATGTTCTTGGAGAATTGGTTACATTATTTGACATTAATTGAATTGCCAACACATCATTGTAATATGTAGATCCATCTCTCTGTTATTGCTGGTCAATACAACGTATTTGTCAATGTAATAACATGAAAGCTTCCTTCCTCTCTACTGTCCTATTTCAGGTTTTTAGACGTGTTGTTTTCGGAGTCACACTAATAATACGTCTTAACATATACCTGGTAATGAAAGGAGGACACTCTGACAAATGGAAAACTCTACACGTAGATAAACCATTCTAAAAGAATGGTGTCAGTGTCTTTTTAAATTTCTTAATCAAGAAACCCACCGAACAATGTAACGTGTACTGCATAGTAATTAACAATTGAATTGAATATAAATACATTTGATGTACAAATTCAAGCCAGTACCATTAGAATAGTAATGTGAAAGGCATTTCATTATACTGCCGTCGCAATCTTGTCACTTGTTTTAGGTTTTACCTGGCAGTTAATTCTCTGCTAAAGTCTTCCATTAAATCTGTTGCTAAGAGAAAGCAGCCCAACACACGGTCGGCTTTTGATATTTCAGCCAGCAAGCATGTTGGGGTGAATGGGAAATAGCCAGATCTGCCTACGGCGGGGTTCGAACTCACACCACTCCTGTCATGCACATGCCTCTAGGTGCAGAGCCAGCACCTTAGACCGACGCGCCATCTCCTCCCACAACCTTTAGATTTAACAAGTATCATGCTAAGTAGAGGACATTGTTCTGTCGTTGCATTGTATCTTTTTTAGAGTATTCATTTTTATGTTGAGGACCTGCGTTAGGCCCAGAGGGGGAACTGCTGACGCCACTCTGGTTCGGTAACAACAATCTGTCAAACAAAGCATTGTAAAGTTGACGTCTTATTCTCTGCATAGCGTGAATAAAATCCATCAGAACAAGTGGAAACCGGAGTTACCACTTACTTACTAAAGCTTTGTGCTTCAAAGAGGTACTTTATATCGATACCGAGTCGGATGTTGAAAATGGTTTCTTTTTGTTGTGTTTTGTTTTGTCTGGGTTGGGTGCATGCATGGGGGACGGCTTGGGGGTGGGGTGGAGACGTGTGTTAATGTTATGCCCCAGTTGAAAGGAGCCAAAATTAAGAAAAGTTTATTTTCGTTGAAGACTGTCAAGCAAACATATTGTTGTGAATGCTCCTACCGTTTTTAAACATAATGGACATTGTTAACAGTGTATCAACCTCTGTGTTACAGATCAAATATACAGAACGCAACATTGGGTTTAAACGATTAAGCTGACTTTGAGACTTTCAAACAGACTATGTAGCGGTTAAAAATACGATTTTTTGAATTCCATATATGTTCATTATGTATCGCTATGTGAATATCTCTATTAATCACGTACATAATTTTCTGTATTTAGCATACCGTATGTTTAGTACAACCCATGTTCCGGGTTGAAGGGTTATAAATGAGGATCAGAAAGCTATTTATTCGATGAGGACATTAAGTGCACCTTCACCAGTTCGTAGCAGGGTGCTGCCTCAACATTCCAGTGGAAAGTCGAGTAACTGTCAAAAATTAGCTGTGAGACATCTTGTGGAACCCTGACTAGCGTCTAGATCCTCCTTTGCATGAACTAATGTTGCCTCCATTATGTTTGACAAGATTTAGTTTTTAGATTAGTCTTTCCTTCTTGCGTCCTTAGTGGGGATTGGAAGATTTCTACATTGAAAATGAAGAAAAAAACACATGTTTTCACTCTCTCAGATATCTATGTGATTTTATCAACATTTCTATTGTTTTTATATTATATTTTAGTTGGAATTTTTTGGGGCAAAGCGTGTCTGTAAAGTTTATAAGATTCCTGACACGTTTTCAAGTGTCGATTGGCCACATTTTTTTTACATAAAAAAGAAATGTTTAGGAGGAGGAAGCCGTAAGACTTATTATTGGGATTATCGGAATTTTGGTGTACACCGAAATGGGATATCTGGATCTTCATAGAGCCATATACTGTTATAATACTGCAAACTCCTAAAAGTTTGGAAGGGCAGGAACAGAATGAGATAAACTGTTAGATTTAAAAGAAGTCAAAATTGACTGAGAATGCAGCTATAAATTACTTTGTTACCCGAAAGGTCCTTGTTAAAATAGAAACCAATAAAAGAGGAACATGGGAGAGAGCTCCACAAAAGATAATGATCCTTATAAGCCTTAGAAGATATGTATCTCGTCCAGTCCTCTCCTTTTTTTCTGTATAGATCTATGTTGTTACTTCATGGACAAATAGAAATAAATTACACAACATAAATAAATGTATACTTGTATTTGTAACAAGTATCAAATGTCTATGCTGGCCTATGACAATTAATAATTCTTCCCCGTAGGATGAGGTATGATCTTCTTTGTTAAAACGTGAGATGATTGTATATTTTTTTTCATTTGTGGCCCTGTTTTTGTAGTTGAAAAAGGCAGGGCAGGCATAGCACCCGTTAGCAATAGAGGTAGTGTAATACGTATAATACTTTCCGCTTGGGGCTAAGTATTTATATGCATTTGCCCTCCTTATTGTTTAAAAGTATAAGATAAGATCTATGACAGACAGCTATACTATCTAAGCGATACATGATCGATGCCTTTCTCCTTCATATTCTACTGCAGTCCTGTAGTTTTAAAGCTGCAGCATACAGATACCTCCAGTATACAGCTAACTCCAGTATACAGCCATGTACATACTGGGTGGGCTGTATATAATTAACTGCCATCCCTCCAGGATACCACAGTCAAGTCCCATGTGCAAGTTACAACGTGGGTTAATGGGTAAGGAAGGGTGTTTCCAAGGAAACCATTGAAACTTACATGTATTTATCCCCGGTTATGGGTTGCTATGACAAATGGACTTTTATATTCATGCTAGCAACAAGAGGATGGCAGTTAACCCAGAAAGCTAGCCACGAATGACATGGCAAGTTTCTTACAATCCCTCATAAAGGGGCCTAGTGGAGGAGGTAGATACGTAGGCGGGTAAAGGCAATCATTTAAGTGGGTTAACATTATAAGGAACTTAGAGATGGTGGTGGTGGCGTAAATGTGGGCTAATAGGCCAGTATCAATAGCCACCGAGAATGTCTGTAATTACGGATTATGGGATTGAATGCAACAAGTGGAGAGCAGAGTCAGGTGAATGGCAATCTTTATGTCATTAACCATGAGGAACACCCCCCCCCCCTTACCCCCCCCCCCTCCCCAAACACACACACACTCCGCCCCCAAACCCACCACACACACCTTGTCATCTAGCAGGCAGTATGGGTGTCCGCCTTATTATTACTTCAAAGACAGAACCCGGGACTTATTGATTACAAGAGGGGTGTGATTATTTACTTATGCTTATGTTTAAGTGAGCATTGTTTAACTCAATTGAAGATAAAGCGATCCGATTCATAATGTAGCAGTCCTATAGAAATTTGACTTTAAGTACTTAATTGATTTTCACAGAAGGTGGCATCAATTCGACCAACGCATCTCTTATTTAATGATGTCTTAGCATACATAAATTGTGGAACGTATACTGGAATTATGTACTTGGAATCACTGCAGCAGTTTTCAGAAAGATATTGCCTCTCATATTTTCTCTTAACTATATGGCAAACAAGGTTATAAGGTTATAGCAAATCGACTGGGTGGTATCTTTTTTCACGCGAATGAATATTTATAAATGTAAATATAAGCATTGCAAGGATACGACACCGATTAAATATGGAACTTGTTTAATCCCAATCCGGGCGAGACAGGTATACGTATACATGTATAATTAACAAATAATGCTATTCGTATGGTTACACTGGCAAATAGTGGAAGACAGTATTCGAAAGACAATAATGGCGATAGAGATCAGTATCAATATTAGATATTATCAATATTATCAATTTTAACATAACAAACTTGTGCATTTGCCTAGAATGAAAATAGTTTATGTACCACGGAGGAGTGGAAACTGAAAATGCAACATTTATCGCTAATCCATCTATCTGTCAATTGATGTAATTGTAATAGAGATTAGGCGGAATCAATAGAGACAAATTGATTGTTATATTAGATAATAAGACATTGGAGAATGGAATCAGTGTGCATTCATTAATTAGCTATGCTGCTCTTGGGAAAACAATCTATCACTCATATTTTATCATTACAGAATTCGATACACACTAATAAAGCTACTGTCTGGAAGTAATAATTACATTAAACACCCACACTTTTAGAAGTGTGCATATAGTATGCCACCGGGGAAGGTTGTGCAACTAATATGATGAAACTTTGGTAAAAACGTGCCTTCTTCCACATACCAGCCGATGATCGACCCGGTAAAACCGTACACATTTTAGAATGTATAGATATCAGGTATTCAGTTTTAAACGATCTGCCCCCTATAACGTGGCTAGAAAATATGAAACACAGCCCAAAACGTTGGCATTCGTGCATCCATATTGGTCAGGACTGTCGAATATCATCTCATAGTTGATAAGGGCAATTCGAAATAAATAATAATTGTGATGGAAACATTTGCCAGACACCAAGAAGCGATAGCTACCAGGATTGTCAGTGAAATGAAATTTCAGGTTTTCTTGTCACGTTTTGATGGAAGCAGCTATGCATGGCCTGGATCCCTACCTGATCTCTTGACAAACGATGTCCCGTCTGTCTAGTAAAACATCCTTTTCTTTAATGCTTCGCCACTCAATCAACTATTTCCCTATATTTCTGTATACAGGTGTATTGAGGAATATTCCAGGAGGGTCAATATTTCCAGAAGTTAATTTTAATCAGCCAGGTGAACCTAAATGGTGTACAGCAGCATCATCCCCCACCCAGGCGTGCATACATGTGTGCAGCAGGTATGTTTAAACAGACGAGTCAACCCACGCAAGGACAAGCGAGTAACGGGGGCAGCAGCAAGACAAGAACTTAAAAGGGAAAATACAATAAAGCATCAGCCACTGACCTGTTCTTCTCTCTGTGGTATAATCTACACACCCTGCCGCTCCTCATCTGTCATATGCTCGTCTCTTTATGGTAAATCCACTTGAATGTAAGATGAGGAGGAGGAGGAGGATGGACGATTAACAGACTAGAACAAGGAGACTAGTGCACAACTTGGTATTCTCCACGCAGTCCCCTTGCTGCCTTATCCTCCCTCTGTGTTATGAACGCTGTGTAAACTCTCTGGTCAGGTTTGGAGAGGTGAGAGAGGGAAGGGGTGAGTGAGTGAATGGGTGAGTGGTCGGGCGTTAAGGAGGGGGGGGGGTACATGCAGACATAAGGCATACGTACATACATGCATGCATACATATTCACGCACACACACGTGTGTATGTATACATGCATGTCATACATGCATTGTACACATGTTCTTGTACATAGATACAGGGTTGTTACTATATTCAAGACGGTGGGAAGATTGCAGATGTTTTATACATCAAACTCTATTAAAACTTGATCATTAGTTGACATAGAAAGAAAAACTGTATATAGTTTGCCTAGGCTCCAGGTGTTAAACCGGAAAAATCATGGTCAATCACGTTACTGCTTCATATGATCGCTCTATTAGTATTTAGGTAGACCTAGGATATTGATGTACACATTAAAATATTATTAGGATTATTTCCGGCAAAAGCTTTCTTATCAAAATTGATGTCACCCTGAAAATATAGTAAGGGAAACTGTGTAGATATTTGTACATAAAAATGATAGAAATATTACGCTAAAAGTGTGTTTTGATAGAAAAAGAAATATTCGGAAACTTTATTAGTCGGTGTAGATATAATTAATAATGCGGGGATATTGCTGCTAATTACACCACCACCACCAGAGGCTTCGATTACAAGAGTATCCCCGCCCCCCCCCCCTACACACTCTCCTTACCTGTGAGAAATCAAGCAAGACCGGGACTGTTGTCGTTCTTAGTGGTGACAGAGACATTGTGTGAGAACAGACAGTGGCTCTGAAGTAGGAGAGAAAAGTAAAGGGAAAGGGAAGAAATAAGGGAGCAAGCAGGGGGGAAAAGATTCAGACAGAAAAGGATAGATAGGCAAGAGAATAAACATGGATTCTCTGGTCAGAGAAAAGATTAGGATATGTTGCTGGTAGTTTGATGATTTGGGAAGATTTAAGTCCATGGTCAGGAGGGGGCGGTATAGTGAGAGAGAGAGAGCGCACGAGGGAGAGGGAGAGAGAGATAGAGATAGAGAGATCTATCGGAGGGGAAGTTTATTGTTAAAGCGAAATGAATCTTTATCGAATCCTCATCCTTTAGTTTCATCCCCAACCCTTGATTCCTTTTGCAGCGGGAAGCGATTTCTCATGATGCTTAAGGCTGATATCCATTACTACGATAAGTTATACCGACAAGTTATACCGATAACGGTGCCTCTTGACGTGACCGATATCGTGGCAATGGATACCCCACTTTACAATGACCAAATCGATGTGCTAAGGGGCTAGGGGGACTCATCGCTATTATATTTGTTTTCAAATTGTCATAATAGCTGGGGAGGATTTTCAACGAATCGTGAAAATGGTGATACTATTTTTTTCCTTGCAACATGTGGTCTCGGTCGTTTACCTTCAGGCTGTAGTGGGAGCTGTCCTTTTTTTGTTGTCATGACTCTAGACTTTTTAGTTTATAGTGGTATATAGTGGTGCTTACTTTAAAAGTCGTCAAATTGGTAGAAATGGCCATTATAGGAGTATCACATTATAAGAAAATGAGTTAGGTCCTTTTCAATTCACTCATCCCAATTTGTGTCATTTACTGACACCAGATGGCATCAGCCGTCGCATATGGAAGCCAGGGTCATCATAATGATGCTATAGCTGGCTATAGTGTATACTACCCAGTCTTTATATGATCAGTCAACATTATCAATTAACGTCATCCTATTTAAAGCAGCTTAATCGCCCTCTCTTCCTGCACCTCCCCCTATCCCTACCTCCTTTTCCTTCTTCACTCTCCCCTCCTACTCTGGCCTGCATTCCGTCCCTCTTTTTCTCTCCCCCTCCCCCCTTCTCTCTTCTTCCCCCTTTCCCCTCCCCTACACCCTCTCTCTCCCTCTTTTCCCTCTCCCTCTTCTCCGTCTCTCATATCCCGCTCCTCTTTTTCTCCTCATTTCCCCCTTTTCTGTCTCTCCCTCTCCCAACAACTATCTTCTCCCTCCCTTCCCCCTCCCCCTTTTCTACACCCTCTCGCTCCCCTCCCTCCCCCATCCCCTCTCATACATCCTCTCCCTCCTGTCTTTTCCCTCCCACTCTTTCAAAAGATAGTCATGGGATCAGTCTCAATTATACAGAGCAGAAAAAAAAACATTGGTAAAATCATAGATTCCGAGAACGTGCCTGACAAAATATCCCCTCTACACTTAGGCTATATGATATATATATATTCGTTTTTATTTCCATAATAACATGACAGAAATATGGCAAGCACCGTCTGGAAACCAGATCTTCCGGGTGAGCCCTTATAATTATGATACAGTAAAAGTCATAGGAAGAATATGACATAACAAGTCGCTGGAAAAACAAAGGTTATGAACGAGATAATCCGTTATAATACGGATAACTGTACTATCTCTTTTTCATCAATCTGGGGTACACAGTTGGTAGTATAATTGATATTTGCAATAACATGGGGCATTAACCCTCCTACCAAGACCACTTT
The DNA here is from genome assembly GCA_942159475.1 of Sthenelais limicola. Taxonomy (NCBI): domain Eukaryota; kingdom Metazoa; phylum Annelida; class Polychaeta; order Phyllodocida; family Sigalionidae; genus Sthenelais; species Sthenelais limicola. The sequence continues at coordinate 30,283,585 of OW804099.1, forward strand.
TCTCTATCCCCCATGCACCGTAGGAAGCTGGAAGCTAAAATAAGCTGTTGTAGTGTATAAATTATCAGATGGGTGAACAAGCCTTTCCATCTATATCATAATTAGTGAAGTGAATTCCACTATAATCGATATTCCATCCAATTAAGCAGTAACCTAGATTTCTTATTGTTCTAAGATGTAACAATGTTGCTCGACCCCAAGAGTCCAAAAGGCTTGATCGGAATGTGCATGTAGATATACTTGAAATCATATTTGGCTAAATATAACTTAACTAGCGACACCTGTAGTGGTCCATGTGAACTGCTACCTTACCAGATCTCCTGCCTACCACCTTCGCAGACACACCTGTTTCTGTTTGTTTTGCTATTGTGCTATTATGGGTCCTATCAAATGCCTCAGCTTTGAGGACAGTTTAATAAGACTAATTTAATTTAGTTTTATATTTTTTATTCAGGAAACAATTACATTTCGTTAACAAATACGATATTCTCAGTAAAGCCTGATTATTACGAATGATTATAAATCTTACAGGAACAGAGCAAATAAACATCATCAGTATCAGTGTCAGTATAAGACTGATTCATGAAACCCTATGATATGGTGATAAGTACAAATTTTACACGATAATCATAATCTATCATCGTGATAATGATAGTAGTAGGGCCTAGAGTATATAAATTAAACCCTATCAAACTTGAATTAATCTAGAAACAGATGCCTGGGTTGATAAAACAGTCAGAACAGTTCTGTCTCAGAAATGTATTATAGAAAAAAGGTATGAAAAGCAACCTATGCCGCGCTCTTACATATAGTCCATTTAATATTCCAATTTATTATAATGATTTTTAACAGACAAGGAATGGAAATAAAACTTTTATAATACAATACAATTACTCCCTAATATATGTTCTATTCAGGGTATGCTTTTCATTATAGAGGGTTGCATTACTCAGTGATGAAATGCAATGGGACTATAGTTAGTTAAATGATAAAGTTTGACATGAATTTATGTACATCTTTGTAGAAGGAATGATCTAGAGTCAGACATAACAATTGTCGGATCATATACGTGTCTATGGTAACATTACTCAGAGCTGTATTACAGCAAAGAGCTTAGATATAGTATTATATTTACACTCTTTGATTCCAGACAAGTAAAATTCCTGTTACTTCTCGTAGTTATACATTGAGGATTACACCACCTAGTGAGAAAACGGGAAGGTTCTAGTCAAATACCAACTTTAGAAAGGGAAGTCTCATTTAACTTTTAAATTGAGTTTTAAATTGAGTTTTTGCCATACTTTACTTAGTTTGATGTGACTTGAGTTAATTAGGAAATGAATATGATGTGTGTGGTTAGTTTCAGCATAAAATCTGATCCTCTGGTTTCTGTCTACCACCACTAATTGTCTGATCACCACCACGTCTGACCCTTTCGCCCGGTCTGTTCAGATACTTGTTACCCCTCGTACTTATGATTGGCAGGCTATTCTGCCTGTTTCAGCAGCAAACCGGTTAATATTGCTTCTCGGGCAATCACAGGCAGGTCAATTAAGCCCAAAACACATACGGACAAGTGGCTTTTCCTCTCTTGGATGAACTGTCATGAGTACCAATTTAGCCATTCTTGGTTCCCAATTTACTGGACCTTGGTATTTTGAAAGGCATGTAGGCATACGCTCACCATTATCAAAAGCAGTACCGGCACCGGTATATCTAATTTCAAGTTTGAAGAACTTTGAGAGGGCGAGAGGTATCCTTGATATCCGTGGACATTATGCAGGAGGGGACATTAGTATCATTGGACTCGGACCCAATGGGAATGAGTCCTGCCATGAACGAAGGGCAGTACGATAGAATGGATAATGTGATCCGTGCTCAGCGTAGGAGGATAACGGAGTTGGAAGATGAACTGGAAACAATGGCCGATATTGGGAAACAAAATGTCAGGCGGGCTAACGATTGGGCTTATGTGGAACTGAAGGCCGCTTCACGCCACTCAAGTGAACTCCGTATGTCTTTGGAGGAGGAGAGGGGGAAGGTAGCAGAGTTGGAGAAACGGTTGAACAATATCAGCTGTAGATCTGCCATTCCGGAGGAAGCAAAGAACGAGGTGAGAAGAACCAGGAAATATCTGGATCCTGCTGCGGATTATGAACCCGATCCAGACGATTGCAGAACTTTTACTCTGCCCAAGTTCAATACGGATAAGAGCTTGATAATCCCGCCAAAGAAAATCCCTTTCCCGGTTTGGGATGGTAAAGATTTGCCGAAGTATTTATATAGAGTTACCACGATCGCTAATTGTAATAATTGGAGCCCTGAAACGTTCGATCTTCAGGTGATGTGTGGAATGAGGAATCATCTGCCCCCAGGCCTAATTATTCGACACGAGTTCGATCCGAATAAGGTGGAAATCCCACCAAAGAAAAATATTTTCCCGGTTTGGAATGGTAAAGATTGGCGGAAGTATTTAAATGGAGTTACCACGTTTGCTAATGCTATGAATTGGAGCCCTGAAACATTCAAGCGTCAGTTGATTTGTGGAGTGAGACATCATCTGCCGTATGGTTCGAAACCGTTCGAGTTAACATTGAAGGAATTTGTACGTTGCATGTCTGCCGACCATCTATAATGTGAAATTCCCGTGAACTGGAATTCAATGTAACGTGGAGGAAGAAGAGGGACAGGATTAAGTGATAATTTACTGTAAGGAAGGGCAACATGTAGATCTATTGCCTCAAGCAGGGACGGAGTCTATGACATGCGATGAGGAGGAAGATGAACAATTTATTAATGTGTTGTACTGCGGTTTATTTGCGTAATGAACCTAACGACAATTACAGGGATTCATGCAAGAGTATGTGATTTACTTGGTGAATATGGACATTGCTTATTATTTGAATACCCATGGACTGGCAGCGAATTTGGGCAGTTAATATCTCTGTGTGCCCGAACACCAACCATTAATCTGAACTGGTAGATAATTATATATTCTTATTTTTGTTTTATGTTTCCCTGTCTGTTGTAAATAACACCTGTATGTTTGTGAGCATTTTCATCTCGCCCCTTATTGTGGTGTGTATTGTTGCCGTGTTTGATGTATTTTCACAGTAAAATTGTTTCTTTATTTGTTTAAAGATACATTTATAATGTTTATTTTGTGCTGGCGAGGTCCGAGAACTTGGGTGATCCCATAGTATTGTTTCCCGGAGTTCAGAAGGTTGGAATACATGTACTACAAAAACTGTATTCACATGCACATGTATAAGAACTACCATTCCTTCCGTGAATTTCCCATTGTTTGATGCATTCAGAATTCGTGTTTTAATTCTGAAATGAAGAAAAATAAAATTGATAAAATTTCATGCGCCTGTCCTTGTCCACTGATCTGTATCCACCCTATGTATACGTATCTTTTTACTTCTCGAAATTAACTATGGAGAAATAATATTTAACCTCATCGCCTCGATGTGCACCTTCTCCTGGTGCTGTTCTTTTTGTTATAATTATTTACCTTTTCAAAGTGAACCATTTGAATAAAGTCGCTCATGGAATTCTAACCCAATTCCCTTCTTAGCCGCCTTCTAAGGCTTCTGAATTCGAAACCGCTATACTATACACTCAACCCGCTCTCCAAATAATGCTCGATATACCTTTGAAGATCGAACGTTTTAGTGGTCCAATTCATACAATTAGCTAGCTATGATACACAACCCTTTGCTATCGTCCTTAATTCAAAAGTAAATGCAGGGTCGATGTGTTGGCTAACAATTAGCGAGCGTGGTAACTATTTAAATACTTCGGCCAATCTTAAAGTGTCAGTAAACCCCCAAATATTATGAGCAAATCCATTTCCTTACTATTATTGAAATGTTACCACCCCGGTTTTACTTAATTCAAGTTATCATTTATTGAGTTTTACCCATTTAAAGGAGTGAAAAAGTAGTTCCACAGTTTAACACTTCATTCAAGGCACCACTGTTTGCCTACGTCATAAAGGTGCACCAATCTAGAAATGTACATGCAATGAACATAATAAACAACTCTCACAATTGCTGCTAGAAAGAAGGAGGGTGTACCAACCCAATTATTGACCTCTCATGACTGGTTCTTGAATAGGTATTAGCTGTATTGCATAACTGCTTCAATTGCTGTGAGATTGGGGGGAAGGTAGGGATATTATGTTCATTTCTGGCGTGCCTCTATGACGTCACACAGCACTCTCAGTGCCCTCTTGTGCTAAACAGACCTTTTCAAGTAAGCTTTCTCAATTCGGGCCTGTAAGTGACTATAAGTTAGACATAAATGGAGGTAAAAAAATTGATACTTGGATGTTGTATTTATGGCGGCATGAAGTTTGTTGTCCTAAAAGTGACTATGAACCCGTTTACTGACCCTTTAACCAATCACCACCACCCGAACACGTGTAAGCTACGCGCTATTAGAACAACTAATGCGGCAGCATGTGCTGGATGGCAGTGTCCGAAAAACACCCAACAGTTCTAGGGGAATTTCTCTTAAAAATGTGAAAACGTGAACTGTGAAAACATACAACCTGAAAATGTATTCTAAGTCTATTGAATATGTGAATATATTGTAAGTAGAGCATACACATGCATAAATATTGGGATTTATGACTTGCCATGTATCATTCACCATCCTGGTGTTAATCACATACATATTTACAATATCTAGGCAAACCATGCTGTCACCATTATCTTTCTATAGTGAATGAAAAATAGTAATGAAGTGAATGCATTACATGCACTCTCATCACGAAACGAAGAAGAAGCATACAATGCGTGTACGTGTACAAACACTGCATGCGTAGGTGGAACATCCCCATACATGCCAACCGCATTGCCACACGTACATACTGTTAACTGTATGATAAATAAATAATAAGATAACAACGTCTCTTCATCAGTTCATTTTATTTACTTCAGTTTATAGACATCCTCATGGAAGCAGCCTTTGAAAACGCGCCTCTTAAAAGGTGATTCTGAACGAATAGAATAGAAGCAACAGAACAGAGACGTGATTAAGTGAATTAATTAGTTATTCATTGAAACCGGGAATATCAGCGATACTAGAGTTAAAGTTTAGAGCTGTCAGATAATGAAGTTGAATGCCCGAGTAACTTGATATGAAACGTATGTTATGTATACGCCTGTGTATGATTACACCGTCACCCATATAAACTATATACTGGAAATAGGGCGGTCCCATCTGTGAGCGACAGGTCTTCCTGGGTGCCCTGATCGCCGTATATATAGCGGGTATTTTATCTTTCTGTAACGCCTTATTTGGGACTAGGCCAAACTATACGGGTTGATCGCATTATCGAGATGGTGGTTACGCGGGTCTCCACTGTATATAGGCCTATACTCATCAAACTTTACCTTATGATCTTGATACCTTTCATTGTCGAGGCAACTCGATATTTTTCATTGTCAAACAACTATATATATTTCTTTTGCAATAAGGTAAGAAATCTTGACTAGGGATCGATATTATCGATATTATTTCCTTGGCAATGCTATTTAGGAACAAGAAATTCTATACTGCAATATAATAGACCCCTAGAAAAGGAAGTTTTTCAAACCGGCCGGGTCTTATGATTGCTTCTTATCCCATTGACCCAACTTATCTTAATCCATGAAAGAGTTACATTTATCTCAGGTAGTCTTCAGGTTTCTGCTACGTTCAGAGCTCTGAGTGTAACACACCCGTTCTGGGGATATTTTCCCTTCCCCACGTTGGTAATTACAATTAACGTGTCACTCCCTAATATATACAGCAAAGCAGTTGACTCAGTGCAATAGTATATGGACACATAGAGTCCATTATAGTCCATTGTCTCTATAGATGTCAAGGGCATGTTTCCAATTTTAAGGGATCTGCAGAGATTCGCGGAATGGTCAAATAGTAATTATCTTAAGGCAAACGCCAAAAAATCTCAGATACTTGTCTTTAGGGGAAACCTTGATGCGTTTATAAAAAATCTTCCTCCCTTAGATCTTGGAATGGAGGTGTTATCATACGTAGAAGAGTATAGGTACTTGGGTACATGGCTCAACAGTCAATTATCTATGAAAAAACAAGTTAGTACTAATTATGGGATTGCAAGTAATTATCTTAGACGACTAAAGAAGGTCAAACATCTGTTGAACCAAGATAGGCTCGTACTGATATACAAAACTTTTATTTTGCCCATCTTAGAAAAATCTTGTGTATTTATCGATTTGTCCAACAAATGCGATTACATAAGGTTGCAGAAATTGCAAAACAAAGCTCTTGGTATTATTTATGGTAACAGTTATTACAGAGAAGGGAAATTTAACACGCATATAAAGAGCAAGTTATTGCCCCTATCCTTTAGACGTGAGATTAGAGCCATCTGTTTATTAAGACGAACTGGCACCTTTGCTGATAATAACAATGTTGGACATATGCTTAGGAATGGACATAGAAAAAAAATTGAGTTAATAAAGTGGAAGAAACAACAAATCAAAAGAACCACTTTAGGTAGAGTAAACGACACTTGGAACAAATTGCCCGAGAAAATAAGAACGATAGAGGGTGATATTGGGTTCAAGAACTCAATAAAAATGTACTACTATGGTAAATTTATAGAATCTGGATTGATTGAAATGTGATTGAGTGATATAGTATTTATATAATGGAATGCTTGTATGTAGCGGAATTTTTGTATCTGATTAATCTTTCACAGATGTCGGAGAAAGTTCCCTAATGTAAAAATATATCAAGATGAGTTATAAAACTGTATAATGGAATGCTTGTATATAGCGGAATTTTTGTATCTGATTAATCGTTCACAGATGTCGGAGAAAGTTCCTTAATGTAAAAATATATCAAGATGAGTTATAAAACTGTTGCACGGAAGCTGTATTACCTCGCGAGTAGGCCCTTGTGTAAAGTAAAGTAAAAAGTGATGATGACAAATAATGTAATATTGTAAAATTTATAATTTTAACGTGAAATGGAATATTCAATGGTCAGTATGTAAGAGCACGACGCGGAACATTGTTTAATTGTTGTTTTTATTTGTACTCCTGTTTTTAAGAAGTTAGCCTGATCTACTTAAAACTATCTGCATGTTAATCAGATATGTACCCATTTGTATCACTGTACTACTATTGGAAGTAACAGTAAAACTTGAATAGTTTGATCGGTCGCTACGTAGGTATAATGTTTAATTTAAAATTTAGTGTTGTAGAATTAGTTTAGACTTAGGATTTTCTCTTATTATCTTTTATCTTTTACTCTTCTTTCGTGTACTTAAATTAGAAGCTAATATAGAAATATCTTGATGTAATTTAAAAGTAAATTTAAAAACTCAGGCTATTCTGGGAATATTCGTACTGTCGTATGGAAATGTCTGTGTCCTGAATAAAAAAATTTCAAAATCAAAAAATCAAGGGCTTGATCAATCCTTGCAATCATGCACACTCCCTTTCTTAACATTCATGCATGATTCAATCAATGACAAAAATATCCTTTTTCATGCTTTTTATGCTGTTATCAATTTTTGTTTTCATTGCACTCCAACAGATAATAGAGGCCCATGGGCAGTGTTCTTTATGTTCCTTTACGCATTGTTCTTGTGTGTCTATGTGAGTAATAACTTGTTGCAATACAATACATAATAGAGGTGCATGTGTGTTAGACTGGGCCAAATTCAACTTTCCATAAACTACTATGCTTCTCCCAGAGTATGAATAATTCATTGTTATTACTATGATCTAAATATAGAGGTTCTTGCTCTTTCTGTTCCCATACTTTTAGCTATTATATTGTTTGTCTATGTGTTTCAATTCAACCCCAAACCGAAGTATGTATGTGTGTTAGACTGGGCCAAATGCAACTTTCCATACACTACTATGCTTCTTTCAGAGTACCAATGATTTATTATTAAAATAAAGGGGTATCTAAAATCATTTTTGCCGATTAGGCCTACACTTGCTATTTTTACATTCCTATTTGTCAAAATGTCCTTTTTCATCTTTTATTACGTAATATTACATCTTATTGCATAACATTACGTAATATGTATGACATCATGTGTCATTCATGATATTAGACATCTTTATTATTGATAATTCCTATGATCGTGTGGATCCACGCGCAAGCAATTAGTAGCCTAAAATACAACAAGGCTTTAGGTTGGAGCGGTCAACTGCACCAACCTCGGCAGCCATCATACTTTTGACGCGCGCGGTCCCTGAGCAAGGCGGTTCATCACTACTGCCGCTGCGTTGCGACTAATTCGGCCGCACTATGCGAGCCAAAGTTACTCCTAATATTTAATCGTTGACGCCCTCATGGTATTTTATTACGCCACGTCAACATCTGAACATAATTTTAATCTATAATTCTTTGAGTTACGTAATCATTACTTAATGTTACGCGTCAGTCAGACTGTGTATCTATATCTTTGATATCATTTACCTAGTCAGGCTGATGTTGAACCTACTCGTGCTAGCGGTACTGTTGAGAGATAGGCAGACTATCTACATTTACCTGGTACGATACTGCTTCATAAAAGTGTTATCCCTTCAATTTATTTAATCCTGTAATATAATGCTACCGCCTTCTATTCAATATTGTATAATTCGTCATGCTTCAAGACACAATTTAAGAGGCTTCTCAATGTTGATATCTTGTCGGTGGAGCGACGATAAAAGGGGATAAAATGTTGTATGGTCTATCATATTCTAATGTACTACATTTTAATTGTTATAGCTAATTAGCTCCAATACATATCCATGTCTCTACACGTTCATGATACCTTACCCTTGACTCCGGTCACCTTCATAATGAGCAGGTGCCGACTCCCCATTCAGTCTGCATGACTTAACTATTTCAATCTAGCATTATTTAGATATAGCTTTATCGTGATGTGGGGGTTTTAATCCCCATCCATTCAATAAATCGCTTTTTGGAGGGTAAAATATAATATATTATCATGGACTTTCAAGGATGTTCATTGTTTGACTCCGGAATACCTAGCTGAGCTCTTGCAACGCTACACTCCTGCAAGACTTTTAACTAAGGTCCAGATCAAAATATCTCGTTGACTTTTAACTAAAAAACTTTGTGAAGAAGACCGTTTGCGACTGCAGCTCCTCCATTATGGAATAAGCTCCCAGACCACCTCAGGAGCTCCAACAATCTGCAGGCTTTTAAAACTATTTTATCTCAAGATGCCGATGGTGCAGTCACTAGCAAACTAGTCACCTACTGTTTTAACAATTTTTCTATTTTTAAAAATTCTACTTATTCTTCATGCATCTCGAATTTCTACCTATTATTACCTTGATGTTATATATGTATACGCTTATAAGCAGTTTGCTGGTATGGTGTTTAAGCTTATTGGTGAATTATTTCTCCTTCTCAAGTAAGTTCCCTGGGTCATTACAAATGCACGAGAAATGATCATCTTGCCAACCAAACAATGAAGTTGTGATCATTTGTTTGATGAATCGTAACTGAGTTGTATTTGTTACTGATGCATGGGTAAGAAGTTCACGTGCCTGCTTGCCCCAAACAATTTGTTAAGGCTGTAGCCATCTGGGCCTTTCACCCTCCTTAACATTTAGGTGAAGATGGTTATAAGAGTTAACGAATTATTAATGCGGGAAGTCCATTAACGTAAATATTCATGTTAACAGCGTAAAGCAAAGAGTATTCAGCTTTTACTTTCTGATGCGTGTACGATTTATATAAACACATTAACTAAACACAAAGATAAATAATCATTGATGGTTTATTTAGATCACACTAATCGAATCGGTGAAACACATCATTAGTTTTGATATATATTTGAACACTCAAAATCAATATCAACCACATCTCCCCAAAACATACGTCAAATGGATGGATCCGAATGAAAAGCGGAATTTATATGGAAAGAGTCACAATTTGCATATGTCTGAGGGCACTATCCTGTCAATTTAAGGCTGAAAACATTCCATTCTACGAGTTGAGGATCATTACAAAGTAATCCGCTACTTGTTGCACGATGCCTTATGCGAGTATCTATCTCAGAGACGTCCTTAAATGATATCACACTAAAGAAACAAAATATACTAGAAATCCAATCCAACTCACTTTACAGTCCCATCTCGTAATATTAAATATCTTGGACTCTTCCGGGACAATTGAACAATCAAGTTTGCTGAATACACGTATACTTGACATTCACGCGCACCACCGAACTAAACATAAGCTGAAGTGAACACCTCAGAAAGGTATGATGTTCAGAATACATTAGGATAATGTGTTGCACATCCATAAATTTAACAGTGGGCTGACTGACCAAGCAAGAAATAGGAGTTTGTAGCGACGATCAGACAAGTTGTGTTGTAATGTAGGCCTCTTAACTGTCCATGCTATCAATGAAATATTCCGTACGACTGACAATTAAGTAATCATTCCCAGGGACTCAAAACCCTAGAACACGACTTGATTTCATCTAAGACGTTTGTTCTCTTGAGTGTTTTCAAAAGCGAGCTTATGTCGTTGAACCTGTTGGAAACATTCTATTGTTCTTTATAAAGTACCGACTGAATCACATATACAAAAGTCATATATACAAATACAGGAACAAAGTACCACTGTAACCTCTGCTTGGGTAAAGTTTCCAATAACTAGGTTCCATCTCTGCATACTTGTATAACATAGCTACAACATATCATGTTTTTGCTGACTTTGCTGGCGGGGCGCTGTCCTCCTCCTCCTCCTCGTCGTCGTCGTCTTCCTCCCCCTCTTCTCTGTCGGATGTACGTTTGTTAGCACCTAATTGATAACGGAAAGATAGTTAAGGCATTAATGTCAACAGACAACAAATGAAACTACAACATAGCGCGTTGATATACATGTATGCATTGGTATGGAAGTTCGAGTAATATTTCGACAAAGAAATCAGGGTTGTCTAAAGAGCCATTGTTTTTTGTTTTTTTTAAAACATATTTTATTTCGAAGACAATTCCATACAGATTATGGTACGTTTCAGGTTTCGTTAACATTGCAGGTAGGTACCCTGAGCGTATTTCCTCTCAGCGATAGAAGGTAGTCTTTCTACCCAAGGAGTTATTAGAAGACAGCTCTAATAGTGGAGCAGAATGGGCAAAATACATTTTTAAAAACAAATGTGACGTATCTCGCACGAAATAATAACATC